>JAQQTP010000082.1:69035000-70235000 GCA_029884605.1 Ormosia emarginata
TATACTTGGTGGAAGGACCTTTTAGTGAAGCTCCTAAATAGCCCCATAATGAAGTTTGGGAGAAGAGGTAGAAGATAGGAAAAGGGAAGTTGAGAATGAGAACATTTGCAGGGATTAAATCTCACTATTCTTGTTATATATCCCTATCTCTTACCAATTGAACTATCAACACAAAACTTTTTCATTTTTTTATTTTTGGACAAACTAGATAAAGAACCAAGAGGCTGAAGTTGTGTTTGGACAGAAGATTTCAATTGAGGAAACTTATTATTTTTAAGAGGATTTAAAATCCTTTAATTTGATTATAATTTAAATAATAAATATACTTTAGGACAAAATAATTACTTTGTTTTATTTATTTATTTATTTATTTTTGCATGCATACATAAGCAAATGAATGGAAAAAAACATATGCTATTTATTCAATTTTTCTCAAAAACTATAAGGTGTTTGTAACTTGTAAATGTGTTCACATAAATTTAATTTTGATAGAATTAATTGAATTCATACATTAACATTTGACAATTTGTGAGAAACAAGTTTGTATACATAATATTTATTCATGAGAAAACATAGGCTTATTTTGGAGTCATTCTTAGAAAAATAATGTTCTAATTTATTTATGGGTTTACACTTACAAAATTTAATCCTAGAGCATGAGAGTTCTTAATTGTACAAAATCTCATTGTTGAAAATCAAAAGAATAGAGAGAAACAATTGAAAGGCTAGTAAACATTTCAGTCAGGCCTATTTTTAATCCAACAAAAGAAACACTAAATCCAACAAAAACCTCTCTAGAAATTAGAAACTCAGCATATCACATCACATGAGCTTCAAGTTAGACTGTGTATAAGGTGTAGAGAAAATCTTACCTAAACTATGGGCATGATAGTTGGATACACTAAGCCAATCAGAATTTGATATTTTCATAGAGCACTGTGAAATTAATTGTGAAACACAAAAATCTATGAAAATATTAAGTTCTGATTGGCTTAGTGCATCCAACTAGTTGATGCCCATGGTTTAGGTAAGAATCTCTCATAAAGTGTATAGTATTTAGAATTAGATATATACTTTTGTGATTTTGTGTGATATTTATAGAAACGTTTTAGTTGATAAGAATCATGTTTAAATATGCATTAAATGTTGTTAATTAGGATAAAAATTCAATAAAATTGTTATTTCTTATAATTGATTCATCTATTTATGAAGGATATAATTGATTTCCTTATTTATAAGGAATTATGTGAGAGATTTACTCCTCATAAATAGATAAATTTATTTATCTAATGACACTTATAAACTTTAGATTTACTCCTTATCTAATATTACTCTTTTAAGTGATATAAAGGTCCCTCATTTAAGAATTTTTTTTATTACAAAATGGGATTCTATTATTCTAAGGTGGTAGCTTCAATGACAAGGGCAAAACCTCACCTTTCCATCCCGTTGTTCTAGGTTCAGTTAATAATGTCTAGATTTACGGCTTATCACTGAACTTTAATGGGATACATTTAACCCTAACAAAGACTCAGTTTCAGGTATATTCGTCAAGTAACTCAATTGACGATTTAAATCCAAGCACCTCACAAACGTGACAAAAGTTGTGATCACATCGACTACAACCCTTGGTCTTGTTTAAGAATTTTTTTTTACAACAATCATGAGTTTAGTGCATACAAAGGAAATCTTAATTTTTAATGAAAAATTATTTTGTCTAAAGTTTTCTCAATAAAATTTTGATTATAAATTATTTTAAATATAAATTAAGTTAATTCAAACACACACTTAATAAAATGAAGTCTATGACATATGTGAGTAAAATAATTCTAAATTCTATTAATAATTCTCTTAATTATTAAATAAAAAAATACTAAATATTTTTTTATGTTTTTAACAAAATAAATATATTTACTTTTCTATTTAATTCTTTTCTTATTAAGTATTAGAAAAATATATTAAAACTTATGAGAGTGATTGTACTTGACTCATTTACCAATCTAGTGCAAATAGAAGAATAATTTATCAATTTGGTGTAACTCAAAAAATAATTACTAAAATGGTACAAAATGAATAGTACATATAGTAAGTTGTGGCTCTTGTAACATCCCGAGAAAATATGTTAGGTTTGTATAAAGTCTCAAATGTACTATTATACTTGTATAACATGTCAGTTAAGTTTTGTGACAAACTAAGTTCGTTTAGGCACTTAGTTGCAACTCAGAAGTTGAAAAGTAGCTTAAAATGACTCAGATAGTAGCATCAGTTGTTAAGTTAAGGAAAATAAACCTAGAGGGTTTGTTTCTAAGTTGCAAATAGGTTGAATATGGTGTAATTAAAATTTGATAACAATCAAAGTTAGTTTGGTATTTTTAGGCATACTGGTTATGCGTTTTAATATTTGATTGACCCCCAGCAGATATAAAAAAATAGAGAAATGGTGAAACAAGATTTTTAATAAATCCTAGGATTTATTTTGAGTCTGTTAGAAGTTAGGAACCTTGATTCGGAAGAATCTAAGTGTTTATAGCAGATCGGGAATATCAGTACCACATTAGTAGTAAACCTTTAAGAAGTCAAAATAGACTTCTCTTCTTTTGTTTTCACTGCAGAGAGCAGAAAAGAGGAGAAATGAAAACAGAAAAGAATGAGGCAGTCGTGGGAAAGAAGACAAAGAGAAGGAAAATAAAGGGAAGGATCCAACAGTAAGATTAAAGCTTTAAGATCAAGTTGTCTACAAGAGGTAGGGGTTCTATTCATCTCTTTTCCTTAATATTCGTCTTGTATAAACTTGGTTTGTGTGAATAGAAATAGGGGTTTGGATAGACCAAATTGAGTTCTTTGCTTGATTCTTGAATTCCAAGGATTAGATTAGAATAGTTTTAGCCTAGTATGATCAAAGTAACCATTTATGGATTAAGGAAATCAGTTTTGGTTCATTGAGGAGCTTGGAATTGATTTTAGAATAAAAGTGATATTTGGATCTAATAGTATGCCTAGATGATTTAATGGGTTGTAATAGGATTGCAACAAGTTTAGAGATGATGATAGAAATAATCTAGAAGTAAGGCTTTGAGGTGAAACTTGGTTTGGGACCAAGTTTATGTAGAAAACACATTTTGTAGAATTTTCTGCAGAATGGTCACGCCTAGGCACAATATACGCCTATGCGTGGGAAGATCAGTTTTCAGCACGGGCGAGATAGAAAGCACCACGCCTAGGCGTGGTAAAACCAATTCTAGGCGTGAGTCATGACAACATTTTGATAGTCTGTATTGTTTGTTGCATAACTTGAGTTGTAGATATCCAAATGACCTGATTCTGGTGTCATTTGAAAGTTAAGACATAAGGCTTCTTATGGTAAAAATTTCAAAATTTAATAGCAAGCCAATAAGTACCAATTTCTATTTGAATTCAAAGCAGATTCTGCAGAAAAAGGCATTCTGGCAGCCAATAAACTAGATTGCATAATTTCTTGCTCCGATGTCGTATTGACATGAAACCAGTGTCATTTTGAAGCTAAGATGTAAAGTTTCTTGCCTATAAAAGTTCATAATTTTACCACTTATAGTTTTTTCACAGTTTCAGTTTAAAGTCAAGTCAGATTTTAGAAAAATAGTGAGTGCATTGTTTTAGCCTCTGCATTTTATTACATAACTTTGGCTACACTTAGCTAAATGAAGCAAGGTTTGTGGCTTTGGAAAGATATGAGAGAAATCTATATGGCCATAAAATTTCAGAATTTTAGAAGTTATGATGTACATTTAGTGCATTCTTGAAAATCAACATTTATAGGTGCCTAGAGTAGTTGCCTAGGAAATTTATTTTGGGAAAGATGATTTCCCTACTTGCTAGAACCTCTTATACATGTCTAGTAAAGTGTGTTGAGACACTAGTAGGAGTATTTCATTGAGAAAATGATTACCTTGCATATATGAGAAAGTTTGAGACTTTAAGTATTCCATAAGTTAGGAATTGCTTAAAGTATGTATCTAAGATCTTGAGTACACTAGGGTGACATAATTTATCATTTGTGGTGTGATAATGAGGCAAACTAGATGCAAGTATCCTAAGTATGATTTCTTAACTAGAAACATAGAATATGCTCCTTTATGAGTTAGAAGTGAGCTGAAAGTACATGTTTACTAGAGTTTAGTTCTTCACTTGGTTAGAGAGAATCATGTGATGAGTTAATGTAATAGTTTTGTATGAGTTATACATAACGCTGCATAGTTTCCCATTACAGTGATGTACAATCATATGGCCAAAGGATATAAATGAAAAGTCCAAAAGTCTCTTTAAGTGATAATTTAGCCCTAGTCTCTCAGAGGGTCAAGGTTACTAGTTCCTATGCAATGAAGTCAGTACTCTCTATAATTATTGCTAAATATTATGGATTAGTTGATATATGAGTTAGAAGTAGCATAACTAGTGTTGTTTATCCAAGTATTTGTTAGTTATACTAGGGTAACGGTATTAGGGTGTCACAACTCTCAGCCACGACTTACATCCTAATCATTTTTTGAGTATTAATTTTTTTTTAAATTTGACATAAGTCATGGTTCAAAGCTACGACTTCTTAATTACTTTGGTGGTTGATATGAAAAATTTCACCCGTAATGATTTTTCATTTCTTTGTCTTTTTTCTTTAGATTTCATTTTTTTTATCTTTTCTCATCATTTCCATTACATTATAACTTTCAATCTAATCAATTACGTTGTTATATAATTTTTTTCTATTTCAACATTTTCAAATGGACGAGATCCCAACTACATGCTTATTGAACCACAGCCTTATTGCAAGATTTGCGCAATGGATAAATTTTAATAATATATGTTGTTGTCAATCATGATTTTACAGAATAATAATTGCATCTAACTGCCTATAATTGCAGTATGTATATTCCAATCTAGGTGCAGTTGAAATAGTGGGGGACTTAGATCGGAATATAAATACTATAATTATGGACAGTTAGATGCAATTATTATTCTACAAGATCATGATTGGCAACAATTGATATTATTAAGATTTATCCATTGCGCAAATCTTACAATAAGGATGTGGCTACCCAATGTCTAGGGGTGTCAAAAATGTAATGGCCAGATCCATTGGTGCCACCATTTCGGATCGAGCTTTTTAGGGTCGTACCATTCGGTCATATAAGTTTTGGGTTGACATTTTCTTCACAAACCAAAGCCCATTTAGCATTATGTAGTGTTAAAAGAGCGGGCTGATCCGGTCCATTCGGGCCATGTAATGTTCGAGTTGACATTTTGCTAGTCTAACCCGTCCATTTTGTAGGGTTATTCGGACCGGCCCATCGGGTTTGACCCATTTTGACACCCCTACTAATGTCGTGGTTCAATAAGCATGTAGTTAGGATCTAGTCTATTTGAAAATGTTGAAATGGAAAAAAAAATTATATAACAATGTAATTAGTTAGAGTGAAAATTATAATGTAATAGAAATGAGAGAAAAAATGAAAAAATGAAATCTAAAGAGAAAAGACATAGAGATGAAAAATCATTCATGAGTGAAATTTTTCACATCAACCATCTTATTACCTTTTATATATATAGTTAAAAAAAATAATTAAGAAATCGTGACTCAAAACTATAACTTATATCAAATTTACAAAAAATAATAATAATACATAGAAATCATGACTCTCGGTTAAATTTTAATACAAAAAATTAAAAAAAATAATCAAAATATAAGTTGTAACTCTCAATCAAACTTATTATATATATTATTTATTTTATATTATTTTAATAATTATTTTTTAAACTGCACCATATTAGTAAATTATTCTTTTATTTACACTAAATTGATAAATGAGTCACTTGTACTTAGAGCTAGGGATATAACGGGCGATGTATGGCGGTAGTAGCTGTCCGTCCACACGCATGGGATAATATCTATAATTCGTTTATTATTTCCAGTTGCCACAGATATATATTATTTAAATAAATTATAAATAAAATTAATAAATTAATAAATAAAATAAAATAAATTTATAATATAATAATATTTTAATTTATATAATAAGATTTTTAATAATTTTATATAAAAAAAATTTTATTTTTTTATTTACACTAGCGGGGAATTGATATTTAACCATGTGAGTCACTTGTACTTAGAGCTGTCAACGGGGGTAAAAGTCCATTGACAGCCCCACCCAACCCTATCCGTGACCTTAAATATACTAAAGTGCGTCACTGTGCTCGAGCTTCCATCGCCATCTTCACCTTGTTCGCCATCTTCACCTTCGGGTAAATTTTCCCTTATTTTCTTTTCATACACGTATATTTTCTCACCAGTCAAACAAGGCAAGTTCCTCTCACACAAAGTTATGCCTCTAATTACCGTTGTTTTGTTCGTGAAATATTTTATCGTATTCATTTTCATCACAAGCATATGCATAGATTATGCTGAATATAAATACAAGAGCTTGTTCTTAATAGTAGGATTATAATTCAACGAGCTTACACCGATACCTATTTTATTGTCATTCCCTTGTTGAATTTCAGAAGGATCATTATTCTAAATCCCTCCACAGGACCCAAACTAAACTCAAAGGGGTGGTTAAGGACACCATCGTAGGAAGTATAATAATGGGCTTGAAAAAATAAGGCTTTGTTCTCTTGACTGATTTTTGACTTAGTTTGAATTGAACCAACCAAGTTCTTTCTTTTCATGTTTTAAAATCTGTGAATGTGGTGCTTTTTCTTTTGTGCGTTTTATATTCGTTTATGGTTAGCAGCTATTGTATTATGATGGAGTCCTCTTTTGGTTTGTTCTTTGTCAATTTGGAATTTTGTATTGTTGTTAATCTATTCTTAATGTTTCTTCAGCGTTTTCTTTTGCTGGGGTTTGGTTCTGTATATGAACCAGTTTGTGGGTTTGTTTCTTGTTATTTGTTTTTTTATTTTGGCTTTCTTTTTTTCTACTTTAACTATCATAAAGTATCTTCATAGCATAGTATGCATAGTAAATCTGCTCAAGTGAATTAATGATGTAGTTATACTTTTTATATTTTTCAAATTTAAGGTATCTAGTTCAGAACTTTGTATCTCATGAGGACATACAAAGTTCAAGTTAATAAAAAATTGTATGAGTTAAATTATATTTTTTAGAAAAAAAAGACATACAAAGTTCTCTCAGTATCTACTGCAAATCAGACTTGTTTTAGAAAAATTAACTACAAAGATGAGTAAACAAGACATGATGAAAATTCAGGTGCACATTTCTTACTAGTTTTGAGTCTCCTGTTTATTACTTACATTCTACAATAATGATCTAATTTATTTATAGGTATACGCTTACGAAATTTAATCCCAGAGCATAAGAGTTTCTAGTTGTACAAAATCCCATCCCTGAAAATCGAAAGAACAAAGAGAAACAATTGAAGAACTAGTAAACATTTGGACTTGGCCTGTTTTTAATCCAACAAAAGAAACCGAATGACACAAAAATAAATAAATAAATAAATAGAAGCATCAGCTTACACCAAACCTAACAAAAACCTCTTTAGAAAGTAGAAAGCCAGCACAGCACAGAACAGCACAGGAGCTTCAGCCGTGTCCACAGTTTGCTTCAAATTCAATTACAAGAAGATTTTCTGTTTGAAGCTTAAAGCCATAGCCTTTTTGTACTGGTTAAGAAGCAGAGAGCAAGCAAACAAGGAAGCAGTCATGGCGGATGTTATGGTGATGAGAGAGATTGAAGCCACTGCGTCCAGGCTTGGAGTGGATCTTTCTCCCATTGATCTTGACTCTATTCACCTCCCTACCGATGACGATTTTGGCATCAAAAGGTAACAACTTTTCCCCTTTTTTACAAAAATAGTGAAGAAATGCATCATGGGTAGTTAACTTAACTGCCTCTTGTTTATGTTAGAACGCTCTATTTGATTCCTACTGCGATTCTCCCTAGCTAGGCCTTGGGAGTTTTGATTTTTATAATGAAATCAATCTATGCTATATTTTACTTTTCAATAATAAAAATTTATTTTTTTAAAATGGCAGTGATGATGATGATATTTACCAAGAGGACAATCTAGAGTTTGAGTCTGGATTTGGCAACATTATAGTGGTGGACAATCTCCCTGTTGTTCCTCGCGAGAAGTTTGAGAAGCTTGAAGGTGTAATACAAAAAATCTATAGCCAAATTGGCGTCATAAAGGAGGATGGCCTCTGGACGCCTGTTGATCCAGATACTGAAAAAACTTTGGGTTTTTGCTTTATTGAGTATAATACACCTCAGGTAGGTACAAGTGCATATTTCCATTACTATTATCCACTCAACTGGACAAGTAATAAATAAGTTTGGTTGCTATGTCCATATATTCAAAGGTTTTTAACATTGAATGATACATACAAATGAAAATTATTTGCTATTGCCTACTGATATCCAGTTACTTTTTCTAAATTGCTAGCCTATTTACTTCTTTTTTTCTCACTAGTATTCATTGACCAAATCATTTTTTTAAGCCTGGTTTTGTAAAACAAATAGTCAATTGCATCCATGGATGTGTTTTTTACATTTGGTGCAAGTCTTGTGTTTATGTGTTGGTTTTTGCATTCGCTGTTATGTTTAATTTATTAAGCTTTCTAAAATTTTGTCGAAATGTTGGCTGCCACCAGGAATGCATGTACTTGCTTTCACAAGTTGACACAAATCCCTTTCTAGCACATTTTGCAAGATAAGTGTCTTTCATGATTTCGTCTCTGTGATTCATTTTGGTTGTCATTTTAGGAAGCTGAGCTTGCTAAGGAGAAGACAGATGGATACAAGTTGGATCGTTCGCATATCTTTTCTGTGAATATGTTTGACGACTTCAATAGGTTCATGAGAGTTCCAGATGAGTGGGCTTCACCTGAAAGTAGTCCATATACACCTGGGGTAATATATTTGTCAATTATGATCTTGTTGGATTTTCTTACTCATTTTGTTGTTGTTCTGTAGATATATTTTATATGGTAAGATTAACTGGCAACCCAGCAAACCAAAATTAATGCAAATTGTGTTCTTTTGTGGAAGTTGTGAGACGTATGTAGATTCTCTTGATATTCTGTTTGGGCTTTGTCTTAAAATTATTCTATGCTTCAGGATTCCATGAATTTATTGGCTTATTCAATGTTAATGATGTATACTTGACCAAACTGCTAATAAGCAATTCTTTGAAAATTTTATATTTTTATATTTCACGTCTATTTGATATTGATATAGTACTTCGCTGTGTTACTCTATTTTCCTGATGTGTTTAAATGTCAGATTAAGAATATTTCCCCCTATATGTATAGATAATGTTACTCATAGTCATACCTTTTTTTTGTTCGTGTACTATTTTAATCAATACATTTTTCCATAATCATCCTGCCGTTCATATTATGGTCTAATTTTGTGGATATCATAAGGTGTCATCAATGATATGCATTAGCTTCACTTATGTATCTGTCTGTACATCAGCATGCATAGTTATGTTATGCTATGTGGTTTAGAATATACCATTGGATCTCTGTAATACTATCACCAATAGATACATCTTTCCTTACATGCTCTGCTATTTAATCTGTTGCAGGAAAATCTTCAACATTGGCTGACTGACACAAAAGCCCGAGACCAGTTTGTGATTCGTGCTGGTTCAGATACTGAGGTGTTGTGGAATGATGCAAGACACTTGAAGCCTGATCCGGTTTATAAGCGTTCTGTGAGTGAATTTTTTTGTCCTCCTATATTTCGTTAATATCACCGTCTTATATTTGCATGCTTCATTGCTTTGTGATTATGCTTGTTTACAAGATTCTGGGTGTTTAAATATATTTTCATTTGAAGTTTTGGACTGAGTTTTGTACAATGGTCCCCAGTGGGCACATACCTGGCAACGGTACACAGGCAAGGAGTAGCAGTTTGGGGAGGTTGCACAACATTCAATCGTCTCATGCGTTATGCTCATCCCCAGGTTAATTTTGGCTTTTGGTTATGCCTTGTTTGATATGTACTATGTTCTCATTACTTAGCATTGAATATATATCAACTGTAGGTTAAACTTATTGATTTTTCACCTGGTGAGAAGTATTTGGTAACCTATAGTAGCCATGAACCAAGCAATCCTCGAGACGCAAATGTAAGCATTTTGTTTCTTTGAATTAACTACTTTTTTTTTTCTTATTGATTCATTGGCACTATTTCTAAATTCAATTTACTCTTTAGAGGGTTGTGATAAATATATTTGATGTGAGAACTGGAAAAGTGATGAGAGATTTTAAGGGAAGTGCTGATGATTTTGCTGTTGGAGGTACTGGGGGTGTTGCAGGAGTGTCGTGGCCCATTTTCAGGTATACTTTGGTTCTCTGGCCTGCATGACGATGATAATAATCATAACAACAAACAACAGTTGTTTTATTATTATTTTGCTTATGTCTTATTGGCTTAGTGGAAGAATGTTTGTTTTTTTAGATGGGCTGGAGGAAAGGATGACAAATACTTTGCAAGACTCGGGAAAAATATGATCTCTGTCTATGAGACAGAGACATTTTCTCTCATTGACAAGAAGTCCTTGAAGGTTGAAAGTGTAATGGATTTCAGCTGGTCACCAACTGATCCCATCCTTGCCCTTTTTGTTCCCGAATTGGGTGGTGGAAACCAGCCTGCTAGGGTAAGTGCATTTTATGGATCTGCCTTTTATGCATGGATGAAGGGCTGCTTGGGTTGTGTGAGTTAAGAAGTATTAATATCACGTATTGCCATCTTTTGTAGGTGAGTCTGGTTCAGATCCCCAGTAAAGAGGAACTCAGGCAGAAGAATCTTTTCAGTGTCAGTGATTGCAAGATGTACTGGCAAAGTGATGGCGAGTACCTCGCTGTTAAGGTTGATCGTTATACAAAAACCAAGAAAAGCACATACACAGGCTTTGAGCTTTTTCGTATAAAAGAGCGAGATATACCCATTGAAGTATTGGAGCTTGAGAATAAAAACGACAAGATCATTGCATTTTCCTGGGAGCCCAAGGGCCATAGGTTTGCTGTGATTCATGGTGATAACCCAAGGTCTGATGTCAGTTTTTACGCAATGTGAACCGTTCAAAATACTGGTCGAGTTTCAAAGCTCACTACTCTCAAGGGCAAGCAGGCAAATGCCCTTTTCTGGTCACCTGCTGGCCGCTTCATAATACTTGCAGGATTGAAAGGCTTAAATGGACAGCTCGAATTTTATAACGTCGATGACCTCAAAACTATGGCAACAGCTGAGCGTTTTATGGCGACAGATATTGAATGGGACCCTACTGGAAGGTAAATAACACGGAGTAGAAAAATATCTACAGTTCAAATGTTTCTGATCTAATATAGCAGAAAAAAGGTACCATTATTGTTTTATGGGATGCATCTGATTTTCTTCTACTAACCTGTATGCTTCTGCAGCTATGTTGCAACTTCTGTGACTTCAGTTCATGAAATGGAAAATGGGTTCAATATATGGTCTTTTCATGGCAAGCTTCTTTATCGAATTCTGAAGGATCATTTCTTTCAGGTTCTTATTCCATCAACTTGGCTTTAAACCGTCTGTTTATGTTTCTAAAGTACAGTCGATGCAATTCTAGGGTCATGTACAGTAATTTAACTGGTTATATTAATTAATGCTTAACAATTGGAATACCTTGACTAATGTTTTAGAAGGGAAGAGGTATATGGTGTGGTGTGAATTGTGATTAAAATTTAGAACAAAATTCAGTTGCCAAGTTCCACCAAAGTATAAAAACCTTGCAACCAGTTGTAGTTAACAAGGGTCGATCCACAGAGAACTAATTCAATTAATCACTATGAATTGATTCCTAATTTAAATTCTTAAAAACAGTAAACACTAAAAAAGGGTTTTGTTTATTAAAACTAAAAACAGAAATTGAATTTAAAGTAATAACAGTAAACACGATTTGAATTACCAATTAAAAGACAATGGTTAAGAGATGGAATCCACCACTAGATTTATATGATTATGCTAACTTATATTCCTTTTATACCAATATAACCAATTATGCTTTTATGTGATTGTGAGATAAATCTCCTGTTTTCTTTAAGTTTTGCTTAATTCAATAATCACTCAAATTAAATCCTATTCACTAGTTAGTTATAAAGCAACTGCTCTTATCCTCACCTAATGGTTGCATTAAGATTTAGAAAACCAATTACACTAAGATCTAATCACACACTGAGATTAAATTAGTTGGATCATATGTCTCACTAGTCCTACCACTGCAACCGCGCATAGCAATCCTTGTCTTACCACTTCCGAAAATAACAAAGAGTATAAAAACCTTTATACCGAATTAAGATCAAAAACATATGAATAAAAACTCAATTGAATTGATATAAAGAGATATGCAAGGTTCACATAATCACAACTAGGGTTTCATCTTCCCTTAACCAAATGAGAAAATTAGCCGCACATGGCAAATTCAAAATAAAAAAAAGAATTAAAGAAAAACATTGTCTAGAATAAAAGAAGAGAAGAAAGCTAAAGATCAAACTAGTTTCTAAGGTTTGAGGTTGATTGATCTTTGATTGCTTGAACCCAAGTCTCCAATCTTTGATCGAATCTTCCTCTTGCTTGTTCTTCGTATTCTCTTCAGTTCCTTGACCGCTCCTAGTCCAGAGATCCCCCTTTTTGGACCCTAAGCTACCCTATTTATAACTTCGGATACCTGACACTTAATTAGAATTCGTATCTGATTTCCTGATTCGTAAACACGGGTCGTGTCATATGACACGACCTACCTCGTGTCAGGGTCTGATAACACAAATTCCAACAGGATTGCAAGTCAGAGAGGGACACGGCCTATCTCGTGTCTGAAGACACGGGCCTTGTTCTTAGATGTACTTAGAACTGGTACCCCTTTTGTGATGACAGAAACATACACGACCTATCCCATGTCTGGGGACACGTGCCGTGTTGTTTGGTCAAAGCTCAAAAACTGGATCCCCTTGTGATGACAGAAACGTACACGGCCTACCCCGTGTCAGATGACAGGCCGTGTTGGGCAAACTTAGGGCTGGACCCAATCTTGTGGTACCAGAGAAGGACACGGGATGCTCCGTGTCTGGTGACACGGGCCGTATCACTTCAATTTTAGCCTTGATCTTCACAAATACTCTTCCTTCTTTGCTTCTAGAGGTAATATTGATCTTCTAAAGTCTTTAGCTCTCTCCTCAGATGGACATCAAGCTTGGTTTGATGCTAATTGACTCAAATACTTAAAGATCTCCTGAAAAACACAATTCAATTTTGAGTGTTTATAACCACATTGAAGCATAGTTTCACAATAAACATCCGATTAAGCTCTATATCAGAAACTTAGCTAAATGTTAACAATTAAGCACATATGGAGTCTAATTAGATCAAACATAAAGCATTCAAAATATTGAAATTATCAACAAATCAGTATACTAACCTTTTCCATGGTGCATGCTATATTTGAATTGATTGTTTTTAGTTATTTTTTATAATTTTATCAATACATGATTGTTGAGGTATAAAATTTCCTTTTCAGTGTGCAAGTTATGGTAGGATTAGATTATCATATTGGGATCCTTTGATTTGTCTTATCTCACAGTTTAGTTAGGAAGCTGTTTGGAAATTTATGTTCATGCAATAATCTGTGTTGTACTGAGATTTTGTATCAATCCAGCAATGACATATTCTCCTGGCTTTTTTAATGGCAGTTCTTGTGGCGGCCAAGGCCACCATCTCTCCTGAGTGCTGAGAAAGAGGAAGAGATTGCTAAGAACTTGAAGAAGTATAGCAAGAAGTATGAGGCGGAGGACCAGGATGTTTCAATGCTGTTGAGCGAGCAGGATAGAGAGAAGAGGAGGATGTTGATGGAAGAATGGGAGAGATGGGTGAATGAATGGAAGAGGTTGCATGAAGAAGACAAGTTAGAGAGACAGAAGCTTAGGGATGGAGAAGCAAGTGATGAAGAGGAGGAGTACAAGGCCAAGGAAATTGAAATTGAAGAAGTGGTTGGTGTCAGGGAGGAGGTCGTTCCCTTGGACTATGGCCAGGACTAGGAGTGAATGAATTACTATTTTTGTACACATTCGTATTTTCCCAAGTCATACATAGCCTTTCATTTATTTTGTGATTTGTGGTAATACCTTTTCATAGCTAGAGCCCTTACTTGTCCTAATTTGGATCTCAATAATTCTTCTATTGGCTATCGTTTGCATTCTATTTTACCCCTTTTTAATTTTTTTTCCTTCTCTGGGGCCTAGTATTCTATTTTATTTGGAGCCTTGTCTTCGTGGTTATCGCATTTACACAATTTCCACATGAACCACTCACGGTGAAATGTAAAGCTCATGTTCTTGCAACATTATATGAATCGTAGAGGCCCAATGAAGGTTTGTTGCTGTTATGGGGAATTAACCAGAGCAGTACCATATGCTACTCTTTTGGGATTGGGCCAAGCACACTATTCATGGAATCAATTCCTCTATATCAAATGACCAGCAGACTTGCATGGCGCAGGCATTGCCTGTATTCCCAATTTGGTGTATTCAGCTGGAAGAGATTTAACTCGAATCCAAGATAGTAGTTAAACGGAGAGTATTACTATTGAATACTTTTATTTTCAAAAATATTAAATGTTTTTATTTTATATTTTTAATTTTGAATAATTAGAATGATGCAAAAGAATGTGTTAAAGAGGTACACCATTACTCAACTTTTTTTCCTAAGGAAGAGCAAGTGTAACTGAATAGCCCTTTTTGAGTTTCAGAGTAATCGGCGTCCACATTTGGGGTGCCCATCAAAATTGAGTCTCCAGTATCACTTTTCCTTAGCCAGAGAAAACATGTGGCTCTGATTATGTTGACATTCAAATACCAATAGTTCTTGGTAAAAATAAAAGTTAAGAAAACAAAAAGTAGGGAATAACAATGGAATCAGATTGGACAGCCTTCTTCTCCATGTGCTACGTTACTACGTATGACTGTTTACTTTTTAATGGAGCTATCCAAAAGTTATGAGAAATGGAGCTAGCCATTTCCAAAACATTTTTGACAATTAAAAATGGCAAACGGCCATTGTTGATGTTGATCCCACATTGCGTAGGTATTAAATTGGAAACACAATGAATGATACACCTAAGAGACAATTCTGATTAAAGTTATAACTGGAGTCTACTTCATATATTATTTTATAACAAATATTCTGCTACCAAACAAAGCATCCTGGCTGTCCATTCAATCCAGATTTAAAAAATGAAAAAGACAGCTTTAAAGCTATATTCTGATCAATATGACAACAGGCGGAGAATAAAATAGTAATAATCGTCGTTGTCTCATCATCCCAGCATCTCTCAATGTTATCGCTCAATGGTTACAATAGAAGGTTCTTTACACAACGCAAAGAAGCATGATTCGTTCTGTTTGATTCTCAAAATTAACAACCTTTATTTATCCATGATTGTCCTTTGTCCTATAATCCCACTTCAGCAGAATGAAACCGCTACATTGTATTTGTATTGATTCATTAGAAACCCAATTTTCTTTTAACAAACAGAAAAACATTGTGGTCTAACAATTTTTGAAGACAAAATTATTAGCCAATGCTATTGAAAGCACTCTATGATCCCCTTGTGACACAGGACCCGACATGCAGCACACCTCAAGGTGCAGCTGCAACAAAGAACAACTCTCCGACCCCAATATCAAAAGAGTCCCTATCAATAGCACCCGAATAAAAAGTACCTATCAATGGATGATATATATCATACATAGTCATTCAAGGAAATTTTCAACATGCCTTCATTCCAAGCGTTGAAACGGAATTCCTGTGCTTTATGCTACTTTTCCACAGTGAGTGCGATTCCATTTCACTTCACTAATTACCCATAATCCATCCACATACATAATTTCTCCCTCTTCCCACCAGCCGTCCACCAACCAAAGATTCACCGACCATAGTTGTATGCTGTAAAGTGAAGATGCACAACGCAATGGACTAATCGAATCCTTTTAACCAAAACAAGCATCCCCAGCTGCCTATAACGTTTTTTCCTTTCACATTTTCGTTATTTCAATTTTCAAATTAATCAAAGAATTCAACTTTATTCACTTCACTCATAAACTCATAAAATCATTCTGTATGTCACGAAAATATTACAGTCGCATATAATATAAGTTAATATCTCTCTCACATTAACGAATGTTATAAATACAATATGGATATTCTGATGTGCATAAAACATTTACCATAAACTAGTGCCAAATAAATATTCCAATGGAACCCAAATTTCGGCTTATAATTTATTAACTCTATTCACCAATTACACTGATAAGTGAGCTGAGAACCCAGAAAGATTTTAAGCAGACGGCAAATTAACTGCTGAAAACCAAAACTCTTAGAAAAAAAAAATTAACTGTTGAAAACCCAGAAAGGTTTTAACTTTTTACCACTAAGATTTATCATGGTGATTCACCTTGTTCAATCCTATCCCACGCGGCAAAGGCGGCACATCCACGACGGTGGCGGACGACATCTCGATCTGGCAAACCCTAACAGCTCCTATCAACCTCTCCGGCAATTCCTCCTCCGTCTGCGCCTCCACCACGAACCCCATATCGATGGTGACGCTGGTGACGTACCCCAACGCAAGGTGCAAGATAGCGTTAGCGATGGCGCTGCTCCCAATGTCAACGTCAATTTCGAAATAGTTGGGCCCTCTATGGTAACTACACGTCAACGCTTTCCCCAACAAGCACGCGCTGTAATTCCCCACCGCCTTCTTCACAATCCACGGTCCCTTCACGATCCGGTTCACCAGCTTGAACCGCTGGTTCCTGAAACTGTCGTCACCCTCGATGAACCGCCCCAGCAGCGAACCCGAAGGAACCGGATCCTCCGTTGCGAAGTAGAACACCGCGCTGTGGTGCTCCTTGCCGGGGACCTGAAGGTTCACGGCGAAGATGAAGCTCTTCATGGACTTGCCTTCTGCTTGGGCTCTCCGAAGTGCGTTGGACACGCGGTTGTCGGGGCGTGAGAGCACGTTGTCGAGTTTGGTGGTGGATTTGAGCCAGTCCATGCCCGCCGGCGAGAGGAGGTAGTCGCCAGCGGGGGCTTTTTGTCGTTTGGTGAAGTAGGTCTTGGAGCGGAGGTGGAAGAGGTCGCCGGGGGGAGAAGCCCAGCCGTTGGTTCCGGTGTGGAGGTCGACATGGCACAGAGATCCGGCGTTGATTGTATCGGAGATCCAGTCGGCGGAATCGGCGGATCCTGAATCGGAGGCGGAGTTCCGGCGAGTGTGGTTGGTGGGGTACATGATGAGAGAGGGCGGTGTTGTTGTAGAATTAGATTAGATTCGACGCACGCTCATTTCACGTTATTATTGTAATTCTAATTGTAATTTCTACACTGCACACCACACCACACCACACCACACCTACTCTCTTTATTGCTGAGTGTCCATGTGTTGTTTAGGATTGAAGATTAAGGAAGGAAGAAGGGGCAGAAAGAAAAATAGCCTTATCACCAAAATTATAAAAAGAAAAAGAAAAACAGCCTTGCGTTCGAAACTACGAGATTGCGTATGATATTATATAGATGGGCCAGCTCAGCTAATTTGTTGAGTATTCGATTTAGTATCTCCTAATTTATCTTTTTAATAATTTTTATTATATATTTTTTTATTTAATAATAATCATTAAAAAATAATATAAATAAAAATATAATAAAAACATTATTTTTCAATATTTTTTCTAATTATTAAATATGAAAAACATTAAATGTTATATTCTCAAAATATCAATGTATTTATTTTATATTTAATATTTTTTATTAAATATTAAAAAAATTATTAAGAAGATATTTAACTCTAAGCTTAGGTATGATACATTACACGGACGAAACGAGCTGGCTTCTATTTTCTTTTGAAAAATGATTATTATACATCATTTTTTTCATACATTATTTTTTATCTATTTTATTTTTTAAAAATTATGATTAAGTGATAAAAATGGTAGGGAAAAAAATATAATTAATAAAATAAGAAATAATATAAAAAATGATATAAAAAACTGAAAGTTGATTCTTTTTTTTCCTAACCGTTAATCACTAGCATACCAGTGTACTATTATAGTATACACGTGTTTGTTAATATTTTAATGGATTTAAATTTATTAATTATATATCTCCGCGTGTTCCTCTGTGTCAGTGAGACTTTTATTGCCGTCGAATTTTGTAGAAAATTTGATTTTATAAAAGGGTTTTAGTTTACAAATGGGATCTTAAAAATATTTTATCAATCTATTTAAAAATTTTGATTTATTTATCATTATTTATTTATTTAAAAAATTAAAAAATTATTAATATTTTTAATTTTATTTTCATCTTTTATTATTTTTATTAAATTTAGTAAATACTTATTAATTAATTTTTATAATTTCTTAAAATTAATTATTATAGTCAATAGAGTGATTTAATGAGAAAATTAATAATTTAGTCTTGTTAAATTATATTTTTTATTATTTAGAATATTTAATAATTTTTTAATTTGTGCACATTAATTTTAATAAATAAATAAAAGTAAATTGAGAGAGTATTAAAGTGAATTAAATACTTTTCACTAAATGTTTTAAATTATTTAAAGAAGATAATCATAAATGTTTTTTATGTTAGTAACATTTATTTTTTATTTATTATATTTAATAATAAAAAAATATTTTTTAATTTTATTTTCATCTTTTATTATTTTTGTTAAATTTAATAAATATTTATTAATTAATTTTTATAACTTCTTAAAATTCATTACTCTAGTCAATAGAGTGATTTAATGAGAAAAATAATAATTTAATCATGTTAAACTATATTTTTATCATTTAGCATATTTAATAATTTTTTCAATCTGTGTACATTAATTTTAATAAATAAATAAAAATAAATTGAGGGAGTATTAAAGAAATTAAATATTTTTCACTAAATGTTTTAAATTATTTAAAGAAGATAATCATAAATGTTTTTTTATGTTAGTAACATTTATTTTTTATTATTATCTTTAATTTTTAAATTTGTAGCGAGTGTCATAAGGACAGTATTAGAAAATTGCTGTATATAACAAGGCATTATTGTTTGTAACTATTTTGTTAAAAGCTTTGGAAATAGTATGTTCATTAGATTCATTGAAATCTTTAAGAAGGCACCAAATCTTCGATTTAATTGTTATCCATAAGCGATAAATTTGCCTTTTGGTAATTAGTTAAGAAATATAATTATGATTTTTTTTTCAAGAGGTTGAACTTTTTAATTGGCCCAATTGTTAGTGTTGTAAGATTTTTTAGAATATTTTATTTTTCCCATATAATTACTCCTTACCGAATTAAGATAATTGCGCACTTTATTTTTATTTTCTTTATTCTACGCTTGACTAATTTTGAACATCAAAATAATTTTTTAATATTCATTTATATTTTACGTCCAATATTTTTGAGTTGAAGTGATGAAACTTAGTCATTCACACAATTTTATTCTAACACACATTTAGTTTTTTTTTTTGTCTTATTACAAGTTTTTTTTATATATATTCTACGAGTGTGAAAATAATTTTTATTTCGAGTATCGTCTCTCCCTACAGATATGTTTCCATAAGTTTGAACTTTAATATTGTAAAAATCCCTTATATTTAGGCAAATTTAAAGTATTAGGTTTAGATATTAATGAAGTTAAAGCTTAATTGACACTAGCTACAAAAAGTAGGGGGCTGAATTTATGTTACTAGACCATAGATTTAGTCTCTCGGTATAATTAAATTTAAAAAGATAGTTATTAAAGTTTAGATTCTTCCAACATCAGTAATAATTAATTGAACATAATTAGTATTAAAAAATTATGCCACCATAGATTTTGTTTCAATAAAACAAATGAAATATATGATTCCTCAAACCTAAGATAATTCATTGCAAAGTTATGTATCAGTTTCTCATTTTTTAGAAATTTTTTTAGAGTTTCTCCTGTCTGATAGATAAGAGAATAATCTCTCAATGTATAATTACTTACGTAAACAAAAACCTTTGTCAATAGTATTATTTTTATATATATAAATTTAAGAATTGAATTCAATGTCACATATTTAAGGAACTTGAACTTATTCCACTTGAACCAGTACATATTGGTATTGTCTAAAAAAATTAAACTCAAGGTGTTAATTTATTATTATGTTAATGCTACATTTTGTTCATTTGCAAAAAAATTCAGGTAATCAAATTTGATAATTATTGAAATAAATTTCATATTCAATTAAGAAGGGAATTTTTTCAATAAAAAACAAAATTTCCTTCCTATTTTAACTCATTAGTAAATCAATCAAAATTTGTAATTAATTTTATATTCGATTTTAAATTACATGTAGTCAAAAACAATTAATTTTCTATATTAATTTCATATTTGAATTAACATAATAATGCATTAAAAACAAAATTAAACAAATTCAAACAAATCAAAATATTCTACAAACAACAATGAATGAAAATCATCAATTGAAGCAAATTAAATATGAAATTAATATAGAAAAACAATCATTTTTTATTACTTACAATTTGAAATTGAATATGAAATTTATTTCAATAATGATTAAATTTGACTACCTGAAATTTATTGTAAATGAACAAAATTTAGCATTAACATAATAATGAGTTAAAAACATAATTAAACCAATTCAAGAAAATCAAACAAACCTAGCAAATCAGAATATTCTACAAACAATAATGAATGAAAATTACCGATTGAAGCAAATCAATTTAGGATTAATATAGAAAAGCAATTTACTTGTTTTAATCAAATTAGATAAAAGTTATTTTCTATTTTAATAATTATCAATTTTATTGAAAGAAATAACCTGGAAGATATATAATGAAAGATATACATTATTATATATTTATATAGAAAGATCAAGTTAATTTACACAACTAAAATAAGAAGAAAATATTTGGATTAATTATCACAAATATTTGTATAATAATTGTCTAATGTTATTATATTAGTGAAGATTCCAATTGATAATTAAACTATAAAGCAGGTGAAACAAATAAAAAATTAATTTATACAACAATGAATTAAAATTAGCAAATTAAGAAATAAGCTCTACAAAAAATAAAACCAAAAGAAAAAAAGAAGGGACAGTTACTCTGAGGTTCTCACGTGAATAATCATCTTCTAAATCCTTATATCAAACTTTTTTTTGGTGAAGATCAAAGAAAGTGAAGATCAAGTGACTCTTCTCCTTTTGATTATTGTTATTGGCCTTCTTAGTGAGGTTTCCTTGTAGATTGATGTCCTAAAAGGTTGAACCTTGTGCTTGATAAAGCAAAGTTGTACTCCACTTTAACTCATCGTTCAAAGTCTCATTAGCAACATATACTGTTTCTAATCTCTCATATTTTATACGGCATTATCGAGTGCTCATGGATTTAATAATGTGTGTATCAAGTTGTGTGATTGGTAACAAATTATTTTTCTTATCTCTCATACTTTGCAATGATTCTCTGAGTGCTCATAGATCTAAACATGGTTAGATCAAATTGTGTGAAAGGCAAGATTTTGATTAGTAGAATAACAATGTATAAATGTGAAAGAAAAAGGCTGAAAAAAATGGTCGTTCATGCCTTCTTTGATGTGAATCCCTTAATCTTTCATCTAATTGTTGTGATTTCCATGTATATCAATTTCTCTTTAACGCAACCCTTTCAGCTAGGGTTTTTCATCAAAACCTGCAACATGTTCATGGCAAAACTAAGATGAACGAATGGATTAAAAATGCCTATAAATTACTTAATTGGTGAATTGCATTTGAGGTTCAATTTTTTTTCTCAAGATTTAATTTTTAATATGAAAAATAATGATCACTTATTTTATTTTTCAATTAAAATGGATGTTGCCAATTAAATTTAGAAATTTTATTGATTAGTTAATTCTTTCCTAATATGATTTATTCGAGTTAACTTTTATTTACAAGTGATTAATAATTCTTTTCTAATATCATCATAATTTCTTATTGATAAGCTTAAATAGACAAACGTGATATTTTACAATTGTGTTCACTTTTTAATATTTAATTTAAAAAATATTTTTTATTTTATTACTTTACTTCCATAAAAAAAGAATGTTAAAGGCTATTATACTGAAATCAGTTTTAATGTTTTGTTTTAAGAAAGCTTTCAATTTTTGATTAATGGCTATTATAGCTTTTAATAGCTATTTCCCTAAAGAAATGTGTGTTAATGACTATTATGACTATTATAGCTGAAATCAATTTAATTTTATATGTATTATCATGTTTCCTTATCAAGTTATTTCTTTCTAGCTATTTGATATATATTTGAATTGATATTGACTTTGTATTTTTAGAAAAAAAAATTATTACACATTAATTACTTGAGTGATTATAAATCAATGTTTGATGTGTCAGAATATATTATGGTAAAATCTTAAAATACTTCAATTTTGTGTATAAAATCATACTACACGGTTTTATAAGAAATTGTGAGCGTTAACCTATTTCTTATAGGAAGACCTTTAATAATTTAGTATTTTCATAAACGTCTTTACAATTTAGCTGTAATAATTCCAGCCTTCAAAATTCTTTAAATATATTAGATACCATTGAATACACTACAAGCTCTAATCTTTCAATATACAACTCTCATTTGTTATTTTTTGAGCAATTTGAACTAATTTGCAAGTGAGATATCACAATAATTAGATAGATAATAGTATTTTATTGTGTTTACAATAATTAAAATAAACTTATTACATTAATGTCTTTATTTTAGCTTAAGATTTGTGCTTTTATCTTTATATTATATTAATTTTATATGTTGTATCTTAACGATATCCATATCCTATAATTTATAAACTTTGTTTTTATCAATGTATCATATATCGTGTCGTATTTATGCGTATCCCGTATTGATATTCATGCTTTCTAACAAAATAGACTATAATATAAAGTCATTTCATTTTTTATACATTGATTTCACATTATATTTGAATTTGAATACTCAGTATAATAATTTTAAATACAATAATCTTCTACATATATAACCAATTTAATTAAGATATACAATTCTTTTAAGTTATTGCTATTTTTTATGTGTTTATTTATTTTTCAATTGTAATTAAATTTAAAAACTAATTTTTTATTTATAATAAGCTTATCTGCAATTCAAATTTTAATATGAAATTACAAAACAAAACAATCAAAAGAAATTTTATTTTATTTTATTTTTTACATTATTTTTAATTTTAATATTATCTCGTGCATTGCACAGATGAAAGTCTAGTATATATAAATTTAGTGATTGAACTTAATGTCACATGTTTAAGGGACTCGAATTTCTTTCACTTAGATCAATACACATTAACACACGTTAGTATTATTTAGAAAATTAAAACTCAAGGTGTTAATTCATTATTTTTCTTTTGGTTAAAATTTATATTATTTTTTGTTAAAGGAAAAAGAAAACTTAAATATTGGAATAGAAAAAAAGAAAAGAAAAAAGAAGACATGAGATCACAACTTGGGATCGACCGGATAAGTGGTGAAAATAGGACCAGGATCCTCTCCAGCGACATGAGAGGATCCAGTTTTTTTTACATACAAATTTATAACATACCGCATGCGGTATATATTACCGCATGTGGTATGTCCAGTTTTTCCATGTAAAAAAAATTGGATCCTCTCAAGTCACTGGAGAGGATCCTGATTCGGTGAAAATAACTTCAAAGAATTATTGTCGTACATTATTTATTTTATGATTATTTTATTTTATATTATTGGTTATGACTTATGAGTAGTATTGCTATTTAAACTAACAATCGACTTATGTACAAAAAAAAAAAAAAAAAAAAAAAAAAAAAACTAACAATTGATTTGATTGTCGGTTGTTAGTTCTCGATACAGAGGTGGAGCCATACAACAAGTTCATCGAATAACGTTGTTGTGGAACTCAACATTATCAAATTGTGTTAAATGCCATATATCACGATTCTGATAGTTCAGCTTCTTCCATACTCATAAAAAGTTAGTTTGAACATGGATGCACTAAATAAACTTAACCATTAATATATTTTATAAAAAAAAAAATAGGTGGTTGAGATTTTTTACCTGTAATTTGTTGAGTGCTTTTATTTGTTCCTGAACCATACCAGCCATACTATCATCTGATTACTTTTAAGTTGGATTTATCTTTTCAGATGACCAAGCTGAAGAGTTGTGGACTATCATGGGCCTAGGACAAGTCTGTCATAGACCTATACCGACCGACTATGAAAACTAGTTTGTTTGGTAGGCTCATTCTCGAACAACAGGCCCAGAAGGTTATGCTCGATCAAGGTTATGTTCGTAGGGTCTGATTGATTTGTGTTCGAACATGAAACATTAAGCACGTTTAGCACGGTTCCTTAATGGTCATTAGCTGATCGACCTCATCATGACCAACGGTTGAGAACGACTTCGCGCCTTAATGACCAAGCAGAGAGAATCTCAACGTTCGGAGCCTTAAATAACTTGAACGGAAGGTATCCGATAGATCAGTGCTCAGATCATTTATAAAAATCGGCTTGGCAGCTGAGATGGGGCATGTTCTATTTTTTACCTAACACTCAGATTAGTCTTTGCATACTTTGTGATCATTCTGCTGACATACCTTGGTATCCCTGACCTTGTTGTTGCCTCGTCCGTAAGTCTCCAACAAGTCCCTTTCTTACCGCCCAATCTATTCTGACCTAGGTCCTGATTAGTACCCATAATAGTTCCTAAGATCGAGCCAATCTCAAATCGAGAACTAAATCCATGAACCATCAAACAAGGTCTCCCATCACCAATAACACAGAACTCATTTTGCTAACTTTTCCACCATATTTTCACTATAATAGAGTTACTATAAGGGTGTGTTTGACACAATAGATTAGGCCTGATATATAAGTTTATACAGTATATTATAACTTTATTAGTTGTTTGGTGGAATCATAGTATTGTATAAGCTTATCTAGTAAATTTTTCTTATACATTAAAATGATGTATAATTTAATCAGGCCTTAGGGTGGGATTATGCCTGATTAGGATTTGATGTATAAGCTAATGTAAAATTTTCCTCATTCTAACTAGTGAAACTCGATGGGAGGGGGATGGACATTGGCTTGGTAGCAAGGTGGAGGAAGGGAAGGGATGGGTGCTCGTGGGTTTCATGGGCGCAGTGGTCGGCGTGGTGGCCAACGACATCGTTGGTCTGATTGAGGTGAAATCCGCAAGTGTACGGTTTCGTCGTCAAGTAATAAAATATCGAATCCACAGGGACTATGTTTATGAATACCAATTAACTAATTAATTCAATTAAATTAAACAAAAGAGAATATAATTGTTGAACAAGAACGTAGAAACCAAACAATTAAATAAATAAAAGTTAAGGCAAAATTGAGAATAAAAATAGCAAATTGTTGAGAAAAGATTTTGAGAATTAAGAAAGCTTCCAGGATTGGGGTTAACCACAATGATACAAGACTCCTAATTGACAATCCTCTTATTAACATTTGAAATTCAATTGAAGGTGAATTACCCTAAATTAGTTAATGTTCCCTTTCAAGATACAAGAACCGTGCCCAATTAAACCAATTCCTACTCTCGTGGTAATTGAATTTAAATTGAACCCATTACGTTTTTTGGTAATTCATTAATCCTCGAAAGGCTAAACCTACTCTCGTGATTTAAACCTTAAGTTCAATTCTTATAGTTCCAACACCTAGGTTCACCTTTCAGTACGTCCCTAGATATTTATGAGATGCAAATAAGTGGCCAGCAAATTCACATGAATAATCGCAATAAGGATTGAATCAACAACATTCAAGATTAATAAAAGGGGTAAATAATATCAATTAATCATTATCAATGTATCAAAGGGCATTGCCCAATCCTAGAAACAAAAGGGAACTACTCAGACATGGAGAAGAAGAAACTAGAATTCATGTTCCAAGAACAACCAAACCCGTAATCTATGAGAGAAGAGAGGAAGATGAAGATCAAGAGCCTCCAATGTGCCTCCTTCTAACCAAATTCGAACCCTAATGTTGTCTTCAGAACATCTATATATACCCCATGGGTTAAAACTGGTTCAAGCCCATAAGAAAAGAGAAAAACGGACTTAAACATCGGAACCACGGCCGTGGTTGGTTCCGGGTTCATGATTTTTATCTCGTCTCTCAACCACGGCCGTGGTGGCCACCACGGCCAGGCCGTGGTTGGTTCCGGGAAACTCCCTTTTTTGCTTTTTCACGCGGCTTTCGATCCATGGCCGTGGTTCAGACCACGGGCAGGCCGTGGAACTCTCTAGAATGAGCTTTTTGTCCCAATTTGCTTCCCTTTAAGCTCCAACTTCAATTGTGCAAGCTTTCCATTCATTTAAAGGCCAATTAAGCACCAATCCTGCACAACAACACCAAAAACACCACAGTTATCCGAACTAAAGGGAAAAACAAACAAAAAGGGAAACTAAAATGCCTAGAATGTATAAAAATGCATGCAAACACATGAACAAAATATGATGTTGTTTCACACACATCATGGTCCTCGCGGCACGGTGGTGTGGCAGGGGACTAGATTCGTGGGGTTCTGCATTTGGTGGATGAATGGGTTGTAGTTGGTTGAACAAAGAGGCTACTAGGATGTGGTCGTTTGAGAAGAATTAGGTTGGAATTCTGTTAAAGGGGATGTGTTACTATGTTAGGTTTCTCGATTTAATTGTGATTTGGAACTTATGGGGTTGAGTCAAATTTGTTTATGCGGAATGATTAGGTTGATGGTGGAGTTTGGCTATGAGGTTTTGCTAATTTGTTTTGGGTCTGCAGGTTTACAGTGATGATGAGTGTTTTGTGTTTGCTAGTATGTGAGTGACGATTTACAAGGTACTTTTAAGAGAAAGAAAAATGGGGTCTTTTTTTGCTCTTTTCTGTAAATTTTCCTCTTTCTTTATTCATCATCAACACCTATAGAAACAGCCTTACCATTGCATGTTGTAGCCCTTTGGGTGAAGCAGTGTAGTTGACATAGGCTTTTCCGTATACAAGTGAAAAAGAATAGAGAAATAAAACAAAAACTTTATTAAGAAAGGAAATGATCTATCTTAACAAGTGATTAGAAAGGTTTTTTTTTTCTTTTTAATAAAAACTAATTATTTAATTTAATTTTTAATTAATTTTTTCATAAATTTTAGAGACTTTTATTTCTTTAAAAATTAATATAACATAATAAATTTAAATAAATATAGTATATTTTTATTAAATAATATTTTTGTCAAAAGTATTAATTTTTTATCATATTTAATATTATACAATATATTAATAAACACATAATATATTATCTTATTCAACATAACATTTTATACAATATCACATTAAACGGTAAATAATATTAAATTTTTTTCAAACTTTATACTATCAAATCTTATATTATCAAATTTAGCACATCACCATCTTGCTCTCTATCACCACCCAGCATCTCAACCCTACCCCTAGCTAGACTCACTCGTGTAACAACCATAAACCAACATTAACACCAAACCAGTATATGAGCTACAACCAGACATTGTCCAGCACAACTCAACACCCCCACCAACCATGAAATCACTGCCGCCACCACACAAAGACCTTTTGCCTCCATCATACCACTGCACAGTATCATAACTTGTTCTGAAATGGATTTAGAGGGTGCCTGAGAAGACACGTATACGGTGGTTTCCTCCTTCTTGTGTGGTTGTCACCTCCAAGAGTCTTGAACAGGGGGGTTGGGTACCTGCAAAGGATTCCAACGCTCAAGTCAGATGAGGCACAATGAAGGCATACACCGTAGGAATTCAGGGTTACCTCTTAGAGAGTGTTTTATGATACTTATAGTGCATGTGTATAGCCCTTGAGCATTTGTCTCAGAGTGCAGTTCTCCAGAGATCGTGGCCTGACGGGGGAGAGTGTGCCTCTCCTCCACGATCGTTCAGGCAGAGGCCTGATGGAGGGTACCTCCCACCCACGATCACTGGGCAGATCCCTGGAATCGTGAGTCTGTCATGTTAGTGGCCAACTACTGTAGCAGGCGGTCATGGTCCCCACACTGTAAAGTGTTCCATAGGCAATGATCAGGTCAGGTGCGGACCTATGAAGTGTCGGTTGGAGAGTACGATTAGTACCCGCATACGGACGTCCAGCTGAGGGGCATAATCAGGATTCCGGTGGAGCATATGATGGGTTTACCCCTAAGGGAGGTATCCCGGACCACGGTCCAGAACAGTTGCCCCAAACTTGGTGCTTAAGTAGAACAGTTAAGTGTCAAGATATTTAGACCAAGGATGGGGATTCGTTGCGTTGCGTTATGGGAGTTCGTAGAGGCCGGCATCCATTGTCTGAGGAGTACCCCACAGGGTTAGCTTATACCGCCATCCCATTATCCGGGGTATGTCTTGCCCCTATGTGTAGATCCTCGGTTCTTTTATCTTTTATCTTTTTCTGTGCTTCGCAGGAATGCAGAGCTTCTTTGGGAAACTTCTAGGCGTTGCAGGAATATAGAGTTTCGTTGGGAAATTGCTTGTTCTGACTTTATTGGTCATTAAAGGACCCATTAATTTTCTGGTGATTCCCAATGGCACGCTTCTCCTTCGCCCAATCAGAGTTGAGGAGCATTTAAGGGTAGCTTATCTTACACAACCGGTACATTGCTCTCAGGCCCAATCTGAATGCTTTGCTTCTCCTATAAAGGGGGAGCATTTTTATCCGGAATTTGATCATTCCTTCTGTTGCATTCCTCTTTGTTATGCAACTTCTTCTTTCATGGGTCTATTTGCCTGTTATTTGTGTCCTGAGAGGGTGCTGCCCCCTGCGAAAGCCATATCCCTGTTTTTTCCTAAAAGCTTGAAGTTGTTTTAGCTATTCTGTGGATTGCCCTTTTAAAGGATGGCTTACTTTCTCAGCATTATTACAGAGAGCGGCTTACTTTCCCAGTCTACCCTGATTGCTTGTTTGATATTTCTCGTCACTAGGAAGGTTTGAGTCGCCTTTTGTGTTGGACGAGGTGTTCTGGTGCTGGGGCGTTCACTCTCCTTGCCAGGGTAAGCAGGAGGAACTATTGAAACTGCTCCGTGCTTTGAAAAGCCTTTGGAAGAATCGCGAGACCGGCTAAGACTTCGGTAGAACGATCTCCTTCATGAAAGGTTGCACCCCGTCCATCGGAAAAGGATGTATCTCGGCCTTTGTTGGTGGAGACAAGGCAAAAGATTTGGCATCTTGGCTCCTAATGCCTAGTTTTGCCGAAGTTCTTCAAAGCCAATCCATTTTTTCAAGAGGGAGTCGTGGTAGTGGTAGCGACTCTTCATGCTATGGAGGAGATGTAGATGCGACATGGTTCGGGATGCCAATGATGTTAATATCGATTCTTGCCTCCGGGGTCTTTTTCCTTATATGTTCCATGTCTCAATAATTTCTTTTCCCTCTCTTTCTTATGTAAGATGATGTATGGAATGAGAATAAGATTTGTAAATAAAAGCTCTTATCTTTGTATCTTCTTTTCTCCTTTCCTTTATATCTCTTCGCTATCCGAAGTTTGTGTTTGACCTGGGTGAGTCCAACGCTTACTCCGGGGTGGCATTATTTCTTCTTGTCTATCTGTGATCTTTTATACTTGGTCAGGGTGAGTCCAACGCTTACTCCGGCGGAACGTTATCCTGCCCCCAACTTGGCACTTTGGCTTGGATAGGTAAAGGGGCAAGTTCTAAATGCTTAGACCGGGGTATTTGTATCATGGTCCTGCATGAAAATCCATACTTAACCTTTGAAGATCACGTGACGTTTGGATTGCAGTTTGAACTGCTCTGCGCAAACGTCTGGTCAACTACTTTTGTAACTGCGCAGGCCACGTGGCACGTTTTTAACGGGTGGATGTGCCTAGAGCCTTGTGTACCATGATGAGCACGTTTTTGGGATTTGGTACTTGAGGACGAAAATGTCCCCTAACCGTTTTAGTGTTTATAAGTGGGGGTTAGGGGTTCATTGTTCACTTTTCTGCCATTTCTGTTCTGAGTAGTTTTCAGAGAGCTTCGTGCTGAAGAAAGGTGATTCGTGGAGGTTTCAGGGCATTTTTCCACCCATTTCCTAACAATTTCTTCTCGTTTATTTGAGGTAACTACTTCTTTGCCTTTCCCTTGGTGTTTTTCCTTTTCTTGGTTGTCTTATACCTAGCACTGAGCAGTAGAAAAATCGTGCATTCTTTTTCCTTTTCTTAATGGGGGATGCGTTCCTTTTGTGTCTTTGGATTTCTCCTCAAGCTTTCATTGTAGCATTTCCTGGCGACGACTTGGTCGCCCTTGACAGTGATCACCTCATTGTGCTTACTAAGGCATATCCTGATGAGATGGGTGGTGGATACCACGACGCCAAGGGCATTTGGGGAGGGACGACCGAGGATGAAATTGTAAGCTGAAGGGCAGTTTACAACGAAGAACTTTACCTTAACTGTTCTGAAAAGCTTGGAGGAACCTATGGTCAAATGGGTTTCATAGTACCCCATTGGGGTGATCTTCTCACCCGTGAACCCTGTGAGCTCCCCTTCATGAGGCGTCAAATCCGATCGCGGGAGTTCCAGCTTCTAGTAGAGGTCCAGGAGCATAATGTCTGCCGAGCTCCCTTGATCCATGAAAATTCGGCGGACTTCGGCATTGGAAATGATCCCGGAAATGACGAGGGGATCATCATGATCCGGGATGATTTCGCCGTCTCCGTCGTAGTCTTCGTCTGAAAAGGTGATGCACAACGCCTTTCTTCCCGCTGTGTTAGGTTTGGACTCTGAGTGGGAGACACTGAATACCGCCATTCTTAATGCGTTCTTTCGGGCTCCGTTTGATGGTCCTCCTCCAACGAATCCTCCCGCAATAGTGTTGATCATCCTGTTTGGTTCAAGGCGACGATTGTCGTTGTCGTTGGGTGAAGTGTCCCTGTTTCTTCCCTGACGATCGTTGTCATTCCGGCGGGGTGGTGTCCGGGATCTTCTCCTCGGACTTCGGTTTCTCCTCCTCTGGGGAGGAGATAGACTTTGTCCCTTGTCCTCTCTACGCCTACCGCGATGCTCATCATTTTGGGCGAGGAGGACATATTGCTGCAATCGTCCGGCCTTGATTAGGAACTCGATGGCGTCATGCAGTTGGTAGTAGTCTTCTGTGTCATGGCCGTAACCTTTATGCCACGCACAATGTTTGGAGTGGTCTTTTTGCTTATGTTTTTTAATGGAAGGTAGTCTCCTGATATTCTGGAACTCGGTCTGCATCACCTCCCTCAAGATCATTTCTCGTGGGACGTTTAGGGCGGTATACTCAGCGAACCTTCGCCGAGGCAGGCTGCCTTTAAGGCGTTGGGACCTTGAGGAATTGTGAGTGGGTTTTTGATGAGTGCGCTCATCTTTATCCCATCTCCTCTGGTCTTTCGTTGCTTCCTCCAGGTTGACGTACTTTTGGGACCGTCTCTGGAATTCACCCAAGTTTTCAGGCTTCTTCTTTACGAGGGACGCAAAGAATTCAGACCCCACACGAAGACCGTTCCTGGCATAGTGAAGGGCGATCTTATCGTCAAAGCTTTTTACATTGGTGCATGCCGCCATGAACCGTCCTACGTAATCACGGAGGGGCTCATCTCGTCCCTGTCGAATCTTGGTCAGGGATTCAATGGACTTGGGCTACTCTTTACTAGTGGTGTATTGGAGCAGGAACCGCTGTTTTAGGTCTAACCATTCTACGATGGATTTACGTGGTAGTCCGAAGAACCATTTAAGGGCTCCTTTTTTAGGGAGAGAGGGAAGGCACGGCATAACAATTCCATGGATCTGCCATGAAAGCACATGGATTGCTCAAAGGCATTAACGTGTGGGGGTCCGTGATTCCATTGTAGATCTCCAAGTTAGCAGGGAACTTGAAGTTCCTTGGGACTCGGTACTCCATCAGTTGATCAGAGAAAGAGTGTTCTTGGATACCGCGGTTCAAGTTGTTGTTCCCCACGTTGGATATCGTGACTCCAGCATGACCCCTCTTTTGGTTGTTCTCATCATTACGTCCTCCATCAATATGGTTCAACCTGGGTTGGTTTTCATGTATGGCTCTTTGTATGTCTTCCAGCCTCTGGTATTGCTCGTTCAGTATGGCCATGTGTTGTTGTAACATGTCTTGGAATTGACGCTGGGACATTTAGGACTGGCTCCTATGCTCAGAGTAGGACACTCGGTTGCCAGCATCATCGTTCGGCATTCCCAAGCGCTGACGCACTGGGATTCTGTGTTTTTGGGTGTTGGGTTCCCTCCTTGGCCCTAGATTCAGAGTCTATCCCTCTCTGAGATCCTGCGTGAGGGGTTGGGACTCTCATCTGAAATCGAAGTGAAATGTCCCTCACGCTGGCACTCTGCGTTGGGTGCCTGGTTTCTCATGGCGGAGCTTCTAACAATGGGTGGTAAGACCGAGTGGGGAAGGTGTTGCGTAGCAAAACCCTCCCTATGGTTAGCAAAAGTTTGTGCAACATCCCTCCTCGAGTTTTGTCCCGTATTCACTATGACTGAGTGAGATTAGAAGCTTACAGATTTCCCACAGACGGCGCCAATGTTCTGAAATGGATTCAGAGGGTGCCTGAGAGGACACGTATACGGTGGTTTCCTCCTTCTTGTGTGGTTGTCACCTCCAAGAGTTTTTAACAGGGGGGTTGGGTACCTGCAAAGGACTCCAACGCTTAAGTCAGATGGGGCACAATGAAGGCATACACCGTAAGAATTCAGGGTTACCTCTTAGAGAGTGTTTTGTGATACTTATAGTGCATGTGTATAGTCCTTGAGCATTTGTCTCAGAGTGCAGGTCTCCAGAGATCGTGGCCTGACGGGGGAGAGTGTGCCTCTCCTCCACGATCGTTCAGGCAGAGGCCTGACGGAGGTGCCTCCCTCCCACGATCACTGGGCAGATCCCTGGAATCGCGGGCTTGTCACGTTAGTGGCCAACCACTATAGCAGGCAGTCATGGTCCCCACACTGTAAAGTGTTCCATAGGCAATGATCAGGCCAGATGCAGACCTATGAAGTGTCGGTTGAGGAGTACACTTAGTACTCGTGTACGGACATCTGGCTGAGGGGCGTAATCCGGATCCCGGTGGAGTATATGCCGGGTTTATCCCTAAGGGAGGTATCCCGGACCACGGTCCAAAACATAACCGATCCCCAACCTCATATCATCCCTTTTCAACACCATATCAGCCCCTATATAAGCAACCCAACACCCAAACCACTAACTTAGTCACATAATCCATCTCTACCAACCACCAGATCATCATCTTCAACCCCACACACAAATTCCAGCAACCAAACCATCACCCAGTAGTCGTACCACCCTCGACCACTATTTCCATCGCCTTTTAACTAGCTAAGAACTCAGAATTTGCCTATGCTTCCACCGAGAACCCAGCCACGCCACCAGGATCGTAGCCACCGTGAAAACCACGACCAACACCTGCCGCCACCCGAAGCCACAACCAATCACCTCACCTCGGCCCAAACCCACCGAGTTGCCTCTGCTTATGTCAAACTGACATCCAACTATTGCTCTCCGAGGCTCTTCTCGCACGCTTCTTTTTTTGGGTTCAAGTACCCAAAAAAAAACTTTTACCTGGTAAAATAAATTTAAAAGCCATTAAAAAAATAATGATCGGTTATAACCGGTGAATTTCATAGAGTATCCATGCTCTATAAATTTTTATGAGCATTGAGCTGATGCAAATATTTCTATATGAGCATTTAGCTTTTTCGTATTGGCAATTTTTTTTTCAATAATTTTTTTGTTACATCAAATTTTGAATTTAAATTGTTATAAACTCTAATAGTTAATTAATGACACTACAATTTATTGACTACTAAAAAAAGATAACATTGTAGAAAATGTATGTTTATTTTGAAATAAAATAAGAGCAACAAAATCACGATACCTGACTCATTTGACAAACATAATTTCATATAAACAAACTATACTTTCACTACAAGAGTTCGAATTTCATTACAAACACTTTGTAATTAGGGTAAATGTTTACGTTTGAAGATAAATGTATAAAAATAACAAATATTTTTTTTTAAAAAAAAAAGATAAGTACAACCTTACAAAATTTGGGATATATGTTAAAGGCTCATATTAGTTGAATATATGAATAAAAAATTATTTATAATAATTTAGACAACTATTTCTCTTTAAATTAACTTTTGGGATGAAGTTAAATTTAATTATTCTAATGTAATATCATAGATAATTGGATCACTTGCAGGTTCTCCTAAACGTGAAGAAAAGAGTAAATCCTCACTTTAGTCCCTGAAATTGTATGCACCGATCACATTTGTCCTTAACTTTTAAAAACTATCAAGTTAATCCCTGAAACTTCAAAACGTCGGTTACGTTGGTCCCTGCATCAGTTTCCATCAGTTAAACTTGACGACAACGTACGCGTGGCACGTTAACTGTCATATTGGACGTTGATGTGGCTTCCTATGTTGTCCAAAATGGCGCAGTTTTGTTTTTGTCCCAAAATACAAAGCTCCTAAGAATGAAACGACGTCATATTGGAGGTGGATTGTAATTGTTCAGATTCCCCCCATTGCAACGAGATTTTATTTCCCAAACCCTAAGTTCTCAATCGTGTTCTAATCCCAAATTCCCCAAATCCTAAGTTCCTAATTCTTGTTCAAGTTCCTAATTCTTGTTCGAATCCTAAATTCCCCAAACCCTAAGTTCCCAAATCCCACATCTTAGTGAGTTACAACTGGAGAAACGAGAATAAGAAAAAAAAATTAGTCTGCATCGCATCTGCTTGAAGCAGGTGGCTCATGACAAGTAGAGGAACCTGCCAAAAGAGTAAATGGTCATTTCCAGTAGCACCACTTTTCGCTAGCAGTAGGTCTGCATAGTTGTTAGCCTCCCAGAGAATGTGTTTAACCTGAACATCCCATTCCAATGCAGTAGGTCTGCATTGCTGGTATCAGGCCCTGAAAATAAAGTACTTCATATTAGTCCCTAACATATAGACAACTAATTCACATTAGTCCCTGACGTGTCACAACTAATTCACATAAGTCCCTAACATATAGACAACTAATTCATATTAGTCCCTGCGAATGAGGTTATCTTCTGCATGTTTGAAATGAAGTTCCAGTCACTCTACTCTACTAGCAGTTGCTCCACCACCATCAGTCACATTATCACAAACAACTCCAACCTAATTGCAGTAGACAACATTATTGGACCATGCTGTGATGATAGAACCATTTGTAAGGTTGCCTGCAAACTCCTTCAGGGATGATAAATCATGAAGGTCACAAGATGAGGCTGAGTTGTTAAGACCCAGAGACAAGCAAAGTAAGCAAGCCAAGAAACAACATTGCAGAAGTGTCACAAAGAAGCATCTGAGCAGCACCATTGCTAAAACCAAATTGATATGTTCAACTCAAAATCAGGTCTAAGCTCCCATAGACAACAACATAAGATAGTAAGCTCCCATGCTAACAATTCTGGAGGTGTACCTCCTATATTTTGGATTGGATCTTCAAGTTGCCATCGGTCTTGTGGCTTAGAAGCGATTTGGATCTTTAACTTGCCGTCGATCTTGTGCCATCTGAGGGTTTAGGGTTGGAGAAAGTTGATCTTGACAATTTTGGTCCAAAACTGCGTCTTTTTAAGATTGAAAATTTTGTATTTTGGGGCAAAAATGAAACTGCGCCGTTTTGGACAACATAGGAAGCCACATCAGCGTTCAACATGGCAGTTAACGTGCCACGCGTACGTTTCTGTCAAGTTTAACTGATGGAAACTGATGCAAGGACCAAGGTGACTGACGTTTTGAAGTTTCAGGGATTAAGTTGATAGTTTTTAAAAGTTAAGAACGAATGTGACCGGTGCATATAATTTCAGGGACTAAAGTGAGAGTTTGTTCTGAAAAAAATGTATTAAATTTCACATTGATTAAATATATCAACAAATAATCATTAATAATGATTTAGACAACTTTATCCTTTTCAACTAATTTTTAGAGTAGAATTAGATATAAATATTCTAATAATATAAGCATCAAATCAGGAAAAAAAAAAACGGAGAGCAGGCTGAGGATTTTTACCATATCGGCGTATGGAAGTTTTCTTTTGCTTATACTGAACGTAGTTATTTTTTGGAAAAAAATGATCCTAAACTTTCTTTGAGGTGTAGGTATTTAAAAAAAAAAACATTATTCAGGAAGCAAGAATTTTTCATTCCCTCTTTTCTTCTGTTCGGGGTTGTTGTAGTAGTTTCATGACAAGTCCATGGATAGCAACGTGAATTCAACAGTAGTATACATTGAAGTGAAGCGTGGGAAAATGGCAGCGTTGACACTAAGTTAGACTCTACGGATGTTGATGATTAAGATAGCGACACGTATAGACAAGAAGGACGGAAAGTACACGAAAACATCTCCCTATTCAATGAAGGAACGCTACGCACACATCTTATATTTAATCTCATATCATTTTTTATATAATTATATGTTAACTTTTTGGTGGAATCATAGATGTGATGTCGTAAGTAGATTTATTTTTTTAATTATAATAATTTATTAATTCTTATTTTTTTTTTATTCTGTTAATAATTTTTTAATTCTTATTATATAATAATTTATTTTTTTATTACTTTATATTTCTTATTTGTTATTTAATTATTTTGTTCTAATATAATACTGTAAACAATCACCTAATTTTTAAGTATATAAATAATATGTTCTATTTGTACTTTATTTTTTATTTTTATTTTTATAATATTTTTTATTATTACTTAGCTCTAATTCCAATATTTAGTCTTTTCATTGCTTTCGCTTTTTCTTTTTCATTATTATATATCATATCTTTTGTTTTAAGTATTACGTGAAATCATTTACTTGAGTTGTTAATTTATTAATTTTATTTTCTTTAGTTATTTTTTTTATTCATTAAATCTAATAGATTTTTTGTATTTATTTTTCTTTGTATTCTAATAATGTTAAATTGAAAATTTTTATTTCTGTTATTTCATTTTTTTATAATAAATTCTTTCTATACTTGTAAATAAATACAGAATATCAATTTTATCATTATTTCTAAATGTAATGCTATGATGTGAGTTTGTTAAAGCATAACTAATACAATAAGTTATTAAAAAAAATTTATCTCCTAGTCTCATTAAATTCTTTCTTAAAAAATTATGTTCTAGTGTTAATGATTATTATATTCTTTGGGTACTTAAGGGTATTTCAATGTTTGGTCGAATTTCAAATTTTAGTTTTTCAAAAGATAAATTTTCTTCTATAATTTATAATATTTTATCCTTAGGATCCATGATTATGTCGTCTTTTAATATTAATTTTACTGGTGAATTTATTTCTTCTTAAAAGGTAGATTTTATTAATACTTGACTGCACCTATATGTATGTATCCGATTTTTCTTCTATCTTCTTCTCGTTTTATATTTCTTTAGTTCCATAATTTTCTTTTTATTGAGTAGCTGAATATTAATATTTCTGTAAGTATTAGATATGTCTATTGGCGTTTCACTACTAGTTTTGCCATAATAAATAATATTATCTCTTTGATTAAATCTTTTAATATTCTACTTAATCATTCTTTTCCTTTCATATTTGTATTTTTTGTTAGATCTAGTTCTTCTTTTTGAATTTTCTTAAATAATGACCAATTTATTAAAATATTTCCTTCATAATTTCCTTCTTCATCATTAATTTGTAAGTGTTCTACATCTTCAATCTTTTCAATCTCCATTTATTTTGTTATTTTTAAATAATCTTTTATTGTATGTATACTTAAGTTAATCCTTAGAATTCTTATTTTTTGTTCATTTAGAGATATTAATATTTCTTCAGATCTGATTTCATATAGTTTTACTGCCTCTAGAAACTCTATACTTAATAATAGCTTAATATTTGTTTCATCTTCAATGTATACTTCAATCTGAATTTTTGCATCTTGTTGAAAACAACATTCTATAATTGTTTTTTCATTAAAAGTTTTTTCCTTTCGTCTATATCCAATTATTGTTCTTGGTTTTATTTCTTCAGAATTATCTATTAAATCATTACTTACATAACTAAGACATGATCCAGTATCAATAAGTATAGGCATAATAATTTCATTAACTAATCCTAATACATGATATTGACAATGATTATCTGGGAGAAGTTAGATAAACATAATTGGTCGAGATTTCTAAAATCTATCGATTTGTTCTTCTTTTGCTTTCCTTTTTGCCCATTACTGCTTCCATAATTTGCATAATAAGTTTGTAATGAATTGAATATAGTGGATAGCTTGGTGGTTTGAGTAAGGTAAATAGTTTTGAGATGTAAGTAGAAGAAGTATTTATTTATGAGTGATAATAAGTACAAGATAGGTGGACATACTCTCAAATGCCCGACTAGCTCCCTAGGAGACTAGCACCGTTTTCCGAAGAAAACACTCTCAACTGAGATTTCAGAATATTTTTCAAAGTCTACTTTGCCTCAGCATAAGAGAGCTCATTTATAGGCAGAGAGTGACAATACAAATTTACAAAGCTATCCTTACAAACGTAAGTTGTAACACCCTCCTTAGGGCATCACATTTTCGACTCCCGACTCATAATCTGAAAATCAATTCGTAAAGGTTTGAGTTATGAAAATATGAGTTTCAAAATTTCTTCTTTACTGAAACGTAAATTTACTGAAAATATTAGGTAATATTGAAAATCATATTTCAACTATTCATTATGCAATATTGACACCAATTAATATTTCACAATTTAAAGAGAAATATAGAATTAACAGACTTTTTTTAACAGTAGCAAACCTTATAACGGGTCCTACTTAATAACACCGTACAACACTAACGAGAAACTTTAACATACTTATTCCTTTTTCTGTCCATCTTGATGCATCAGACATCTATTCCTTTGTCAACACTGCACACCTTCGAGTCCTGAATGTCCATTCCTTATTGTTGTCACTAATCTTAGAGTATCCATCGCCCGTTATGTCTAAGACAACTCGATCATTCTATTATTTGATTTTAACAGTACAAACACAGCAAAACAATATAACAAAGAGGTGAGATCACCTACACCAATACCAACATCGCAGCACAGAGATAACACACACAGCAATATCATACAGGGATATCATACCAGACTTCCAATAATATATTCAATATTAATCAACTATCATCATCCAATCATATATCAATTCAATTATCATAAACAACAATTACGATAATGCCCTCAGCATTATCATCATCATCATCCAAGTATTCAAACAATTGTCATAGCCAATATTCCTCAATTAATATATCACACAGATATAAATGCTTAGTTTCATGCATGTGCACATAGACTCAGTTTTTCAAAAACAACTTCTTTGAACTTTTCACAATTTTGAGGAGAATGCTCTGGTTAATTGCCCAGCCTAAGCCCACAGACAATCTCCCAGTCGTAGAAAAGAATCGTGTTCTTGTCGGGTATCGTCAATGCGTTGCAACAGACTGCATCGTCAAGTGGCATATGGTCTAGCCTTAGCCCACAGACAGATATCCACTGGTCGACTGCCGCGCCTTGACGCATGTTAGACCATTTGTGTACCGCAAGTGCACGGGTCGTTTAAGTAATACAGATACAAAGTAAAAGTTCGTTCTCACGAGGACAAGGTTTCCATTACTAAGTAGCAACCAAGAGCTTAGCTAAATTCTATCCAAGGACATATAAAATAAAGAAAAGCAATTAATCTAAATCTAAACTACAAAAGCAATAAAGATAGTGGTTTAGAGATCTAGGGAATCCTTCTTCACCTTCTACTTCATATTAATGATATGCAATCCTTATAAGTAACATCAATGATTAGTTAGTTTAGCTTGAGAATCTGATTTAGTCAAAAGCCTATGTCTAGGTCAATCAACCCTGGTGTCATTTACCTAATCCACTATGGTTCTTATGGTTGCATGAGGATTAGTGTAAACTCCACTAATGAACGATCTATTCTCAAACACACGCTAATACATGGCTAAAAGGTATATTTCTATCCCATTAGCGAATCAACTCATCCAAGCCAATTGAACTCGTCAAACATGCATCAACCATACCATGTCCATCTCCACAAATCCCTATGTCTAGTTCATTTGCTTCAAGTAACATCATGCAATTGTTGATCAAACAGAAGCAAGCATTAAGCATAGGCATGGAAGAACATAGCTAAACATCAATAGAAACTCAAATTCATTCATAAACATCAATATCCATACAAAGATTCAAAGTATATCCTAAATACAGCTTTGGCTAAACATTGAATACGAAATTACAACCAAAAACAGTATTCAAAAGATAAGGGAGAAGAAGAAACGCAGGGAGAAGAGGAAGGATGCCATTGATGAGATCCTTAAAGCTTGAATCTGTGTTTGCTACGCAACAATGAAGATGTATTTTGATGATAACAAACATGAGGATGATGAGAAGACCAAGTCCAAGTGTTTAAAGATTAGCTTTAGGACTTAAGATCTATCATGTATGGAGTTGTTAATTAAATATCTCAAATGATTAAAGATAACCTAAACTGAAGGTTTTAAAAGATCAAATGTTTTAAAAGTTAAAAACAAGCATTCGAAGCTTTTTGGAAAGGATTTTGAATGTTTTTAAGCGAGGTATTCGAATACCTCAATATGGTATTCGAATAACCTGATTCAGAATCGATATTATTCTGTTGTTAAAAAGAGGCATTCGAATACCCCATATGGTATTCGAATACCCTAGTTTCAGAATGAACCTTTTTAAATGAGGCATTCGAATACCCCATATGGTATTCGAATACCCTGTTTTCGAAACATGCCTTACTTTAATGAGGTATTCGAATACCCTTGACTGGTATTCGAATAACTCCAACTTAAGCAGTTTTCTAAAAGAGTTTTTGACAGAGGTATTCGAATACCTCCTTCAGGCATTCGAATACCCCACGAGAAACAGAGCTACGTTTTTGAACAGCATACGAAGAATCAGAAAGTTTTTAATGTTATTAATTGCTCCCAACGGCCATTTTCTTCCACGAGCTCTATAAATAGAGGCCTGGGACTTCTCTGAAAAACCCCCTGAACATTGTGATCATTTTTGCTTGCTTGAAAACGTGCTCTACTTTATTCTCTCTTTTTTCTGAACTTATAATTGCTTAACTCTTGAGATATTTGAGAAACAAATTTCTTTAGTGCTTCAATTTGTATTTATCTACTCTTAGTGAGAGTTTCACTTCATCTCTTTATCTATTTACGTATATTGAGGGTGAGGTATCCCCAAGGATTGTATAAGGGTGAGGTATCCCTTTTGTTTAATTGAGGCTTGAGCACAAGGGTAGAGTTTCCTTGTGTGTGAAAAGTGCTCCGTATTGTAAAGGTTGCAAGCACCGTTGTTTAAGCTTGCTTTGAATAGTGAAAAATCTCGAATCGTGTTTCTGGGATCGGACGTAGGCCACAAGTGGTTGGTGGTCGAACCAGATAAATCGTGCCTTTTTCCTTCCCTTATTCTTTTTATTTTATGCACTTTATTTATTGATTCTTGCAATTTAAATTATTAAGTGTTCTTCCTTTTCTCATCTCTTCCACACTCTTTAAAATTTATATTGAGCAACGTTTATTTGTTTAAGGCTTTTGCAAAAGTTTTTGTTACTCAATTCACCCTCCTCTTGAGTCTTGGAAGCCACTTGGTAACAAGTGGTATCGAGCTAGACTCTTGTATAAAGAGCTTAGCCGCTTCAAGAGAACATGGCTTCCTTAAATGGTTTTTCGGAGGATCTTCCATAAACCGACCGCCCTTTTCAATGGGGATGGTTACGCATATTGGAAGGAAAGAATGAAAATCTTCATCGAAGCTATTGATCTAGATGTGTGGGATCTTTGTCGAAAAACGGCGCATTTATACCTACACGCGTTGTCAATGGTGTAAAACCGAGACACCTAGAAGTGATTGGTCCGATGAGGATAAAAGAAAAGTCCAATATAATTTAAAAGCCAAAAACATCATTACCTTTGCTTTGGGGTATGATGAGTTTTTTAGAATTTCTAATTGCAAAACCGCTAAAGAAATGTGGGACACTTTACAAGTTACCCATGAGGGTACTAGTGAAGTTAAGAGGTCGAGAATCAATTCTCTAACTCGCGAATATGAACTGTTTAGAATGAACCAAGGAGAAAGCATTCAAGAAATGCAAAAGAGGTTCACCCACATTGTTAATCATCTTGCATCTTTAGGAAAAAGTTTTACTAACGAAGATTTGATTAATAAAGTGTTAAGGTGTTTAAGCAGGATTTGGCAGCCCAAGGTGACAAAGAATTTCGAGAATCAAGGGACTTGACAACCATGTCATTAGCTACCCTTTTTGGAAAACTTCATGAGCATGAACTAGAACCGAGCAGATTAAGTCAAAGCGAAGAAAATGATAAAAAGAAAAGGGGATAGCGCTTAAAGCCACTTCCTCAACAATTGACAATGATGATGATGAAGATGAAGAAAGCTCAGAAAACATTGAGGTAAACGAAGAAAATCTCAGTCTGTTAGTTAAAAAATTTGGTAAATTTCTCAAGAAAAAGGGAATGCAAAGAAGACCTCCCTTCCCTCCGAAGAAGACTCATTACAAAGGCGAAGGAGCTTCATCAACTCCTACTTGCTATGAATGTGGCAAGCCTGGTCACATGAAAATGGAATGCCCAGTTTACCAAAAGAAGAAATAGAGACTTGAGAAGAAGTCCTTCAAAGAAAGAAAAGCAAGAAAAGCCTATATAACATGGGATGAAAACGACATGGATTCAACTGACAGCTCAGATAGCGAAGAAGCTCAACTCTGTCTCATGGCCAAAGGAGAAGAAGAAGAAAGCGAAAATGAGGTGTGCTTGAAAGCCAGGAGCTCAAATTGGTATCTCGACAATACATTGTTCCAAGCACATGACTGGAGACGACTCAAAATTCACCATGTTTATTCCCAAGAATCATGGACATGTTACTTATGGAGACAACAACAAAGGAAAAATTCTTGGAATCGGAAAAGTTGGCAAGAATCCAAATTCCTCTATTGAAAATGTGTTGCTTGTTGAAGGCTTAAAACATAACCTTCTTAGTATTAGCCAATTATGTGACAAAGGTAATAAGGTAATTTTTGATTCAAATTGTTGCATAATTGAAGATAAAAATGATAAACATGTTAAATTCATTGGTCATAGAATAAATAACATTTATATGATTAGCCTTGATGATATATCTTCAAATGATGCGAAATGCCTTTTAAGTAAGAATGATGATTCATGGTTATGGCATAGGAGAATTGCACACATTCACATGGATCACCTAAGGAAGTTGGTCTCTAAAGAGCTAGTAATTGGACTACCAAAGCTTAATTTTGTTAAAGATAAATTATGTGATGCATGTCAAAAGGGTAAACAAATAAAGGTCTCTTTTAAATCAAAAAATATAGTTTCAACTACTAGACCTTTACAACTTTTGCACATGGATTTATTTGGACCCTCTAGAACTATGAGCTTTGGTGGGAATTACTATGCTTTAGTGATTGTGGATGATTTTTCTAGGTTTATATGGACTTTATTTCTTGCAAATAAAAATGATGCATTTCTAGCATTTAAAAGACTTGCCAAAGTTATTCAAAACGAAAAAGGTTTTCAAATTTCTTCTATAAGAAGTGATCATGGTGGCGAATTTGAAAACAATGTTTTTGAAAATTATTGTGATGAACATGGCATTAATCATAATTTCTCTCCCCTAGAACTCCACAACAAAATGGAGTTGTAGAAAGGAAAAATCGTTCTTTAGAAGAGATGGCGAGAACTATGCTTAATGAGGTGCTTCTTCCTAAGTATTTTTGGGCGGATCTTTGTAAATACACTTGTTATGTTATGAACAGGGCCCTTATAAGGCCTATTTTAAATAAAACCCCATATGAATTATACAAGGAAGAAAGCCAAATGTCGCACATTTTCATGTTTTTGGTTGCAAATGTTTTGTTTTAAATAATGGAAAAGATAACTTAGGCAAGTTTGATGCTAAGTCTGATGAAGGTATATTTCTTGGTTATTCAAATCATAGTAAGGCTTTTCGTATATATAATAAAAGAACTATGACTATTGAAGAATCTATACATGTTGCATTTGATGAAACTGACCCAAATGGATCGAGAAAGGATCTTGTTATTGATGATGTTGCAGAAGCCTTAGCGGAAACACATTTGGATAGCAAGGAAAAAGAAATCAAGGAGCAAGAAGATAAACAAAGACAAGAGGATTCACAAGCTTTGGAGCTTCCCAAAGAATGACGTACCTCAAAATATCATCCGCTTGATCAAGTAATAGGTGATGTATCCAAAGGTGTAAGTACTCGAAACTCCATTAGAAATGCATGTAACCACTTAGCCTTTGTTTCTCAAATCGAACCTAAAGACATTAATGAAGCCTTTAATGATGAACATTGGTTTCTAGCTATGCAAGAAGAATTAAATCAATTTGAACGAAACCAAGTTTGGGAACTAGTTCCTAGACCTAATAATCATCCTATTATCGGTACTAAATGGGTTTTTAGAAACAAACTTGATGAAGCTGGCATAATAACAAGAAATAAAGCTAGACTTGTAGCAAAAGGTTATAATCAAGAAGAAGGTATAGACTATGAAGAAACCTATGCACTCGTAGCAGATTAGAAGCTATTAGGATGTTACTTGCTTTTGCTTGCATCATGGATTTTAAATTATATCAAATGGATGTTAAAAGTGCTTTTTTAAATGGCTTTATTCAAGAGGAAGTATATGTTGACCAACCTCCAGGTTTTGAAAATTATGATTTACCTAACCATGTTTTCAAATTGAAAAAGGCTTTGTATGGCTTAAAACAAGCTCCACGAGCTTGGTATGAAAGGTTAAGTAAGTTCCTTTTAGAACACGATTTTACAAGAGGTAAGGTTGACACAACTCTTTTTATTAAAAATAAAAACCATGATATACTCCTTGTACAAGTATATGTAGACGATATCATATTTGGTGCTACTAACGAAAATCTGTGCAAGGAATTTGCCAAAATCATGCAAAGCGAATTCGAAATGTCCATGATGGGAGAACTCAATTTCTTCCTTGGACTTCAAATCAAACAAACAAGGAGTGGAACGTTCATTAGCCAAACAAAGTACTGCAAAGAACTTCTCAAGAGGTTTGGAATGGACAACTCAAAGCATATGGCTACACCAATGAGTACTTCGTGTTACTTGGATAAAGACGAAGCAGGTAATTCTGTAGAAATTACTAAATATCGAGGTATGATCGGATCTCTTCTCTATCTCACTGCTAGTAGGCCTGATATAATGTTTAGCGTATGCATGTGTGCTCGATATCAAGCTAATCCTAAAGAGTCGCATTTAAGTCTTTGTAAAACGTATTATGAAATATCTAGGTGGCACTACACAAGTGGGCTTGTGGTACCCCAAAGGTGCCACTTGTAGTCTTATTGGTTATTCTGACTCCGATTTTTTGGATGCAAATTGGATCGGAAAAGCACTAGTGGAACATGTCACACCTTGGCAATTCCTTAGTTTCTTGGCATAGCAAGAAACAAAATAGCGTGGCTTTATCCACCGCTGAGGCTGAATATGTGGCGGTAGGAAGTTGTTGTGCTCAAATTCTATGGATGAAGCAACAACTTTTAGACTTTGGTCTTCAGCTTAATCACATCCCTATAAGATGTGATAATACTAGTGCAATTAATCTGACAAAGAATCCCATTATGCACTCTAGAACTAAGCACATTGAGATAAGACACCATTTTATACGAGATCATGTTCAAAAAGGTGATTGTGTGTTAGAATTTGTTGAAACCAATAATCAACTTGCTGATATTTTCACAAAACCTTTACCTAAAGATTCGTTCTTTCATTTAAGAAGAGAGCTTGGCATTTTGGATCAATCGTGTATTTAATTTGTTAAATTTAATACTCATTGTTTTATTGATCTTTAATTGTTACTGACTTGAGCGTCGGAGATACCCTCCATTCTGTTTTGCAGGTACTCATTTAATTGGGTAAGCTTTAATCTTCAAAATTGCATTCTGGACGTAATATTTGGTGTTTTTCTATCTAAGTTATTCGAATACCTTCATCTGGTATTCGAATACCTTCATTTTTCTCGCATGCTTTCATGGTTTATTAACCAGGTGTATTGTTAGACCATTTGTGTACCGCAAGTGCACGGGTCGTTCAAGTAATACAGATACAGAGTAAAAGTTCGTTCCCACGAGGACAAGGTTTCCATTACTAAGTAGCAACCAATAGCTCAGCTAGATTCTAGTCAAGGACATATAAAATAAAGGAAAGCAATTAATCTAAATCTAAACTACCAAAGCAATAAAATAGGGGTTTGGAAATCTAGGGAATCCTTCTTCACTTCCTACTTCATACTAATGATATGCAATCCTTACAAGTAACATCAATGCTTAGTTAGTTTAGCTTGAGAATCGATTTAGTCAAAAGCCTATGTCTAGGTCGATCAACCCCTGGTGTCTTTTACCTAATCCACTATGGTTCTTATGGTTGTGAGGACTAGTGTAAACTCCACTAATGCACGATCTATTCTCAAACACACGCTAATACATGGCTAAAAGGTATATTTCTATCCAGTTAGCGAATCAACTCATCCAAGCCAATTGAACTCGTCAAACATGCATCAACCATACCATGTCCATCTCCACAAATCCCTATGTCTAGTTCATTTGCATCAATTAAGATCATGCAATTGTTGATCAAACAGAAGCAAGCATTAAGCATAGGCATGGAAGAACAAAGCTAAACATCAATAGAAACCCAAATTCATACATAAACATCAATAATCATATAAAGATCCAAAGTATTTCCTAAATACAGCTTCTAATCAATTGAACACGAATTTACAGAGCAAAACAGTGCTCAAAAGATAAAGGAGAAGAAGAAAACTCAGGGAGAAGAGGGAGAATGCCATTGATGAGATCATTGAAGCTTGAATCCTCTTCCTTAAGGAAGAGAACCTCCAACCTAGCCTCCTTAGGCCTCCAATCAGCCCAGAAATGAAGCACAAAGCCGTAGCTCCTCTAAAACCTAAAGCTATCTACGGAGCTCTCCAAAACTCTCTTTACAAAATCTAATAAAATCTATTTATAGACTCAGCAAAACAGAGGCACGCCGCGGCATTGAATTGCCCACGCCGCGGCGCGTGTTAAATTAGGTCAGTGACGCCGCGGCATTGATTTGCCACGCCGCGGCGTTCTATATTTCGTAGCCTCTGACTTTGGATGCAGGGGACCTCCACGCCGCGGCATTGAACAGTGCACGCCGCGGCATTGTCTGCTGAAATGCTGATTTTGCTTTCTCTTCCAATTTCAGCTCAATTGCTCCACATATCATCTTGTTTGGAGCTCTTCCTATGATAGAGAAAACACCAAATCAGTAACACATATAAATTCACTTAATCACATATCAAATATGCACAAATTGCTCAAATACATACTGGAAAGGTATCAGAATTAGATATAATAAATACAAGCATAAAACCTTCCAAATATGCATGAATACAAGGACTTAAGCAATCTTTATAACTCAGATATAGGGCACAAATAATTACACTTTGTGTAGTTATCACACCCCCAAACTTAACCTTTTGCTAGTCCTCGAGCAAAACAAAGTATGATCAAGTAAACCTTCTAAACAATTTAAAAATAAATCACTCAGCAGCTTTCAAGTTTCAATCTTTCTTTTCTTCAATTAAATCTAGCTACTAGTATGCAATGATTACTTCAATCCATAAAAAGTGTGCAAATGCCCCTAAACTAGTTTCACACATATATAATCCTTCACATGCCAACAATCCAGCTTCCTTCAATGCAATCCACATTAACCACGAACATGCAAGATAAACTTCTGCAATTCAATTCATACACATCCAGGATAAATTTATAAACATACATATAAATGAATCATCAAATCCACAAAATTGAATCTAAACTCTCTCTCCACTAATGTAAACCACACATAACTGAGGATCAAGAGGGTCTTTAAAGCTTGTAATGTTAGGCCATGGTATTGGGTAACAGAAAAGAAGGGAAAGGATACAAACAAACATCGAGAACATGAACATGTGATTTCAAGACTTGAGAACAAGCAAACTAGCAGGGTATTCTTCAGTGAAGATCACAACTTGCCAGAACCCTGCAATTCTTTTCCTTTTTTAGCTTTTCTTCTTTCTTTTTCATGCTTTGCTTTTCTCTCTTTTCATTTTCTTTATTTTCACTTTTACAAAGCATTTCTTTTGGTTTTCTTTTGATCGCATTTAGTTCCTTCAGGCTCATTTTTCTCAAACATACATACCCCTAATCACCGAACTCACTTCAAGAAATAACAAATCATGTACTCAACAAACAATGAAGGGTAGGAAGAAAATGCAATGCTTTCACATGCATTGGAACGGTTAACAGGTTAACGATGGCAATGGTTTGAAAAACAAATAAGGCCAAACAATTAACAGGCTTCAAAGGGGACCTAAAGATATAATCATTCAAGGTAAGCTTTTTAAGGCTCAATCGGTCCAAAGAATGCCCTAATCATTTCCTCAGTCATGCACAATCTAGGATTTCGCCTCAAGAGAGTTTAAAAATAACTTCTAGGATAATCAAAACTCTACATGTACATCCATAAACTTTCTCTAAACATGCATTCATATCATATTCAAAATTACACTTGCATCTAAGCAGAATGTAAATCATACATCAAAAAATAACTAAACTATTTCACATACTTCCAGACCACATAAGGTTTCACTCACAAAGGGGCAAATAGCAACCTTTCATATCATGAAAAACCAAAACACACCAACAGTCTTGTAAAAATTGAAACTTCTTTTGAACCCCGCAGTAATAACCAAAACAAATAGAAACTCATAGAAACATGTTGGCTATCACAACTGCATCTTTAAAAGTATCATTACATGCATTCATAATACATCATATTCATCCCAAGCATGTAAAGATACTCCCCCAAACTTAAGTGAGACAAAGTCCGCACTTTCCAAGAATTCTCGGGGTCTTGAGTCTAAAAATAGATTAAAAAAAATAAGAGAGCTAAATAATAAAAATAATTATATTAACAAAAGAATGAAAAAGAAAAAAAAAATGAAGAAGAAAAATTGAATAGAAACAAAATATGAACAAAATATACACAAAGCGAGATTCACGCCGCGGCATTGAACAAGTACGCCGCGGCGTAACACCTCGCTGCAGAATTCTCGCAGAAAAAATTTCAAGCGCCGCGGCATTGAATGAAAGTGCACGCCGCGGCATGAGAAGCGATCGCTAAATTTAAAAACACGCTTTTTCTTTGAAATTGGTTCAAAGTGGCCTCCATCAAGTGAAAAAACATGTCCAAAAAGCTATTTTACAAAATGTACAACTAAAAATTATATAAACTACAAAATCAACATATTTAACCTATACATTACTAATAACTAAACAAAAGCATATAAACTAACTAAAATCAAAACAATCAAACACACTAATATATATAAGAATTAAAACTAACCAAACTACAAAATCTAACATACTAACCTATTTATAAGCTAAAAACTTAACTAATGCATAAAAACTAATTAACTTACTAAACTCTAATATACTAACATATTTAAGACTCTAAATTAAACTAACTAACATACTAAATCATAAATACTAACTACAAGAATACAAAAATTAAACTTACTATACTTATAAGACTTTAAACTAAAGAAAAACATGAAAACTAACTAAAACTACAAAAACTAACATACTACATATTTATAAATTAAAACTTACTAATTACATACTATTTAACAAAAACAATAAAACCTGGGTTCCCTCCCAAGAAGGGCCTGAGTTATAGTCCCGGCAGGACTTTTACAAGGCAAACCGCCAACTCTTTCGATCATGGCCGGTTTGTTCACAAAAGTGATGGATTGGATGGTAGCCTTCCTTTGCCTGAATAGAGGTCACCGTCGTGGGTTCTCGAGCTCCCACAAAGGCCTCGAATGACAAAGCTCATCCTCCATTTATTATACCTATATACAAAGAATAAAGACAGAATTTAACATAGAGTATTTACAACTTGAATTAGAACTAACCAAACTCATTGTTGATATTAGTAATATGGAATTCAACCGTTATCCCCTAACAATTGCTAAGGAATAAGGCTAAAGACTTTGGAAATACACCATTGTCCCCGGCAACGGCGCCAAAAACTTGTTAGACCATTTGTGTACCGCAAGTGCACGGGTCGTTCAAGTAATACAGATACAGAGTAAAAGTTCGTTCCCACGAGGACAAGGTTTCCATTACTAAGTAGCAACCAATAGCTCAGCTAGATTCTAGTCAAGGACATATAAAATAAAGGAAAGCAATTAATCTAAATCTAAACTACCAAAGCAATAAAATAGGGGTTTGGAAATCTAGGGAATCCTTCTTCACTTCCTACTTCATACTAATGATATGCAATCCTTACAAGTAACATCAATGCTTAGTTAGTTTAGCTTGAGAATCTGATTTAGTCAAAAGCCTATGTCTAGGTCGATCAACCCTGGTGTCTTTTACCTAATCCACTATGGTTCTTATGGTTGCATGAGGACTAGTGTAAACTCCACTAATGCACGATCTATTCTCAAACACACGCTAATACATGGCTAAAAGGTATATTTCTATCCAGTTAGCGAATCAACTCATCCAAGCCAATTGAACTCGTCAAACATGCATCAACCATACCATGTCCATCTCCACAAATCCCTATGTCTAGTTCATTTGCATCAATTAAGATCATGCAATTGTTGATCAAACAGAAGCAAGCATTAAGCATAGGCATGGAAGAACAAAGCTAAACATCAATAGAAACCCAAATTCATACATAAACATCAATAATCATATAAAGATCCAAAGTATTTCCTAAATACAGCTTCTAATCAATTGAACACGAATTTACAGAGCAAAACAGTGCTCAAAAGATAAAGGAGAAGAAGAAAACTCAGGGAGAAGAGGGAGAATGCCATTGATGAGATCATTGAAGCTTGAATCCTCTTCCTTAAGGAAGAGAACCTCCAACCTAGCCTCCTTAGGCCTCCAATCAGCCAAGAAATGAAGCACAAAGCCGTAGCTCCTCTAAAACCTAAAGCTATCTACGGAGCTCTCCAAAACTCTCTTTACAAAATCTAATAAAATCTATTTATAGACTCAAAACGAGAGGCACGCCGCGGCATTGAATTGCCCACATGCCGCGGCGCGTGTTAAATTAGGTCAGTGACGCCGCGGCATTGATTTGCCACGCCGCGGCGTTCTATATTTCGTAGCCTCTGACTTTGGATGCAGGGGACCTCCACGCCGCGGCATTGAACAGTGCACGCCGCGGCATTGTCTTTGAAATGCTTGATTTTGCTTTCTCTTCCAATTTCACTCAATTGCTCCACATATCATCTTGTTTGGAGCTCTTCCTATGATAGAGAAAACACCAAATCAGTAACACATATAAATTCACTTAATCACATATCAAATATGCACAAATTGCTCAAATACATACTGGAAAGGTATCAGAATTAGATATAATAAATACAAGCATAAAACCTTCCAAATATGCATGAATACAAGGACTTAAGCAATCTTTATAACTCAGATATAGGGCACAAATAATTACACTTTGTGTAGTTATCATGTATTCGAATACCTTAGTGGTTATTCGAATAACCTGAAGCCTCTTGCTATCAGGCTTTTGTTCTTGTCTCTGGTGTATTCGAATACCCTAAGCAGTATTCGAATACCTGCTTATCTGGGCCAATCCTTTTTGGACAGTCTATTCGAATACCTTCTTTCAAGAGAGCCCTGACCTTTGCGTTTCCAAACAGCAGTATTCGAATGCCAATTGAGGCATTCGAATACCTTGGGTCTGAGTTTTATATAAGCCCCTTCGTTCACCCATTCACTCATCTCATTTTTCATTTCTTCTCTCTCGTTTTTCATCTCCTATTCGAGTACCTTCTCCTTCGTATCACCCAACCGTCACTCCCTCTCTTTTCAAACCCATTCCTCTCATCTTCAACCTTCATCCATGGCTTCCTCCTCCAAGCGTGCTCGCACAAAAACCGCGCCTTGCAACAACCCATTGGATCTGCGAAGGCTCTCCTCTCACCCAGAAACTCTTGGACGGTTCATCTCTTATTTCAGAGAACGAAACCTTGTGCAGCCCAAGTACCTGGATTTGGCCTTCTTTGAAAAAGAAGGTGGCTTTGATTTCCTACACCAGCTGGACATCCAAGGCGTGCTACGTTTTTGCTCCTATAAGGCGGTCCTCTATCCCGATCTGGTCAAAATGTTCTATTGCAACTTGAGGATTGTAGGACTGGAACTCCACTCTGACGTCTGTGATCAGCACATTGTGATCGTGATCACTCCTCAGACCGGGTTCGCTTCTTCGGATTAGAATCTGCCGCCGTAACAATGAAGGCGTGAAGAGTTTGTCCCGGTTCGACAAGATTCGAGCCATTGAAGATGTCCTTCGACTGGTTGGCATTACCTCCGACTCAAAAGGGAGTCAAAGGGGGGCATGATGAAGAGCCGGACGTGCTCTTGCATTATGCTTATGCCCACATCTTAGCTCCTAGAGGTGGGAACTACGCCACCGAGTGAAGATGATGTGTTTATGCTTGTGGATCTTGAAGAAAGGATACCGATAAACCGGCCCGTATTCATTATGAAGCATATGATGAGAGCTAAGGGAAAAGAACGCTCGAGCTACCTTATGGGGTGATCATCACGCGCCTTTCTAGGCAAGTATCCGCAGATTGTGGAGACCGAGCGAAAAACTCACCGACCCACCACAATGTGTTTGGCTCTTATACGCTGAACCGAATGAAGATGATAAAGACCGATGAAGGTGGGTATTCCCGGTTGAAGTTGACGATGATGAGGACGACCCACCGATCCCGCCGCCGCCCCTCGCCGCCGCTCGCTCCGGTAGCCCCCGCCGCCTCGACACCGCTGCCCCGCCGCCCCCGCTCCCGCCGCCGGTTCGGTTACCGGATCAAGTCATGGCCACTTTACTGTGCCAACCGTGCTTACATGGAGGATAACCGAGCTTATTTGGAACACACCTTCTCAGTTCTGTTTGACAGACTTGATGGTGTTGAGCGTGAGCAAGCTGCCTTGCGTGCTTTGCTATCTTCACGGGGTTCTGATTCCCCTCCTCCTCCGCCGGATGCCTATTCCTAGGCTTTGTTCTTGCTTGGATGCCTTTTTGTATTAGCTGTTTACTCTTTCCTTATATTATGTATATTGGCTAAATTATTAATACAATCAGTTTCTCTTTATGCTTATTGCCTCCTTTATGCATTATATATTGTTGCATCTTTTTTGATTATGCCAAAGGGGGAGAAAAATATAATGAGAAAAGACAGGTTTAAAATAACTATTATTGGATTCCAACATTAAGGGGGAGCTACGCCACGCACATATTAGATATGAATGTAAGCCTCTTACTTTGTGAATTCCAATTATTTCATCTTGATGCTTTTTCTATGATAGTTTGTCATCATCAAAAAGGGAGAATGTGTTTGCTACGCAACAATGAAGATGTATTTTGATGATAACAAACATGAGGATGATGAGAAGACCAAGTCCAAGTGTTTAAAGATTAGCTTTAGGACTTAGGATCTATCATGTATGGAGCTGTTAATTAAATATCTCAAATGATTAAAGATAACCTAAACTGAAGGTTTTAAAAGATCAAATGTTTTAAAAGTTAAAAACAAGCATTTCGAAGCTTTTGGAAAGGATTTTGAACTGTTTTTAACTGAGGTATTCGAATACCTCAATATGGTATTCGAATAACCTGATTCGTAACTGATATTCTCTGCTGTGCTAAAACAGAGGCATTCGAATACCCCATATGGTATTCGAATACCCTAGTTTCAGAATGAACCTTTTTAAATGAGGCATTCGAATACCCCATATGGTATTCGAATACCCTGTTTTCGAAACATGCCTTACTTTAATGAGGTATTCGAATACCCTTGACTGGTATTCGAATAACTCCAACTTAAGCAGTTTTCTAAAAGAGTTTTTGACAGAGGTATTCGAATACCTCCTTCAGGCATTCGAATACCCCACGAGAAACAGAGCTACGTTTTTGAACAGCATACGAAGAATCAGAAAGTTTTTAATGTTATTAATTGCTCCCAACGGCCATTTTCTTCCACGAGCTCTATAAATAGAGGCCTGGGACTTCTCTGAAAAACCCCCTGAACATTGTGATCATTTTTGCTTGCTTGAAAACGTGCTCTACTTTATTCTCTCTTTTTTCTGAACTTATAATTGCTTAACTCTTGAGATATTTGAGAAACAAATTTCCTTAGTGCTTCAATTTGTATTTATCTACTCTTAGTGAGAGTTTCACTTCATCTCTTTATCTATTTCTGTATATTGAGGGTGAGGTATCCCCAAGGATTGTATAAGGGTGAGGTATCCCTTTTGTTTGATTGAGGCTTGAGCACAAGGGTAGAGTTTCCTGTGTGTGAAAAGTGCTCCGTATTGTAAAGGTTGCAAGTACTGTTGTTTAAGCTTGCTTTGAATAGTGAAAAATCTCGAACCGTGTTTCAGGGGACTGGACGTAAGCCACAAGTGGTTGGTGGTCGAACCGGGATAAATATCGTGCCTTTTTCCTTCCCTTATTCTTTTTATTTTATGCACTTTATTTATTGATTCCGCAATTTAAATTATTAAGTGTTCTTCCTTTTCTCATCTCTTCCACACTCTTTAAAATTTATATTGAGCAACGTTTATTTGTTTAAGGCTTTTGCAAAAGTTTTTGTTACTCAATTCACCCCCCTCTTGAGTACTGGAAGCCACTTGGTAACAGAATCCTCTTCCTTAAGGAAGAGGATCTCTAACCTAGCCTCCCTAGGCTTCCAATCTGCCCAAAAATGAAGTCCTGGCCTCAACCTCTCTAAAACCATCTTGGCTCCCCCGGAGCTCTCTTCAGAATTCTATTGAAAATCTATTTATAGACTCAGCAAAATCAGGGCCACGCCGCGGCGCTCACAATCCACACCACGACGCGTATCAAATTAGGTCACTCACGCCTCGGCATTGTTTTCTCACGCCGCGGCGTTCAATTCTTCGTAGCCCCTGACTTTTGGATGCAGGGGATCTCAACGCCGCGGCGTACGCTTCCCCAGCGCCGCGGCGTTACATTCCGTCGCACGCATGCGCAAGCAAATCTTGTTTTTTACGCTGAATTTACTCCTTTGAGTTCCTCTTTGGCTTTCTAATCTGCTTTGCAGCTCTTCCTGCATTAGAGAAATCACCAAAGTATTAATAAATGCAAAGTCTACTTAATCATATACACAATAAGCACAATTTGCTCCATAACATACTGGAAAGGTATTAGAATTGGATATAATAAATAGAAGTATAAAACCTTCCAAATATGCATGAATACAAGGACTTTAGCACTCTTTATAACTCAGATATAGGGCACAAATAACTCCACTTTGTGTAGTTATCAACGCATCCCAAGATCCATCATAGATCTCACTATCAATTCTCATTCCCTCTTTAACCACAAGGGCCAAAATAGCTTATTAGTTATACTTTATACAATGTACGAATATATCAGTGCAAGTCCAACCACAAGAACCAAATCTTTTCAATTTCATTTGTTCAATATAATCATATGCCTCAACGCATATTTTCTCAATGCATGTAAAATGCACCAAATGCCAATCACAGGCAAAACTTGTCATTTTCACAAATAATGTATGAACACTGGTTCAACAATAATCATATTGTACTTTCAACAGCGAAAATCATGTTATCACATTTTCATAGTTATAAAACACTTTCGTCGTGTTTTCACAAAATCTTGCAACATTAAGATTACGTTTTCACAATTCCACAACACTTCACAGATGCATTTTCAAAATACCGTAACACTTTTTTACGTTTTTAAAATTCCAAAACGTGCTTATTACTTTTTCACAATATCATAACACTATCAAGCATTACGTTTACAAAATTTCGTAACATTTCATTACGTTTTCAAAATGTTGCAACTCTTCTTATTGACTTTTAAACCACGTCTTAATTTTTCAACGTTTTTCTCAATCGCGTAAAAATCGTTTCTCAAATCGCATAGTATTTTTTCCCTATTTCAAAATCGCGTAACTTAAAAATCATTTTTTTAAGTCGCGTAAATCATTTTTCATCATTCTCAAAATATTTTAAACACTTTTCAAATCATATAACGATTTTCCGTCATTTTCACAACCACGTAAAAATATTCTATCACTTTTAAATCACATATTAATTTTTCAACAGTAGTTCAAATTATGTAAAATATTTAAACGTAATTCAAATAGAGTAGAAATATTTTAATGTATTCCAAATCGCGTAGAAATATTTTACTATATTTCAAATCGTTTTTAAGATACGTAAAATATTTTTCAACATTTTACAATCACGTAAAATATTCCTCAACATTCCAAACATTATTTTGGACTTAAATAAATCAATATCATTTTTAGTACATTTTGCAAATTGCGTAAAAACATTTTACTGCATTTTAAATCATTTTTAAGATACGTAAAATATTTTTCAACATAATTTCATTACAGAAAATATTTCTTAACCTTCAAAAATTCCTTTTCAACTTTTCTCAAAATAATATAAATTTATTTTTCATTTTTCACATTTTCTTACTCAAGAAAATCTTTTTCCAAAATATAATCCACAAAAATCACTTTTCCATTGATATAAATCAACGTTTCAAAATTTAACATTTTTTTTCTAACGTATTTCAAAACTTGAAAATCAGTTATATGTTAGTAAATTTTCAAAACACCATTATATTCTCCATTTTTTCCACAACTTTCTTCAAAATAAATTGAAGTTTGAAAACATTTCCGTTTACAAAAACTTGATTTTCTCAAGTGATCAACGCTCTAATTCCCTTTCCAAATTCTTTATACCAAATCAATTATATTTCCACTTTGTTTTCATAAAAAATCAAGGAAATACAAGTCCTCAAAAACGTGGACATGACTATTGAAATCATCAAAACATTTTTCCTTCTAAGTCAATATGGTTTTGCACAAACAAAACCATTAAAAATCCTTGACAAAAATCGTGAACTTGTTCATTGAAAACTGACAAATCTTTCGAGTAACAAAACACTTCATTTTATAAAATATCATTTTGTTCCATAAAAATTTAGGCATAACCAGTTTTTCAAAATCGTAGTATATTTGGCCATTGAAGCCATCAAACATTTTTCCTTCTAACTCAATTATTTATCATTTCTGTTTTCACACAAACAAAACCACTAAAATCTTTGTTTTCAAAACCGAAATACTGATGGTCATAAAAACCAAACTCATTTCTTCAAATTCATTTTTACTTTCTTTACAAATCCTTGTTCACTTTCTTTGCAAATCCTTTTTCACTTTCTTTGCAAATCCTTAAAATCAACATTTGCCCGTTTCATTCAAAACTCATGTTTAGAAAAACACTTAGGATCTTTTTACACAAAATAAATCAATAAAAATCTTTCAAAACCATGTTCTTGTTCTCTTGAAAAACATATCCTTTGTTCATTTTCCATGCTTTTCGAATCAATCCAATTTTATTCTTCCATGAAAATATTAAGTTATAAACACCTATGTTGAGGTGTCTTGGTCGAAATTCTCAATGTTCTAGGGACCCAAAAATTAATTCCCTTATTCTTAAAAATTTTCAACATAAACCCTCTTCATGGGTATCAAAACCGTATTTCCTTTCCTTTGGCCATTGAAGCCAAAAATTGATTTTCTTTCCATCATCACATCATGGCATACATATACATAATTTCAACATATTCTCATCATGCATATTATAAGCATACCATATAAGCCATAAAATCATGCAAAGCATATCAAGCATAGGTAAATAATCAAAGTTCATAAACACACACAATTAATTTACATGACCATAGATATGAATCCTCACATGGATTCACTATCCATCAAATATAAGACCATCTCTCACCACCATGTTTGGTTGGTGAGATGGATCTCCCTCTTACCTCTTGAAGATCCTCAAAAGCTTATTGATTTGCTTCTCTTTCCAAGTCCTTCACCATCAAGGGTTTCTTAAACACAAAACAACACATATATTTATTAGTATCTTAAGCTTGAATAAGAAAACCATGGATGTACATCATGGTTAGAACCTTGAAAATTAAAAGAAAAGTGAAGAGTAACAAACTTCACCATTAAAACTTCAATCTTTAGCTTGAAGAACAAGATTGAAGAGAGATGATTTAGAGAAAATCTCCAACATGAAAATTGCTTAGAATATCATGTAGATTCAAGATCTATGGTTGGATAAAATTAAAAAGGATTGGATGGTTATTTTGGATGGTATGGCCGAAATTCCTCTTGAAGAACAAAGATGAAATTTTTAATTTTTGTAAGAGAAAAGCTTCTTAGGCTTGGTTAAGACAAAAGATGAAGTGAAAACACTTAGTTTTTCCTTCCACAAATTTTGTGAAGCTCCTTGGGAAAATCCCTAAAAATCATAAACAAATGTTACAATCAATAACAAGTGTAGAAATAGGTAAACCATGATTCAATCATTGCTTAGAAAATCAAAACTAGAAGATTAGAATAAGAAATATGAAATTTACCATTTTTGGTAAAATCTTGAAGCTTGGATTTAAAGATCAAGATGAATGATTTAGAGAAAACTCATAACTAAGGATGTTCTTAGAATAAGGTAAGGATTCAAGAAAGTAGATTGGATGAAATTTTTGAGTGATGGAGGGTGTTCTTGATGGTCATGGCCGAAACATAGAGGAGAAGAGAAAGGAGAGAAAATTTTGCTTCTTGAAAATGAACAATAATGGCCAAGAATGACCAAGACCAGTAATAATGGTCTTCAAACTTTTTCCTATGTCCTAAAGCTCCACAAAACCGTCCCCCCCTTCAAGTAATCTCCAAAGGATGCAAACAAAGAAATCATGTAGCATAATTGACTAAAGCAAAGCATAATTGACTAAAGCAACAAATAATGCATTGTAACTTTTCCTTTAGCTTCATAATTCACCACAAAACCGTCCCCCCTCTTCATGCACTCCAAAATGTGACCAATTTCACTTGTCACTATCTTAAGCATTTCTAGCCATTGATTAATTCAATGGTTAGGATTTAGGTAGACTTTTGATTTAGAAGACTTAATCTAGGTCATTGGATCTTTCTCCTTTAAATTCTAGCCATTAGATGTGTCTCCAAAATGAAGGGTCAAGATTACTCCTTCTTACTTTTAATCCAAGGGTCATAATTAGTCTTTGCTACTTTTTAAGACTAATTCTCCACCATTGATTAAATTTACATCCAATGGTTGTAAATGGTCCTTGTTACTTTACAAGACCAAATCTCCACCCTTGATTAATTCTTCATCCAATGGTCATAAATGATCTTTGTCACTTTTTGAGACCAAATCTCTACCATTGATTAAATCCAAATCCAATGGTTATAAATGGTCATAGCCATTTTATTAAACTTATCCTACACCATTGATTAAATCGACGGTTGATATTAAAGTCTTCAATATTGAACTTGTTTCCTATTGGTCTATCAAAAATTGTCACAATCACTAATATTGACTTAATAGTATAATTTCTATTTTTATCTGCTAAAACCCCATGAAGGAATATATTTACTGTATTTTTATCGTCTGATAAATAAATACAGTACAAAACACAGTACAAGAAAATTTCTAAAATTGTTTCTGGATTCAGGTTTAGTAAGATCTCCTGTCTTTGTCTAAACAGTACACATTTTTCTATGCGTAGAAAATTTTTTACTTTGTGGGACCCACCTGGGCCCACGTAAGGTCACCTAAGCCCACATAGGACCACCTGAGTCCACATACAGTAAAAAAATTCATAATCATCCACAAAAATTACAAATATTAGAAAACGTATAAAAATCAAGTCAGATTATTAAAAATAATTAACAGTCAAGAGAAATAAATATTTAAAGATTTTCTCCGGCCCGAAAATTATTATTTTCCTGACACGGAGTAAATCACTCAAAACTATCAAATACGTTGACGGAATATTCAAAATAATTTTACAGTATCCAGAAATTACTAAACAATAAAATTCTGTTAACTGTCAAAATTATTGTTTAAGAGATACGGAAATTCAGGGTGTTACATAAGTGTTTACAAAAGAAATTTAATTATTTATATAGTGACATAAGTTGCTACATCACTCCTCAATTATTGCTTCATCAGACACCTCATCTTTAATTTTGTCGGTGTTGGTGTTGGCTATTGCTTTTTCCGCTGCACATCTTTCGCACACGTGGTTCCCACTTGCTTTAATCATTGTACATAAATTATTGAGGACAACTGGTCGATACTCCATCTGTGGTCCTTGGAGTGCATAGAAAAGAAATTCAAAACTTGTCAGAATATTCATGTCCTTTTCTTTGATTACCTTTCCACTTGTTTTGCTTAGAAGCAAAGTATATGGTCCTTTGTATAGTGTTTTGATGAATGATTCCTTGCCTATATTTTGACATTATGAGAAAATACTTACCAGCTGGTTACCCAATATTTGAGTGATTTGATATTTATCATAGATGACGCCAGTTGGTTCGTCTTTTAGTGAGAAATTATTATTGTTTACACCAACAAACACTAGATACTTAGCAGGCTGCTTAGTAATGAAGTTTGGATAGGCTGAGTAGAACTTTAGAAAAATGCTTCGTTCTTTTGTCACGTTTCTTTTGAACATTTGTACTGTTTCCTTAAAACTGTGAGGGAATAGATTAATTTCTTCTAAATTTAGACTTAAATAAAAGACAATCAATAAAGCCAAATTGATACATATTGAATGTCAGTATTTGAGGAGCTCCAGGAAGGATAATTGTTTTAATTCCGAAGAGTCTTCGGTCAATCGTGTAGAAACAGTTAACCTTTTCTTTGTCATTCCAATTAACAAGTCTTTTAAAATTTTTCCACAAGTGTTCTTCCGAGAATTGTATTTGTAATTCATGATCTTTTCTTGAAATAATTTGAAAATTATCTAGAGAATAAGGAATTTTTCATAGAATTTTGAGTGAAGATTGCATTACCGGTGGATTCCTTGTTGTTCCTACATAAGTTCTTGGACCAAGATAGATTTCTTTTCCCTTGGATGAATATTCTCGGAGTGCTTGTTCTGCTTCTTCCTTTGTTGAGTATGATTTGTGTACCACTCCAGAAATCTTTTGAAGTGGGGTGCTGCTTTATACCGTCATCATAAATGCCTGGGAACGAATCATTGAAAATTGCATACCATTTTTTAGTTTTTTTTTCTTGCTTTAATGTTCTTCAAGAAATCCTTCCGCCTTGAGTTGTAGATTTAGAACTTTGATGTCTGCTTCAATAAGTTCTAATTCCTTTAGCTTTTGATCTTTCTGTGCTTGTTTAAGCTCCAATTGTCACTTTACTAAGTCGGTTGTGCTTTGCTCCATTCTCTTGATAGTATATCTGTAAGAACATGCTTTTCGCCTTTGATATATGAAATTGAATAATTATATTCAGCAAGCTTCATTTGCCATCTAATTAATCGACCTTGCTTATAAGTGCCTTTATGATTAATATTATTAAATCCTGCAACATAAGTAGAATCAGTTCGAACAATAAATTCTTAATCAAATACACAAATTCGATGTTTTTCTAACATCCGAATAAGTGACAGTGTTTCTTTTTCATGAGTAGGATAATTAATTTCGCTGTCTGAAAAGGTTTTAGACATATATCGACATATTAATTCTTTCTTTTGTCCAGGGAGTTTTGCCTTCATTACACCAACCCAACACTCATTGGATGCGTCAGTTTCGATGATAATTAAGTCATCATTGGATGGATGATATATTTTAGAAAGATCCTGACATAAGTACTTTAGTTTATTAATGATTGCTTCGTCTGCTTCAGTCCAAGACCAAATAGCAACATTCTTAAGCTTTTGCTGAAGTATTTTCCTTTTGGCTACAAGATTCTTTATAAAACTTTCATTATAAATATATGTTAGTAATCCCAAAAATCTCTATAACTCTTTTTTATCCTTTAATTTTGTAGGAAAACCTTGAAGTTTTTCTAATACATGCTTCTGCATTATTATTTTTCCTTTTTCAATTTCTAATCCAAAATAATTGATATTATTTTGAGCTAAAACAACTTTTTTCTTACTTAATACTACACCATGCTCAAGACATTTATTTAGAACTAATTCAATTTTTTGGAAATGATCATTAAAATCTTTGTTAGTAAAGACTAATATATCATCAATATGAATAAGACAAAAATTTTTAAAGTCTTTTAATATTGAATCCATTCTTCGTTGAAAAATTTCTGGTGATTGCTTCATTCCCATAGGAAGTACATTCTATTCATATTGCTCTTGAAGACAACTAAATGTTGTTAAAACTTTAGATTCTTCTGTAAGTCTCATTTAATAAAATCCTGACTTATAATCAAAAGTATTAAACCAATGTATATTTCTTATTCGTTCAATAATTAAATCTTTTCTTGGAAAATGATATGCATCTCCTTCCATTACATCATTTATTTGCTTATAATTAATTATCATGCGTCTTTTTTCTCTTTTTATTTCATTTTGATTCTCAACATAAAATGCTAGTGCAGAATGTTTACTTTTTTATAGTCTTATTAATCTTTTTTCTTCCATTTCCTTAATATATTTTGCAAATTCATCTATATCTTGTTTTGTGTAGATCATAGGTTTGCATTTTATTTCTTTTATTGGATCTTTTAATTTTAATTCAATTAGTTCGATATTTTTATTATTAATTTTTGGATCTAAAGGATTTTCATTACATATTTTTTTCTAATAATTCTTCAATATGAGCTGAGATTCTTCGTTCTAGTTCCAAATTAATTAGTGCATAATGAATTTTTCTACATATAATCTCTACTAATTCACCACGTTTTAGTTTGCTAAACTCTGATTATTTTTTAGAATAAGTATAGTCTAAATAATGAATAATTGGGATAGTGACTAATTCTTTTAACTGTTTGCCATGTATATACAGTGTTTTAAGTGAGATGTATTCTAAGTATTGGCAAAAAGGTGAGTAGAGACGTAGAAAATTATTTCCTAGTATCATATCTAACCATGTTTCTTGTTGATAGATAGTTGGAAAAATAAATAGTTTGGTTTGAATATTTAGAGTTATTCTTTTGACTACTAAATATAAAGGATGTATAGATCCATCTGTAATTTGAATCTTTAATAGTTTTTTTAATTTTTTTCCATTTGTCAAATAATGCTTTGGTCGCAAGACAAATATTTGCCCTAATATCGATATAAGCTTCAGTTTCTTTATTACTTTTTTTGATACTTATTTTAATATAAGTACTATTCGAATTCTGTTTCTTCTGTAGATAATTCATCTTCCGAATATTCATATATACTATTTTCAGTAAGACTTAATTCTTCTTCTAATGGTTCAAGCTGATATATTTTATAAACTTGTTTTATGATTTTTTATTTTTCTTTAAAGTCTTTTTCCTTCTTTTGAGGACATTCATTAGCATAATGGTTTTCAACATTACATATCCAATAGACACATTTCTTTTTACCTTTTGTACAATATTTTCTTGGTGTATTTCTTTTTCTCCTAAAATATTTTCTTTTAGTAATTTTATAAGTTCTTCTTTTAGGATACATTTTTCTAAGTCTAGGTTTTTTCTTATAATATATTTTCTTCTTAAAAGGTTTATTACAACCATACTTTTTAGGATTTTCTATTTCTGGTAAATCACAACAAATTACATTTCTTTCTTTATTTAGTTGTCTAATTGTTTCTCTCTATATACATTATTCTTTTAATTGATGATAAAAGATTTGTATAATTCCTCCTAAAGTATTAGCAGTTTCCCTTGATTGCACTTGCTAAATAGTTCTTGTTTTAGTATTCAATGCATATGAGAGTTTATCAATAAAAATATCTATGTATATATGTTTAATATCAGTATTTAGTTGATAATAATATTTTTGATATTCACAAATAAAACTTTTAATTTCACACATATTACATATTTGCATATGGTTTAAGTGTGCTTTAGCATTTTCATGTAAAAATCTATTTACTTCATCCCTATGTTCAAATGTATTATATCCTATAAATTTTTTATAAATTAATCTCATTATTATTCTAACAAATTCTTGATTATTTCTCACAGTTCTTGAATATTGTGTCCATGTGTCATCAAAAATACTCATTAGAAATTTTTGTACATTTCCTTCTGTTTTATAGATAATTAAATTCTTAACATCTATTAAACTTAACCCATTAAATCTTTCATCAATTGCAATAAGTAAAATAATTTCATTTGTCCATTGTAAAAGTACTTCTTCCTTATTTCTAGCATAATCGATATTTAATCTAGTTCCTGTTCGAATATTTTCATAATGAGGATTAAATTCTTCTGGTATTTTAGTTTATCTTCCTTCTTTTCGAGCATATCCTTTATTATATATAGTTGCTTATTCATATTTATCTCATATTTCTTTTAGGTATTCCCAAAATTCTTCCCATTTTCTTTTAGTTTTTGTTCCACTTGTTTCTTCTTTTTCCATAAATATTTCATCATATTATGATTCTTTTTCTAATGTACTATAGTTTAGAATTACTTCTTATTTTCATTATTTACTTTAATTTATTCTACTTTTTGTATCTGTTTATTTTCTTCTTCAATTATTTTTAATTGTTCTAATAATTATTGAATTTCTTCTATATCATTCGATTTTCTTAATGATTCTATATAATCATCTTTTATCCCTTCCATAAAGTTCTTGGTTTTAAAAATTTTGAAGGTTCTTGTTCCTCTATTTTAATTATTTCATTTTTTGATTTTATATGTATTAATTCTTCTAGGTCTTTTTTTGTAATACATTTATTAGTCTGTTCATCATCTAAAAGATTTTCTAATTGTTGTAAGATTTCTTCAATTCTTTTAATATTTTCATCTTTATCAACTTGTTTACTTTTATTAATATTATTTAATGTTTCTTTAATATTATTTATTTCATTCTTTCCGTTTTGTATTCTATCACATATGCAATTTGCAATTGTATTCGTATTCTCAATTAGGAGTATTATATTTTTATTAATTTCTATTAACATTTTTGTTAAATTTTTATTCATAGCTTCGATTTCTTCAGATACCGTCATTTTTTTTTACTTTAGATTCATTTTTAATTTTGTATTTTTTCTTTTCCGAAGTATGGTGCCTCGGAAGCACTAGAGAATCCTCCTAATTATATTTTGATTTTCTCACTTATATCTCACATTTAATGATAAACATTATTCAATTCAAAGCAACACAATAACCGATAAGCCCATTGATTCATTTTTCTTTTTAATATTTGGTGTCATTTGGATTTTAACTTTGATTTGGTACAAATTATCTAAGTGCATGTTTAAAATAATTGTAAAAATTTAATTATTTTAATAATTAATTATCGTATAATTTTTTTGTTATAATCAATATAATATAATTAATTTTATATTTGAATATGTTAATTGAAAAATAATTTTAAGTTAATATGTTTCGTTTAAATAAAATAAAAAAATTATTTTTATACATTAAATTATTAAAATAAATATAAAATAATTTAAAAAATTATTTAATCGATAGATAAAATAATATTTATATCTTAAAGTATAAAAAATAATTTAAAATCTAAAATCATAAATTTCAATTTCAATTTATAAAAAAAAAATGTATAATGCATTAAATTTCATATCAAAATTAAAATTAATTTTATCAAATATATTATAACACTATCAAAATTTTTTTTTACAAAAAGTAAAGTTATGTCCATAAAAAAAAAGTATTCCCAAGCATGCTCTAAATCCCTATCAATTAACTCATCGGAAGTCTTTAGACCACGGGGTAGATCACTATCGCGCTTACTGTCACCGTTGCCCGGCCTCCCTAAGACAGACCAACCAGCTCAGCATAGAGTTTCCTTGACGAGGCTTCCTCTCGTCTGTTTGTTATCCATAACGACCCATAACAATCATAACAACACAAAATAATTAATATTTGGACAAAATTTAACTTAATTTTTTTAAATTTATTACATTCATTTTATCAATTAAATTATAATATATATAAATTTTTAAAAAAATAAAAAAATTAATAAACACATATTATAATTTAATTATTAAAATAAATATAATAAACATAAAAAAAATTAAATTAAATTTTGTACTTAATATTTTTAGCAATCAAACCAAACTAACATGCAATTGTAGTGGCTAGCCTAATGAGACACATGGAACAGCGTAAAGGATCATACACATAAGAACATCAACAATGATTTTGGAAAGTGAATCATGATGGCATTGGCATTGCAAATAATTGAGAGCTAGTCTTCGAGCAATAACTGTCAAGTGCCAAGAAATGTTAGACTATTATACAAGTGGGGTATTAACAGCTCCTTAGTAGAGATAGTTGGGCTTTGCTTTGGACTTCCCCTTAATGTGGGTTCATTAAAAAACGCTGTTCTGTAGACAGTGGACCCCCCCATGTGTCCAAGTACCTCCTTCAAATGAGTCAGACAGTTATCTTCGTTTTTCCTCGCTGCTTGTAGGATTATCGCTATCAACTTACAATCTTACGTCTAAAGAATAGCGTACCATCCCGTGCTAGTAAATAAGGGGTCAACATTCTACTATCCTCAGCCTGAGGCATACCAACAAATCAACAATCATCATCTTCAGCATTCTCATGGGGTTTCTAATGCTGCTTCGCCTTCACTAATCAACACATACAACTGGTATTGGGATTATCAGCATCGCCACCTCATTGCCGTCCGAATCTGGCTTGATAAATAGGTTGCTCCGTCCATGTTTTCACTTAGGAACACATATCAGTCGGAGTATCTTTTTTTTTTTTTTCACTCGTCTTCCTTTATTATTTGCACTATTTATTCTGCTGCCCATCCCGTTTAACTATAAATTCTACTAATGCAATTTTTTTCAAATTTGTCTGGATACATAAAGAAGGATGATCGCCTGAGAAACAACCAGTGACTCGTAAACATATAAGGACCAAATATAGACCCCAGAATACACCCTAAGCACACTACAAAGCAGTGGGCGGTTTAGAGCCCCCCATCAAGACCTTGCTCCATTCCAACAATCTTAGAAGACCTGGAGGAAGACGAACAAAATTTAAGTTTGGCGCTTCTGTGCAATGCCAATTTCCCGAGGCAGTCAGCAGCAAAATTTCCTTCAGGCAGGTAATTTGTTTACTGCAAATAAAATAAAACAGTGTTTACAAGATAATAAATCACTTTGCTGGATAGACGTTTCAATTTTAATTTCCCAGCTTCAAATCAACAAGTGATAAGTACTGCATTCGTTGGGCTGCGAAAGGAAATGTGTCGCACCTAGTGCACAGCAGACACACAATTGATAACACAGACTTTAGGCTGCTTCTGAAGTTAACTACAGATGGGTCAAGTCGAGTTAGCAGACTTAGCTCTTTATAATACAATCTAAGACAAATTTAATGTCACACAGACATTTAAATCTTACAGCTATGATTGTTGAAACATTCATTCACGTTCATTAAAACTGCATGTGATGTTTGTTATAAATAATGACAACAATTACATTGCATAAGCTGAAAAACCTTAGTTTGGCAATACCTGTATTAAATTTCCAAAAAAATAATTTTACACCAAAAGACTAGCATATTTGCTCAAATTTTCTTCCAAATTTTATTATAATCTATCCATTATTTAGGTATAGAACTTCAAAGAACACCATATTTAACAACAATAAATCCCAATAAACAGGATACTCAGTTTCAGAAAATTAAGTGAATGACAATATATCATAAATCATATAACCAGCAGGAAGCTACAGGTATAAAATAGACAAGATATATATATATATATATATATATATATATATATATATATATATATATATATATATATATATATATATATGAGGGGGATCATTTTGTAGGTGTAAATTTTTTTTGACTTACACTCATTTTTAATTATTAGATTTACTTTCATCTAATGATTGAGATTATTTCGTTAAAAGTAACCATGAAAGTGAATCTAACGGTGAAAATGAGTGTAAGTCAAAAAAACTTACATTTGGTGTACAGAGTTGATCCCGCCTCTATATATATATATATATATATATCATTTTGGATACTTCATATTAACTTGTACAGACCATATTTCCAATATTGACTGGCCAAGTCTCAAAAAATGCAACAAGGCAAGAAAAATGAAAACTCAAGCAAGGACAATTTATTGTGAGAATAATATTAGCTAAACTCCCAAGACATGTTCGGGCACTAAAGTTATAAAGCATGTTCCCTATAGACATAAACTACAAGGGGTTAACTTCGCAGTGAATGAGCATGTGATGTATAGATAAGCACAGTCACAAGTTTGAATCCTTGCTATGGTAATTACTTAGGGCCTAACTACAAGGAATATCCTTGTGAATTCTTTATTCCCAGCATTGGTGGCCCGCCTTTCTCTGTGCTGGGGAGTTGGATTAGTCGAGGCGCGCAAGCTGACTCAGACATCACTTGATACTGATACCAAAAAAAAGAAAAACTATAGACATCAAATAACTTCATGTAACAAAAGTTTATAAGGCAAAAGTTAGAAACCCAGCACCCATATCATTAACAATTATTGATTAAGTTTATTGAGAAACATCTTTAACCCACTTCATTTTGACACTTCATTAGTGCACATTTATAGCTCATTCTCATTGCCTGTAACATGATGAGGCTACAGTGTTACACTATAGATGCGAGCCACTGCCAACATGCATTTCATAATTTCAAACTTCTAGACAATCATTGGTATCATATATCTTTCTAATACATCTAAAACTGATATCAACTTGAACTTGTTGCTTGCAAAATCATGGTAACTAAAGCCAAACTATTTCTCTGGCACAGACTGGACCTTCAATACTTAAAGTACAAACTGAATAAAACTTGAGCTTAGATGCAACTTGACTATATTCCATATAGATTATTTCCTTTTGCCACAATATAAACCACTACCCTTGGAATTGCACAAAAGCAAACAACCTCAATAGTACTCAATGTTAAAACACTCAAAACTCTCATTCTTCAAGTTCAGGGTGCACAGAAATATCTTGGGGGTAGCATGTCATCATCTCCAACTCACCCTTGAATAATACAATTCCAAATGATGGGGAAAAAACAAATAAGGAAGGGAAAGAGGGGAAAAGCAACCTTCAATACTGTACACAAAAGGCAAAAATAGATAATGTCAATTTCCCACAAATGTATTCTTTCATTAATCTTTCTCTTCAATATTTTTTTCTTTTATCAAAAAAAGGTATTGTATGCCAAAAACATACTTGAGTCACACTGAGCTATTGTTGCAAGTTTTATAAACAACATCAAATCATACTTCAAACTTGTTCATATGATCTAATAGTCTACCCTGCCAAACAGTTTGGGATTTCCCATTTGCTCATGCATGCTTCACATCATTAAACAATACTCATTCATGCAAACCTAAAACTATCAGGCACTAAAGATGGAACCAGATTTTGAAATCAATTTCATCACTCCAAACATGCTAATGCAATTCTATAGGTGCTAGGCAAATTATAAAGAGGTAGAGCAAGAAAAATTTATGGTAAATTAATCAAATTATACAAGTTAACAATCTGGTTAAAAAAAAAAAAACTTACTCCAAAATAATCTTCTTGAAGAGTAACTTACTTAATAGAAAGAATACTAGTTTTTATTTATATATTTGTGGGGTGCATTATTTTGAATTAGTGATTTCCATTATAACTTCGCAGTTCGCATATTCTGAGAAATCAGAACGCAGAGGTATACATCATACAGAAACTGCACAGGGAACGAAAGGGAAAAAAAAAAATTGCTCAAATCAAAACTTGCTCCATAAATTAAAATCCCAACAACTTAAGCAAGTGTACAATCATATAATGAAGCAACACGAACATGTTGCGCATGAACTTAAACTTGAAACCAATCCATTTGTACTAGTTCAAATTGTAAATGCTGTGATCAACGCCTATGAAATCAAGAGTAACTACACTGCCTATGGAGCAGGGGAACAATAAAAACTTCCTAGGAGATCAATTAGGGTTCACCAACCTTGTTCTTCTCCTTCAGTGAGCCTTTCTCCTCTGCTGGGGCTGTTTCTGGGTGGCTAATCTATAAATCCAATATACCTACAGACAGTAAATCCAATAAACAAACATAAAGTTATTAGATTAGAAATTATCAGGAATTGAAATGAAGAAGGAGAAAGTGGTGGAGAAAAAAGTCACCACGGCGAGGACATGAGCTGCTATTAGAATAACCACTAATAAAGGTACTGCATCCTGGATCCATGGTCGCGTCGATGAGTATTGCTCCTTCGCCATTCTACAATACACAGAAACTCCAAACCAGGGTTTCGTTTTACTTCAAAGTTCAAACACGGCGAACGATTTTTTTCTTTTTCTATTTAATTTTCCTTTCCCCTTCTTTTCAAACCACGGAGATTCCCTTCAGCGCCCAAGAAAAAAAAACCCCAACTGAACCTCGTGCAACGAAGTGAATTTGTTTTTTGTTTTTCGTTTTTTTTTTTGGGGAAAAGAGAAGGGAAATATACTTGCATAAATATTTAACTTAAGTGAATAATCTCATAAATATTTAAACTTACATTTTTTTAGAGTGAATCATTATCTCGATGTAAGATAAAAAAAATGTAAAAATAATATATAGTGTGAAAATAAATATAGAAATAAAAGCATAGTAAAACCATAGTGTTATCCAATTGTTTACATAAGATCATGTCTATATATTGGATGATGTTAATATGGACTCAAATTAATGAATATTTTTTTTAATTTGAAAGTATTTATATAAATTTAGGTATATAAAAAAATTATTAGTTAAATTTATAAATTATTTATATGTATATTTATTTATAAAAAAAAAAAAATTGATTGATTAAATTTTTATACGAATCTGAGTGTTACTAGTTAAAATCTATTTTTTAATTTAAATAATTAATTTATTTTAACAATAAATCAATGACTCAAAAATCATGATCTATTCATAGACTAGTTTGTAAGTGGTCCATAATAAACATTCTCTTGTATATATCTTTTTTGGGTGCATATAAGATGGACTCGGTAAGTTTGAATCCATCAATAGACCTTCAAATGTAAGTCATTGGATTAGTAGAAAAATAGATGAATGATTGGGATGAGTAACCTGCAATCTAATTAGAAAGTAATAAGAAAAGATTTATATTTGCATATTGGTCCCTCTAACCTCAAACACTTATGCAGACGACGATGAGGCCTTTGGTGGCTTGACGACCAGCGATTGGTGGCAGTAGTTCGATGAAGGTGGTTGCAGATCTGTGAATGGCAGAGGACTACAAGTGGGGGTTTGCTCGACCATGGTGGCTGCAAATCATTCCTTGTAACCTTCTAACCCCCACACCTATGTGTGTGAAGGGGGGAGTTGCTCGACCTTGCTTCTTCTGTGAAAATTTCCTGTAAATTTTTTTCTGGTGGTCGCGTACCTTGTTGGTGGTGGATGATGCCAATGGGCTTGGAGGGGTGGTCATGCACCTGGGCGGTGGCACAACTCGTGGTTCTAGTTCGGGGCCGTGCACGGGGTTTTGGGATGGTGCAAATCTGGTGCATATGGGGATTCACGACCATGGCGAATCTAGGCTGTAGTAGTCCGATGCGACATCAGCAATGAGCCATCTTGGCTGTGGTGGATCAGACAGGGGCAGCGCTGTTGGTTTTGGCTGCTTACAGATGGCGAGAATGGTGGCATGGAGCTGGGATCACATGGTTTGGTGGCGAGAACGAGTTTGTTTGGTTATTGCGGTTGGCCGGTCAGAGTTCTCGCTGAAGCTGTCTGCTGGACGTCCAAATGTAGGCAAGAAGGATAGAAAAATGGGAAACAGAAAGCTGTAAAGGACTAAAATAAAAAATTATTTATTATAGGACCAAAGTGTAAATAAACCAAATTAAAGGACCATTTTGTAAATACCAAATACTTGCTACTACAAGTTTTTTTGGAGGTGCATGGATGGACCTAAGGCTAAAAAGTCCACTATAAAAGCCACTTTTTTTTATTGTTGTATGTAAAAAGTTTATAATGGTACATCAAAAAAAAAAAAGTTTTTCACGTCAACTAAATCCTGGGTGGTCAGCTGTCACCCAAGTAGAATAGGGGCTATATATAAAAGTGAGGGGAGGGTCCTTGAATTTCTCCTCTACTTGGATTAACTGAGACAAATAGTGGGCGTAAGTGCTTTAAGGCCAATGATGAATTCATTTTGCGATACTGATTTCATTTCTATTTATAGGTGAGTGTAAGAGGAAGGGGTGCGTCATGTCCCCCCTCACACTTGCCATGCGTGGGGGGGTGCACCCCCCTTACGTTAATTGCGTTGAGGGCTTTTAGAGGGAAACTTTGTTAGGAAATTTGCATATTAGGTGTTGCCACGTGGCCTGTTTGTTTAAAGGTGTGATCTGGAACACTCTTGAGACAGTTTTGGAGCATGGGTTGGGTCATGTGTTACTGTGTATAGTCGGAGTACATCTAAGCCCAGTGGGGTGATCCTAGCTCGATGACGAAGCAAACAACTTGTCGAAGTCGTGGTATGGTGATGGTCTCGCTACTCTGGTGCTCACCCGCGCCTGAAGATTGGTTATATTTCGGATCAGTCCAAAAGTTTATAATGATAAATTTATGCAATAACTATTTCTCAATTCAATAATTAGTTATTCAAACAAATCTATTAGTTATTATTTATTATGCATTAAAAAAAGTATACTCGTAAGGGTTTGTTGAAATAGGGCTGACAATGAGTTGAGTTGAGCCAAGTTTAGTTGAGCTCGAGTTCAACTCGATGAAAATTTGCTTGGCTTAAACTCAACTCAAAAAAGAAAACGAGTTTATTTTGGTGGTTCAAGCTCAATTCACTATAAGTTCACAAGCAGCTCGAGTTCAATGAGTCAATTCATAACATAAAGAATATCGCCACTAACTATTCAACTTATGGGTGGTAAGGGTGCATACGGTGATGGACTGAGGGTCATAATTTGTTTGAGTTTTAAGACCATTATGCATCGGTAATGGAAATAAGAACCACTTGACCGACAAGGCAACAATTATAAAATAATATAAATATTAACTAATAAAAAAATGTCTTTGTATGTATATTTAGACCATAAACGTGAGATATATGAAAAAAAAAGAATGGATTTTAAAGTGTGTGTGTGTGTGTGTGTGTGTGTATATATATATATATATATATAATCTTACTCGATGAAAATGATGTTTATTGTAAGAGGTGAGAGGAATAAATGTTGACAATTGATCTTACATGAATGATCAAGATTATAACATAAATGCATATGACTTTTTTAAGTGGTCACATGACTTTTAAGTAACTTTTAATCTTGACCATCCATGTATAGTTATATGGTCAAAATTTACTCATCTCATAATAAAAAATCCTATCACTAGATATGCCCCATATATATATATATATATATAATCTTATTTTAGTGAGAATGAATGTTTATTGGATATATGAATGATCAAGTGAGAAATAAATGATGTGACTTTTTAAGTAAATACGATCTTTAAGTAACTTTTAATCTTGATCATTCATGTATGTTTGTATGGTCAAGATTTATTTTTTCAACCCTCTCACTAGATATGCCATATATATATATAATAAGCTAGCTCACGAGTTAACGAGTCGAATTTATGAAAACTCAATCTCGACTCATTTATTAAATGAGTCAAAATTTTAAACTCAAGTTCAATTCATAAGCTCACGAGTCTATCTTATCGAGGTGTTAGCGAGCCAAGCTTTGAGTAGCTCGTGAGCTAGCTTGGTTCATTGCCAGCCCTAGATAAAAAAGTACTTGAGAAATAAGTACTCTTGATTATACAAATTTAAAATTAATCTCACACTTAAAGAAAATAAGAAATTTTGAAAGACAAAAAATGAATTCCTTAGTATAGCTAAAGCGGTTAGAACTTTGAACATTTAAGTGTATGTTTGTTTCAAATTGTTTTAGCTTAGATTAGCTTTTGTTTTGAGAAAAAAACTATTTCAATAGTGTTTAATTATGTTTGGCAAAATTAGCTTTAGCTTTTACACGAAATTTAATGTAAAATAAAAGTTTTTTGAAGTTAATTTTTATAATGCTGAAGATTGAAGCTTAGGGTGTGTTTGGTTTAGCTGTGAAAACTTTGATTATTTCAATAATCGATTATAATCGATTATTGTATAAAAGCTTTTTGTTATAATCGATTATAATCAATTTATTTTTATGTTTGGATATATTAGTTGAAAAGTGATTTTAAATTAATATATTTATATATATATATATATATATATTAAATTACCAAAATAGGTAGAAAATGATTAAAAAAGTTATTTAATTAAGGATAAAATGGTATTTACATATCAAAATGTAAAGAATAATAAACTAAAATTATAAACTCAATCTTTATTATAAAAATTATCAAAAAGTCTTTTTATTTTACAAAATTTCGTTAAAAAGTTTAATTTTTCATGATTGAGCAAGTTCAGCTTGCTTTTTTCAAAAAAAAAAACTAATCTTATAAAAAATTTGAAACAAGCTTGGCTTTGAGTAGCATAGATTAGCTTTACAGTTTTGATATGTAAATCATTTTGCCTTAGATTAAAAAACGTACTTTTAAATTTTATACTATTTTGGTAATTTAATATATAAAAACAATTTTTTACAATTTAAAATTAGATTAAAATCACTTTTCATTAATATATCCAAAAAGAAAATCGATTCGATTATAATAAATTATAATCGATTAAAACAAAAAATTTTAGTATATCGATTATTAAAATAATTAGAACTTTGAACATTTAAGAAAATTGGGAAGCATTTGATTCCTTTCATTACTCTTCAACCTTTTTCCTTTCTATCCTCTTCCTTTCTCCCAACCTTCCTAGAACCATTCAAAGGCCTTACTAAGCGGCCTTTGATCATGTCTCACATAATAAAAATTATGTATTAATAAAAAGGTGCATATTTAGTAGATTTTACTATAATTTATTCTTTAATGATTTTTTTAAGTGCATTTTCAAATATTAAATAAATTAATTCAGACATGTTAAGTTGATTGTTTTTTATAATTTAATATGGAAGGTATTGCAAATGACCTAAATAATTTTCTTTAAGAAAAGAGTATCATTGAAAGACTTCAACTTTAAAACTTATCAATTAAGGACTTTAATTTTGATTTGATTATCAATCAAAAACCTCAACTTTAATAAAAAGTTATTTTAATAATATTTATTTATTTATTTAAAAAAATTTAAAACATATATACCATATATTTTGTTCATATTATAATTTTTATTTATTTATTAAATTAATATATTTATATTTTTAATATTTTTATTAATATAAATATAAATATAGTTTAATAAAATTAACGTCTTTAATTATTAATAATAAATATTTAATCCCTTAATTGACTTTTCACTAAAAATTTATTTCTTTAACCAATACTTTACTCATTCATTAAGGTCAAGGACGCGAGAAAGAAATCATTGGGCATTTGCAATGTCCAAACAAAGGGTCCACTACCATTAGGCATTACGATTTACGGCCCTGATAAAAGGCATGAAGGGAGAACGAATACGCCGGCTTGACTGACATAAACAAACTGCTCCGACCGAAAAAGGAAAAGGAATCCTCCCATCCAAATCCAAATCCAAATCCAAATCCAAATCCAATAATAGGACCTGGCCTGAGGGCGGTTCGGGTTCTCCAAAACTGCCAAGTGCTTACAACACTACACCAGACGTGGACGTGGCAGTTTATTCTGCTTTCAGCTTCCCAACTCGCAAGAAAAGCACAGCACACAGACGCTCACTCACCACTGCTATATATCGAATCAAATCAATGGCTGGCCGGGGTACCTCAACCCTCAAGGCTTATTGGTTCCTCCTATGCATTTTTTCAAACAGTTGGTGTTCCCATGCGTTCCGTTCATCAATTCTGCTCCACTGATACTGAACTTGTTACCTCTACATATCAATGAGGTGGAATGCCTTCGCCGCTCTCTACCGTCACCGCCGGTGCCGTGTCATACCTATCTCCACAAGTACTATTTCTCTCTTAACTCTTCCTGCAATCTCACTCTCCTTTTATCCCTATTTTCATTTCATTTTCTGCTTCCTTTCTTTCGCACATCGCAATACCTCGTTCTTTTCATCCGATCACTACAGCCTAGAAATTTTCCAGCAATTCAAACACACGCTAACCGCATGCTTAGGCGATTTAGTTTGACTTGCTGAAATGATTAGAATTGAATAGTGGTTAGGTTTATTATTACTATTACTATTATTATTGTAGCCTGTGTCCTATCATCTGTGCATTTGGTTATACTTATATGGAAGAATAAGTTATCTATCGTGGCTTTTGTTACCGCGTAGCTCTTGTTTTCTTTCTTTACCTGAACTGCAGGTCACTGTTGTTGTGGTCTCATTATGAGAGTGAGAGTGTTTTTTTTTTTTTTTTTTTCAGATTTACAGCACGAGAGTGCCACTGAAATTATCTTACGCAAATGCAAGCCACTTGGATGTCTGAAACACATTGAGGTTGTCAAGAGGCTGAATTGCTGGTCCTCGTCTTGCTTGGTGCACCGAAATTCGTGAGTTGATTTGTCACCTTGCATCTGATCCTATTTTTGTTCATATCATGTTTTATGATTTTCAAATTTCTGTTCTTTGGGGATGTTGGTGCAGATATTCAACTGGTTTCACCAGCGTGCATGGTGAAACGCCATCTGCTGAGTATGCAAGGATGAGGAGGGAATTGCTGGAAAATCAATTTGGGCATGCTCTTGGAACTTATAGCTCCAAGAGTTTCAAAGCCATCTACTGGTTTGGCCCCTTTCTGGCTTTGTACAGGGCAGCAATTATTTCATTTCATGTTATAAGGTTAACAATATGGCAGTTGTTCATTCAAGACATTAAAAAACGTGCAATTAAGGTAACATATTATCATTTGCCGATGCTTTCCATACACTTTTGCAGAAGTACTTAGGGAACACATTACTGTTGGTTTGGGATAATTGGTTAATCCGTTTAACTTAAATTATGATAAACAAGGCTTTGAATTTTGATTTCTTAGCATGTATTTGATCAAGATTTAATCACTGAACATAAATTTAATGAAAAGATTTCAATGAATATGCCTGAAATAAAAGTGCCTTGATATTATAGAGGATTAAGACCAACTTAATATGCAAATTCTACTTATGCTTGTGGATTATGGTGCCTGTCTCAAGTGTAAAAATATTTGTTCATAGAGTGATGATAATTTCCTTTGTTCTGAGATAAATGACTTATTGCCAAATCAATTTTATGCTGTTAATTTCTTCTTCATTAATACAAAAGAATGTGTGTTCATGCTAGTTTTGTGGTATGTCTTTTTATTTAGTTACTTAATGTAGATAGTTTCTCAGTTTGACATCACAGGTGTTTTTATTAACTGTCTGACCTTTTATTCCTTCGATACCTGATGGATTTTTTTGAAACCCAAGACTATAAATTTGACTGTTGTGCACTTTTTTAAATGAAAATTGCAGCCATGTGTCAGCTTTATCTCTGATAATCTGGTTGGCAATGTCAAAGACACCCCTTTCTTCATTTTTTACTGTAATGTGCTTTCAAGTATTGACTGTGTATTTAAGCATTATAAGAATTGCCAAACCGCTTATATTTCTCTTATTAATTCTTCCAGCAATAGAGTGTGGATTCTTTCTTTTATACTTGTTAGGGAAAAAACTGACATGAATAAACAGTGATTTCCATACAATTTTTGCAGTTTCGTGAAACTCTAATACGCTTGGGTCCTTTCTACATTAAGGCAAGTTTCTTTCACGGGTTATTGCCTATTGGTTTCTGCTTTCATCATATCTGTCTCCTTCATTCTTTGCATTACTCTTTTTGTTATAATGTTCCGTGCTGAGGTTGCCAGTTTGAGATATACACTTTACATGAGCATTATTTTCTCTTTCTCATACAAAATTATTCTACTCTAAAATAACTTTTTGTTTGGTTACTGATGTAAAATAACTTGGTGACAGTTTCAAAGGCTTTTGATATACTTTCTAGCTCACAATATTTATTTTCCCCATTATTTGTTTCAATTGGAGATATATCATTCGCCTTTGTCCACTTTTACCTTTACTCATAGAAACGCAATAATCATGCTTCCAATTCTTACGCTCTTCTTATTAGATTTCTCTTATGGTTTCATATTTGCTTTTTCGGAAGCACTTGAATATAGATAAGAAGCTTTTCTCTTTGTGCTCCTTTTTTCCCACATCATCATGAGGCCGTTATACATTCTGAATGGAGCAAGAATTAATAGTTATCTTATAATGATTTCTTAGTACAGTTCTTTTATTTGACTTAATCTATTCATGATTACAGCTGGGGCAGGCATTGAGCACTAGGCCTGACATATTACCAACAGTATACTGCCAAGAACTTGCTCAGTTACAGGTACAGTGGCTTCTTCCATTATACTTCAGATCATGTAATCAAATGCTGCAGATGCATCTATTGACTATTGTCACGCTTCTATTGTCTTTCAACTTGTATGGATAAAGGCTTATAATTTTGTAATTCATGCTAGGATCAAATACCCCCATTTCCAACTGATGTTGCAATCAGATCTATTGAAACTCAGTTTGGTGTTCCTATTGCTGAAATTTTTAGTGACATTAGCCCAGCACCTATTGCCGCAGCATCCTTAGGGCAAGTTTATAAAGGTTGGTTGCCAGCAAAGATAACTAAGATTTTATTCTGATTTGACTATTTCTTTGGCTTCTTGTTCTTAAATTTGGAATTTTAGAGTAATCTTGACATGTTTGAGGAAGATTGAAGTGTTTACTTTTGTTGCTTCAAGTGTTGCAGCTCACCTGCATTCTGGAGAGCTGGTAGCCGTAAAAGTACAGAGGCCTGGTATGTCACTTTCATTAACCCTTGATGCCTTGTTATTCCATATGATGGGGGGCCAATTAAAACGATTTGCCAAGGCTCGCAAAGATCTATTAGTAGCAGTAAATGAGATGGTGAGTTCCTTTACTATAGAGCACAAAGATCTCTTGGTTGCTTTGTGTATGACCCATTTTTTCACCTGACATTGACAAACTAACATCTGAATCCCACTTCAAAATATAATATTTTCTTGTGTGTGTATCTGTGTTTGATCATTACACCAGCTGACTATTATGGAGACTGTTATATTTCAGTTTACATTGCAATTGCTTTATGTATTAGTTATTGTAGATTAATGTAACAGGTCAGGCACATGTTTGATGAAATTGATTATGTCCTAGAGGGAAAAAATGCTGAGCGCTTTGCTTCTCTCTACTGTTGGTCTGCAAGTAAGTTTGACGTCTGTGCCAAAAATGCTACTTGCTATTTTCTTTGATGATAATTTTGGCTTGTCAATAATTCAACCGGATGTTTTAATCCCAAATCAAAATTTTAGATAATGCTCAATGCTCAACCAGATATTGTTACTTGAGGCATTTCCCCTAGAGTTATAAATATTAGCTTCTGAGCGATATACATATGAAGATCCCTGCTTGTATTCAGAGCTGATAATTGTTCCTCAAATATGAGAGGGCAGTGTTCACGTTAAGTTATGGACTAAACATTTTTGTCACTTAACTTGATTAATGATGCTTAGTTCCTTAGCATGCAATTTAGAATGGTGACTAATGAACAGGGCCAAAAAAATGCAGGTGGAGACAACATTAAACACAAAAGAACAAAGTCCATCAAAGCTCCAAAGATATATTGGGACTACACATGTACCACTGTATTGACTATGGAGTGGATAGATGGAATTAAGCTTACAGATGAAACAGGCTTGAATAAAGCTTCTTTGAACAGAAGGGAACTCATTGACCAGGTATAAAGCACAAAAATGTTACCAAGTGACCTCAATACTCAAGAGAGGGGGTGAATTGAGTATGTAAAATATTTTTGCAATTCTTTCGCAAAACGTTTGATTATCAATTTTCGTTGAAGCTATCGATTGATTAAAGTGAATAGATAGATGAGATCAAATAAATCACTCACAAATAAACAAGTCAAGATAGAAAGTATTCAAGCAAAGCTAAATATCAAACTCAACTCAAGCATATATAATTAAAGCACAAAGTAAAGAGATAGAGTTGAGAGAATCAAACACAAGGATTTATCCTGGTTCAGCCACCCCTTGTAACCTACATCCAGTCCTCAAGCGAACCACTCGAGATTTTCCACTAAACTTCAAGCTTGAACGGGTGCTTGAAAACCTTTATAGATTGGAGCACTCAACAACACCTTGGGATATCTCACCCTTGTGGTTTGAGCCTTAAAACAGGGATACCTCACCCTCCTTACACCTTTAAAGGATACCTTACCTTTTTTTTTTAACAAGGGATACCTCACCCTTTTCCACTAGAGGGATACGTCACCCTCTTTACAGAATATACAAAGTGTTTGAATGATAGAAACTCTCTCAAAGAGTAGATAATACAAATTGAAGCTTATGGTATTAAGGATTCACACTTTGAAGCTCAAAATAGAGTATAATGGAAAATAAGAGAGAAAACTTGTATTTGATGATCAAGAGACTTGCTCAGATGATTTTCCAACTATTCTTTGATGCCCAAACACTTTTATTTATAGCCCAAAACATTTTAGAGCCGTTGGAGGTGGTTGGGTTCAATAAATGATCCAATAGAGCCGTTGGAAATGATTTTTGATTTTCCAGATAACCGATTGGGGAGAAGTCCTAATTGGTTAGGGGCCTTTGAGAATTAATCCAATTGCATCTGTTTCTCAAATAACTAATCAGCCAAGTTGCCTAATCGGTTAGGCCCTTTAGAAAAGGATTTCACGTAGCATTTTAAAACACACTAACTAATTAGGCAAAGCACCTAATCGATTAGGCCTTCTTATAAATCACTTCCTATGACATTTTAAAAGCAAACTAACTAATTAGGCAAAACACCTAATCGGTTAGCACCTCTTGGATTTCATTTCACGTAACTTTTATAACAAATGCTAATCAGTTAGTGAAATAGCTTAATCGGTTATGAGCTTTTAAGATTAGCTTCTGAGTTGTCAATTAATCAATTAGAGAAATGTCTTAATCGGTTAGAAGCATTTAAAATAACCAATACGTTTTCTCCACGAGCCATACTAACCAATTAGCACAATCCACTAATCGGTTAGCACCATTATAAAAGGAGGTAATGTCTCTGTTTTGATAGATAACCAATTAGCCCCTTTTCCTAATTGGTTAGGACATTTCTAAAAACACATTCTGACTTGATCAATAACCAATTAGGTGGAGTCCCTAACTGGTTAGGAGCTCTAAAAAAGACAGAGTATTTAGCTCTTAAACAAGTCATTAGTTTGCTAACCCATTAAAACATTTTCACAATATTAAAACAAGATTTTGCAAACCCATTTAAGTTAAGTGAAAAACCATTTGAATGAGCTTTGGAGTGAATCCTAGTTACCTTCACATAATATCTAAGCCCTATGTGCTATACTTGAATATTCTTGAAGCTTGATCAATGCACATCCCTCCTTTCTTGTTTGTAATCATCAAAACCAATTTCTTGAATCAGTGCCAACACAAAAAATGTTCTTGGTCACATGCTTTGACTGTTCACGTATATGATATATCTCTTTTATGCCATTGCTTGTGTGTCTGTGTGCATATCTTTAAATTAGTATGCTTACATGTATTTAGGAATAGTATTAAATGCACAGTTACGTTATCTTTTGGCTACATATTAAATGCATGATTACTTAATATGCTAAGCACTGCGAATTGATGCCCCTTGCCTCTTTTTTACGGCTTTGTAGGGATTATACTACTCTTTGAGGCAACTGCTTGAGGTTGGTTATTTCCATGCTGATCCTCATCCAGGAAACCTTGTTGCGATAGATGATGGATCACTTGCATATTTTGACTTTGGAATGATGGGGGATATTCCTAGGCATTACCGGATTGGACTTATTCAAATGGTGAGAAATATTTAAATATTTATTTGCTGATGGTGAAACTCGTTTTAATGGATGTAACTTATTGATTAGTCCATCATAATTTCCACTAAATTTTATGGCAATTTCTTAATGCCAAAAATATGTTTGAAGGTCAAATTGCATTAAGGATGTTAGACATGTCTCTGGAGAAGAGCCAAAGGATGTGTTAGATTTTGACTGCTTTATGAGTTCTTATTTATCATTTGCAAATCACTTATTCATGATCTCTCTCACAGAAGATCTCTGTCTCTAACTTCTGAGTCATGGTTTCTGAATTTAAGGTATTCGAATAGTTATTACATAACTTACAAGAAAATGTATTGCATATTTATTGGAAATTTCTTTTATGATGCTTATGTAGATGATTTTCTGAAACGTGAGAGGTCCTTTCATTCATTGGATTCAGATATTGATATATCTGTTTCTCTTGTATGAAATGTCCCTTGTACATGCATTGTGTGTGTATATATATATATATATATATATGTAGGGAGGATCAATTTACACTAGTGTAAGTCTTTTTTTCTCTTACACTCATTTTCAATCGTTAGTTCCACTTTCATCTAATGGTTACCTTTAATGAAATAATCTCAACCATTAGATGAAAGTTGAACTAACGGTTGGAAATGAGTGTAAGAGAGAAAAGACTTACACTGGTATAAGTTGATCGCCCCTCATATATATATATATTTTCCAGTTTCTCGTCTTCATTATATTACACCTTCTTGCAGAGATACAGAATTTCCCTGAGTTGTCTGTATCTAATACTAGGTTTTTCTCTCTTTCAGATTGTGCACTTTGTTAATCGTGACTCTCTGAGTTTGGCAAATGACTTTCTTTCTTTAGGATTTATTCCTGAAGGGGTTGACATACATTCAGTTTCTGATGCATTGCAAGCATCATTTGCTGATCGGACCGGTGAATTTCAAGATTTCCAGGTTTGTTCTTGTTTTTCATCCTCCTTCTGGGATCAATTGTTTGCTGGGCAATAGCTGTAACTGGTGTTAGATATTTTGGTCATCAGCCTTAATATCCCAAAGCAAAGAGTTTGGAGCATTTTCACATACCTCAATTAAGAGGCTTTGTGGGGAACTAAAGAGGGAAAGACTGGCGGTGCACAATTTATGTTGCCATTATTTGGTGCTTATTGCTGGAGAGGAATGCTGGAATTTTCAAGGATAGTTATTTGATGCAACGTCTGTTTTGGGATTAAATAGTCTCCTAGCCTCTTTATGGACTGTGGGGTTCAACCAATGGCTATTTCAGAGGGTTCTCTCTGTTGATTATGCAGAGAGAGACTGGCGAGCATTGCTCAGTTAATCAGTTTTGCAGCCTTTTCTGGGTTGTTTTATTCTTGTTTAACTGTGTTATATTTTAATATTCTCTTGTACTTGTTTATCTCCTATCTCTAATAAATTTTCTATCTCTCCCTCCCTCTCTTTATATATATATATAAAGATGTAACACACTTTGCAACTAGCACAGATCTGTCATTTTGGTATTTAGGCTTTCAATAGTTATTGGTGCTGGGCTCCAAAGCTTCAAATTTATTTCCTAACGTAATATTTTACATACCCATTTCTGATTATGTCTTTAACAACGAGCCCTTTCTGTTTATATCTATCTGAAGCACAAATACAGGGTATCGTAGCACTTTTTATTTTAAAGTTTAATCTTGCTTTGGATTTCAGGGAATTATGAACCAACTGTATGATGTCATGTATGAATTTAACTTCTCCCTCCCGCCAGACTATGCTCTTGTTATAAGAGCATTGGGATCACTAGAGGGCACAGCTAAAGTTCTGGATCCTGATTTTAAAGTCATTGAGAGTGCATATCCTTTTGTCATCGGGAGACTTATAGCAGACCCAAGTCCTGATATGAGAAGAATTTTGAGGGAACTTCTCATTCGTAACAATGGATCTGTAAGATGGAACCGGCTAGAGCGCCTAGTATGATCTCTCTCTACTTTTCTACTCTTCTATACAATGTAATTGTTATGTGGATATGCTCATTCCAGTATTGCTTGAAAGAAGCTCGCAAGTTTTAAACTGAAATTCACAAGGTTGAAGTATTACTATTTACCCTATCTGTATCATAAGGATCATAACTTCTCCCAATAGAATGAATTGCTCTTTGACATTTGTGCTTCACGTAACATAAATTTATGGACTACTGTATTTGTGCACTTGCTCTTGAAAGTTTGAAACCCTATACCACTATATGAGTCTTTTTACAATTGCTGCCTAGTGTGAATCACGTTATAATTTCACAAGCGGAATTATGCTCTTTTTCCTTATTTAGAAGTAAACATGATTAGAGTTAAAATTCCTAAGATCCTACCCCTTTGCAGTAATTTTTTGGAGCATTACAAATGCAGGTCCCATTTATTTCTGCATTCAATTTTGAATACTCTTGTATTCTTGTGTGTGAAGTTATTATACAACTTTGGACTATATTTAATATGGATGCCATTCTTGTTTCAGATAGCAGCGATATCTGAACAGGCTTCTGAGTTAAATGGAGACCCTAGTTCTGAAAAGTTTTCAAGCCCTTCCGTTTGGAAATTATTTGACATGCATGCTGTTGTTGATTCTACTGAAGATCTTTTATTATTCATATTATCAGACAAGGGTCTGAGAGTGCGTCTTTTCCTTCTTTGGGATATAGTAGAAGCAGCTGATGCGTTTCTGGAAGATGAAGTGATTGATTGCGTGTTAAATGAGAAGCCTCAAGGCCAGAGGATATTGCCATTTGAGGTATTGTCTTTTGTTAAATTTTATCTACATGTTGAGTGTTTGTGTGTGTGCACACGCGAGTATTTCTAGGGGAATGCTTAGTTCCTAACCTCCTCACCTTTGCATGGAGTTTAGCATCCTTCACAAGACAAACACCCATCTATTTGCATTTAATAACACAAATTAAAATGACTTAAATATCCAATAATTTTGTGTTACTAAATAAAGGAGTATGAGTGTTGTCCAACTAAATATGTTGAGGCTGCTCACCTCCACATAAAGGTGAGGAGGTTACCATTTCCCTTATATCTTCATGTATTTATGGATGTTAAGTGCTCGCATTTACTGTGTCCCCGCTCTTCATACTGACTGCTAATCACTCCTACCAATTGAACGGTCTAGTGAAGTGTGGGGATCATGTTGATGTGGGTAGTTTGTTAATGGCAACGTCGGGAGATGTATGGTGAATCTTATCATTTAGAGGAAGGATAAGTCATAAAAAGGTTCTTTTTGAGATAGCAGAGGAGGTGGTGGTGTTAATGGAATGGGTGTGGCAGAAGTTGGGTGGTGGAGCTGGTGGTGGGATGGCGCAATGGCGGCAACAGTGGTGGGATAGTGGTGCAGTTAAATTGTAGTTTGGAGAAGTGTTCTCAATGGTGACCAAAAGGGGCCTTGAAAAGGGTGAGAGCGTGAGAATAGCATCTTTAGTGTACCCTGTGTCTACTGTTCTTATAGAAATTTTGTTTATCTGAACCCTGAATCCCCAATTCTCACCCGCCCATCCCTCAAGGATAAGGTATTTGAGTTGGGTTGAGTTTTGTGCCAAACTGCCAATTAATGTCTGGTAGAAGAGGTGGAGAAACGTAAACTACTGTGGTCCTAGTGTGTACAGGGATGGCACCCGCCTCATCTCCCATCTCCGCCTCTCCAATTTCCGCTCATCTTTGCTCCCGGTCCCCGTCTCGGGAGAAAAATTCTTGTTATCCTCATTTCCCGCATGGAGGTAGAGACTTGCAGGGACCACAAAATTATTAAAACAAAAAAAAAGAAAAATAAAAGTATATATATAAAGTTGTAGATAGTTTTAATTTAAGTTTATAACATCAACAAATTAAAACAAGTTACTATATTTTAAAATTTTAAATTAATATAAAAATAATATAGATGAAAATTATTAAAAGAAACAATATATATATATATATATATATATATATGATGTAATTATTAAGGATAACTTTGTAATTTTCTGGGATGGGAATCCTGCAGGGCGGGAGATACGATCCCGGTGCCCATTTCCTTATCTGTCTCGGGGGAATTTTAATTCCCATTCTTGGAGAAATTTTTTCAAATTTGAATCTTCAAATAGGATAGTCTCTACAACGATCTTTAAATGATGAGAGATTTTGTCATCCATGAGTGTGTATCTTTGTGCATGATTGCTATCCTGAATATCCAAAACTAAATAATTTTACTCCGTCAAATGGAGGTGCCTACATGTCGAAGTTTTTCATTCTTGTGCATTGCAGGAGCGTGCTATCCTCGCTAGGATTCTAAAAGGCTTTCAATGCATCCGTGAGCTGGTGAAGTTGGCTCCAGTGGAGTGGACAGCAATGCTTCTACGGATGGCAGTGAAGCCTGAGGTTCACAAATTTGCTTTAGACATTATTTCAGCTTTAATTTTGAATTCTAGCCGCAAATTGCAGGAAGCTTCTTGGCTCTATTTATCAAGACTTCTTCACAAATTGTCAAACTGAGGTAGAAATATAGCCGTTGACTTTCGTGAACAAAAAATGAGCGAATATTTCCTTTCACATTCTTAGCATGAAGATTCCATTCTAATTGTCGTACACGCATTCCAAATTTTACTTCTTTCAGATTTTTGGACTGTTCATAAATAAAACAATTTGATACATTCATTTTTTTTTGTTGACGTTTTACCAGTTTTTTCATTTATGTATAGATGGACATTTTGAGTTTATTGATGAAAGTGTGTTTTTCCTTTTCGAGAAAAAGGAGGAAAATTACGATTCACACATTTATAATTTTTTATGGTACATTATTAAAAAAAGGGGTGGTGTATTAATAAATTATTTATAATTTGTTTAAAAATATTTTAATATAAATAGGATTATTTTTGTGCAGTAAAGTCTTATTATTAGATCTTGCCTACCATAACATCCAATTATGACAATAAAATATGATAAAAATGGATTAGTAACAAGCTACTGGGTGCAGGAGTGGAAAACACTCCCATTTAGGGTAGGGCACAACCTGACCCCCCAAAAAAAAAAATTGAGTAGGGCACACCGGCACAGCAAAATTGGGGAAAAGAAAAAGAGAAATACCCTTATTGAACGAAAGTCCTACCTAGCTGGACCAATTGTAAAATGCTCATGTAAAAAAAAATTAGGGTGAACACCCCTAAAGTTTAGGTCATTTTCATGTGTCTGTCTGTCGTGTAATATATAGCTTCATAACCTTTCGTAAAATATGAAATTGTTAAATGAGATAAAAAATTTAATGAAAAAACTATAAACTCTGACAAATAACCTTCTTAAAGAATATATGCACCCAAAAAAAAAAAACTTCTTAAGGAATAGTTAATTTTCATATTTAGTACATAAAGCCCAATTTTAATATATTACTCTTCCATTTGACACGTGCATGGGTAACTCTTCATTAAATATAACATCTTATTTAATAATTTATATTTTACTAATGTTTAGGAGATTATCTGTTATAACACAAATTTTGTGCACTAAATGTGAAAATGAGCCAAACTTTAAAAGGTGTAATTTGCATTTTACCCTTCTTGTATTTGCACAAATGTTAAAATGTTAATAATAATAATAATAATAATAATAATAATAATAATAATAATAATAATAATAATAATAATAATAATAATAATATTATAATAATAATATTATATTATTATTATTATTATTATTATTATTATTATTATTATTATTATTATTATTATTATTATTATTATTATTATTATTATTATTATTATTATTATGAAAGGAATGGATTGCATGGAGTTAATGTTTAGGGAGATGAGGATGTTATTCCATTCTTTGATCAAGGTATATATTGAATTTTAACGAAAATTTATAGTAATACTTACAAATGATTTATTAATGAGTAAGTAGCTTGTACAATACACAATTTTTTTAAAAAAATAATGTCTTTAAATTATATTTCATTAGAAGTTTTGATGTGCATAAATTTAATTAAGTAAATTTTAAAATTGATTAAGTAGGTTTGATTTGTAATTGATATTGAGAATAGGGTGAAGGAAAGTAAATAGAAAAAAATAACATAAAATAGAATTAATGTAAAAAAATGACGTGTCATAAAAAATATTTCACTCTCAATAAAAAAGAAAATATAATAAAAAATTATCTTATTATCAAGAATGACTACTCTCATTTACAAGAGAGCAGTAGATAAAGTAATACTAATAAGAATTGAGGCCAAATATTTTGATTGATTATTTTTAATTCTACTAATTAAGGCTCAATGACGTTTTAATTAATGCCACTGTTCTTAAGCATATTAAAATTTAAGAAGGGGGAAAGAAAACATTGCAGTAGATGAATTCTATCAATCAACGATGACAAAGTAGGAGAATGTCAAATTAGGTTAGCCCCAATACCAATTAATAAGGTATCTGTTCAACTCAAAGATTCCGATGTTTCTGGCCACAAGATTCCTTGTAATCAAAATCAAGATTCATTGTTGATCCATCTACTAGTCTAGATATTTTTGAATGAGCATAAATTTAACATTTTAAATTTATATATATTTAAAAAATTAAAAAAAATAAACAAATTTTATTAAATTTATGCATCATAAAAAATTATTTTCTTTCTTCAATTTTTTATAAATATATATAAATTTAAAATATTAACTTGGTGTCTATCTAAAAATATCTTCTACTAATGTTGCCACAAGAAAAGTATCAGAAGGCTGTGCCGTCCACCCAAAATAATTGTATATCACAACAAAAAATGGCAACATAGTCATAGAATATAAAGCCCACCAATAACAGTTTTTAGTCGACTTCAATGGTGTAAAATCTAGGAAACGTCATAACATAATAACAAATAAAAATGTCACTGTTATTTCTGCTTTTTGTTTGAGGGAAAAGAAAATTTACGGACTATATTTTATCTCAAGAGGTTTTAACTGTATGCCTGGGAGAATAGTAAACGAAAGAGTGGAAAAAAATAATATTACAAGATTTAATAATAATATATTTAAAAATTATTTTAAAAGAGAGGATGAAATAGTAAAAGAAGATTAATAAGTTTTTTCTTATTATTTAAAACCTTCATTTTTTATGTTTTTAATTTGAGAAATAAAAAAATATATTTTAAATATTTTATTCTTTTTTTCATTAACTTATTAAAATATTACATATTCTCTTTTATTCTATTTTTTATTTTTTTTCATTTTATTACGAACTACTTTCTTCTATCTTTTCTTAAAAATCTAAAATATAACTTTAAGTTCCAAGGGCAAAAGGGTCGTTATAAATTAAAGAAAAATAATTTATTTATTTATTTATTTTTTTAATTATTAAATAAAAAAATATTAAATATTTTTTTTATATTTTTAAGATATTAAATATATTTAATATATTTTTTTTTATTTAATATTAATTATTAAAATAATTAAATAAAAAAATATAACATTATTTTAAATTAAATTGTGATAGAGCTCAGGCGCGTAAGTGTGGTTGTGCATGCAAAGTACATAGGTGACAGGTGTCAGTACCACCGGATGAGTAGACTGCATTATCGGAAACAGTGCTACTTTGACGTTGACTCGGTCGCACCGAAAGCAACGCTCATCTTCCGGCGACGCGTATGCAATGCAAGACAGCAACTATTTTTAGTATATATGATATATGATTTCATTTCATGACTCACCTGACGACCTTTGAGCTTCAAATAAATCACCAAAAATCAAAGATTAATTATTAGATAGTCAATTTATTTTTTTAATATATTTTTCATTCTTTGATTAATTCTTCTTATTAACCCAAGAATTTCATTTTTTTTTTTAAAAAAGATGTGCAACTAATTTTCAAGAAGAAGATTATGTATGTTTGAATGTCTCAATGGGGTTGAACAAACAATGAGTTTGCCTTGAGCTAAAATCAAACAGAATAAACCCTTTGCTTTCCAAAACTCTCTCTCTCTCTCATGCCATTTTTTCTCTCCTCAGGTACTCTCTCTCTCTCTTGTTCAATAAATCTTTCCAAATTCCAATCTTGTTCAACCTTGGATTCATTATCTTTATGCGTTTAGCTGTAACAATAGCAAGATCTATGTACAAAGTTTATATCTTTTTGTGCTAATTTTGTCAAGTCTTGTGAAATTAATTACAGTTTCTTCCTTGCGGTGTTTTGTATGCAGGTTAATCATGAAAGTGAGTGATTTCAAAATGACCCCACTAATGTTATGATCACTTGGAATCGTTGGCAGGAAAGAATACGCAATAGTGCTCTTGTTTCTTCATTTTCTCCTATTAGTATTATCTGGGTACCCTGAATATTCAAGTTGTAATATGGGCTATCTCAATTCAGTTCTGTCCTCTTCAAGCCAGGTTCATTCTGCTGATGATGCACCTGTCAGCGGTGGGGGTCTCAGGTTAACCTCTTTTCACATATTCATCTTTTCACATATTCATTTTTCTATACATCTATAATTGGGTGATTTTTTTTATTTTTTTTGGGGGTCCTTGCGTTTAATACTTACCATTATTGTTATTGGTTAATTTTATTCATACTTGGTAGTCTTAGAGAATTTCTGTCAATTATATCCACGGTGTGTTGATTTTCTTATTCATAACTGTGTTCTGTGTGATTCTTGCTTTCACATGAATTTTATATTTATGATTCATGAAGCATATATGTTGGAATTATGATGTATTCATTGTACAACAAATTCTTTGACAAGGCCTTTGTTAATCTAGTACAGCTTGACTTTTTCCCCCCAAACATGACTATCTCTTTGTTCTTCCTGCCTGTGTTATTCTCCCTCTTCTCCCTTGATTATTAGTTTAGTACAAAAGTACTACCTTGATTGTTGATCTTTATTGACTAAAATTGCAAAGATTGTCCTTCTATCAAATTGAATATGCTATCATATCTGTGTCACGGTTGGGAAATAGGTCTGAGGATGCGTGTCCTTGCTTGATAGTCTAATTAAATTTTGTTTTCGTTATATATATGAGCTGTGGATTTTATGCATTAATAATTTCATTCATTCGTTGATTAGAAAATAAATGGTACTGCCTATTTAATACTGCAATGAAATTCGATAGCATTATAAAACCAAAATAAAAAATAGAAAAATCTCTGGCATTTCCTTTAAAATACCAAAAAACTAAATAATGAGACTGCCTGAGATGATTGTGACACAATTTATTATGATTTGTGCTTCTACAGTCATAATGGCAAATTCAGCTATGGGTATGCTAGCTCTCCTGGCAGGAGATCTTCAATGGAAGATTTTTATGAGACAAGAATTGATGGTGTTGATGGTGAAATCGTTGGCCTTTTTGGAGTTTTTGATGGTATGTTTACATCTTTCTCTCCTCTCTGTATCCGGGTTGTACACTGATTAGAAAATATGCCAAAATATTGCCCATAAAATTCATGCTATGTGATTACTACTATTAGTATTTTTTTATTTGTTTCTTTTATGGATTTTCCCTTTCTTAAAATAGTGGGAAATTAATTGATCAATGTAACTTATTTCTGCCATATGCAGATGCTTGTGTACTTAAGAACTTATATACAAATACATAGCCAGTTTTTGTATTTTTATCCTGCATTTTCAGTCTTATCAGTTTTGTGCTTCTATTTTCTCAAATATACATACATACACACAGGAAATTTTGGATGTTTACAGTTGTGATCTTATCTCACCTTTGACCCCATGTCAATCTGATTGTGGACGGTTTGATTATTCTGTTTGGCTATAGTTTTGTTTTCTGCACACCATGAAGGAAATTTCTCTGAAGGTTGCTCATCTAGTCAATCTTTCTGTGGGCACAATTTCCAGATGCTTCATGCTACTCTTCTTGAATTCAAATTTCTCTTTAGTATTCTTTGTTGTGACTTTAGGACCTTCATTTATTCCCTAAATGAGCAATTATCAAGTGTAGATTGTTTCTTTATTCGGCGTCAGAATGTATTTCTTTTCTAAATTTAAGCATATAGGAAGTATTTCCTAATGGCTATAACTATATATAACCTATGCTTGATAGTATTTTTATCTACTCAGGAAAGTAGAAAGTAGCTGCAAGTTTCTTGTTTATAACCCTTTCAGGTCATGGTGGTGTTCGTGCTGCTGAGTATGTCAAGCAAAACCTGTTTAGTAATTTGATCAGTCACCCAAAATTCATTTCCGACACCAAATCAGCAATAGGTATGTTATCTCCCATCTGTAGCTGCATGATTCTTTTACCTGATGTTCTCCAATTTGCTAAATCCTGAGAATAACTTTTTTTTCCTGCCAAACTTTTCTTTTCTACAGCTGATGCATATAACCATACCGACTCTGAATTTCTAAAATCAGAAAATATTCATAACAGAGATGCTGGATCAACTGCTTCCACTGCCATTCTAGTTGGTGACCGCTTGCTTGTTGCAAATGTCGGGGACTCCAGAGCTGTTATATGCAGGGGTGGTAATGGTAAGGCTATTAGCGTTATACACATACATAGTATTATACATGTTCTTAGATGCGTGTAGTTAATTACTTATATAGTTAAATTGTTTCACATAAATTATAATTTTCTGATACCTCAAGAGGTCATAATTTTTTTAATTTCAAATGCCAATATTGAGAATTATTGTCTATTCTTATCAATCTCTGGTGAAAGGCTATCCTGATATCATTTATTATTGATAAAATATAAAGGGCATTCATTTGTTTAAGCGTGTAATGTTAGTGCATGTATTGTATGGGTGTATCATATGTCTATGGCAAGTTCTTGTGCATCTGCTGTGAGAGAATCACTTCAACCTTCCTATGTTGAATGATTACTTAATATTTTCCTTCTAATTGTGGTTTCCTCTAGCCATTGCTGTTTCTCGAGATCACAAGCCAGACCAAACTGATGAGAGGCAAAGGATTGAAGATGCAGGGGGCTTTGTTATGTGGGCTGGTAAGCTCATCATGTAGTTAGCTTTTATTATTTAATTTTAATGATTAATCTTGTTTATCACTATTGACAACTTGACGTCACATTTACAGGAACTTGGAGAGTTGGTGGTGTTCTTGCTGTTTCTCGTGCATTTGGTGATAGACTCCTGAAGCAGTATGTTGTTGCTGATCCAGAAATCCAGGTGTGTGTCTATTATCGTTGTTGACATCCATTGTTGGATATTTCATGTAGTTGTATAAGATTCATCTTAACCTGTGCCTGTTTAGGGTGAATGATTAAGTGTATGGTTCACATTGTGTGCATATAAGGTGATACTCAGTAATCTGGTATTCTGGTTTACATTTAAGTGTAGATTAAAAGTGAGCCAATGACAGATGCTACTTAGAAAATGATAATATAGATTAGAAAGAGCTTCCTACCAATGGGTTTCTCACTGATACTGGAACCCATGAATTAGTTCTGTAAAAAGAAAAGTGACAGACTTGCATGAATACGTGTAATCATGCACTCAGTTGTAATTGTTTGCACATTGATCTATGACATTTTTGTGTTTTGAAATTCCCACAACTTATGTTGGTAAAACAGTATGATGAAGTGGTAAATCTTATTTTGTTATAGCTATTCTGCAGTTAACCTTGTACAGTAGCATTTTAGAGCTTCATTTTTGACTGATCTTCTTCTTTATTCTGGTTGACATGGCCATAAATCCTATTTGTCTTGCCTCCTTTATATATTTAAGTTACAAACATGTTTGTGCTTTTGCAGGAAGAAAAAGTTGACAGCTCTCTTGAGTTTCTTATATTGGCCAGTGATGGGCTATGGGATGTTGTCTCAAATGAGGTTTGCAATGATTATTTTCATTTCTGCCACTTTTTTCTCTTTGATAATTATAGTGCTCATAACCACTAAAATTTAGATGTATTAAGCTCTGATGAGAAGACTCATTGCCATGTTTTGGTTAAGTCAATGCCTTCTTATCTAAAATGTGAGTCAAAGATTGCCTACACCAACAGATGAAACAACAAGAAGAAGCAAAGCCTTTGCCTCTTCTTGTTGTTTCATGTATTGGTGAGTAGGCAATCTTTGCGTGGTGAAAATCCACCAAGGGTCAGATCCTGGCTCTCTCCCTACTCTTTGGCATTCTTACCATTCTTCATGTCCATCATTATTGTGAAACGAGTGTGGCTTATCTTTGCCACTCTAAAGATGGGATGATATACATGAGTCATATCTGTAAAATACATTGGTTGCAAAACAAATAAAGTCAAATGCTACGAAGTGTCATATTTTTCCAACTTACTAAAAATTTTAAGCTTTCTTCAGGACGCTGTTGATATGATTAAACCAATTGAAGATGCAGAGGAGGCAGCAAAAAAGCTGATGCAAGAAGCATCTCAGAGAGGTAGTGCTGACAATATCACTTGTGTTGTTGTTCGTTTCTTGATGAACCAAGGTGCTTCTTCTCATAGTAGCTCTGGGTAAAGCATCTTTCGGGAGAAGGGTTGTGCATTGCTGAGTGGTGGATCCAAAGATGGGACCTGGCAAAAATCAGTTTATAGTTGGTGATAGGCAATCCCTGTAGCTGTGTACCATACAAGAATAGGAAACAATCAAACTCACAATGGTCCTCTAGCATAGAGCTGTTCTCACTGTCTCGGTTTGATAATTGGGCCTTATATGTAGTAGCTTGGAAAAAATGGATTTGTGTAAGGAGAGTGGTCAGAGTTCTAATTGCACATGCTGCATTTAAACGTGGTTCTTGTTGTTCATCTAATTTTCGTAGTGTTAGTTATTCCAGTCCCATGTAACACTCTTTATCTACATGAATTATGGCTTGTATCAAGTGTAATAAGATAAATATAAGAAACATTGTTGTTTTTTCTTGTGACTATGTTTAACTGTATACTTTTACTTGGAATGTTGAGCCGATGAACCCACTTATGGAATTTGGATTTTACGGCGGATTTAGGCAACGACAGAATCAGAAAGGAGTGAAAGACCTGAGAAGGGGTTGAATTACACATTGAAAGCCCAAAAATCTGGAAAATAGATGTTACTTGAAACAAACGATAAACAAAGAGAGCATGGACGCATGATAGGAAATTTTAAAGCAAACTGAATCATAATCAAACAAGTGGTAAATTACATGATTGAAAATTGTTTTGAATTAAAAAGAACAATAGTTCGGCCCAAAGAGTAGCCCACATTCAGTCCTCAAGGAAATTGAAAATTTTATAAACATGAAAATTTTTTTGCATACATATGAATGTATTTTACATACACTCGTACAGAGCGAACTTCACTTCATAATGAGACACATTCCGTGTGAAGATACGTAGATATGCAAGAATTACTCATAAACATGAATGTTGTTTTTTCAAGCCTGGTATCTCCAAGTTAAATAATTAAATTACAAGTGTTCTTTCGTTTATCATAGCCACCTCAAGCGTATTTGCAGCAAGCTCTATTCCTCAGGATGTCATTGTTCATCTAGCGGGTCCTCTTTTTGAACTCGTCCAAGGTTTGTTTCTATTAGACACGAGTAACGCTCACATGCAGAGGACAATTTCAGCCTGTCGTTCCCAACACTGGAACCTGTGATTGTGATTGTGTTTGTGGGAGCATGCTCAGGTCATCAGCAGAAATGAATCTTGAGCATGTTCACGAATCACGAGTAGGTTCTGAATTTTCTTGCTACAGGGCATTTGGCATGCTTGAATAGACTCTTGAATAGTATTGGAGGTCCTTTGCGAAAAGAGTCTTTAAGAGTTTGCTCAGGAAAATTCATTTCGGAAAACTTTCTGCAAATTGAAAGGAGTGCATGCATCTCATTCTTCCATTTTTAATTTCTTTCATCATTCTGCAATAAATTAATAACCATTCTGGATTTTCGCAACTAGATGTCAAGTGAATCAGGCATTTAATTTGTTAATAAGAATATGGTTTACTAATCATAGAATATATATATGATCTTACTCTGATGAGAAGAGTCTTTATTATAAAAAATGAGAGAAGCAAATCTTAAATAAATGGTCAAGATTAAAATATAAATGCATGTGATTTTTTTAAGTGGTCACATAACCTTTAAGTAACTTTTAATCTTGACTATCCATGTATGATTGTATGGTCAAGATTTGCTCCTCTCACCTTCTCACAATAAAAATTCCTCTCATTAGATATGTCCTTGTATATATATATGCATATGACAGCACGCCAGATATAAAGAGGGCTTAGGGCTTACATGGAGCATTGGTAGGATGGTACAGAAGTCAGGCTATTCTTTTTTTTTTTTTTTTGGTACAAAGGTCAGGCTATTCTGTTTGTGTATACTAGTGATTGAACTGAATTTACATTTACTCCTACCCTTTTCTTTCCAATATTGTGTAAGAATAGTTCATATTCTCTTTAAGAACATGGCATAAGTGATTTGTTGGTTTTTGTGCAATGGTTATAAAAGAAATAGTTTTCTATGCTATGATTTCCAAATGTGCATTAAAGTATGCCTTTTATTTTTTTAATAATGATAATTATAACTAAAAAATAGTAATTTATTTGCAATAGAAGTGAACTATGATCTCTAATTAATTTTACCTGTAATGTTAGGATTTTGAATCCTTGCATGGCCACGCTTTACCAAACCATCATCTTGACAGAATTATGTGAACAATTGCAATGAACTAAAAAAAATTGGAGCTGCCATTAAGTTGTGAAATTTTATGCGTTGTGCGCATCAAACTAATGGTGTGTGCTCGATTGGCTTCTTTTAATCAAACTGCTCAGATAGTTTGCATTTTCTTTGTTGATGAACTCGAATCATAAACGACTTCAAACAAAGAGATTTGGAAGAAAATTATTATTTTTATTTTAGAAAAAAAAATTCACGAAGTATTTGTAGATTTACCACTTAACATGTTCAATGTCATGCGATCCAATAAGAAACTAGCTCACAAGTCGTACCTGTAACAGATGAATTAGCACATTCCCAACTTAACCTTCGAAAAGAGGACACAAATCTTAATCTCAATTACTTTGGATTGGAAGTGATATATGCTCATATGCATGAAATGAATTAGCAAAAGAGATGGACTAAGAAAACATTTTGTTGACAAGACAGTTTTTGCCCTTATGCACGAGAGCGAACCAAGGTGTTATCTTCATTGTCCTCATCTCTATGTTAATTACTATACAAAGGAACACTAGTGCAAACGACAAAAAGAACAAAGATGTCGCTAGCTCTTCATGTTTAAAGAGAGATAGAGGGAAGGGGGAGGAGACGGGAGAGGAGAGTCAAGAGTAGTTGCTCTGAGTGCACTGAAGGGTGAATAAACAAAATGGCAAAGGCAACCCGAAGCTTTATGTAGAGTAGAACTTCAATTCTCTTTCTGTTATTTTTGGTTTAATAATTTTACTTGTAAGAGGAAGAAACCGGTATGTCAACTTGCATGTAGACTCTATAATGTATCATATATTCATGCCTTGCTTATCAAGTCATGTACTAGCCAAGAAAAGTAAATCTTATAACAAGCCTTGATCTTCATATTATTTTCTGAACAATTTTGATTTTTTAATTATATTTTTTTCTCACATTACCACTACTAAAAATTTACGATTTAGAAATAAAATTTAGAGATGGAAAAAATTCTGTCTCTAATAGAGACAGAAATAGAGACAAAATTAATGAATTAAAAAGAAAAAATAAAATTTAAAATTTAGAGATAGAAATTATCTGTCTCTAATTCCGTTTCTATTTGATTAATTTAAAGTCAAATATACTTAGAGACGGAGTTTAGAGACGGAATTTACCCATCTTAAACTTTTTCGTCTCTAATTTCATCTTTATTCGATCAACGTGATATTTAACAAAATCAAATATGTTTAAAAATAAAATTTAGAAATGAAATTTATCCGTCTCTAAATTTTCCGTCTCTAAATTTTCCGTCTCCAGACGGATTATTTTCGTCTCTAATCTATTGAAAATAACTTGATTTCAGAAATGAGAAACCCTTATTCTCGAATCACAACCCAATTTCAGAACCTCTCCTTCTCCCCCTCGGCTATTTCCTTTTCACCCAGCCGCGCCCTCACCGTTCTCACCTAGTCGTGCCCTTACCATGCGCACCTTGTCGTGCCCTCACCGTGCTTCTCCTCTGCTCTCTCTGTCGCGTCGTTCTCCCAGCCGTGCATCGCCTTTCTCACCGCCCTTTGCGGTCCACTGTTCTACCACCTGGCCACCATTCTTCTCAGATCTGAGTTTGGTACACCCTTCTCTCTTTCTCTCTTATATGGTGCTCACACATGAATTAGTACTTATTAAAATGTTTTTGTTGTATAAAATAGATCGACCCGCATCATTGATATGGACATAATCTACACTTTTATTATGATAAATGGCTTCAATGTCAGAGCAGAGAACCCTTCTTCTACTAGTAATATTGATTGTAAAGTGGCTAAATGGCTTCCAAGTCCCAATTGGTTTAAGACGTTGAAAGAATATCTTGATTCTACACCCTCTACTGCAGTTGAAGAGGTATTCCTATTCATTAACTCTTTATGGTATTCGTGTGAATTTCTGTAGAGCTCTATTTGTAGATGCAGGCACTGCTTTGTTGTTTTCCTGCGGTGCTTCATAAAAAAAGAAAACCCCGCCCTTTTTTTTTAATTTTGTGATTTTTCATTTATTTTCATGTAAGTTATTATTGGCAGTTGCTTAAAGTGAACGACTTGTTTTCTTATTTGGCCCATTCCATGTAATTTTTCTTTCCACATTTCATCTTGGAATTTCATTATGTTTTTGCTACTTTCTTTGTATTGATTTTGTAAATCATCATACCACAAAGGTACTTGAAAATTCACAGATAATAACTTTACATGCTTTGAATTTGAAAGTACAAGAAGGGATAAAAAAGTATGAGTCAAGCAGTCTATATAGTACCAAGCTACTAGGCTTTGTTTTTTTGGAAAAGGATGAGTTCTTTTTTCATTTTTAAACAATGTCTGCACTCTGCAGGGATCTTTGCTTCTTGCCTAATTCTTATGAATATGTAGTTTCTGTTTTCCACTCTTAAATGCAGCAGGAATCAAAGTTCGTGTGGGTGGCTTCAATGCTTTTACATGCAGATATGCATATTGATACCTTTTAATAAATTTTTAGTCGAAATTTATTTTGCTCTTGTTTGCATGAATCAATTGTAAGTAGTGTGGGACTATATTGAATATTGTGTTCTTAACATTTGATGTATTTAAGTTTTTGACTTTTTCTCAGATTGGTGTGGATAAAGGATCACATGGAAGGAACATTGATTTTTTCGAGCAGGTTTTAGCTACCCATTTTTCTTTTTTGGGCTGTATTGTGTTTTTCTGTTAATTGTTTTGAAACTCTAATACTTCTCTTGGAGCAATATACAGATGCACCTATTTCTCTTTCTATTGTTTATATATGTATATCTGTATGTAATTACTGTAATAGGTATTAGGTAGGTTGATAAGTCATCTGTGAACCATGGAAACTGTATGAAAAGCAATATCCTAATATTCAGATGCACATAATTTGCATACAGTTTCAGGAAAGCTGTCTCTGTGTTGCGTTGTTGGTGGTTTAGGTTTTTCCCCCTCTTTTTTTCCCATGATCAAATACCTGCGATTGATGCTACCAAACGTCAGGAATTCTGATTAGGTTGCTAAATTGACCGGTGCTGCGAGTGTTACACTTTGATGGATCAAAAGAGAATGGTTATTTGACAATGAAGAAGTGCTTCAGTAGTACTTTTACTTGATATTTCAGGCAGATGTTGTGTGTGTTAGTAAATTACATTTTTGAATTTTGTTTTACAGTATATCATGGTTAAATGTTCAGTTGAGTTGTTATTTATGAATCTAGTTGTTTTATGTGATAATGAACAAATTGCTTTAATGTACTATTTCTTCATTATATTTTTCACATATATATGGTCTGCTTGAGAATATTTATCATATATTTTCGGTTGAGTTATTTAAGGTGTTGCTAAGTACATTTGTGAATTCTAGTGGAGAGTTATGATTTTGGCTGATTATATAAGAGCTCATTTTAAGAATTTCAATCATGTTTGGTACTATATCTTGTAAAGAGCTTTCAGTCATATAAAAAATTCCTTTTCCATTTCCTTTTTTAACCCTGAAGCACTTTGAATAAAAGTTCTCTTAAGATATAAATATCTACAAGTTTGGAGTATTTTGAACTGTAGCCAATTACATATCGAAGTACTTAAATACTGCAGTGCAAGGGTTTGAACCCACTACGAAGCACCTTGTAGCTAGGGCCAAGCCGTTGTCTGACCATGGATTAGTCCCACACCGGTGTGGCCATACCTCACAGTCTTACAAAAAAAGAGTACATAAATGATGTGCCAAGTAGCAGCTAGGAATTTATGATGGAATTATGGGCTTTTCTGGAACATTACTGAAACCTAGGATGAATTTGGTATCTATTTAACAGTCTTATTCAAGTAGGAGAAACAAAAGTGTTGTATATACATGAAGTTAGGCACTTTTTCTGCTTAAGAAACACAAATTGAGAAAAGTCTTGTTAACTTTGCAAAGTCAGCTTTGAATTTAATGACTCTGACTTTCTATTGCCATAAGTGGCTAAACGACTTCTTCTATATAGGCTCTATCTCCTTCTGTTTGATTACAGCTCACTAAAAGTGGGCTCGTTATTCCATTCCCTTTGTATCACTGTCAGTTATCATACATAGTCTTTGTAATGCATGTATATATATGTATGTGTCTTTTTTTAATGTTGAGGAAATTTTGTTGCTGAGTTTTGGATGTTTTTGGTGTTGTTTGAAGGAAGCAAATGTGAAATGAACAGGAGGAGTTTTGGGGTGAAAGGAATTGTGGCTTCCGGAGTTTCAGTCATGGCTTCCACTTTGACTGCAGAATCTGAACCATCTCAAGGTTAATACTTTTAGTACTTGGTTCTTTGTTCTGTTAGCAAGTGTTGACATTCAATTTTGTGATTTCTGTTCAATATTACTTTGGGCTTACATGCGTGGCCCCCTTTTAAGAGAAGGAATTTTGGTTCAGGAGTTGAAAGATTACCATACAAACCAGAATGGGACAATTATTAGAGGCGTAACAAATACACTATGTAGTGCAAGGAAAAGGCTCTCTCGTTGTCCTTATTCATGGTTTTTGGGCCTTTGCATTCCACTGGAGGTTTGTTACTTTGTTTCCTTTGTGCCCATTTTTTTGCTATTTTCATTTTGCCATCAAATCTTATGCATTTCTTGTTTCATTGTTTTTACTTAAATTATGCTTAGCCACAAATACTTGAAAACCAGCTGAAAATTAGGAGTGCTAATTTTGCCATCAGATCTTATGCAATCTTGATCTATCTCATATAGTGTTTTGTTATCCACACAAAGCTACTATTATATAATTCCTTTCAAAGATTAACTGAGTGTACTTACATATTTCATACACTTAGACTACATCAATAAAAATAAGTACTCTTTCCTTTTACAAAATAAGAATTAGGAAGTACTTTTAGAAAGTGATGTCCAAGTGAGACATAGATTAATAGATAAACATTCTACATATTGCCTGAAAGTAGATAAGTTTGGGCTCTGGTTCTGTCTACAATAGAAGTAACTTAACTCCTAATTATGATTCTAGAAGGCATGATCTAGAGGCATGATCTTTGTCTTGATTTGTTTTCTATTGTCTGATTTGTTTCCATCCTCAACCCCTCATTATGCTTCTATGAAAAATATTCCCTTAATGATTTTCAACTGCTTTAGGCTACAGATCTAAGAACTTAAAATGTTGCTTGACTAGTTGTATTTAATTGTACAAAGTATATGATTATTGTTATTCGGTTAATTTCTGCTAATTTTTTTTGGAACAACCGTGACATGCACTGGATTATATATCAGCTTCCTTTGTTATTGTGCTAGATTGAAGTGAATAGGGACAATTCTGCTCCTCTGTTTAAATTCTTAAAGGTGGGCAAATGGGGAATTTTTGGGGATGAGATTCAATGGGACTTTGCCAAGTTTCTGGTTGATAAGGATGGGCAAGTGGTGAGTCGCTAGTATCCCACGACTATTTTGTGGAAGCAATGACTATATCAACAACTACCTCCTGCTGCCTTATATAGCTCTAGTTACAATTATAATGCCCAAGAGTTTGACAATCTTCTTGTTAATAGCTATGTGTGACAAATTTTGGTATTTGAATGTTAATTTGAGTTGCATTACTTGTAATTGTGTAAGTTAGAGAAAAGTCTACGTGCAAAATGTAATAGCAATTAATGGTATGCATAAGATATTATAACTATTTCATATATTTTCAACTATTTTGATATATTTTATAGTTATTTGGATAATTATAATGATTGATGATTTATTGTGATTTTTGATAAATTTTGATTTTGGATAATTATATGCATAAGAAAATAGAATTTTTTTTATAAAATGAAAGCTTCTAGTTGTGACAAATCCTAACTAGATGCTTATTTTTTAATATTTTTAAAGATATTAGATATGAAATAGTGTTGTCTCTAATTTAATTATTATTATATTTTAAAGACGATATTCATATCTAATTAGAGACGAAATTTTTTAGTTAGAGACGGATATTTTTCATCTCTAAATTAGAGACAAAATTTATTTTTCATTTCTAAATATTTAGAGACGTCAATTTTAGAGACGGATCAATTTTTGTATTTAAATATTTAGAGACAGAATTTTATTCATTTAGAGACGGAATTTGTTCCATCTCTAAATCTGAAAATTTTAATAGTGTACTTTTTACACTACTCCTTATACTTTTGATTACATCACTTTTTTTCTATCATTTTCTTTTACTTAATCACAACTATTAAAAAATAAAGTAAAAAAGTTATGTAAGATAAAAAAATAATGTAAGATCATTATTTTTATTTTCAAAATAATCGAGAAAATATTATATTTTTTAAGTCAAACGAATAAGCTAGGCACAAATTATAAACATTATGTAATAAATTGATATTTATTTATATCGTTTCTTGATGAACTGAGATATTTCTTCTCATAGTAGCTCTGGGTAAGCATCCTTCGGAAGAAGCGTCGTGCATTCATTGCTGAGTGGTTGATCCAAAGATGGGACGTGGCAAAAATCAGTTTATAGTTGGTGATAGGCAATCCCTGTAGCTGTTTACCATGCAAGAATAGGAAACAAATTCAAACTCATTATGGTCCTCTAGCATTGAACTGTTCTCACTGTCTCGGTTTCATAATTATGTTATGAGTAATGTTATTCACATATGAAAAATTTTACATCGATTTTACATCATACTTATTTGAAAAAATAAAGATAAAGAGAATGTATAATCTTCTTATTTTATTATTAAAAATAATAATATAAGAATGATATAGAATTTTTTATGTTCAAATATCATTATTCTTCACCCTTATATGTAGCAAGGAAAAAAATTGATGTGTGAAGTTCTAATTGCACATGCTGCATGTAAACGTGGTTCTTTCTGTCCATCCAATTTTCGTAGTGTTAGTTATTCCAGTCCCATGTGACACTATCTACATGAATTATGGCTTGTATCAAGTGTAATTAAATAAATAAATATAAGAAACACTGATGCTTTTTCTCGTGACTATGTTTAATTGTATACATTCACTTGCAATGTTAAACTGATAAACCCAGTTTTGGAATTTGGACTGCACTTGAAATTTAAGGGATATATGTGCTCATTTGTCCCATACAAATCTACGGTTTGGAAACGGGAGGCTGATCATGGCCCCCAAAAAAAAAAATGGAAGACTGATTTAGGCAGCGACAGACAGAGTCAGAAAGGGATTGAAGGTGTGAAAAGCACGAGAGAGAAGAGGTTGGATTAATAAAAAAAGTTTCCTACACTTTCGTAGCACAAAAAACTCAAAAATAGATGTTGGTTAAAACAAACCATAAACAAATACAACGTGATAGGAAATTTTAAAGCAAACTGAATTATAATCACATAAGTGATAAATCACATGATTGAATATTGTTTTAAAAAGAATTATAAGCCGAAAGAAAATCAATGAGTGAAAAACCAAGTAATAGAAAGAAGCATGAGCAAGAGAAGCATTACAAAGGGATTTATAATGGTTCGGCCCAAAGAGTAGCCTACATTCAATTCTGAAGGAAATTGAAAGAATTTTATACACATTGAGCGTTGTTTCTTCAACCATAGTTCCTTCAAGTTAGATTACAATTTACAAGTATTATTTCATTTATTATAGCCTCTTCAAGTTAAAACAAGTAGTTGTCTTTTACATTAGCTTCTCTAAGCTAAAGAAAAGATTGAGTATATTCCCCTTTCAATCACACAATTTTGATTTGATAGAACAGTCAAGAACAACCAGTGAGAGTAAAAGTAGAGTATCAGAAAAAATAAATGAGAATGACAGCGTATTTGCAGCAAGCTCTATTCCTCAGATGTCATTATTCATCTAGCAGATCCTCCTTTAACACTCGTCCAAGGATTGTATCTATTAGACACATCACACAACGGTCACATGCAAAGGACAATTGTACACTGGAACCAACCTGTAATTGTCTGTTTGTGGGAGCATGCTCAGGTCATCAGCAGAAATGAGGTCAGAGGGTAGAAGCTTGAGCTTGTTCACCGCTACATTCTGAATTTTCTTGCGCCAGGGCATTTCGCATGTTTGTGTAGACCCTTGAGTTTGCTCTCCAATAGTTTTGGAAGTACTTTGTGTTGGGTCCAGCCCATTATGGTCAAGAATTGTGTGGCCATAAATTCTTGATGGTGTGACAAAATATTAGCCAAGTGTTAAATACTTGGATGTGGTTCTTTGGTGATTTCTAGCCATAGAAATTGAATGGCCATAATTCATTCTTGGCTTCTATATAATGGAGGCTTGAATGAAGGTTGAATCATCTAAGGTTTAGGCATCCAAGAATCAATTCAAGAAGATAGAGAATTAAGAGGCAAGTTGTTTGAGTGCAAATTATTTTCTCTGAGTGAGAAATAGAGAGTTTGAGTAATTCCTATTTGTTTGTGAGTGTGGACATACACTGGGAAATACTGAGTTTCATCTCTAAAGATCTCATTGAGTGCCACTATAATTTTTGTATCACTTGAAAGAGAGTAGAGTGTGTGTGAGGATACTTGTAATTATCCTTATTATAGTGGAATATTTCGGAACTGTGTCCGTGGTTTTCCCTCAAACATTGGAGGGTTTTCCACGTTAAAATTGGTGTCTCTTGTATTTATTCTTTCTCGCTTGTAATTTCATAGTACGTATTTATTACGTGGTGGGAAAAGGTGATCCGAGAAGCATCCATTGCATATCAAATCTCTGATCAATTTTCCCAACAAGTGGTATCAAAGCTGTTGGTTACGACAGTGTCAGATTCTTCAGGAACTTCTTAGTATGCTCTGTGGTTGCAACATTGATTGATCTTCCACATCAGAAAAGAATTGTTCTTGGTTTATTTGGCGTGAAGCACTCTACTTATACACCTGATTGTACTATGTCAGAATTGTCATAGCGTGGAAGTGCATGTCTAGGAAAAGTTCTGACTAAGGAAAGATTTGGTATTTAAGTGTGTCCTTTTGTGACTCACCTCTCTTTCCTGGGAACTTACCTGGTGTACTGTTCACATATTGGCATTATTCTGATATACAGTTATAATTCTTGGTGAATAAGTGGAAGTTTGATGGAAATCAATAAGGCGAGAATGATTAGTACGACGGGACCAACTATCACATATGGAAGGGAAAAATGAAAGATCTTCTTTATGTGAAGAGTTGGCATCTACCGGTGTTTGCTACACTAAAGCCGGAATCAAAAACCGACGAAGAATGGGAATTTGAGCATGCCCAAGTATGTGGTTTTATTCGGCAATGGGTGGATGACAATGTGCTCAATCATATTTGTGATGAGACGCATGCAAGATCGTTGTGGGAGAAACTTGAATCTCTATATGCTAGGAAGACCGGCAACAACAAACTCTTCTTGATCAAGAAGATGATGAATTTACAATACAAAGAGGATAGGACTATCTCTGATCACTTAAGTGATTTTCAAGGAGTTTTACAGCAACTGTCCTCTATGGGTGTAAAGTTTGATGATGAGATTCAAGCACTTGGCTACTTGGAACTCTACCAGACTCTTGGGAGACATTCAGAATGTCCCTTTGCAACTCCGCTCCTAATGGTGTGGTGACAATGGAACTTGTCAAAGGAGCTGTTTTGAATGAAGAGATGAGGAGAAGATCTCAAGCCTCGTCTTCACAATCTGAAGTTCTTGTTGCAGAAGATAGGGGGAGAAGTAAAAATAAAGGTTCGAGAGGTAGAAGTAAAAGCCGAAGCAAGTCAAAGTCCAATTACAAAGACGTTGAGTGTCACTATTGTGGCAAGCTGGGACACATTCAAAAGAAGTGCTTCCTCTTTAAGAAAGATAAGAAAAAGGGCAAAGTTAAAGACAATCAAAAAGACAATGATCACAACGATACGATTCTTTGCGATCGACCTTGTCATTGTTTGTGATGAGGAGGTAATTAATTTTTCTGTCAAGAGACAAGTTGGGTCATTGATAGTGGAGCTTCCTTACATGTTACATCAAGGAAGGAATTATTCTCATCTTATACACCGGAAATTTTGGGGTGTTGAAGATGGGTAATGATGGTTTTTCAAAGGTTGCTGGCATGGGAGACATCCACTTGGAAACTAATACTGGAACACAACTGTTTCTTAAGGATGTTAGGCATGTGCCTGATATCCGCTTTAATTTGATCTCGGTGAAGAAGCTTGACAATGAGGGCTATTGTAACACCTTTGGTAATGGACAGTGGAAACTTACTAAAGGTTCATTGATTGTGGCCCGAGGAGAGAAGAATCTTAGCTTGTATTTGACACAAGCTAAGATTGTTGGTGACTCCGTCAATGTAGTGGATGATGAAAAGACAACCGAGTTGTGGCACAAGAGACTTAGCCACATAAGTGAGAAGGGACTAAACTGCTTGGCCAAGAAGAAACTATTGTCAGATATAAAGAACACAAGTTTGAAGAAATGTGCGCATTGTATGGCTGGAAAGCAGAACAGAGTTGTCTTCAAAAGTCACTCTCCTTCAAGGAAGTCAGATTTGCTAGAACTAGTGCATTCTGATGTTTGCGGTCCCTTGAAGGTAAAGTCTTTTAGTGGTGGACTTTACTTTGTGACGTTTATTGATGATCATTCAAGGAAACTTTGGGTTTATGTTCTAAAAACCAAAGATCAGGTGCTTGATGTTTTCAAGCAATTCCATGTATCAGTTGAAAGGGAAACTGGTAAAAAGTTGAAGTGTATTCGCACTGATAATGGTGGTGAATACAGTGGTCCTTTTGATGAATACTGCAGAATGATGGGTATTAGACATCAGAAGACACCTCCAAAGACTCCACAATTAAATGGTTTGAAAGAATGAATCGAACTTTAATTGAGAGAGTCGGATGTTTGCTTTCGAAGCAAAATTGCCAAAATCTTTTTGGGGGAGGCATTACTCACATCAGTACATGTTATCAATCTGTCACCAGCAGTGGCTCTGAATGGTGATGTCCCTGACAGAGTTTGGTATGGCAAAGAAGTTTCTTATGATCACTTACGAGTTTTTGGATGTAAGGCTTTTGTTCACATTCCAAAAGACGAGAGATCAAAGCTTGATGCTAAGACACGACAGTGCATCTTTATCGGTTATGGTCTTGATGAATTTGGCTACAGGTTGTATGATCCGATTGAGAAGAAACTCATTCGGAGCCGCGATGTAGTATTCATTGAAGATCAAACCATTAACGACATTGAAAAAGCTAAGAAGGAAGTGTCTAATAGTAGTGAAGGCTTTGTTGATCTAGATTCAGTTCCTATCTTTGAATTTGCCTGATCCAGTTGATAATGGTACTCAAGGTGATGAACAAACGCTAACCAACCAAGGGCAGTTGATGCTTCTACAGATGATGTTGGAGAAGATGATGAGGTTATTGAGCAGGGGGAGCAGCCCCCTTCACCTCCGCCCAGAAGATCAGAGAGAGAACGACGACCTTCTACCAGGTACTCCAGTTCAGAGTATATCCTTCTCACTGATGAGAGGGAGCCAGAAAATTTTGATGAAGTTCAAACTCATAAGGATAAAGCCCAGTGGATAAGAGCCATGCAGGATGAGATCAATTCCTTGCAGAAAAATGACACTTATGAGCTTGTGGAACTTCCCGAAGGCAAGAAGGCTTTGAAAAATAAATGGGTGTTCAAGCTTAAGAGAGATTGTAACAAGCTAGTAAAATATAAAGCTCGCTTAGTTGTGAAAGGCTTTGGACAAAAGCGAGGGATTGATTTTGACGAGATTTTCTCTCGGTTGTCAAAATTAGCTCAATCGAACCATACTGGGTTTAACAACTAGCTTGGATCTAGAGCTTGAGCAACTTGATGTGAAGATCGCATTTCTCCATGGTGATTTGGAGGAAGAAATCTACATGGTTCAACCGAAGGGTTTGAGAAGAATGGGAAGGAACATATGGTTTGCAAATTGAAGAAGAGCTTATATGGGTGAAGCAAGCTCCGAGACAAGTGGTATAAAAAGTTTGACACTTTCATGATAAGTCACGAATATACGAACTAATGCGATCAGATCATTGTGTGTATTTCAAAACTTTCCCGGATGGCGAGATTCATTATTCTTACGCTATACGTAGATGATATGTTGATAGTGGGGCAAGACAGGGTGATGATTGGCAATTTGAAAAGGAGTTGTCAAAAGCATTTGATATGAAAGATCTAGGACTGCAAGGCAAATTCTGGGAATGCAGATTTTGCGAGACCGAAAAGCAAAGAAGCTTTGGTTATCACAAGAAAAATATGTGGAGCGAGTCTTAGAAAGATTCAACATGCAGAGTGCGAAACCAGTTAGCACACCATTGGCTAGTCACTTTAAACTCAGAAGAAGTTGTCCCACAAGTCAAAAAGAAAAAGATGACATGGCTAGAATTCCTTACTCATCTGCAGTCGGAAGTCTAATGTACGTCATGGTTTGTATACGTCCAGATATCGCTTATGCTGTAGGAGTTGTCAGCAGGTTTCTTTCCAACCCAGGTAAAGACCATTGGGAAGCTGTGAAGTGGATCTTGAGATATCTCAGAGGCAGTACAAAAATGTATCTGTGCTTTGGTGAGTCTAAACCAATTTTGAAGGGATACACTGATGCAGATATGGCAGGTGATCTTGACAGTAGAAAATCCACTTCAGGTTTTTTATTCACTTTTGCAGGGGGAGCTGTATCATGGCAGTCTAAATTGCAGAAGTGTGTTGCTTTATCTACAACTGAAGCAGAGTATATTGCTCTAACCGAAGCAGGTAAAGAAATGCTTTGGTTAACTAGATTCCTTCAACAATTGGGAGTGAGACAAGAAAGTATAGTGATTTACTGTGACAGTCAGAGTGCTCTAGATTTGAGCAAAAATACTATGTATCACTCGCGCACGAAGCACATTGATGTGAGATATCATTGGTTGCGATTGGCAGTTGGAGAAAAGCAATTTCGATTAGAGAAGATCCACACTGATAAAAATCCTGCTGATATGATGACAAAAGTTGTAGCTCGGGAGAAGCTTCAACTATGTGCCGGGATGGCCGGCATGCACTCCATTTGATCATTCTCTTTCCCCTTGGGCTGGAGGGGGAGAATTGTTGGGTCCAGCCCATTATGGCCAAGAATTGTGTGGCCATAAATTCTTGATGGTGTGGCAAAATATTAGCCAAGTGTTAAATACTTGGATGTGGTTCTTTGGTGATTTCTAGCCATAGAAATTGAATGGCCATAATTCATTCTTGAAGCCTATATAATGGAGGCTTGAATGAAGGTTGAATCATCCAAGGTTTAGGCATCCAAGAATCAATTCAAGAAGATAGAGAATTAAGAGGCAAGTTGTTTGAGTGCAAAGTATTTTCTCTGAGTGAGAAATAGAGAGTTTGAGTAATTCCTATTTGTTTGTGAGTGTGGGTATACACTGGGAAATACTGGGTTTCATCTCTAAAGATCTCATTGAGTGCCACTATAATTTTTGTATCACTTGAAAGAGAGTAGAGTGTGTGTGAGGATACTTGTAATTATCCTTATTATAGTGGAATATTTCTCGGAACTTGTCCGGTGATTTTTCCCTCAAACATTGGAGGGTTTTCCACGTTAAAATTGGTGTCTCTTGTATTTATTCTTTCTGCTTGTAATTTCATAGTACGTATTTATTACATGGTGGGAAAAGGTGATCCTGAGAAGCATCTGCTGCATATCAAATCTCTGATCAATTTTCCCAACACTTTGTGAGTTTGCTCAGGAAGATTCTTTTCGGAAATCTTTCTGCAAATTGAAAGGAGTGCATGTATCTCACCTTCCATTTTTCTTTCATCATTCTGCTATAAATAACCATTCTGGATTTTCGCAACTAAGAGTCAAGTGAAGTAAGCATTTAATTTGTTAATAAGAATATGGTTTATTAATCATTAAAAAAAAATGTATGAGAGCACGTAATATAAAGAGAGCTTTAGGGCTTACATGAAGCATTGGTAGGATGGTACAGAACTCGGACTATATACTCTGTGTGTATGGTTGTGGCTGAACTGAATTTACATTTTCTCCAACACCTTTCCTTCCAAATATTGTTTAAGAATTGTTCATATTCTTTAAGAACATGACATTAGTGACTTAATATTTTCTGTGCAATTGTTCGCCAAAAAAAAGGTGTTATGTACAATGATTCACAAATCGTGCATGCATTAATGAATGTCTTCTTTTTTTTTTTTCCTTTAAAAATGATAATTATACCTAAAAAAAAGTTTCAAATCCGAGTTGGCATTAAGTTATGAAATTTTATGTAGTGCATCAAACTGATGCCGTGTGCATGATTGGCTTGCTTTTAATGAAACTGCTCGGATTGTTTGCATATTTTAAGGATGTAAATGAACTTGAATCACAAACGACTTCAAACAAAGAGATGTGGAAGAAAATTGTTATGAGAAAAAGCACGAAATATTTGTAGACGCACCACTTAACATGTTCAATGCCATGCTATCCAATATGAGACTAGCACGCAATTAAGTCGTATACCTGTACGTAACAGATGAATTATCACACTCCCAACTTAACCATCGAAAAAAGGATACAAATGTTAATGTCAATTACTTCAGGTTGGAAGGGCTATGCTCATATGCATGAAATGAAGTAGCTGAAGAGATGGACTCAGAAAACATTTTTGTCGACAAGGCAGTTTTTGCTCTTACGCACGAGAGCGAACCAAGGTGTTATCTTCATTGTCCTCATCTCCATGTTAATTACTATACAAAGGAACACTAACGCAAACGGAAAAAAAAAAAAAGAAAAAAAAAAAAAGAAAAAAGCGCAAACCAGAAGAAAAAAAATATCCATCTTCATGTTTAAAGAGACATATATATAAAGGGGAAGGGGGACGAATTATAGAGGAAAGGGAAGTAAAGAGTAGTTGCTTTGAGTGATGTAAAGGGTGAATGAACAAAATGACAAGGAAAGCGAAGCTTTATATAGAGTGTAACTTCAATTCTCTTCCTGTTATTTATGGTTTAATAATTTTACTTGTAAGAGGAAGAAACTGGTATGTCAACTTGCATGTGGACTATATAATATATCATATATTCATGCCTTGCTTATCAAGTCAAGTACTAGCCCCGAAAGTATAATATACCAACTCCTGATCTTCGTATTATTTTCTGAATAGTCGGGAAAATATTATATTTTTTAAATGAAATCAATAATGTAACATTCTATTTTCATGAAATATTTTTAAAGAATAAAATTTTAATTTCTTTAATTTGAATATTTTATATAATTTTATTTACAATAGTTGTTATTAATAAGAAAAGATTAAAAATATTTTAATAGATATATTTATAAGTAGATATTTATGAAAAAATATTTATGAGAAGATATTTATAAAATAATATTATTTTAATTTAAATATATAAAATAATGATTACTTGAATATTAAAAAAAAAGAGGTGTTACGGTGCACTTGGAGAATGAGTGCAACAAACGTTACAAACCCATTAACATCACTGACGTAACATCATTAAAAGCCACTTGGTTTGGCTATAAAATGGGGGTGGGAAAACTAAAGATTACATGAAAAACAAAGTGAAAAAGAGTGAAAGAAGTGAATTGTTGTCAGCCAAGGAGAGAACGTAGAAGAGAAGCAAAGAAAGAAAAGAGAAGGAGGAAAGAAGGAGTGAGAGAGAAAACAGAAGAAAAAAAGAAGAGATGATTTTTTGTAAGAGTAGGAAGTGAACTCTTTTTTAAAAAAAACACATAAAATTATGTCTTTTAGTATATTTATATGTTTTTAAATTATTATTTTAATATTATATATATATTATTATTATTATTGTTAAATTTATTATACATATGTAATGTTATAAAAACTTGATATTTGTTTAGCTTTGAAATGTTTATAATTTGACAAAATTTAGAGTTATTATAATTTAAATGTTAATTCTTTCATGAGACTAATATAATAAATTAAAATATCATTCAAGGTTAAAGTTAAATAAATATTTTAATTATATTAGGTAATAAATATATGTACTTGATTTATATGGACTTTTTTGTATTTATCTTGGCTTTGGAGTAATTTAATGGTCTTTATGCTGATCTTTGCAACAAAAAGACTTTTGTGTAATAAATGCACTATCAGGATCAAGACAAAATATGTACCATGATAAGGACCTGACAAAATATAGACTATGATAAGGACTTGACAAATCATGGACTGTGATGTGGACTATTAAGAGAATTATTAAATTAATTTTAAATCATAGTCGGTCCCTTGAAGAATTGAAATTTAAATTTAATAATTCTAAATTTTGTGAGTTTTATTTAATTGTCATGATTTATTTATATGATTAATTTATTTGTGATATATTGGTGATTTGTATTGCTTATGTTTGTGTGTAATGACAAACAAGTAATTCATGAAAAAAGTTACACCTAATTGTTGAGAGGCAGAAGGATGAATTTCTTTTTATGTTACCTGCTTGGTTAGTGTGGGTATATCTGGCTTTGTTATCATGATGTTAAAGTAACACTAGAGATATGATGGATTCTTTATGAAAGTGAAGACCTTTGAGTAAAATGTAAGACAAGCAAACATAGAAAGAAAAAGAAAAAGAAATGGTAAATTCCTGTGATGAAGAACTTACTTGCTTATGGTTGCTGATATTTGGTATTTGTTTGTTGATATTTGAGGAACTTGTTGATGTTAATATATAAGACTATATTGCGTGATTTATTTATTATTCATTATGTTCTGTTGAAATTGTGTTGTTCTTGTCTTACTTTGATTGTCATGTAGTTTTTATGTATTTTATACAGCTGAAATTCACTATGTATTTTCGAATATTTTTATAACTGTTCATTTTATACTGAGAATTTCTAATTCTCACTCTATTAATGATGTTTTCAGACTAACACATGATACATTATGGTAATCATCATTCAGATCAATTAAGCTTATATTCTTATTCTAAAGAAGGATGATATAATTATTAGAAATATGTGTATATGTATTTCTAAGTAAATATTATGACTGGTGTGAGATTTTAATTTAAAAAATTATAGATGTGTATTACAACTTTGTGTTGTCTATATCGATATTTATTTTTTTTATATTTTTTATTTCGATTTTAATTTATGTTTGTAAATTTTTATGAAGTAAATTAACAGATAATGTTATTATGAATATGTTTAGAGCTATTATTTTAACAAAGAAGTTGCAGATAAGCTAGGTAGAAATTATAAACACTATCTAAATTGATGTGTTTATATCTTTTGTTTTTTTTTTCCTATATAATACTAGCATAGCACAAGCCAATTATTCAAAAATAATTTTTAAAGCACAATTTTTTTCTCAACCATACTTTTATTTTTAATTATGAATACAAACAATTTAAAATGCGTAATAATTTAGCACCCCAAAAAAAAGCGTAATAATTATCTAAGCTGCTCTTTTAGCATTTTGAATACTTAATTTCAAAAATGTCCTTTGGGCTTACATAAAATATAGTTCAAATATTTTTGTATTGTATAAATAAATACTCAATAAACAATTCAAATGAAAAAAAAAAAAGAAAATTCTCAAGCTTTGCATATTTTAGTTGCAAATTTAATCAAAAGGTAATACACGAATTTTATATATAATTAGCTAAAACAATGGTTAAAATTTCACAACAAATTAAGTCAGTATCTGGAAGTGTGTAAATTTTGTCTAACTAGTGGTCACACAAGAGTAACAAAATAATAAAAATCATCCCTTGTTGCATTCTGTAAAAAACTAATAATCTTGCTACATATATATAAACAGCCTTCATTTGCTCAGTAACATCCATGAAGCATATATAGATCATCTACAGGGACCAATCGGCCTGCCACCCTTGGTTTTACTACTTCATCATAACGAAATGTTACAGCAGCAAACATATATCATCTCTGATCACAACTCCAACACCTGAACACCATATAGCCGATTCTATCTTTGTGCCAGCATATATCAGTATTAACTTTGTAGTTTAAGGTCCTATGACTACCCTCTCCCTTCATTCTCATTCACTTATCAAACTTGTAGGCCTTCTATACGACACGCATAGAATCCTGCTCTTTGTGTTTAAAACACTTAAACATATATAAATAGAGAAATGCTTTTTCCCACGAATTCAGATTCGTGAAACGACGCACAAAGTAAAATTTATTACTACTGTGTGGTTCGTTTTATCATTTTTTCCACCCATGATTTCCGTATAAAGTGGATGTAATTGTTTCTTCATTAATCACACTTTGTCACTTCCCTGCCACATCATTCGTGTGATTTCTACAAAAATATTTCATAAGAAATAGCAGCTCTCATATAAATAATTGAGAGGATATCCAAAATAACAAATCATGATATAACTAAGTAAAATTTTTAAAAGGTGTGTTTGTTTATAGAAAGATGTGTCTCCTCTATGAAGAGATATGTCTATATGTGCATGTTACTATTCAAAGTGACTGGTCATGGAAAGTTATTATACATGAAGAGTTACGTCTTTTTATAGAAAGTTGTTATACATGAAAAATTGTGTCTCTTCCTTAGAGAGAGTTGTGACTCTTCTCTAGATGGAGTTGTATCTATTTTCTAGAGTTGTGTCTCTTCTCAAAGGGTCTTTCAATATTTATATAAAGATATTCTCCATTAAGTCCCATATGCATGATTGAATTCATTTTTTCTTCCAAATCATCTCGATTTTTCTTCTATGCACAAGAAGCATAGTAAAGAACTATTGTTTTGTAAAACATCTTGGCTTGGTTGTGTTAGTGCAAGACAAACCAAGTGTTCTTCATTGTATCTTATAGGAAATTTGTTGTTATCCTTTTACATCCAATATTTCAAATTTGGTGGAGAAAATTAAGTCTAAAGGAAATTAAAACATGCCTTGAAGAGTTATGCATATTCTCCATCAAATTTGTTGATTTTTGCAAGTTTGTAGTGTTATACCAAGACTTCATCTTTGTGTCATTTCAAGATTTCACAAGACACTGTTCCTAAAAATCTTTAGGCTTAATCTCTTCTCTTGTTCTGCAAAAAATGACTTCATTAAGGGAGATGACTTCAGATTTTGTGAAGTTGAAAATGTTTGATGTAGGAAACTTTCTAAGATGGCAAAAGAAGATGCATTTCCTTTTTACCACTTTGAAAATTGTGTGCATTTTGATTACTCCAAGACTAGAAGAAAGTGAAGAAGAAATTGTGGGAGAGACACGTGAAAAGCTCAAATGGGACAATGATGTTTACATATGCACTGGTAACATTCTCAATGACATGTCTGATGTGTTGTTCGATGCTTACCAAAACATGGGGAGTGCAAAAGAACTTTAGGAGAAGTTGGAAGCAAGATACATGACAGAAGATACAACAAGTAAGAAATTTCTGGTTAGTCGTTTTAATAATTATAAAATGATTGATAATAGATTTCATGGAACAAATGCATGAAATAGAAAGAATTTTAAATAACTTCAAGCAACATAACATGCATATAGATGAAACCATTATTGTCTCCTCAATTATAGAGAAACTTCCCCCTTCATGGAAAGACTTTAAGAGAAGTCTTAAACATAGAAATGATGACATCTCTCTTGAGCAATTAGGTAATCACCTTCATTTAGAAGAAGAGTATCGTAGACAAGATGAAGCTAGAAAACAATCTACTCATGAGAAAGTTTATATAATGGAGGAAGGAAAGACCAACAAATCCTCAAAGAAAAGGCCTCGAGATTCTAAAAAATCTCATGCAAGTAGCAGTGATAATAATAATGGTAATAACAATAGTGACAACAAAAGGAAGAAAAGGAAGTGTAGTTGTTATTATTGTGGAAAGCCTAGACATTTCAAGAATGAATGTCATTTTCTGAAAAAGAACATCAAAAAGAAGGGTTTTAGTTCAAAAGACAACCTAATTGCTATCATATTCGAGATCAACATGATTGAAGATATTAAGTTTTGGTGGATTGACTCAAGTGCAACACGCCATGTGTGGAAAAATAAGGATCTCTTCAAGACACTCAAGGAAGAAGATGGGGTTGTTTTGTACATGGGCAATGCTTCAACTATCCAAGTTAAGGACAAATGGATTGTAGAACTAGAATTCACTTATGGAAAAGTGCTTATTCTAATTGATGTACACTATGTGCCAGATGTTAAAAAGAATTTAGTTTCTATAGCTCTACTTAATAAGTATGGACTTAAGTCTATATTTGAAGGAGACAAGTTTATCCTCACTAGAAAAAGTATGTTTGTAGGAAATACGGTATCTTTGTGAGAACATGTTCAAACTAAGTGTTATTAATAATAGTGATATTTCTACTTATATTGTCGAGTCTTTTGATTTATGGCATAATCATTTAAGACATGTTAATTTTAGAAAACTAGATGATATGATGAAATTCAATTTGATTCCGAAATTGATAACCAAGCCAAAGGCATGGTTATATGCCTACTAATTCTAGTATAATTCCCTTGATTTTACCCTTTTTACTGCTCATTGCCCTGATAAATTGCAAAAATTGATTGTGAGATTGTGATTTAACTTAGTTAATCAAAAAGATGGTGAATTCTCATTCTTTTACTGTGTCTTTGCAGGAAAACACCGAAGAAGAACGGATTTGAAGTCTCCAAGGAAGACTATAAGCAATTCTGCTGATCACAGGGCGCCCAGGCGCTACAGAAGGAGCGCCTAAGCGCCCTTGAAGACTTCAGAGGAAATCCACTGGGCAAACAGCGCCTAGGCGCTCAAGACGAAGCGCCTAGGCGCCGTGAATCATAAAGAGGATGCGTGCTGGACATATAGCGCCTAGGCGCTACAGACGCAGCGCCTAGGCGCTCAAGACAGAATATAAGTTAAATTTTGCTGACCTAATTGAGGGGGTGCGCGGAGAATAGGAAGGAGGAGCACGGATCATTGCTATTCTGGAGCATTCTGAGGTGTTCTGAAGGGAAGAAAACGTGGAAACGAATCAGATCTTCACCTACCTATGGAGTTTTCCCTTTTCTCTTCTCTTATTTCAGTTTTTACAATAGTTGTCATGTGTAGCTAAATTTCCCTTTGTTGGGATTGAGTGGATTTTGATGGATTTTGCTTGTAATTGACTTGGGATTTGGTATGCTTAATGGATTCTTCTATTTTGAGTTTATAATCTTTGTTCTTAAAGCTTTATAAGGTTTGATAATCCTTAGAATTCTTTTTGGGTTTATGCATTGGATGGAAATTTGATGTGTGAATTTCGTTTAAGATTATAAACCTTGTGTTTCATCATGCTAGGAATAGTAGATGAAGGCTTGTTATCTTGTTGAATTCTCAATCTTAATGCTTTGTCCCTATTAGAATCACCTAAGGAATTAGGGGTTTTGATTAGGATTTAAGGTTCTTGTACCTAAGGAATTAGGACTTGGATATTTAGGTGAATTCGATAACAAAATAGAAGTAAAAATTTGTTCTAATCCCAATTTAATCTGCAGCAAATGAAATCAAATAAAACTTGATCCCAACTCCTTCATTAATTGGTTATCTTTCATATTGCATACTAAGTGTTTGTTGAATTGCCTCATATATATAAAAAAAAATCCAAAAACATTGTCTCTGCATAAATTTATGTGTTTTTCTTGTTTTGCTACTAGAGCTCACTTTGATCCAAATCTCGGTTTAAATAGTAGCTAACTTCGTGAACTGGTACTTGACCATCGATCCCTGAGAACGATATCCGATTTCTCACCGTTTTTATTACTTGACGATCCGGTACACTTGCCGTGGTCTCATCAAGTTTTTGGCGCCGTTGCCGGGGATCGATTTTACCAATATCGGTAATATCGAAGGCAGCCACTAGTTTAAACATTTTTCTTTTGTTTATTGATTGTAGTTTTTAATTTCTTTAGTTTACTTATTTCATTGAGTTATTTTTGCTCTGATATTGTGTGTTAAGTGTATGCGAGGTACCATTCATCTAGACAACCTTCTCTTTGACTCTGAAATTGAAAAGACCGCAAAAGCTTTGAGGAAGCAAACTAGAGAAAGAAGAAGGAATTTGCGTGACATTCAAACAGTTTTTGAAGACATGGCAGATAATGGAGAGAATGTAGATCCTCCACCACCACAACCACCTGTTAGGACTCTCATGGATTACTCTATTCCTAACATGGATGGGTGTGGAGCGAGCATAACGAGATTGCCAGTTCAGGCAAATAATTTTGAATTGAAGCAGCACTTCTTCATTTGGTTCAAGCACAATCAATTTGGAGGACTTGACAATGAAGATCCACATGCACATATACAAGGGTTCCTTCAAATTTGTGATCTTGTGAAGGTGAGCGGGGTGAGTGAGGATGCTATTCGCTTGAGATTGTTCCCTTTCTCCATGAGGGACGAGCTAAGAAGCTGGTTGGATTCATTGGCTCGGGAAGCATTACCACATGGGTGTCTTAGTCCGAAATTCCTCACTAGATACTTTCCTCCTTCCAAAGCTGCAAAGTTGAGAAGCGAGATCACTTCATTCGACATGACTTGATGGGGAATCTCTAAGTGAAGCGTGGGAGAGATACAATGAAATACCGAGGAAGTGCCCGCATCACTGTTTTGACTTTTGGATTCAAGTCCGAGTTTCTATAATGGCATGCTACCTCAAACTAGAGCCATGGTTGATCTTTGCGGCCAGGTGGGGCATTGAATTATAAAACCCCGGAGGAGGCATGGGAGTTGTTTGAAATGATGGCCAATAACGATTACCGAAATTTGGAGAAAGAGTCATGTAACGAAGAAAGGGTATTTGGAGATTGATTCTATGAATGCATTGTTGGCTCATAACAAAATTTTGACTCAACAACTTGAGAATCTCACCAAAAGGTCGACACCCTTAGTGTGAATGCGGTGAGCAATGCCCCTATGGCTTGTGACTTCTGTGGAGGTGAACATGGGAGTGTGGATTGTCCAGGAAACATGTTTGGACCTCCAGCTCAAGAACAAGTGAACTTCATGAACAACCCTCCAAGACAGCAGAATAATCCTTACTCCAACATGTACAACCCAGGGTGGAGGAATCACCCTAATTTTTCATGGAGTAATCAAGGAAATCAAGCTCAACCGAGACAACAGATGGGATATCAAGGACACTCTCAACAGTCGTATCAAGGTCCTTCATCATCCCAACCTCAGTCTAATGAGAAGAAGGCTTCATGGGAGTTAGCCTTAGAGAAATTGGCTACACAAACTTCGTCCTTTGTTAAAACCACCACTGATTTTATGGAGGAGACAAGAGCGGGATTTAGAAATCAGGATTCTGCAATCCGTAATCTAGAGACCAGTGGGCCAGCTCGCAAAACAACTTGCAGAGAGACCTCCAGGTTCATTGCCAAGCGACACAGTCCCAAACCCTAGAGGAAATGAACATGTGAAAGCTATAACAACTAGGAGTGGGAAGGTTATTGAACCACAATCAGGAAAGGAGAAGATCAGTGAAGGAAAAGTTGAGAAACTTGGTGAAGAAGTGCCTCATGAAGAAGTTGAAGTATCTCAAGATCCTTTGCCCAATGACTCTAATGAAAAGGAGTCACAAAAAGAGCAAACAGTGACGATTCCACCGCCAATTATTAAGTTGCCCTTTCCTCAACGACTCAAGAAGGAGAATGATAAAAAACAGTTTGGGAAGTTTCTGGAGGTCTTTAACAAGCTACAAATCAATATACCGTTTGCTGAAGCTCTGGAACAAATGCCCTCATATGTGAAATTCATGAAGGAGATGTTGTCTAAGAAGAGAAGGATTGGACACGAAGAGACCATTATGCTTACGGAGGAATGCAGTGCAATCCTTCAAAAGAAGCTTCCTCCTAAGCTTAAGGATCCTGGAAGCTTCTCAATTCCATGCACTATTGGGGATAGAACATTTGGAAAAGCTTTATGTGATCTTGGTGCAAGCATTAGTCTCATGCCTTTGTCTATCTTCAAGCAATTGGGGATCGGCCAAATAAAGCCCACCATGGTAACTCTTCAATTTGCGGATAGGTCTATGAAGCATCCTCATGGAGTTATTGAAGACGTATTAGTGAAAGTTGACAAGTTCATCTTCCGGTGGACTTCGTTGTTCTTGACATGGAAGAAGATAGAGACATTCCTTTGATTTTGGGGCGGCCGTTCCTTGCAACTGGTAGAGCTCTCATTGATGTGGCGGATGGGACTTTAACATTAAAGGTCCAAGAGGAAGCCATCACTTTTAATGTCTTTGAAGCTATGAAGCACCCGGGAGATCGAGAAGCATGCTTTAGCATTGACGTATGTGACTCCTGTACCTCCAATTCTTATAGGGAAGGCAGCCTCTCTTCACTTCTTAAAAAGTGCTTGTTGAATCAAAAGTGAAAGCTGATGATGATGATGATCTGACAGTTAGAGAAATACTTAACTTGTTGGAAAACTCATCCCCCGATCCTAAAGATGAACAACAAGAATGGGAGGAATTGGTGAGAGGAGAAGATGAAACCCAACAAAAAAAAGATGAAGTGCCAAAGGTTGAGCTCAAACCACTACCCACACACTTAAAATATTCCTTTCTTGGTGAGCACAATTCTTACCCTATCATCATCAATGCTGAATTGAGCCAAATGGAAGAAGAAAAATTGTTGAAGGTGTTACGGGATCATAAGAGAGCCATCGGATGGTCGATCGGTGATTTGAAAGGAATAAGTCCTTCTTTATGCATGCACAAAATTCTCATGGAAGAAAATCATAAAACAGTAGTGCAGCCACAAAGGAGGCTTAATCCGGTCATGAAAGAAGTGGTTCGTAAGGAGGTCTTCAAGCTTCTTGATGCTGGGCTTATCTACCCCATCTCAGACAGCCCTTGGGTTAGTCCCATCCAGGTTGTGCCTAAAAAGGGTGGGACAACAGTGGTTATGAATGAAAACAATGAATTGATACCCACTCGGACGGTTACGGGATGGAGGGTATGCATTGACTACCGAAGGTTGAATGATGCAACAAGGAAGGATCATTTTCCACTTCCTTTTATTGATCAGATGTTAGAGCGGTTGGCCGGGCATGAATACTATTGCTTTTTGGATGGATATTCCGGCTATAACCAGATTGCTGTGGCTCAGAGGATCAGGAGAAAACAACATTTACATGCCCTTATGGAGTGTTTGCTTACGAAGAATGCCCTTCGGACTTTGCAACGCACTGTACCACATTCCAAAGGTGTATGATGTCCATCTTCTCGATATGATTGAAAAACATATCGAAGTATTCATGGATGATTTCTCTGTATTTGGTTCTTCATTTGATATATGCTTGCATAACTTGTCTTTAGTTTTAAAAAGATGTGAAGAAACAAACTTGGTTTTAAAGTGGGAAAAATGCCATTTCATGGTGAGAGAGGGAATTGTTTTAGGGCACCGCATCTCTAACCAAGGGATTGCGTTGATCGTGCCAAAGTTGAAGTTATTGAAAAATTTCCCCTCCCACTAATGTAAAAGGCATTCGTAGTTTTTGGGGCATGTTGGCTTTTATAGGAGATTCATAAAAGATTTTTCGAAAATTGCTAAACCTCTCAGTGATCTCCTAGTAAAAGATGCTCCATTCGATTTTAATGAGACATGCATGTTAGCTTTTAACACTTTGAAGCATAAACTGACCACTGCACCAATTGTAATTGCACCTGATTGGAGTCGCCATTTGAAATTATGTGTGATGCAAGCGACACTCTTTGTAGGTCTTGTTCTAGGTCAAAGGAAAGATAAGTTGCTGCATGTGATTTATTATGCGAGTCATGTCTTAAATCTTTGCACAACTTAATTATGCTACTACGAGAAAAAGAATTATTAGCTATTGTTTATGCATTTGACAAGTTTCGTTCTTACTTGGTGGGTTCCAAAGTGATTGTGTATACAGATCATGCAAATTGTCCAGTACCTTTTCGCCAAGCAAGATTCGAAACCAAGGCTTATCCGATGGATTCTATTCTTTGCAAGAGTTCGATCGGAGATAAAAGATAAGAAAGGAACCGAGAATTCGGTGGTGACCATTTATCTCGGTTGGAAAGTGCAGATGAAAATGAGGAGAAAAGAGCAATCAATGATCAGTTTTCTGATGAGCAGTTATTGACTGTGGTGAGCTTACCATGGTATGCCGATATAGCAAACTACAAGGTTGGCAAAGTGATTCCTGTGGATTTTAATTCACAACAAGGAAAAGGTTCTTCCATGAAGCCAAGTTCTATGTGTGGGACGAACCATTTACGTACAAGAGAGGTGTTGATGGTGTTGAGAAGATGTGTGCATGAAGAAGAGCAAGAACAAATTTTGTGGCATTGTCACAATTCTGGGTATGGTGGACATTTTAGTGGAGATAGGACAGCAGCTAAGGTCCTACAATCGGGGTTATTTTGGCCATCACTTTTCAAGGATGCGTTTGCATATGTCAAGAGGTGTGATAGGTGCCAAAGAACCAGAAATATCTCAAAGAGGAATGAGATGCCCCAAAATCCCATCTTAGAAGTTGAAGTATTTGATGTTTGGGGTATCGACTTCATGGGCCCTTTTCCTTCTTCATATTCTAAGGTATACATCTTGGTGGCTGTGGATTATGTTTCAAAATGGGTGAAAGCCGCAGCTGTCCAAACCAATGATGCCAATGTTGTGATTGGGTTCGTGAAGAAGCAAATTTTCTCAAGGTTTGGGGTGCCCCGGGCCCTAATAAGTGATGAGGGTACCCATTTCTGCAACAGGAAGCTTGAAACTTTACTGAGAAAATATAATGTTCATCATAGAATTGCTACTCCCTATCACCCTCAAGCAAGCGGTCAAGTTGAAGTGTCCAACCGACAATTGAAGCTAATCCTGGAGAAAACAGTAAATTCTTCTAGGAAGGACTGGGCAATGAAGCTAGATGATGCTCTCTGGGCATATAGAACCGCCTTCAAGACTCCAATTGGCATGTCTCCATTCCAATTGGTTTATGGTAAGGCATGCCATTTACCTCTTGAATTGGAGCATAGGGCATTGTGGGCAACAAAGTTCTTGAACTTTGATTTGACAAAAGCAGGAGAGTCAAGGATATTGCAGCTTCATGAACTTGAAGAATTCCGGAACTCAGCCTATGAGAATGCCAAAATTTACAAGGAGAATACCAAGAAATGGCATGACAAAAGGATCGTTCACAAAGAATTCCAGAAAGGCCAACTAGTACTCCTATTCAATTCAAGATTGAGGTTGTTTCCAGGAAAGCTCAAGTCTAGATGGTCTGGCCCGTTTGAGATCAAGCAAGTATTTCCTAATGGTGTGGTGGAGGTGAAAGACTTGAATTCAGATAGAAGCTTCAAGGTGAATGGGCAAAGGCTCAAACCCTACTTTGGGGGAGATTTTGAGCGAAGAAGGGAGTCCATCAATTTGATCTCCGTGTGAAACAGGCAACGTCGAGCTAATGACGTAAAACAAGCGCTTCTTGGGAGGCAACCCAAGTTGATTTTGTTTTTCTTTCGTTGTTGTTATGTTCGTTTCTCTGTTTTGATTAATTGATGTGAGTTGAAGGTGGTTTTCATTTGTTTGTCCTGTTGTTATTAATTAATAATGGTTGAACTAGTTTAGAGTGGTGAGAGAGAGAAGAGGATTGTGGTTTGGGAGGATTTTCATGAGAATTAGGGAGCAGAAGCCAGTCTGCAGAGGTTTGAATGTTCAGCAATAGCGCCCAGGCGCTCTTGTATGTAGCGCCTAGGCGCTAATGGTAACAAGAGGTGTTTCTCACTGGAGGTATAGCGCCTAGGCGCTATACTTATAGCGCCTAGGCGCTAACATCACATATCCCCCTGGTACTTAAGCGCCCAGGCGCTTATATCTTAGCGCCTAGGCGCTGTTGGCATATCTCCCCTGGAATCTGAGCGTCTAGACGCTGTGATTTCAGCGTCCGTACGTTGTAATTAATAAAAAAAAATAAAAAAATAAAAAAAATAAAAAAATATTAAAAAAAATAATAAATAATAAATAGAAAGGGCACCAACGCCTAGGCGCTACTGAGACTAAGCGCCTAGGCGCTCATCTCGTGTTCTGCGTTTTAAAACGCAGAACCGTTCCCCCTTTCTCCATTACCTCTGCAACCTCTCCTCTCCTCTCCTCACTACCGTGCCCTAGCCCCTGCATGTCTCTCTCTCTCTAATTGCATTACATTCTAACCTCCCCTCTCCACTACCTCCACCGTACCCTACCCCATTCTTCCCCTTTTCCCTTCTTTTCTCCACAAACCGTAAATCCCTTTTCGCAGTGCATCCATCCTGTTCTTTTTGCATTCCTTGCCCAGGTGAGTGTTCTTTTAATTTTTATTCTCATTTTTTTTATTTGGTTTTGTGTACATGTTGATTTGTATATGAATGCATGGGTTGATTATCCCACGCACCATTTTCTCTTCCATTTTATGACTATGGGTTAGGGATTTCCCAATGCTTGCATGTACCTATTTTCATTGTGGAAATGCTTAACACATTGCCTGTGTATGAAGGACTTTGTTGATGACTTTGGGTATTTTGGGTGAATTTTGGAATTTTTGAGTAATTCTTAGGGTTCATCAGGCTATTTTTGCGTGATTTGTGGTAATTCTGGATATGGGTGATTTTGGGTGATTGTTGTTCATTCTGGGTTCAAGTGTATGCTCATAATTCTGAGTAATTTTTGGTCTTAATGCAAAATGCCTGTTGTGATTGCAAAATTTTGCATTATATGTGTACAGGTTCTCATAAATTCTGAACTCCTGAATTGTACACTAAGCTTTTCTCTGTTTTGATTACAGGATCATGGCACCCAAGCTGCAACCCACCCGAAAACGCAAGACTCAAGGAGAGAGCTCCCGCCAACAAACTGCGTTTAATGCTGATCTCTTCTTGTCGGCGGAGCATGAGAAACGCCTGAATGAATTCCTATGCAACTGGGGATTTGTCCCAGAACGAGGGATATTTTTGAACAATGGGGAGTGCGATGAAATTTTCAACCAAATCTTGAGGAGGAACTGGTCAAAGCTCTGCAAATTACCGGTCGATGGGTCTGCTTCCATCGTCCGTGAATTTTACGCAAATGCATTTCGGTCAGAGGATGATGCCCGCAACAAATTTGAATCCTACGTCAGGGGGCGTCGCATTCTATTTGATGCCCGAACTCTGGACCGATTCTTGGAGACACCCGAAGAAGTTGGTGATTGTGGGTACACCAAGCTAAAGAAAGAAGCATTGAACCACGACTTAGTGCTTGAACCATCTCGCAAACAGGGGGCACGGTGGGAACCGGACTCGGCGGCTACCGAAGTTTCGAAGAAGTCTGATTTGCTACCCATTCCAAAAGCCTGGTGCACGTTCTCGAAGCTGGATTCTTCCCCAACTCTCACCATCAAGAGGTGACGAGGGATCGGGCGCTCTTGATTTTTGCTATTGTGACTGGCCGATCAGTGGATGTCGGCTTGCTGATCTCCCGTAACATGCAAACGTTGGCACAAAGCAGGACCGGCGGTCCCGTTTATGGTACCCCGGCCTCATCACCCGGTTATGTCGGGCGGCGGGGTGGAGATCACTGGTGATGTCTCAATCGAGGCCGGCTCCGGTGTGGACGTGGCCATGATCAACCAGTACTTACAAGACGATGACCCCAACCAGATTCCTCCGGCGGCTAGAGCCGGGCAGCCGGGCCACCTCGTCCCCGTCCGAGACTTCATCCGGTGGAGTTGAACGTCGTCTCCAACGCCTTGAGACCTATATGGTTCGGTCGAGCCAAGCAATAGAGATGATCTTGAGGAACCCGCGGTTCGTTAAATGTCGATCCGGATGCCCTAGGCGGCATCCCACTTCCACAGAGGAGTCGAGAGTGAAGATGGAGCTAATCTTTGGTGGGGAAGACAATGAGCAAAGCGGCGATGGTGATCTTCAAGGGGGAGTTTCTATTTTTCTTTTACCTTTATTTGTTTTGCATTTCCAGTTTTTATTTTCTTTTTGCTTTTGTTGTTATTCATGCTGTTTGAAGTCAATACTCAAGCGCTTGGGGACAAGCACGAGAGTAAGTTTGGGGGAGTTAAGTTTAGTTAGAAAATTTAATCTTTGTTAGGATTGGACTACCCCATTTTTCCCATTTTTGCTAATCCCTTTCAAAAAAAAAAAAAAAAAACAAACCCCATGACCACATCTTTTGCATGACCTTTGAGCTTAATGAGTCTCTTTCTTGGTTGAACCCTCCTATTTGACCTAGCCTTATGAGTGACATCCTAAGAGACTAAGTGAGCATTGGAAGTTGAAAAGAGGAGAAAATTTGAGTTAAAAAAAAAAAAAAAAGAGGAGAATGGATTTACTGAATCGCTATCCCTTTGAGGCCGATGGGTTACTGGGTGATACTTGACAATGATCAAGTACCCCTTTGAGACCAGGTAGGTTACTGGGAAAATTCAAAAAAAAAAAAAAGTTTGGAAGGATTGAGATTTCTGAATAGATAAATTGTTAGAAATACCAATGCTCATTTGCTCTCCAAGGTAGTTGTTTTACATGTTCATCTCTTTACCTTGTACCTTGGCACCAATGAGGTTTTGAATTTTAGCCTTCTGAGGGTTACATGGTGTGAATCATGAGCTTGCATTTTGAGAAGAAGATCAAATTCATGGGGGGTGGGCTCACAGTGTGTTGACTGAGAGAAACACAAGCCTAAACACATGAGGGATTGAGTGAGCATTCACTTGAAATCATCTTGCATGTATTGGTTGCCAGATCCATTAACTTCCAAGTGATGATTGAGCAATGTAATGTTGGTATGACTCCAACGTCTACTTTCCAGTTGAACTTCAGTTTGCACAGTTGTGGGTTATAATCGTGGGAATGCTTGGTTGGTTGTCGTACCTCTGGTTTTGTTTCTTTGCCCGAGGACGTGGCAAATGTTAAGTTTGGGGGAGTTTGATAACCAAGCCAAAGGCATGGTTATATGCCTACTAATTCTAGTATAATTCCCTTGATTTTACCCTTTTTACTGCTCATTGCCCTGATAAATTGCAAAAATTGATTGTGAGATTGTGATTTAACTTAGTTAATCAAAAAGATGGTGAATTCTCATTCTTTTACTGTGTCTTTGCAGGAAAACACCGAAGAAGAACGGATTTGAAGTCTCCAAGGAAGACTATAAGCAATTCTGCTGATCACAGGGCGCCCAGGCGCTACAGAAGGAGCGCCTAAGCGCCCTTAAAGACTTCAGAGGAAATCCACTGGGCAAACAGCGCCTAGGCGCTCAAGACGAAGCGCCTAGGCGCCGTGAATCATGAAGAGGATGCGTGCTTTGGACATATATAGCGCCTAGGCGCTACTGGGGACGCGCGCCTAGGCGCTCGAGACGAGAATATAAGTTAAATTTTGCTTCGACCTAATTGAGGGGTGCGCGGAGAATAGGAAGGAGGAGCACGGATCATTGCTATTCTCGGGGCATTCGAGGTGTTCGAAGGGAAGAAAACGTGGAAACGAATCAGATCTTCACCTACCTATGGAGTTTTCCCTTTTCTCTTCTCTTATTTCGTTTTTACAATAGTTGTCATGTGTAGCTAAATTTCCCTTTGTTGGGATTGAGTGGATTTTGATGGATTTTGCTTGTAATTGACTTGGGATTTGGTATGCTTAATGGATTCTTCTATTTTGAGTTTATAATCTTTGTTCTTAAAGCTTTATAAGGTTTGATAATCCTTAGAATTCTTTTTGGGTTTATGCATTGGATGGAAATTTGATGTGTGAATTTCGTTTAAGATTATAAACCTTGTGTTTCATCATGCTAGGAATAGTAGATGAAGGCTTGTTATCTTGTTGAATTCTCAATCTTAATGCTTTGTCCCTATTAGAATCACCTAAGGAATTAGGGGTTTTGATTAGGATTTAAGGTTCTTGTACCTAAGGAATTAGGACTTGGATATTTAGGTGAATTCGATAACAAAATAAAAGTAAAAATTTGTTCTAATCCCAATTTAATCTGCAGCAAATGAAATCAAATAAAACTTGATCCCAACTCCTTCATTAATTGGTTATCTTTCATATTGCATACTAAGTGCTTGTTGAATTGCCTCATATATATAAAAAAAAATCCAAAAACATTGTCTCTGCATAAATTTATGTGTTTTTCTTGTTTTGCTACTAGAGCTCACTTTGATCCAAATCTCGGTTTAAATAGTAGCTAACTTCGTGAACTGGTACTTGACCATCGATTCCTGAGAACGATATCCGGTTTCTCACCGTTTTTATTACTTGACGATCCGGTACACTTGCCGTGGTCTCATCAGAAATCAAGTAGAAACTCATAAACATATACAACTTGTATGCTAACAAAGATAACTAGGCTTCCATTTCCAATAGTAGAAAGAAGTTTTAAGGTCTTAGACTTAATACGTTTTGATGTTTGTGATTTGCATAGTTGGCATACTATAGGTGGTAAGAAATAATTTGTAACATTCATAGATGATTGCACTAGGTATTGTTATATATATATTTAATGCATTCAAAAAAAGAAGTGTTAAATAAGTTTTAGATTTTAAAGATGAAGTAGAACTTCAATATTAGACTTTCGTTAAGTGTGTAATGTGATGTCAATTGGGTAAGTTATGCAAAAGACCATGCTTTAACAAGCGATTGGGTCTTCACTCATGGTGGGGGTACAATTTCTTTAGGATCTAAGAAACAAACATGCATAACAGATTCCACCATGGCTATAGAGTTTATAGCTCTAGTTGCAACAAGCAAGGAAGCTGAGTGGCTTCGAAACTTGCTTCATGAAGTATCAATATAGCTAAAACCAATGGCACTAATCACACTACATTGTGATAGCCAATCAATACTTGCAAAGGCATATAGCCAAGTGTATAATGGAAAGTCTAGACACATTGGATTAAGACATAGCTATATGAAAGATTTGATTACAAATGGAATAATTTATGTTATCTATATAAGGAAAAAACAAAATCTTGCAGATCCTTTGATGAAAGAATTAACAAGGAATTTGGTATGAAAAGTATCAATAAGAATGTGACTCAAGTCTATATCATAACTGATCACAAATGGTGGAACCTCAACTCACACTTGAGTAACATTAAGTCCTTAGTTCAATGAGTAAAAGTACATTATTAAAGTGGTTGCAAGAACTTACCAAGTTATATACATCTCAAGGTTAAAAGTACGTGGTCCCATAAGCAAAAGAAGGAAGGTTAAGCTTTGCTCTTAATAAACCTATAACATATATACTTGCTGAAGTGTTTATTATGGGAACACTTCTAATAGAGTCTACTTATCTGAGTGTAAAGTGGGGCCACTTCTTGGAGTTAAGTGCTTGACTCTTAAAGCACTCATGAAAAGGATATAAGACACAAGGTCACGTTGAATGTGTGACATTAAATATTATAATCAATGATGTTGAGATTTTATGTGTAAGTTATGCACGCTACTTTATATGAATTAGATGGTTCAAAGCTTGTCTACCATTCTACTTTGGATTAGTGAAACTTATGACTTACAAAGTAAATATTCAAATCGCAAGATACCTTTATCTAAAGCATTAGATTTTCAGGATGATAAGGATTTGGATTTATTTTAAAAATGGTGGGGGATTGTGAGATGATTTCCAAAATAATAAACCAAGACACACCTAAGTAAAATTATGAAATGATGTGTCTATTCATGGAGAAATGTGCCTCTTCCATGAAGAGAAGTGTCTATATATGCATGTTGTTATTCATGACGATTGGTCATGGAAAGTTACTATACATGAAGAATTGTGTCTCATCATAAAAAGTTGTTATACATTAAAAATTATGTCTCTTCCCAAGAAAAGTTGTGACCCTTCTCTGGAAGGAGTTATGTCTTTTCTCTAGAAGGAGTTATGTATCTTCTCAAGGGGTCTCTCAATGTCTATATAAATACATTCTCCATCAAGTCTCATATGCATGATTAAATTATTCTTTCTTCTAAATTATCTATATTTTTCTTTTATGTGCAAGAAGTATTGCAAAGAACTATCATTTTGTAAAACATCATTCCTGTCATTGGCTTAGTTGTGTTAGTGCAAAACAAACTAAGTGTTCTTTATTATATCGTGCAGAAAATTTGTTGTTATCCTTTTGCATCCAATATTTCAGAATTAGTGGGATGAATTAAACCTAAAGAAAATTGTTACAATACGTCTTGAAGAGTTACGCATATTCTTAATAAAAGTTATTTATTTTTGCAAGTTTATAATATTATAACAAGACTTTATCTTTATACTATTTCAAGACTTCATAAGACATCATCCCCGATAAATAATCTTTCATAGCCTCCATCTGTGCGTACAATGAGATGATAGGCCAATTTTACAAGTGTTATCCCACCAAATCTGATCAGGTTAATCAAACAGTAAAAGTGGTATTTCGTAGAATTTGTGAAGATTCAAGAGATTAGAAATTGCTTTCGATTCGAGGTATTGAGATCTGAAATTGTGAATTGAACTGAAAATGAAAATATAATGAACAACTATTTATAGCTGTAAATCTAACTAACTAACTAACAGTGCTGTATATACTAAGTGAAAAACTAACTTAACAGTTACCAACAGTAAACAACTAACCAACTCTAATAATGATCAGTTAATAACTAACTTTAGTTAAATATAAATGCTAAAACTCCCCCTCAATGTGGGAAGTAAATGTCAATGATTCCCATATTGCATAATAAGGATTTGAATAGAGGTGATGGAATTGATTTTGTAAGTATATCTGCAAGTTGATGAGCAGATTTGACATGAATCAACCGAACCAAGCCATCAGTTACTTTCTCACGTATAAAATGACAATAAATTTCAATGTGTTTAGACCTTTCATGGAAGGAAGGATTAGAAGCAAGATGAATAGCAGCTTAGTTGTCACAAAAAATAAGAGTTGGACCAATGATGATTTCAAAATCACGTAGCAGAGAAGTAATCCAAGTGACCTCACTGGTGACACCTGCCAAAGCTCTATATTCTGCCTCTGCTGAAGAACGGGCCACTATGTGTTGCTTCTTGGACTTCCAAGAGATCAATGAATCCCCTACGAAAACACAATGACCACTAGTTGATCTTATTGTGTCAACACAATTTTCCCAATCAGCATCTGCATATGCTTTGAGGTATAAAAAAGTGGCTGAAGAAAAAAACAATCCCTGACCTGGAGCAGGCTTCGAATACCTTAATAAATGGTGAACTGCATCTAAATGAGGAACTCTGGGAGGAGCCATTAATTGCCTGAGTTTGTTGACAACATAACAAATATCAGGTCTGGAAATTGTCAAATACAAAAGCCTCCTAATTAATCTTTTGTATTGAGAATCATTAGGTAACAATTCACCATCACTGGAGCTCAATTTTAGGTTAGGATCCATAGGTAGTGATGCAGGTTTGCAGTCCAGAAACCTTGTGTCTTCGAGAAGGGTTAAGGTATAATGCCTTTGAGATAAGGAAATACCTTTCTTAGACTTGGCAATTTCCAATCCTATGAAGTATTTTAGATTTCCAAGAATTTTTAACTTAATCAATAACTGCTTGATTTTTGCTAGCTATGATTATATCATCCACATAAACTAGCAATGCTATAAATGAATGTCCTGAACCAGTGGTGAACAATGAATAATCCGATTTTGACTGCTTGAAACCATGTGCTAGCAGAGCAGAAGAAAATTTGTTGAATCATTGTCTAGAGACTTGCCTGAGACCATAAATGGACTTATTTAGTTTGCAGGCCATATGCTACCCCTCAACCTTGTAGCCAAGTGGCAATTCCATAAACACTTCTTCGAACAAATCATCATTAAGAAAAGCATTATTGATATCAAGTTGGAGTAATTGCCACTCTTTCACAGCAGCCAAGGTTAACAACACCCGAACAATGGTTAATTTTGCCACTGGTGAAACTGTGTTTAAAAAATCTACCCAGCCTGTTGAGTGTATCCTTTAGCCACAAATATAGCCTTTAGCCCATCAACACTGCCATCAGCTTTCCTTTTCACTTTGTAGATCCATTTGCAGCTAATTGTATACTTGCCTTTTGGAAAAGGAACCACATCCCGAGTATGAGTTGCTTCTATGGCAAAAATTTCTTCTTGCATAGCTTTCTGCCATTCAGGATATTTGGCAGCTTGATGATAAAAAATGTGGTTTTTAAACATTAGAAATCTGAAGAGCAAATTGTTTATAATTGGTGGAAAGTCTGTCATAGGTCATATAATTGACTATAGGATATGGAGAAATAGCATGGCAGTGGTACTGTTGAAGGTAGGAAAGTGGTCTAGATGGTCTAGAAGATTTTTTGATAAGAGGAGGAAAACTAGATGAAGTGACAAGAATATCAGGATTTTCACTATGGATATTAGGATTTTCAGGTTCTGTATGAGCAGGTTCTGTAAGAAATGGTTTTGTGTGAACAAGTGGTGTAAGGAAGGAGACAACATCAGGAATTGATAATGGTTGAACCACATCTGGAAAAAGATCAAGGGCAGAAGCATGTGGTGATAAGGTGTGGAATAGAAATATAGATTCATGAAAAATCATATCTCTGGACACAAAAAATTTTCTGGGATGAATATTGTATAACTTGTAACCTTTGTACCTGAGTGGATAGCCTGTAAAGACTTATGATGAGACAACTTTTGGGGTGAATTTGTCTCTGGTGGACAGAAGAGTAGAGGCAAATGCTAAATAACCAAAAACCATGAAATCCTTGCAGTTAGGTTCCTTTTTGAATAACAATTGATATGGACTTTGTCACTTGAGCAATGAAGTTGGAGTCCTATTAATCAAGAAATAAGCAATTTGCAAACAGCCACCCCAAAATCCTATTGGAACTCTAGATTGGAAATTCCTTTGTAACATTCAATAAATGTTGGTGTTTCCTTTCTACCACAACATTTTGTTGAGGCCTCTCAACATAACTGAACTAGTGCAGTGTGCCTTTGGTTGTCAAAAAATCAGCTAATTGTAATTCTTTAGCATTTTATCATCTGAATTTCTTAATGGCTGTGTTGAATTCAGTTTCAACTAATGCAAAAAATTGTTTAACTAGAGCTAATGCCTCTGATTTGTTCTTCATCAAATATGTCCAAGTAAATCTAGTGTTGTCATCTACCAAGGTAAGAAAGTACCTCTTCCCATGATAGGTTGAAGTATGGTAAGGTCCCTAAATGTCATAATGTACCAAATCAAAAGGTAAATAAGCAAAATGATGATTATAAGTGAAAGACAATCTTTTCTGTTTGGATAATGGACATATATCACAATTATGACTAGAATATGAAACAGGAATTGAAAAATTGAATTGTTTATTCAGAATTTGTAAACATTTAGGAGAAATGTGTCCTAATCTATCATGCCACACATCAGCACGTACTTTATTTATAATAGGATGTGAAACTAAACTATGAATGTTTTTATTTTCAACAGAAACAGAGGCAACAGATTCTAGAAGTGTGATTGGACTAGATTTGTAGACATATAGTCTATGAATTAAATCACCCTTACTAATCATCTTCGAGAGGTTGTTGTCTTGTATGACAAAAGAGGAATTAATGAAGTTGACTGATGAATTGGATTGATCCAATAAAGCACTAACAGAAATAATGTTGACATGAAAAGATAGAATATACAAGACATTATGTATGACAAAAGTAGGACTAAGACTAATTGATCCTATCGAATGAACAAGTATAGTAGACTTATTAAGTAGTGTAACAAATGCATTAGACATAATAGTATGGCTAATAAAATTGTCTAGAGAACAAGCTGTATGACTTGGTGCTCTAGAATCTAAAATTCAATATTGACAGAAATCAGAAATAACAGAAAAAGAATATGGCAAGGAGGATAGTACCATACACTCAGAATTGTCTTGAACAGATTGATCAATAATAGGTTTGGAAGCCTGAGACATTTGGGATGACAACAATGAGATCAATTGTTGATATTGTGTTGTAGTAAGCACAAAAGAGACATCTTAAAAAGATGCTACAGAATCTGTGACTTGATGCACAGTATTGGAAGAACTAGAGGACTTCTTGAATTTGTATCTAGGAGGATAGCTATGAATACGGTAACACTTATCCATTGTGTGACCTATCAAGCCACAATGAGTGCAAGTAGGTCGATCTTTTTTGCCAGTTTTTGATCTGAAATCTACATTCTTGGAAGTTGCTGCTTTTACAGCAAAAACAACTTGAGAATCAGAACTTTGAGAAAAAAAAAATAACTCCAATGTCTTTCTGCCTTTCATCTTGAACAACCAAAGAAAATACTTTGGTAATAGAGGACAATGGATCCATTAACAGAATCTGACTACGAGCCTAAGCATGAACATCATTTAATCCCATGAGAAAAACCAGAACATATTCTTGTTGAGTATAATCTAGCAAAAGATCGAGCACCACCACATGTACAACTACAATTTAGGCGAAAATCATTGAGTTCCTCCCAAATTCTTTTCAATTTGGTGAAATACTGATTTACTATCATAGATCCTTGTTGAAGATTGACCGAATCTTTCTTGAGCTAGTAAATTCTTGGAGCATTCTTCTATTGAAAACGATCTTTCAAATCCATCCAAATTGTTGCTGCAGATTTAGCATTTTGATACTGAATTAAGCAATCAAGAACTAACAATGTTATTATTACGTTCCCAGGAAGAAAGAAGCTGAAAATCTTCATCAGTAGGTTTGGAAATGGTGCCATCAACAAAGCCAAATTTATTTTTGGAAAGTAGAGCCATTTTCATAGATCTAGTCCATGAATTATAGTTTTCTCTAGTAAACTGTTGAGAAACTAGAATCAAACCAGGACTGTCAGATGGATGAATGAAGAAAGGATTTGAGGAATCATCAATGGCAAATTGAAAGCGTGCCATGAGAGAAACAAAAAAATGAAAGTCGAAGCATAAGAAAGATTGAAGAAAAGAAACAAGAACAAGAATAGAAACTATGAAAGAACGAGTGCAGAGAAACAGAGAGAACTATTTTACTACTAATACCATATTGAGATCTAAAATTATGAATTGAATAATTGAATTGAACTGAAAACAAAAATACAATGAACAACTAGGCCTACACATGGGTCTAACCCAACCCGGTGACTCGACTAACCCGATTCAACCCGATATAAAATATCTGGGTTGGTTCGGGTAATCGGGTCTGTTCGGGTCAAAACCGACTAACCCGTTTACTTATTGGTTTGGGTACCGAGTTCAATAAACTAACCTTATGACCCGACCCGATGACCCGAACAAAACGACGTCGTTTTGGGAAAATATTTATATACGTTTGTTATGTTTCTGCTTCTGCCCAAAGCCTCACACTCACACAACTGCAGCTGCTATCCCCATTCCCCAAATTGAAACCCTCACCTCCCCTAACCCTCAGCGGTAGCACCACCGCCGCCTCTACTGCTGCTCTCATTTCATGCTCACATCACACACACACAGCCACTATCGTTTCCTCCCAAGCCCAGCCGGCACCCATGATCACGCATTCACGCCAAGTTCTCTGGTGGTTGTTCCTCTTTGTCGCCACATCTCCGATAGTGAACCCAAACACCAACTCGAACTTGAACCCGAACGTTGACGAGTAAGCATCACGACATGGTGAACCAGATCTGGAAGGTGGCTAACGCCAACCCGCCCATCGGAAGATCTTTGGGTATTGGGTTGAAACCCAAGCCATCGGGGATTGGGGATGAGGCAGGCTCCATCGATCATGTCGCCGTCAGGATTCGTGGTGGCGTCATCTCTCACAAGCAGCCGCGACTCCAACGATTAGTGCGATCCGGCAGGGGTCCACTGCTTTCGGTGGCGGCAATCCCAGTTTTCCTCTTCCTCCATTCCTCGTGGGTTTTCCTCTAGAGACGGTGAAGTTATGCTTTGAATCACAGAATTAGTATTATTTTTTTTTGCTGATTTGAATTTTGAGTAACCTTCTAGATTTGCATTGTGGGTTTTGCATGAATTTTAATGTGGATTTCTTGTTTGGTTGCTTGGGGAAGTTGTGGAATGGGAAAGGGTGTTTGAATTTGAGATTTTCCTGTGTTTATGACATGGTTTGGGTTGGGTTTTTTGCTTATAATGCTGTCTGTTGTTCTCAATTTTCTGTATACCCTAAACCCGACTATTCGATCCAAACTAACCCGATAGTTATCAAGTTAGTTCGATTCAGGTTACACGAATTTTTTTATACAAAATCGACCCAACCCAACCTGATTCGACCTCAATTGATTAGTTTGAACATTTTTTATCCTTAAACCTGAAATAACCCGACCCGTGTACAACCTTATGAACAACTATTTATAGTTGTAAATCTAACTAACTAACTAATAGTGTTGTATATACTAACTGAAAAACTAACTTAACAGTTATCAACTAACCAATTCTACTAATAATGATCAGTTAATAACTAATTTTAGTTAAATACAAATGCTAAAAAGGGAAAAAAAATATCTACTTCTGGCATAAGCAATTTTGCGGAAACACCAATTTCAATCCAACACTATACATGTATCATGAAAAATAAATAAGATGAAACAGAACAAGTGAATAAACATGCATCGATTGTCGTGGTTACACAAATCACACATGTCAATATCCATGGAGAGAAAATTGTTCATCACAATGAGAAAATAAACAACATAAAAAAATGCTAGTGAGTTCTCCCAGTATAGCCTCTCTCGTGAATCCAAAAACTAATCTCTCGAGTTTTACAGTGCTACATGTGTTTACTTTCTTTTTTAGTAGAGCACTGCTATTTAGTGCAAAAAAATTTGGACGAATAGAGCACGAAATGTTGTGGCAATAAAATAATGAGAAAGACACGAAAATCAGGAAAATTGAAATTGTCAGTGAAGCATAATAAATATAAATTATCGAATGAAATAAATTAATAATAAAATAAATATTAAAATAAAATATTTAAAAAAATAAATTACTAATATTTTTATTTTCTAATTAAACTCATTCAATGAATATGTACGAATTAGATTTCGTACTATCAAGCATTACTATCTGTATTTAAAGAGTATTTACTGTCACAGCTTTTACTAGTCAAAAACGTCTTTCGCACTAAATAACTATTCAGTGTGTTTAAAATGTAAAAAATAAAAAATAATTTGATTTATATATTAAATTTAATTAAATTTTATGTTTAAAATATTTAAAAATAAAAAATAATTTAATTTTTAAAATTTATAAATTTTATTTATTTTATTTTAAAAATTCTATCAATTTTAATAAAATTTTTTAGAATTTAATTTAATTTAAAATAAATAGACTATTTTATTTTTAGTAATTATTTCTAATAATATTTTATAAGAATTAAAATATAAAATAATAAAATTAAATTAAATTAATTTTTATTTTAATAAATTCTAAACATAAAATTTAATTTCTAAATCAATTCAAATTTTATTTTTTAAAAAATTTTAAACACAAAATTTAATTTTTAAATTAAATTAATTTAATTTAATTCTAATCAAATTAAATTATTTCTTATTTTTATTCATCCAAATTATTTCTTATTTTTATTCATCCTTTTTAGTTTTATGTACGAATTAGATTCCATACTATAAAGCATTACTGTATTTAAAGAGTATTTACTGTCACATTATTTCGGACTCTATTAGTCAAAAGCAACTTTCGCACTAAATAGCCATGCTATAGTTTATAACATTTTTTTTTTACACCAGTTCGCTCAAATCCAAATTAATTAAAAAATAATAATTAAAAAAATCGACAATAATAAATATAGATTAGATTGATTTAAATTAAATTATGAACAACTAATCGATTTAGTTCAATTTTTAGTTTGTGATTTAATAGCAAGGGAGTGAGTTGAGGAGATTTGTTCAATTTTTAATTTAATTTTATAAAATCAATCCAAATCAAATTAAATTGATTATTATATTAATTATATATTTAAAATTATTTAAATATTCTTAATTAACTTTAATACTATTGATTTTGTATCAAATAACTAATGTGTCAGACTTACATTATACTACTAATAATTTTTTTAATAAACATACAAAAAACTCATAGCAAATGTAAGAAACTTTATTGCCAAACATATAATGATAATGATGTTTAATTCTATTAAAAATGAAAAAAAGACAAAGTACTATTGCTACTAGACCAAAGCCAATATCAAAAAAAGAAGTAACGTAATTAAACTAATTCAAGTTGATGAATATGCATGCTTATGTTATCATCTATCAATTAATATTATGTTACAAAATAATTGAGCTTGACCTAGTATAAAAATTGAAATATAATATGCACTTGGGATTATGCAAAATTAAAACTTTGCTTCATTAATTGAGCCTATGACTATGTTTGGTGCGTCGTATAAGAAGGATCTAATAGTATAAGTTAATACTATTAGACTTTATGAGACGTTTGGTATGTTCACCTGATAAGAAAGTTAAATATGGTCAAAACTTTTTATTTCACTCTAATAGTGTAACACTATCCTCCTTATGATCTCATAATATAATTGATAAAATTTTCTCTCACCACTACCTTCCACTTTTAATATTATTAAATTCGTTATTATTATTATTATTATTATTATTATTATTATTATTATTATTATTATTATTATTATTTCATTGGTGGTTTGACAAGGAAAATATGATGGTAAAAAATATTAAGAATAATAGTCATAGTAAATAATTATATATCCTATCAAGTTATTTATACTAAATGTACCAAATGCTTGATAGTATAAGAACTTATCAGATTGTTTATAATATCAGACTTTATCATATTGTCTTATACTATCATGTTTTATACTATCAAGTGTACTAAACGCAGCCTATATGTAATATATTTATAACATTGTTGTCAATGTGTTATTTAGAATTTGAATTATATTATTGTTGTGTATTGCTCTCATTTAAATTACATTTTCATTATGTTATTAGTTAAAAATTGAATCATCCAATCCAATCTAAATTGATTAAAATTAATTTAGATTGAATCAGTTTAGTTATTAGAATTTATTCAATTCAAACTAAACCGATGATATTTATGTTATTTGGATCGAATATTTTTTTTACTTCAAAGCAGATTTAAACCGATCTGAGAGCCCCTAACCTTTTATTTAAAGAGTTTCTTCATGGTTCTAAGTATTTGACTAGTCAAATATTCATAAGACTACTTTGTCACCAGGCATAAAATTTAAAAAAATTAAATCAAGTTTTAAATTAATTAATATGAGCCACAAAAATATCATAAATTCTTCACAGTATCAAAGATATGTTCCAGGACCTTAAATCTGTAGAAGTTCAAAAATTGTGGCATTAGCTATTCACGATAGTTGTGAAGAAGAAAGCTTTTGTGGCCATTTCGATTTGGAAGCCCCTTTCTTCCTAAAGCCACTTAACAATCATGTATAGCTCAAATTATAACCCACTCTGTTACGTACCAAAAAAATCCCACCCCGTTATCTGCCAAAAAACTTTTCTTGGCTGCTACCGTGCCTGTAAAACCCAAATCTTAAAATCGAAACTTCTTGCTTTGTATTTTTCTCCAAATCAACCTTTTAACTTAATGACAAAAAAAAAACATTTTATTTAACATAAAATTAGTTGTTCATTTTGATTACATATCATCGCCTTCCTATTTAACTAAAAATTATACATAGGTCGTAACCAAAAAAAAAAAAACAGGCATAGGTGACAAAGTACTGCATAACAGATTAAATTTGAAGAATGTTCTCGTGCCGTTTATAAGGTCAAGGTGCCGAGCTTCTTACAAAGTAAAAATCCGAAGGAAGCAAGAGAAGATTTGTTTTGGGTTATAACATCAAAATGAAATGCGATGCAGCCAGAATTTCCTTTCAAAGTTTAATAATCACGGTCTCATCTTTCTCTAGAGCTTAATCAACCAAAAAAAAAAAGTTCTAGTGGCATAAGTGGCACCGCACACAATCTCTTTGCCTTTGTTACGTTTCAAATGCTACAATAACATTTTGTTTAGGGATTAGACAAATAAACCCTTTTATAAGTAGCTCATTTTAAACATCATTTTGAGTATTTCATGAATTATTTAGTAATTTAACAATCCAAATTATGCACATAATACATTAAAACAACTATTAAATTTACTTTATGAGAATTCCCTCATATAACATACTGCGTGCAACTGGAGATCCCGAGAAGTCGGGAGTCAACCATTAGGAGCTAATAAAAAAATTAATGAGATAAAAGATGGGATTAAAATATGATTAGTGATTGAATAACCATTTAATTATACGTCCTACACCATTGGCATTCCAGATTTTGATACGTTAATCCACAGGCATATCTGCACAGCAGCCATAGCCGACAAGAAAGTGTTATTGCCATTCACCGTGAGCCAAAGAAACAAACTACCAAATTTGACCCAAAAACAAGACACAAACTACAGAATCGACCGCAAGCGTTTGCAACTTAGCATTGCATGATTCAATTTCAAACAAAAAATATATACAGCAAAGCATACTTAAGAAAGTAACCAACATATTATAGCGATTGATAAAATGCCGAAAAATTAACAGGTGGAAACGACACCGTATCCCGCAAGAGGATCCAGATCGGAGCGTTTGGCGAACCTGCCTTTGATCCTTGGCCTAGTTTCCGCATATGCTTTCCGGGAAGCATAACGAATGGTCTTCTCGAACTTTCGGTTCTTCCTCTTCTCCCTGTACCTCAACACCCTCGCTTCCCTATCCGCCGCCGAGAACACCGCCACCGCCACACCCTGATTCCCTTCCTCCACCACCGGCTTGCTGTATATCTCTGACATCGTATTCCCATCAGGCACCACCCCAACCTCAATCGACGACGACGATACCTGAACAAATTAAACAACCACATGTTATGTCAATTCTCAAGGAACAAACAAAAAACAACACCTCAGGCTCGATCAGATTGTTCTTACACTATGACTCATCTGTGACTGTGACTGTGACTGTGTGTTGTACTTGTAACCGTAGCCGAAAGGCTCATTGCTCTGTACCGGGACTACTCCGTCGGTGGTGCCGGAACTTTTCTGCTCCGCTTTCGGATCCAAAGGTCCGTAATCCAGATCTATGTAAGGGACGGGTTCCATTTCGGAGAACAAGTACTGAGCGGAGTTTAGATCTGCTTTTGGGTTGGGAAGCAACCAGGAAGCGGCCTCGGCCTCTTCAGTGCTGACGTCAACATCTGCGTCACTGGAGAAGAAGCGCTGGTCGTCGAGGAAGTTAACGGCGGATTTGAGGAGTTCGAAGAAGGGAGTGACGGGGACGCGCTCGTGGCGAGCGGCGAGGGGGTTGGCGGAGTGGATGTCGCGGTCGCAGGCGAGGCAGAGAGAGGCGGCGTCGGCCTTGCAGGTGACGTGAGCGGGGGCTTGCTCGCAGACCTCGCAGAGGGAGACGCGAGGGTGGCGAGAGGCGAGCTTGTTGGCGGCATGTACCTTGGAGTCACAGGGCACGCAGAGGAAGGCGGAGTCTGGGCGGCAGTAGAGGGTAGCGGTGGCGGATTTGCAGGAATCGCAGAGCTTGGAGGCCATGGCTATGGCTTCCTCCAAACTCTGAATGTGTTTGTTGGTTGTTGAGGAAGGAAGGTGGGAGATGCGTGATTATGTGAAACAAGTCTATCTGGTGGGGCCAGGGAGATCTGGTGCATGGCCAATTGAGGAGTGACGCGTGGATGAGCCTTAGCCAAAATTGACTATATACGAAAATAATTTTTAAATAAATATTATTTATTATAAACACATAAATTATTATTAAATATATATAAAATAATAAATATTATTATAAAATTATATTAATTATTAATAATATTTTTAAACATATTAAATAATAATTTAAATATTTAAATTATAACATATAAATTCAACTTAAATTTTTTGTACAAAAAACTTGACAGTGAAAAGGAAGGACTAAGGACCTTTTAGCTTTTGCCTTTAGGAAATTAGGACCGTGTGGTGTCGGAGAATTTAAATATGGATAAGTTGTAAAGTGGTTTATGAATTTATCATAATTTTTGAATTATTAATTTATTATTAAAATAAATTAATAATTTAAATTAAAAATAAATTTTATTAATAATATTAAATTTATATAAAAATTTAATTTAATTAATTTTTTTATAAATAATTATATATATAAATAATTTATAAATTTTAATTAATAATTTTTTATATATATATATAAATTTATATATAAATATTATTAAATTAAAAAAAAATTATAAATAGATTAAATTTGTTGAGTCCATATTAAAAACTAAACGTATGCTGCCTTCCTATCCCATATTCCAATAATCATTCATGCTTTGTCCCTTTCAAAGTGGACCCCACTTCATGGTCTGTGGCGGGGGCAGGTACAGCTATGGTGCCCACCCGCAACGTTTTTTGACATCTTTTTATTACATCACTCTCAATGATACAGTGCGTGTTTGAAAATTCGTTTGAGTTTTTGATGTAGGAATAACTTTATTTTTTAGTTGATTTAATATCTTTTTTTTTTAAATGTGAATCAAATAATGTTTTGTTAAAATTAAAAATAATATTTTAAAACTTTTGAAATAAAAGTTTAAACATAAAATGTAACTTTCAATTAAACTTAAATTTACAAACACACTTTCAACTAAACTTCTGATTCAAACACACACGTAGTAACTCTCTTTTAAGGTTTTTCTTTTAAGATTAAAAATAAAATTAAATAATTTTAAAATAAAGAAATATAATGTAATGTTATTAAAATATTTTTTCTTCTTTTTTATTAATTTTCTGTACTAATTTTACATAATATAATATATATTTTTCATTAAAAAAGGTATAGTTTAAAAATTAATTAATATTTTTTAAATATTTTAAAATAAAAATAATTTGAAGCAAATTAAAAATTTTAAAAAAATAATTATTAAGAGATGAATGAAGAATACCATTTTATATCACCATAAATTTTATTGTCTATTTAGAGTTATATTCACATAATTTTTTATATACTTACACTTTAATTTTATCATATATATTTAATATGAGAAATATGTTAAAGAGTAACATATAGAAACCATTATCCTTTTATTATTATTCTCTCGTGCATTTCACTCTATTATCAATATAGTTCTATAAATAATTTAATTTTATATTAATACATTTTTCTTAAAAGTTTATATTAATACTGCCTATCATATAATGTTAGTTGCATGGAAATAATAATAAAATAATAATGATTTCATTCTAATGAGTTTCATCTAGCGAAAGCAAGTTAGGTTTATAAGTGGAATGAATGTTGTTGAAATTTACTTGATAATAAGAGGTTTTATGTTCAAATCTCAACAGGTGAGAAACATCCCTTGGAGAGGGGTCATTTCCTAAGCTGTTCTCGATCCCAAAATAATAACTCACTCAGCCATCATTTTTAATACTAAGGATATGTTTGGATGAAAGATTTTAGAGGAAAAAAAAAAGGAGGAATTATTTTTTATTTTGAGTAAATATTTTTTATATTTAATTTTTTTTAAATAAATAAATAATATGAAAGATAATCATATAACATCATTTTTTATTCATGTTTATAAACATTTTATAATTATCTTAATTTATAAATAAAAAATAAATTTCTTTTTTAAAAAAAAAAACTCTCCATCCAAATATACCCTAAATGAATATGTCACTTTCGCAGCAAATCTCTCACATTAAATATATGCAATAGAATTAAAGTATACGTACCTAAAAAATTAGGTGAATATAACTCTATAAATAATTCTATTTTATATTAATATATTTTTCTTTAAATTTTATATTAATATTGCCTACCATATAATGTTTATCAAAATTATTAACCTGTCTTAACTTAAAGTTTATTAAGATGTGTTTAGGTTGTATTTCGCTTGATTTAATATCGTAAATTATTTTAAAATTTATATTTTTTATCATTTATTATAAATAATAAATTTTTTAATTTAAATTAATAATTTTTACATAATATGATAATATATTTATATTAATATTAATTATTTCAAAATATATATTATAAAACATATATTAATTTTATTTTCTTATTTTTAAAATTTTATAATTTAATTATGTATAATATTTTATTTAATATCAAATTAGCTTGATAATAATTTAGTAATTAGTTGGATCATAATTAAGTCAAATTCGAATTTAAAGGTTTATCTTATCAAAATATGGGTCAAACTCGGGCCAATTCAAACATCTCTCACCTCGTTCCATAAACATTCTAAATAATATAACAATCGGAGTAGTAAGAAGAGTAACGGTGGAGAGTTATAAAAATTAAAAACAAAATGACAATACTAGAGATTAATAATGTCACAACCAGAGCAGTAAGAAGAGCAATGCTGGAGAGTTATAAAAACAAAATGACAATGGTAGAGATTAAATTTTTTTTTTTGACAGAATTCAGTTTAAATTTATCAAAATCCAAAAATAATTGTTAGATTAGTGGTCACGACTTTTTATCCATTAAAAAATCAATAATAATAAATAACTTATTTTAACAAAAATTCTGATTATCTAATCTTTTTTGTAACAAATACTTATGGTGTAATATGCATTGCTTTTGCCTTTTGGCTCCTTTTATTCTCATGTAATTATCATGGGATTATGAAAGAGTAACTGTACATATATACCCTCTTCTTTTTTTTTTTTTTGCTAGTGTAAAATATTATAGTTCACTTTGATACAATAATTTAACTTTTCTCTAAGATTAAAAAAAACTCATTTTTTTGTTATATATCTTTGCAGAAATGATAAATAATACAAAAGTTCAAATTATGAAAAAAATTATTGGAAGAATTCTTATTCGCAATTATATGAAATGATTAGTTTCACAGTAATATCAGTAAAAATAATTGGTCAAATATTAAAAAATAATACAAAAACTTTTTTCATGAAATGTGATCTTAAATTTGATTTTGAAATTTATATATATATAAATAATATTGTTAAAAAAAATCTCATTTAGATACCTAATTATACTTTAAATAATTAGTTTCTTATTTATTAAATAAAAGATATTTTAAGAAATAAAAAAATAATAAATTTGCAGAATTAATTTCATGACTAGTAGTGGTAGTTTTTTTTTCCCAATAATCTCTTCCTTTAGTTATTACATATAATCTAAGTCAAAATCCATTCTTTATTATATTTCTCTTTATATCTATTTGTCATGAATTTTGATATTCTCACGTAAGATTTTCATATGATATAGTATTTTATACTTTTTAATTACTTTATACCAAACTCAAGAATTATAAAAACTGGATATTAAAAGTGAAATTTGCATCTTATAATAGAATAGATATAAAATTGGTATCATGAACATGATCGGCTCAACCAAAGCTATATCAGAACTTCTAGCTCCATGTCACAACCAAAAGTTTATGGACCTTCACATTACAAAATTATTAAGCTTTTATGAAGATATTTTTGGCCCAAAAATTAGAAGATTCTAGAAGCTTGGAGAAAATCCTAGAGAAGATAGGATCATGAAAGATTCCTAGAAATATCTTCAAAAGTGTAGAATTATTCATAGAAAAATTGTGTAAATATCTAGATATTTGAAAAAAAACTAAAACTAAATCATTTTTTTTTCATTAACGTCTATAATTTTTAGGTTTAAAAATATATGCAGTAATCATTTTTTTAGAAAAATAAACATTATTTTAATTAAAAATTACTTTTTTTCATTCAATACAAACATTTCTAAAACAAACGGGCAGCAAATTAAACTATCTTGTCTTGATTAGAATAAACTTGGTTTAGCCTCGAGTTTGGGCATGATTGCGTTGAGAGTGTGTCCAAGGTCGTGACAATGAATCAGCTAGGTTCGTGAAGGGCGCGAACTAAGAATTGGGAAAATGTCGAGACATGGCGAGGAGCACGTCGAAGGAGTAAGAGGGAGGGATGTTGTTGTTCCTCCTAGTGGTGGCAAGAAGTCACGATGATCTAGTGTGAAGATGTCGTTCCTTAGAAGAAAATGGTTTCCTAAGAGAATGCACTTTATGGATGTGCGCTACAAAATGTCGAGCACGACAAGGAAACCTTATAGTCTCATGTCTTTTTCGACCTATTGAAGGAAGATGTCTTAAGTGCTCAAAGGAGTGAAGAGGAGAAGGAAGAACTTTGACACCCTTGAGAGCAAACTCGAAGACATCATTAAACTTGTGGATATCAAGGGATCTCTTGAGGAAAAGGGTGTCTTAAACTATGGTGGCTAGCATGAGTGAAGTACGTGATGCTCTAAGGATCGACCTTCTAAAAGGAGTTCATGTGTGAGGGATGCTCGTGAGGTGGAGAACTTTTACGGCAAATTAGGTACTTTGAGTGCATGAAGGTCGAGGGACGAACAAATTAAGGTTATATTTCCCTTTACCTGATAATGCTATGGTGGCGAAGAAAGCATTTCATAAAGAAAATGTACCATAGCCACATAGGAAGATTTCAAGAAGGAGTTGAAGAGGCAATTCTTCCCTGAGAATGTGGTCTATGAGGCGAGAAAGAAGTTGCGCGAGCTTAAACACAAGACAACGATTCGTGACTATGTTAGGGAGTTCACCACTCTTACCCTTCAAATCCTTGACTTAGCCACAGAGGATGCCCTTTTCTTTTTTGTTGATGGTCTCCAACCATGGGCCAAGCAAGAGTTACAACGAAGGGGTATGCAAGACGTGGACGAAGCCATTGCCATGGTCGAGTCGCTCACCGAGTACCAACGAGGTGAGTCAAAATCTAAACCTTCTTCTAAATTCAATTCTAGTAAAGGTGGGGGAGACAAAGGGAAATGTGTGACTAAGAAGGATAGTAAGTACTCTTCTAAGAAAGAGTACAAAGAGCAGAAGAAAGCCTTCGTACTCAAGGGTAGGTGCTTTGTGTGCAAGGGGCCACACCAAATGAAAGATTGTCCTAAACTAGGGATATTAGCATCTATTGTAGAGGAGCGAGAGTCCCCATCTAGTGAGGTGGAACATGTGGGATCTCTCCAATTTTTGACCATGTTGAAGATAAAAGAGCCACCTCAATCCAAGGAGAGAAAATGGTTGATGTTCGTGGAAGCTTCTATTAATGGGAAGCCAGTAGAAGCCATGATTGATACTAGCACCACCCATAACTTCATCACCCCTAAAGAAGCCGAAAGGATTAGGTTGAGGATCTCTAACGGAGAGGGCTGGCTCAAGACTATCAACACCAAAAGCCAACCTCTTGTTGGAGTTGCTAGAAGGATAGGGATAACTCTTGGCTCATAGAAGGGAGTTGTGGATTTCTCCGTTGCTTCCATAGATGATTTCAAGATTGTGTTAGGCATGGATTTCCTAAGGAAGGTGAATGTGGTACCGATGTTGTTCTGTGACACCATGTGCACTATGGAGAAAGGGTCTCCATGCATGGTGCCAACATTCTCCAAGCCTAAAGGAGTCCAGATGATGTCAGCCATGCAAGTTAAGAAGGGGCTTAAGAAGGGTGAGACCACCTATTTAGCGACGCTTAAGGAGGAGTCCATGGAGGAGATTGATGATCTACCACCAGTAATTCAAGAAGTTCTCAAGGAGAATGAGGACATTATGTCGCCTAAGTTACCACCACAACTACCACCAAGGAGACCCGTTGATCATAAAATCGAGTTGGAGCCAGAAGCAAAGGCGCCTGTGATGGCACCTTACAAAATGGCACCACCCGAGCTGGAAGAGCTTAGGAGGCAACTAAAGGAGTTGCTTGATGTTGGGCATATTTGACCCTCCAAGGCACCATATGGTGCACCGGTCTTGTTTCAGAAGAAATATGATGGCTCGTTGAGACTGTGTATTGACTACCGGACGCTTAACAAGGTAACTATCAAAAATAAGTATCCTATTCCTTTGATAGCCGACTTGTTTGATAGGCTTGGAAAGGCCAAGTGGTTCACAAAGCTATACTTGAGGTCGAGTTATCACCAAGTGAGGATTGCTGATGGTGATGAGCCCAAGACCACTTATGTCACCTGATATGGGTCCTATGAGTGGTTGGTGATGCCGTTTGGCCTAACCAACACCCCAGCCACTTTCTGCACATTGATGAATGAGATCTTTCATCTATACCTTAACCGATTCGTAATGATGTACTTAGATGATATAGTCATCTATAGTAACACCTTAGAAGAACACGTTGAACACCTCCGAGCTGTGTTCAAGATTCTAAGAGAACAAAGTTTATATATCAAGAAGGAGAAGTGCTCTTTTGCCAAGAACAAGGTACACTTCTTGGGGCATGTCATCAAGGATGGGACCCTAATGATGGATGAGGCAAAGATCAAGGCTATCAAAGAATGGGAGCCTCCAACTAAGGTCTCTGAGTTGAGATCTTTCCTTGGGTTAGTGTATTACTATAGGCGGTTCATTCAAGGATACTTTGCTAAAGCGACTCTCACCAATCTTCTTAAGAAGAACCATGCATGGGAGTGGACAGAAAAAATCCAACAAGCCTTTGAAGGGTTAAAGGCAACCGTGGTGGAGGAACTCGTGTTAGCTCTCCCCGATCACTCTAAGTTGTTCGAAGTGCACACTGATGCTTCTGACTTTGCTATTGGAGGGGTGCTCATGCAAGAAGGACATCCAATAACATTTGAGAGCCGTAAGTTGAATGAGATAGAGCAGCGATACACCGTCCAAGAAAAAGAGATGATAGCAATAGTACATTGCCTAAGAACTTGGCGTCATTACTTGCTAGGGTCACATTTTGTCATCAAGATTGACAATGTGGCTACTAGCTACTTCCAAACACAAAAGAAGTTAACTCTGAAGCAAGCCCGATGGCAAGATTTCGTAGCAAAGTTTGATTTCAGGATGGAATATAAGCCAGGGAAGGCTAATGTTGTGGCTGATGCGCTAAGTCGCAAAGCTAAGTTGGCTGCTATCTCCCAGGCCGAGGGGGGCATCATAGATCGCATCAAGGAGGGGTTGGATCATGATCCCTTGGCCAAACAACTTCTAGAGTTAGTGAAAGAATGAAAGACTAAGAGATTTTGGTGCGAGGATGAAGGAGAAGGATTTATGTTCCCAAGTGGAACAACTTGAGGAGGAATCTTATAAGAGAGTGCCACGACACTAAGTGGGCGGGTTACCCGGGGCAACGACGCACATTGCGATTCTTGACTCAACCTACTATTGGCAGATGCGAGTTGAAGTAGAAAGTTACGTGAAGACTTGTCTTGTGTGCCAACAAGACAAGGTGGAGAACAGAAATCCAAGTGAATTGTTGGAGCCACTACCCACACCAGAGCGTCCTTGGGAAAGCATCTCCATGGACTTCATCTCGGCACTTCTCAAGTCCGAGGGGCTTGGTTCCATCACGGTAGTAGTTGATTCTCAAAGTATGCTACATTCATCGACCAGACTGGGAATGTAATTGAGGAGACAACGACTATTCTTCAAGCATGTTGTGAAGTATTGGGGTTATTAGAACTATCATTAGTGATAGGGATTTAACTACCGAACTCTTCAAGTTCATGGGGTCCGAGCTACATTTCTCTACTAGCTTTCATCCTCATACTGATGGGCAGACCGAGAGGGTACATGCTTTGTTAGAATGTTACTTGAGGCATTTTGTGAGTGCTAACCAAAAGGATTGGCCGAGACTCCTAGACGTGGCTCAATTTTCCTACAATTTACAAAAGAGTGAGTCCACGGGGAGAAGTCCTTTTGAGATGGTGATAGGCTAACAACCTCTCACACCCCACACGCTGGCAACCTCTTATAAGGGGAAGAGTCCGAAGCATATCACATGGTTAAGTCATGGAAGGAGCAAATGACATAGCACACTTACAACGGACAAAGCGACAAAGAAGGAAGATGAAGAAATGGGCACGATCGAAAGAGACGATAGTATCAACTTGGAGATATGGTCATGGTGAAGCTTCTTCCTAATAGTATAATTTCGGAGGGTTCACAAATGATTGTTAATATCGTTTGAGGTAATTGGACAAGTAGGAAAAGTATCCTATAAGCTCAAACTTCCTTTAGCATGAATGTACATCCAGGTCTTCCATGTGAGCATATCAGCCTTATCATGGGGATATGGAGGAGCCAACAGGGCGATCGGCGGCACTACCCATAGTGATTAAGTCATTTGATACAAAAGTGGAGGAGGTCTTAGCCAAACGAGTCGTAAGAACAGTGTGGGTACGTCCAAGTACCCAATACTTAATCAAGTGGAAGGGATTGCCATTGAGCGAGGCAAATTAGGAGACACGTGAGGATCTTTGGCAATTCGAAGACCACCTAAAGCGATATCATGCCGCAAACGCAACGAGGACGTCTGCGTCATAGGAGTGGGAGTGTCACAACAAAAAATTTATGGACCTTCACACTACAAAATTATTGGGCCTTTATAAAGATATTTTTGGCCCAAAGATTGGAAGATTCTAGAAGTTTGGAGAAATCCCTAGAGAAGGTAGGATCATAGAAGGTTCCTAGAAATATCTTCAAAAGTGTAGAATTATCCATAGAAAAATCTTGTGTAAATATCTAGATATTATGAAGGAAAAATCTAGAAACTAAATCATAACCGTCTATTAATAAACGATCTTCACCGTTCATTGAGGAGGTGGAACTAGTATATATAGGTGAGACAAATCATTTGTAAAGGCATAGAGAAACTTGTGAGCTATCTTATATTCAAACATCATTGTACTAGCTACCTTTCATTCAATACAAAGTTTCTATTTCTAAAGTACTTCTTGCATTGTTGCTTCTCTTAGCAACTATCTTGTCTTGATTAGAGTGAGGCTGACTTGGTTTAGTGTCAAGTGCCGACACGATTGCGTTGGAGTATGTCTAAGGTTGTGACATCCAGGTCTCATCCATTAGTAGACAAAGCCCGGAAAACTCATGAAATTGAAAATAGTGTGTATTTGGAAAAGTTTTGAAAAAATTAAATTATGATATAATTTTTTTAGAGTTTATTTTTAAGCTATTTTTTCTGGCTTTTGAGAAAAAGTACTAAAACTGCTTTTTCTTTTTTTGGTGCTTATACTTTTCATTTTTAAAAAATATGCAATTATTTTTTAAAAAAAATAAACATATATTTAAATTAAAAAATACTTTTTTTCTTAAAAAACAAACGGGCCTCAAATTAAACTTTGTTGTTAAGGTAGATAAACTTCTAACTAGCCTCGAGTTTGGGCTACGCCGCTAGAGACGCGAAGGCTTACACAAGAACAATGTTACAAAGCCTGACATTGAAATGGAGACATATAATGTTCCACTTAATTGGGCCTTTTGAGTGGGGCAAAGTTTATGTGTGTTCGTTCCACTTAATACAGGCTCTAAAAAAATATTTGGACCTACACGACCCAAATTTAAGTTTAGTTTTTTTCTATTTGGTTACAAAGTTTAGTTTCATTGAGTATACGTAAAATTTGAATTTAGAAAGTATAAAATATGAAAGGGAGTTAAAAACTTAAAATGGAGTGATATATATGAAGCTAAAGCCTAAAAGATATGATGAGGTGATGGTTTTTACTTATTATTCCTTTGTAAAGAGTGAAAAATTAATTTATATTAATTTGTATGCTGTAAGACTGAAGAATTTCAAAAGAAAATAAAGAACTACGACCCATTTTGATGCTTCATTTTTTTTATATACTAAAATGTTTATTGTGAAAGAAAATTCTTCTCATTTTAAGGTTAGAAACTCAAAGCAAACCAACAACTTGAGTTGCAAATCACTTATTAATGAGAGACTCAGAGATTTCAAATCCAAACTTATAATTGTTATGAGCAAAAGATCAATTAGGTGAGTCAAAAATAATCATTATGTAATCTGTGCAAATATTTTACATTTTATTAAAGGTATAAAATTGTTTTAAACTAATTTTTTTTTCTAAAATTTTAAACAAGATCAAAGTTCAACAACAGTTATATAATGCTTATATTCCTCCTATCCACTCCGTGCATATTGTAACTGCATACAATACGAATACCAGGTTGGGTGAAATTTTAAGCAGCTGATTGGACGTGTATATGCCCTTTATTTTGTGACAAACGACAATCAAGTATCGAATCTATTCAGTAATATTATTAACGAGTATGGTCGAATTCAAGCATAAAAAAACGTCATTTCTGTTGTTTAAAGCCACATCCACAGCAGTGACAGCACACTCTGAATCTGTCTTTTTTTAATTCCATGACCATCTATATGACCTGCCTTCGTTTCATCCAGCTATCAAGGCAACAGCATATTAGCAGAGTATGTGCAATGCTCGTACATATTCCCATCGCAGTTTCTTGTCCACATCCCTTCTTAATTTAATTAACCTTCGTTCCGTTCTCTACTTTAGGACACCTTGAAGTTGTTGGAGAGTTTCACGTTATTCAACAATGGTGATCCACCCGTGAAAAGCGGATGGGGTAACTACAAAAAGAGAGAAAAGAATAAAGGTAAATAAAAAGAATCAACCTAAGTTGGACAAATTATACATAATTTGATAATTGATCTGTTTCTTCTGTGATGTAATTATTTGCGTTAAAAAAAAAACCAATGGAAATGTCTAATATTTGCCAATAATGGAAGAAGTAGTTATCGAAAAGGGTAGCCAAAGCCACGGGTTAGAAGCATTGTTGCAGTATCTCCTCCTTTTCCGATTGTTCTTTTCATGTGTATATTTTCTCGACGTAGTATTTTTCCCTCTAAAGGAGTGTTTTTCGATTTTCGGGTGTTACTCACCCAATCCACGTGGATGGATGTGGATGATGGAGGGTGATCAGAAGGCATAATACAACAAAGAAAAAATATACTCATGCACCTTCTTTAAGAGTGTATAGATTATATACATTTTTTAAGAATATGTAATTTAATAAAAAATAAAATAATAAAAAATATATATATGATAAATTATATTAAATAAAATATAAAAAATATATATACATTATTTAATATAAAATTTTGTCTAACAAAATCAAGAAGAAAACGGCAAGCATATATCTAATCGACGTGTCTTACAGTATAAAGGTTGAATGGGGTTTTTCCCCAAAAAAAAGGTCCCTCTGTCAGCATATAAACTTATCCAATCTATAAAGCTTATCTGGTTAAAGATAATGGTCACACTGAAGAAAAAGAAAAAAAAAAAATACATACAACTGATATAAGGTACGTAAATTTATGTTAAAATGTATTTAGTAATGTTTTAAAAGTTAAAACTTTGATATTGAATCGACCAGACTGTGAATTAATTACATATTTATGATTTGAATATTATTTAATTATAAATTTAACTAAATAAATAAATCAAATAATGATGTAAAAGTTTCGAAAATTCAATTTTCTACTAATTTTTTTATCATTGATATTTAGTCTGAATATATATTACAGACGGCAGAGCTTCCCGGTGTACGAAAATTAAAAGAATAATGAAGCATTTCATTTCTCTAGCGAAATGACATCTTACAACGTCCATTCACAGCAAGATAATATATCCTAGATTTTTTATTTATTACGTGTATATATCCTAGTTAATATCGTTGTATTTGACAAATAAAAAAAATCGTTGTTTTAGGTAGATGTATCATTTTTATTATCACACATGAAAAAACACGATCGGATCGGATTCGACCATAAAATCAATGATCTGATTATGTGTCCGGTCTATTTAATTGAAAAAATTGAAGGTGCAAAACATGGGTAGAAAACTAGTAAAATTGATAAAAATTGATAGTAATTTTTTAAAAAAAATCCTTAAACACTTTAAAATTTTTTTTTGACTTAAATGAAGGCATAATACCAAATTACAAAAATTTATATTGATACAAGACCTAAGAGAGATATAAGAAGATTTGACTTAAAAGTTTATATTGCTGCTCCCCACCGCAGCACACTTCGCCGCCAATTTCTTCCTCTCTGTCACAAATGTTATTTGACCCAAAAAGAAACATTATTGCAAGGGCCATGGTCTTCGATTTGGTTCGAGATGAAATCAATTGATAATGTTTGCTATAAATTGCTTTTGATCAACTTTGTATATTGATTATTGTAACTAGATTATCCTGATTCAATTAACATTAGACTATAAGTTAGACCTATTTTGAAATGTTAAGTTTATGAAAGTTTAGATCGATATCCTATCTGTAAGATCTGATCGACCTATACTTAAATAGTATATATATGTATACACGCGTATTTATACGATTCAACAAGTCATCGACCATTTGGTCCATCACTGAATGGTTGTTACGGTTTCTAGCAATGTGGGGTATATATTTAAAAATGAACAAAAGTTATAATAATTCCTCATATTGGTGTGACGTTATTATTATGTTAAATATTAATTCAGTAAGGTCCAAATGTGTCGATTAAAAAGATTATTTTTTAGTTCAGGATACGTCTATTCATGCACTGTCTACTTTGCAAAGAAAGGAGCCAGTAGCTACCAAAAAAAAATTTTATTTAAAAAAATTGGTTTATGACTAAATTAAAGCTTGTAGTTAACATAATGGACGGAATTTTGGAGTATTTTAAGTTTTATTTTTTGGAAAGTGGATTATTATCTTTTAAAAGAAAAATTTAATACTTCTCTGATTCAAAACGTTAAGCTTCTACCTCACCCAATATTTCATCTAGTTATTTTTTACATTCTTGAGAAAAATTATTTTAGTTTAATTTATTTTTTATTTTAGAAAATTAAAAAATATTAATTATATATTTTTTCATCTTTATTTTTATTTATTAGTATCTCTATCAAAATAATATGAGAGAGTATTAATAAAATGATAATATTTTGAGTATTTTAATAAAAAATAATTTAATTAAATGTAACAACTTTTTTTTTGAAATTAAAATTATTTAATAACTTTTTTCAATCTTTATACATTGTCTTAAACGATACTTATTTTAAATAGGAGGGAATAACTTGCAATTAAAATTCTTGACTTAATCAAGAGTGTTGGAAAAAAATATCTTCATCTTTCATTTTATTTTATCAGAAATTATTATTTTTAGACAAGGAGACCGGTATTGAGATCTATAGAGAACTGGAGAAATAAAGTGTACCTGATCACCAGTATCCCATGGTGACCAGAGAAGGTACCACTAAATTACAAGGCCATTGGCTCATCGTAAACTATTTCATTGTAGTAGATACAAATCCTAAAGATATTTATTATTCGCTCTGCTCCATTTTAGATGTTATTTTGATGTAAATATAAGATTTAAGAAATATTAAATTAAATTTTAATTATATTTTTATATTAAGTTATTTCTATTTATTTTAATTAATTATTTTATTGTATTATGTTTATATAATTTTTATAAATAGTTAAGATTATTAAAATAAAAAAATAAAAAAATTAATATTTATTAATATATAAAAACATCACTTATAATAAATCAAAATTTTATTACTAAAATAATATTTAAAATCGACTGGAAGGAATACGTATAAAAGATTATTAACTTTCATAATTTTACCGTCAAAAGAAGAACTTTCATAATTTTGTTCCTTTTTAAAATAAATAAAAATTAATTTACAAAAATGCTTTATTGGATAAATAAATTAATTTCACTCTCAATTTGCCATAATTTCGTATTTAAGTTGCGTAGCCGCGGAGAACGAACATTGCTGATGCTATGCAGCCTATACTATCGAACAAGAAAAGAACACGTGTCCAACATCCTGCTTCCGAGAAAATGCATTACCTGGATTTCATTCTCGTATTCTCTGATGCAGTGCCAGTCATGGTCCCAAACACTATACAAAACTACAAAAAGAGAAATTATTGCACAAGCATGAAACATTTTTGTTGCGTGTGTAAATTAAATTATTAATAAATAATTATTATAATTAATTATTAATTAATTATCATAGTTTGTTATAATAAATGATTTAATTAATATAATATATTCAATTTAAATATTAAAATTTATGTAAGATTTTTTCATAAAAAATTAGATTTTTCCACTAAAGTCCTAAAGAACAATTTAGGACATTATTTTTTATTTGTTTCTATTAATTAGATATCTTTACATGTATTGATCTAATTCCTTAATTATTGGCATTAGTAAGCCTTTCCAACAATTACTATCTTCAAAAAATTTAATCTTTAATAATATCTTAAAAGCATGGCTAGCTCACTACAAGGCAATAGTAGTTGGTATCCAAGTGTATATGCAAAATTTTGTCTATACTTTAATAAATTTCTCATTCCAGTTGTGAATATAGAAAAGGAATCTCTTCCTTATCGATTTTCAAGTTTTTGATAATTTGCAAAGATTAAGTATTAAATTTGTTAATTACGCATATAAATTTGGCAAGAAATACAAATGATAGAATTAGAATGTCACATGTAAAATATTAAATAAACAAAATTATTTGACAAACTAAAATTTAAAAAGTGCATGAAGTTAAAATTGCATGAATTTAAAATGCATAAACACAAAGTTACATGAAATTAAAATGTGCAAGAAATATAAAGAACATGAAATAGAAATAGCGTCAAATAATGAAGTTATTTGACGAATTAAGATGAAGAGAGAAAAGTAAAATGCATTGCAATAAAATAAAAATACATAAAAAGCAAAGTAAAAGGCATACTTGAATTTAATCATGTGATTCGTGAGCGTCAGAGTTATTGAAGATTATTAAGATGTGTTCAAACAAATCAACACAAATGTCTTCGTAACAATGCTATTTATAGACAAAGTATGTAACCTCTTAATTCTTAAGATTGGGACAACTATTCTTATTTTCTAATATTTCAACACTTGTCTGATAAGCGACGTGCATGCAATATACATACATGCTTATTTATTCAAATTTTAATAAATTAACTAAAACTAAAACTGACCCACCAAGTCAGGTTTTTTTTTTTTTTTTTAATTCAAATTCAATCATCTTTAGTAACTGTTAGCAACCATATTCTCTTTGAATTTGAACCTTCAACCACCAATGTTTTGTTAAATAATGCACCACAGGCTAGCAACTCTTGAAATTTGCTGAGTGTTGGCGTCAAGTAGAATGACTTCTTTTTGTCGAATGCATGCCATGTTTACAACTTCTAAATTATTCTAAGTGTTATACTTTTTCGGATAACTCCCACTTAATCCTTCTTGTCAAATAGGCTTGGAGATTAATTTAATTTTCAAAATTTCACTAAGTATTGATGACGAGTCAATTGACAACCTTTCCATAGTTTTCATTAAGTCGATACATTTGTATGCTTTGACAGAACTTCACAATTTGTCGAATGAACTTGCTCATTCAACTGGCAAATACTTCACTTTTACTTATCAAATATGAGTACTTGTTTGTCTTTTTTCATATATTTTCACTTGATACTTTCGCCTCAAAAATCCTTTCAAGATTTTCATCTCGTTAAATAGATCTTCTTGCCTATTAAAGTCAAATGGATTGACTTATTCGACTTTTAACAGAATTTCTCAGAGTTGATTTTTTATCATTAACACCAACACAACATTTATAAAAAGAGAATTTGTTTAATCCATAGTTAAATGTCAAATGGTACATTTTAATTTACGGAAGAGTAGTATCAACTCTATTTTAATGAAATAATAATACAACAAAATAATTAGTGTAGCCAATAATTACATTGCCTAGTCGTTATTTGTAAATTAAAAAAAAATCTTTGAGAATTTCAGCCTGGATTTGTCGTTTTCTCCCAAATATAAAACTATAAAAGAATCCCAAGAGTTTTTTTTTCTCAATTTTATTTTCCAATATTACGAAAGGCAGTTTAGTTTCTCGTTTTGTTGTGTCATCTTGGTATTTTTGCAGACAAATGATGTGGTCAGCCATAGCGATTTTGTGCTTTTGGCCTTTTGGGAACGCATAAATCATGCTTGATCACTACTTGAATCCTATATTCCTGTGACTCATAATTGCTTCTCGGTTAGGCTTGGCAGTAGAATGGATAGGGGCAAACTTTTGTTTAATTTGATCCTATCTCGCACTCTTAAAATTAAAATATGCATTTATCCTGAAAGGAAATGTTAAAATCTGCATACTTTTCCTCTCAAATCTATGAATATTTTATATTAAATTTATATAATATTTAATTATAATTTAAAATTATTTATTTATCTTACATAAACTAAAATATATGTTTAAAATAAGTATTAAATTAATAAAAATTAACTAATATAATTAGCTTAATTAGTAGTTAAGTTAAATAATATCTATTAATATGCAAGATGTCGAATGAGAAATTTATTTATTAATCAATATATATAATTAATCACAAATTTATAATTTATTAAATAGTATTAAAAATAATATAAAAAATAGTGAACTAATTATTTTTATCAAGAACACAGAAGATTATGCAAATTCTTGGCTGTCCTTAGATTGAAAGAAAACTCCCTCAATTCCAATTATCTCAGCTTTAATTTACACTTCCCGAATCATGGAAGACAAACCAATAAAGTCGAAAACCCAAAACCCAGAAAAAAAAAAAAAAAAAGGCAAAAGCAAAAAGAAGAAGGAGTGATGAGAAACATAAATAGAAGTATGGCATTCTGTTCTAAGACTCCCTCTTACTTAAATCTAGAATATAGGATACAAGTACAAACCAAAGGATAAGGAAATTAAGTAGCTAACTTTCTCACTGCAACTGGCTTTGTTGTTGTTGGGTCTCTTGTGGATGTGGTTGTGGAGTTGTAGCTTGAACACGGTTGTCCATTTCTTTCTCTGATCTCTCGCAAGTTTCATGATTTTGGAGGTTTTTGTCAGAATCGTTCCCAACGCCAAGAGAAGAGGAATTAGCGCAAGCAGGGGTGGCCAAGAATGTGGGCTTCTCATCTCCGGCCATAATGACCAGAATCTTTTCCTCATAAACCTTTACTGGTTTCTTGCTTGCAGAGTCACCCTCTTTCTCACCACCACCACCACCCACGCTCTCCAAGTCCCTGTCCCCGCTTTCTTCGCTCTGTAATTGACCCGAAAGCTTCCAGTAAGAGCAGGCCAAGATTAACAGCGCAAACGCTATGAGACCCAGCATCGCAGCCAGTCCTCCAAACAGGTAGGGAACCGGAGAGTGCCATGTCGACGAGCGTGATGCAGTAGCAGTGGCTGTGGGTGCTAATGAAGTTGTGGTTACCGTAGTGGTGGGAATGGTTCTCATTTTGCCTTATAACCTAAACAATTTCTACTTTCTACTACAATACTACTGTCTGTGGGTTTTGCTCAAATCAGGTGCTGGGTAGAGGGAAAGAAGATTAACAATGTGAGCTTGAAAGGGAGGAGCGGGGTGGGAGCGTATTTATAACAAAAATGTGAAAACTGAAAAATGAAGAGGGAAAGAAGAGAGAGAAAGTGGGTTCTTGGCTTTCTGAAATTGGGTCACGGACTTGGCCCTGTTTTGTTGTTAGGTATTGGTTGTAACTTGCAGGGTAAGGGTAAGGCCTAAGGGTAAGGGTAAGGGTACCCTTAAAACTTGAGTTTTGTTTGGACTAAATGCTGCTGTGGTGTGGGTCCTCTGTTAGGGACTGATTCTTCATCTCCCAAGAAAATGAGAAATAAAGGGCAAGGGAATCTCTTTATCTACAAAATACAAAATGGAATTTCCTTTTTCTTTCCTGTTTTAAAATATTTTTAAAGGTTTAGGGTTCGATTAGTTTAAATTTTAGTATAATTATTTTTAAAAGAATTAATTTATATTTAGAAATAATATTTTAAAAGTTAGTGAAAAAGAATTGATTTTGTTTGAATTATAAAGTAAAATTACTTTTGAAATGTAATCATAAATATGTTTTTGAAAATTTTGTGAGTATCACACCTAAAATAATTTCTATTCAATGAAAAAATGATAACTTCACAAAGTGTAGTTATTTGTGCTCCATATTTGTATTTCTCAAATTGCTAATGTCTTTGTATTCATGCATATTTGGAAGGTTTTATGCTTCTATTTGTTATATCATATTCTAATACATTTCCTATATAATGTTGAGCAAACTGTGCATATTTGATATGTGATTAAGTGAATTTATATTTGTTATTGATTTAGTATTTTCTTTATCATAGAAAGGACTCCAAACAATATGATATATGGAACATTTAAGCGGAAATGGGAAGAGGAAGTCAAATATGTACCTCAGATCTCAAAGCCGCAGCGTGGCATGTGAATGCCACGGCGTGAGCATCCCTTGCATCAAAAGTCAGGGGTTACGAAGAACTGAACGTCGCGACGTGACATGTTAATGCCGCGACGTCCTTTCCCTAATTTAGTACGCGCCACGACGTGGAATGTGAATGCCGCGACATACCTCTGTTTTTGCTGAGTCTATAAATAGATTTCAATAGATTTTTAGAAGAGAGTTTAGAGAGCTTCGTAGGTTTTAAAGAGGCTGCGGCCTGTACTTCATTTTTGGGCTGATTGGAGGCCTAGGGAGACTAGGTTGGATGTCATCTTCCTCATGAAAGGAGATTCAAGCTTCAAGGATGCTATCCATGAATTCCTTCCTCTTCTTCCTTTGTTTCTCTTCTCTTCCTTATCTTTTGAGCATGGTTTTTGTTTGTAAATTCGTGTTCAATGGATTAACCAAGTTGTATTTAGGAAATACTTTGGATCTTTATATGATTATTGATGTTTATGTTATCTTTTGAGTTTCTATTGATGTTTAGCTTTGTTCTTCCATCCCTATGCTTAATGTTTACTTCTGTTTGATCAACAATTACATGATCTTAATTGATGCAAATGAACTAGACATAGGGATTTTTAGAGATGGACATGGTATGGTTGATGCATGTTCGACGAGTTCAATTAGCTTGGATGAGTTGATTCGCTAACTGGATAGAAATATACCTTTAGCCATGTATTAGCGTGTGTTTGAGAATAGATCGTTCATTAGTTGAGTTTATACTAGTCCTCATGCAAACATAAGAAACATAGTGGATTAGGTAAATGACATCAGGGTTGATGGACCTAGACATAGGCTTTTGACTAAATCAGATTCTCAAGCTAACTAACTAATCATTGATGTTACTCATAAGGATTGCATATCATTAATATAAAATAGGAGGTGAAGAAGGATTTCCTAGATCTCTAAACCTTTATCTTTATTGCTTTTGTAGTTTAGATTTAGTTTAATTGCATTTCTTTATTTTATATGTTCTTGGATAGAATTTAACTAAGCTATTGGTTGTTACTTAGTAATGGAAATCATATATCCTCGTGGGAATGAACTTTTACTTCGTATCTGTATTATTTGAACGACCCGTGCACTTGCGGTACATAATTAGTCTACCAAGTTTTTGACGCCGTTGTCGGGGATAATGGTGTATTTTCGAAGAGTTTAACCTTATTCCTTAGCAATTGCTGGGGGATAACGGTTTAATTCCATATTGCTAATATTAACAATGAGTTTAGTTAGTTCTAATTCAAGCTGTATATAATCTATGTTAATTTAAGTCTCTTTATGTTATTGCTTTAGGTTCAATAAAGAAGCCAGATAATCCTAATCATATGAAATCCTTCAGGGAATTCGCGACTCCTCGAAAGGATAAGCCTTGGATCAAGTTTAAGAAGACTACTCATCCACACAATTCATTTTGGTGACAACGTCATGCCGGGACTATAACTCAAGCCTTTCTTGGGAGGGAATCCAGGTTTTTAATGTTTTTGTTAATTAGTATATGTTTAGTAAGTTTTAAGTCATAAATATATTAGTAAGTTTAGTTTTGTAGCTTTAGTTAGTTTTTAGGCTTTTTTTTAGTTTAAAGTCTTAAGTATGTTAGTATCTTTGATTTTTGTATTTTTATAGTTAGTAAGTTTGATTTTAGTATCTTTAGTTAGTTTTAAGTCATATATACGTAGTATGTTGTTTGATTGTAGTAAGCTTAGTTAGTTTGTATGTTTATGTTAGGTTTTTAGTCATATATAGGTTTGTAAGTAGGATTTTGTGTTTTTATATATTTTAGTTGTCCATATTAGGTTTTAGCTTTTTGGACAAGTTTTAGAGGTGTTGAGGACCTCTTTGGAGCAAATTCTGCAACAAAACTGAGTTTGTTGCAGAATTGTGCAGGCTGATCTCACGCCGCAGCGTGAAAGTTATTTTTGTGCATCTGAGCCAAATTCCAGAGACCTTAGTACCGCGGCGTGGGTAGTTCAATGCCGCGGCGCCCACCTGCAGAACTTGTGTAAAAAAAAAAAGAGCTATTTGTTTTTGGTGCTACTGAAGGCACCCATTCTGATCAAATACCGTGGCATGAATGCTGTGTGCTACGGTAGATAGTGTTGTAGTGTATATGTTATACATGATTAGTTTATTTTTAGTGTTTGTTAAATATTTATAGTACACTCAGCTCTGACCTTTTTTACGTTTATAGGCTCAAGTACCCTGGACACCATGGAAAGTGAGGACTTTGTCTTACCTAAGTTTGGAGGAATGTCATTACATGATTTGATTACTATGATGTATTATGTATGCATGTGATGATATTTTCTTGATGCAGTTGTGATAGCCATAATGTTTTAATGAGTTTTTATTAGGTATTGGTTATTACTGATGGGTTTGCAAAGAATTTTCAATTTTTACTATTATGCAAATGATATATGCATGTCAAATTGAAAAGTTGAATCTAATTGAATGCATGCTTTGTTGCCAAAAAAACTGCTGGTGTTGTTTTGGTTGTTCATGATATGAAAGGTTGTTATTTGCCTCCTTATGAGTGAAACCTTATGTGATCTTGAAACGTGTGAAACAGTTGAGTTGCTATTGATGCATGATTTACATTCCACTTAGATGCAAGTGTAACTTTGAAAATGATAAGAGTGCACGTTTAGAGAAAGTTTATGGATGTACATGTAGAGTTTCGATGATCCTAGAAATTGTTTTTAAACTCTCTTGAGGCGAAATCCTAGATTGTGCATGACTGAGGAAGTGATTAGAGCATTCTTTGAACCGATTGAGCTTTTTAAGCCTACCCTGAATGATTATATCCTTAGGTCCATTTTGAAGCCTGTTAATTGTTTGGCTTTATATGTTTTTCATTCACCCCATGTGTTCGTTAACCTGTTAACCATTCTAATGCATGTGAAAGCATTGCATTTTCTTCCTACCTTAATGTCTGTTGAGTACATGGTGTGTATTTCTTGAAGTGAGTCCAGTGAGTAGGGGTATGTATGTTTAAGAAAAATGAGCCTGAAGGAACCAAATGCAATCAAAAGGAAAAAAAAGAAATTGCTTTGTATAAGTAAAAAGAAGAAAAAAAAAAGAAAAAAAAATGAGAAAAGAGAAAAGCAAAGCAAACAATGAAAGAAGAAAAGCTAAAAATGAAAAGCATTGAATGGTTCTGATGAGTTCTGATCTTTCAAAGTCCTTTTGGAATATCCTGCGAATCTCTCTTGGGCTCAAGTATTTAAATCATATGTGTATGTATCTCAATGTTTGTATCTATCATTTTCCTTCTTTCTTTACACCCATACCATGGCCTAACATAACAAGCTGAAAAGACCCTCTTGATCCTTAGTTGTGTGTGGCTTACATTAGTGGAGAGAGAGTTTAGGATCAATTTTGCGGATTTTATGATTCATATGCAGGTATGCTTATAAACTTATCCGGATGTGTATGATTTGAATAGAAGAAGTTTATCTTGCATGTTCATGGATAATGTGAATTGCATGGAAGGAAGCTAGATTGTTAGCATGTGAAGGATTATGTATGAGTGAAGCTGGTTTTGGGGCATTTGCACTTCTTATGAATTGAAGTAATCATTACATACTAGTAGTTTTGGTTTAATTGAAGAATAGAAAGATTGAAACTTGCTAATAGCTGAATGCATGTTGTATAAATTGTTAAGAAGGTTTACTTGGTCATGCTTTGTTTTGCTCGAGGATAAGCAAAAAGTTAAGTTTGAGGGTGTGATAACTTCACAAAATGTAGTTATTTGTGACCCATATCTGTATTTCTCATATTACTAATGTCCTTGTATTCATTCATATTTGGAAGGTTTTACGCTTCTATTTGTTATATCCTATTCTGATACATTTCCTATATGATGTTGAGCAAACTGTGCATATTTGATATGTGATTAAGTAAATTTATATTTGTTACTGATTTGATATTTTCTCTATCATAGGAAGGGATCCAAACAAGATGATATATGGAGTATTTGAGCTGAAATGGGAAGAGGAAGCCAAATATGCACCTTAGATCTCAATGCCGCGGCGTGACATGTGAATGCCGCGGCGTGAGCATCCCTTGCATCAAAAATCAGGGGCTACGAAGAACTGAACGCCGCGGCGTGGCATATTAATACCGCAGCATCCTTGACCTAATTTAGTACGCGCCGCAGCGTAGAATGTGAATGTCGCAGCGTGCCTCTATTTTTGCTGAGTCTATAAATAAATTTCAATGGATTTTTAGAAGAGAGTTTAGAGAGCTCCGTAGGTTTTAGAGAGGCTGCGGCCTGTACTTCATTTCTGGGCTGATTGGAGGCCTAGGGAGGTTAGGTTGGATGCCATCTTCCTCATGGAAGGAGATTCAAACTTCAAGGATGCTATCCATGGATTCCTTCCTCTTCTCCATTTGTTTCTCTTCTCTTCCTTATCTTTTGAGCATGGTTTTTGTTTGTAGATTCGTGTTCAATGGATTAGCCAAGCTGTATTTAGGAAATACTTTGGATCTTTATATGATTATTGATGTTTATGTTATCTTTTGAGTTTCTATTGATGTTTAGCTTTGTTCTTCCATGCCTATGCTTAATGCTTGCTTTTGTTTGATCAATAATTACATGATCTTAATTGATGCAAATGAACTAGACATAGGGATTTGTGGAGATGAACATGGTATAGTTGATGCATGTTCGACGAGTTCAATTGGCTTAGATGAGTTGATTCGCTAACTAGATAGAAATATACTTTTTAGTCATGTATTAGCGTGTGTTTGAGAATAGATCATTCATTAGTGGAGTTTATACTAGTCCTCATGCAAACATAAGAAATATAGTGGATTAGGTAAATGACATCAGGGTTGATGGACCTAGACATAGGCTTTTGACTAAATCAGATTCTCAAGCTAACTAACTAATCATTGATGTTGCTTATAAGGATTGCATATCATTAGTATAAAATAGGAGGTGAAGAAGGATTTTCTAGATCTCTAAACCTTTATCTTTATTGCTTTTGTAGTTTAGATTTAGTTTAATTGCATTTCTTTATTTTATATGTTGTTGGATAGAATTTAGCTAAGTTATTGGTTGTTACTTAGTAATGAAAATCATATATCCTCGTGGGAATGAACTTTTACTTCGTATCTGTATTACTTGAACGACCTGTACACTTGCGGTACACAATTGATCTAACAAAAAACAAGAATTTTTTACTTCTCTCAAAATTCATTTTACAACCCAGAATTAATTTTTCTCATCATGATTTTGTGTAACCAAACACATTACTTTTTTTTTTTTTTTGATGTGCAAACACATTACCTTTTGATGAAAGGTTTTTTCAATACAAAAGATGCCAAACATCTGTTTGAGCTGCAAATCAAACAAGCTCTTAATCTTTTCTCTTTTACTACGGGCTGCATAGAAAGGAGGAATTTGTTATTTTAAAATTAATTTTTAAACTATTATTTACACTTATTATATGTTATAGAGAAAAGATGTCAAACATCTGTTTGAGTTGTCTTAATCTTTTTTCTTTTACTACGGGTTACATAGACAGGAGGAAATTGTTATTATAAAATTAATTTTAAACTCTATTATTTACACATTATATTTTATAGTTTAAAATAGATTTTCATGTAATTTATAAATTAAAAAATTATCTCATTGTCATCAAGTCAAATAAAATTAGAATTCATGGATGCACCAAAAAAAAAAAATTAGAATTCATGGACGACTCTTCTAATTAAAGAAAATTTCTTTACTTTTCAAGCATTCAATTAGTCAATTTCTCTCCTGACCCGTTGTCACTATTAATTGTCACTAGTTATATACCTGCACCTTACGCGGGTGTCTAATAAAAAAATTGCGATAATTATTTTTTTATGTAGATATATTTCTAAAATAAATAATGGTGAGGATCATATCTATCTATTTCCCCTTGTACAAAGCAATATTGCTTAAAGAGATGTAAATACAACATGTTGTGTGATATGTTATTGGATTATAAACTTTTCATTCTTAAGACAAAGGGACTTTCAACGCATTGAAGTAGCAAAAATTGAATATTATAAAATAATTTTAGTGAAGAAAATTGTGTCAAGCAACTGTTCTTTAAAGTATCTTTGTGACAATTTGATATTAATTTAAAAATACAGCTAGTATAATCGAAATTGAATTACACAGAGGAACATGTCCTCACATAAATCAGTATTATATCTCTAATTTCAAATTACAAACACCTGTGACCTAAACGTGGCTTATTACCTAGCCTTCTATGGATCTTCAACAATAATAGCATCATTGATTCTATCTCTATCTTTTCAGTGTCGCTCAGTTCAGAATCATATAATGATGGCACAAAATTTCTTTCAAAGGTATCACTCCATTCTCGAGAAAAATTTCTTGCAGACTAGTACGTCTTCGTTCACTCCACTTCACCTGTCTATAACTGATCCGAAACCCTGGTTTTGCTAGAGCTGCAAGCCGCTAATGGATTTTGACCCCAAAGAAATACGTCATTAATGGAAGCTATGAAGAGTGTAGAACCGCAGAGAATAGTGTAACATGTAAGGGTGCAATGGTTGAATAGGAGCATCCATGATTTGAAATTACGGTTTGCAAATATAATTGAGATAATAATATTATGATTTTAATGGTCTACACAATTGTATAGCGACTTTAATTACGATTACATTAATTGTATGTTTTCTCAATTATATGTAATTATGATAAATGTAATGTAGTCCTAATTGCAATTTAAAACATGAGAGCATCTAAAGCAAATCGAGGTGAAACCAAGTTTGGAAACCCATGCGCAAACTTTTTGAAACTCAAAAGCTTACAGAAACGCGCGGCTTCATTACTCATTTGTTGTTGTCGTCTTTGTAAATGGTGATTTTGCCTGAAAAACTAAAGGAAAGTATTGTCCAGTTGAATCGATAGTGCCATCGGGGTCCTTCTTCAAGGGCAACAGTGCCTTTACGAGCCTCAAGTTTCTCGATCTTGTTAGTGAACAACTTAGGCAAGGGACATGGTGTTTCCTTCTTTGGCAGAGACAACTTGCATTTAAAAAAAAAATAGGACTCAAGTGTTGAGGATTAGGGACGGGAGTCAAGACCTATGTTCTATGCTAATAAAGAAAAATAAGAAACGGTTTAAAAAAAATAAGGGAATGGAGAGAGTTACTCAACGTGAGGGAAGGTGGAAAATACGTGTGTTTATGGGTAAATTTGATTAAGACAAATTCTAACAAATAAATATATTTTATCAATTAAATGTGAATTCAAAGTTATATGATAATTTCATTTTGAAAAAAAATGTTTGAAAACAAATTGAAGATAAATAGTAGAAATGAAAGGAAAAAAGTAAAAGTTTATAAAAGTTTCGAAACATTGCAGAAAAATAAAGAGTTGCAGAAAATTAGAATGCAGAAAATATAAAAGACAGGAATCTAAAGTGCATAAAATTAACGTGCAGAGAAGTAAAGTGCAAGAAATGTAAAGTGCTGAAGATTAAAAATGCAAGAAACGTAAAATGTAGAAACTTAAAGTGTAGAAATGTAAAGGAAAGCAGAATATAAAGAAATTTAAAAGAACATTGCATTAAAGTAAATGACTTGAAATAAAAATAGAAGGCATACTTGAAGTCAAATCTATTAATCTGCTCAGGTGAGATATTAAGATTGTATATTCAGTAACCAACTTATTGTATATCGTGAACACTAATATTTATAAGCAAATTATGAAAACAACTGACTCCTACAAAAATAACTGACTCTTAAAATCTAAGTACGTATATAACAGTTATGTCATATATTTTCCTCCACTAATATTTTGCCTAATTATGAGAACAACTACTATTCGACAAAAATTAAACGCATGGCTATTAACACTTTGTGGTGATCCATCACTTAAAAATCTTTTCAATATCATCATTCAAGTATCGAAAGTCTTCGTCAAATATCTTAATGTTACTATCCGACTGTCAAAAATAACATTTTTGTCAAACTAAAACTTGTAATTTTACTCCATCAATGTGATACAGTGCTGGTGAGTGTTTAATGAGTAGTGAAAGATTTGAAATTTCGAAAAATTAGAAACCAGTCGTGGCTCAAATAGAAAGGCAACTATTATGGCCCTATGCTTCCCGGGGGGGGGGTGAAGAAGAGCACAGCAGATGTTTGTGCTCGATGGAGACAGGATGATGTCATTTGGAGACAATTTGCACTATTTTAAAATGTGGTGTTTACGAAATAATTAGCTACAGTAATTGATGATCTTGCTCTTTAAGATACAAATGTAGAGAAGCATGAAAGAGGTCATGGTATTATGTAATCTCCTCCACTTAGCCTAATACATTTAGTGGAGGTGAAAATAATTCAGATTATTTATCAAGGACCTATGACTTGGTCTATTTATTAAATAAGTTAATCCAAAGTTTTTTTAAAAATTTGTTTAATTAAAAAAGACAGGTCTCAGATCATCTAATAAATCTTTTAAGTCTGATAGGTCAGTCTGACTTATTTAATTATATATAATATATTATCTATAATTATAATAATTATAAATTATAAATATAATTATTAATTTATTATAATATATTAATATATATTTTTAATTAAATTTTAATAAAAATTAATAACTAAAACCTAAATTAGTAAGTTAAAATAAAAATAACATATTTATTAATATATTTGTTAATATATTTAATGTAATATATTTATTAGAATAAACATAATAAGTTAATACTCACCTCCTACTTTTATAGATCTCATTCTTTCTTGTTTTGGTCTTTGGTCGATGTGGGACTTGGAGATATATGCCTCTAATAATTTTGTAACTTGATATATCTCCAAGTCTCACATCGACCAAAGACTAAAGTAAGAAAATGATAAACATCTACAAAATTAGAAAGTGAGTGTTAAGTTATAACAAAGGCCTATTAGCCTTAAGTAGGCCCGTTGGTTGATTTCAAGATTTAAGTCTATTAGCCTATGTAAATGCATGTTGACTTATTTAAAAGTAGATCTATTAACCTATATAAATGCATATTAACTTATTTAAATGTAGGTATGTTAGTCTATTTAAAGATCTCATTACAAAATAGACCTTTAAATAGACTTTCAAATTAGATCAGACTTTTAAAAAAATTAAACTAAACCTTAAAAATTAACATATTATAGATTCACAAATCAAGCTCAAGTCTTATAATTAAAATACAGATCAAATCTATTTAAAATAAAACTTGACCTAACCTAATCTATTTCTATCCCTAACATTTAGAAAGGAATGTCTCTAGCGGGATGATGTAATCTCACATATTTTGTTGAAAATAAGAAAAGAAGGAAAAACTCTTATCCATTTTAGGTGAGCCACCTTCTAATGTGGGATTTTGTGTCCCCATCCAACGCCACAGTGAAAGCGCACTATATGCTCTATGATTAGATATGTTTGTATATAATGAAAGTAACCACAATCATCAACCAGGGATAAAAGAGAATAAGCAATGTGGGCAAAGTGGAAACAAAGCTGCTGCGGCTTTCCTTTAGTTTCATCATTTGGATTTCTGATATGATCTTTATACAGTCTCAATTATATGATGAAATTAAGGGTCTTTATCGCCATTGCTCTTACTGTTGAGCATACGGACCCCATATTTCTGTTCATTCTTCATTCTTTTTTTAGAGTAACGAGGAGGAAATATCTGATTTGGTGCAATTGATTGTCACTTCCTTTGCTGCACGAATATGGTTGAGAGTATATTCGGATCAATTATCCCATCTATTACCCCCATGGTGATTCTACAGAATTGTTCTATTACAAATTCCTATTAGGGGTTCTGATAGGCAATAGCTTTGTTACCTGATGAGACAGATGCACAATAATATATCGAAGTCAAATAATTAACAATTGCATAAATGAAAACGCGAGAGGAAAGAACTATTACGATGAATGTTTATGCAGTTTGTATGCATCATAGTTTCTCCTTCATCTCACTTTTACCAATTGACAACTGCTATAGGTTGATTCGCCTCTTCAGGTATGTGGGGATCAATAAGAAAAAAAAGAAAAAGTTTTGTTTCTCTGTACATGAAAAAGAAAAAAAGTTTTATAAAGGAATGAAAAAAAATTTCATGTAGTCCTTCAAAACCGCCTCATTAATTTGAAATAAGAAAGAAAGTATTTTTACCTTCCCATTTTCATATGTTTTTAATTTTATTCCCCTTTTAGCTTGGTTTTAACTGAAAAGTCAAATATTACCGTCGTTTAAAGCTGTGGCTGACTTACATTTTGCATTAAAATCACTAGCAACCAACTAGTTCAAAAGCATTTCATTGGAGCGGTTCTCACTCTTCACTCGTGAAATTCAGTTGGTCATTACTGGGTGAAATTAGTGTGTGTTTGAATTAGAGTTGGTAAATTTAAATTTGAATTAACTTGATTTTGTAAATTTAAATTTAGTTGAAAGTGAATTTGTAATAACGTGATTTATGTTTGAAAATTTTTATCTCAAAAATAAATTTGACAAAATAAATATTGATTAGAATAAAGATTAAATTCACTTTTAAAATAAGATTGAAATGAAAAATACTCTCTAATATATTTTTACCCAATGAAAAAACAAGAAATTATTACTTTCACTTCAACTGAAGTTTGAAAATCATTTTCTTTTGAAATTAACTGAATTTTACTAACAAATTTTTTTATCAAAGATGTTGATACATCTTTCAATATTCTAAATTACTTTTAAAATGTTCTAACTAGAAACCAAATACACTTTTAATCACTGTACCAGTCCGCGATGATGCATTTCTAGTCTCTTGAGATCAATATCCATTTAAGTTAGCTAGCGAACATGAACTCCGGTCAAAGATTTGCATTAATTAACGGGCGAGCTTTGTATTGTTGTACTTTTCAAAAGTTGTGAGGAGTACGTAACTAAATTATTAAATGTGTGTTTAAATTAGAGTTTATAAATTTAAATTTGAATTAATATAATTTTATAAATTTATTTGGTTAAAAGTAAATTTTTAATAACGTAATTTATGTTTAGAAATTTTTATCATAAAAATAAATTTGACAAAAATAAATATTATTTGAATGAAAAATTAAAATCACTTAAAAAGTAAAATTAAAAGGAAAAAAAGTCTCCAATAAAATTTTACTTAACGAAAAAATAAAAAAAATTTACTTTCACTCTAACTGGCTTTAAGATAAGTTTCTATTAAAATTGAGTAAAAAAAAAACTCAAACAAAAGTTAACTCCGTTGCAAGATTTGAAAAGTACGTTTGAAGGCCAACGTCAAACCAAAAATAGTCTACATAATTAAGTAGTAGCTTGAATTTAGCGGATTTTCGCAATATTAAGAATTCAAGCTCATGAGAAAGTATTTGTGAAAAAGAGTATGTGAACGAAAATTAGTCTAATATTCAAAAATTGTAAAATAAATTAAAAAATGGATCAATTACATTCCATCCTTTTGAGATTTGTTAAAATGATAGCAAGACACAATATTATTGACAAGTCTCTGGTGTTAACACTGTAAACAGAACATTATGATAGTCTCAAACTCTATCTGAAATAAATCAAGTTGATATTACATTTGAATAGTTGGTCTAGGTCCTTTCCACTATGCATAAATAATTTGGCTGTCTCTATCTGGAATTTCGCCTGTAGTAAATATTCTATAAGAAAGGCAAGCACAATTTTGTGCTCACGGCCGCCGGAGGCGCTTTAATTTCTATGTCAGTAATATTAGCGGGAATATGCTTGTAAATGCTCGCAGGTTCTGTAGTCGTAATTGTAATCATAGGTTAGGGATAATGTTTAGTGGTGCCATCGACCTAATTGTTCACTCATTAAACGCAAGCAACCATCATGTTTGTAAGCCCCAGTATTTGTTTATGTTTGGATTAAATTAAATTCCATATTTGTCAGTTTTTCTTTTCTTTTCTTTTCTTTTGTTTACATAATTTTGGCTGGGTCAATACTAGAGGTGGCAAAATGGGTTCAACCCGTTGGGTTGATCCGTCAATCCGTAATTTTTTTACGGGTTGGGTTCAAGATTTCAACCTATTTTTGATTTTCAACCCGCATAACCCGTCTCGCATAACCCGCGGGTTAAGCGAAGCGAAGTCGGGAATTGGCATTTGACGAGTTGAGTTTTTTTTAAAAAAATGTTACAAATTAGTCTTATTATTTGTGTTTATGATATTTTTATGAGTATGATACCAAATTTATTTTATTTATTTTAATTTTTTAACCTCTATAAATTATAATTTTTCTATTTTTTAATTTTTTATGATTTTTTTTATTTTTTATACATTTTATTTTATTTTTTAGGATCAACTCATTTCTTTTTTTTTTTCATTTTTTTTTTTTGGTCAACCCCAACCCGAACCTAACCTGCCTTAAAGCGGGGTGGGTTAATTTCTTCCAACCCATTTTTCAAAATCGGCATTAACCCGCCACCGCATTTTGCGAGTTGAATGAATCGGGACGGAATGCAAGAGGCAGGTGCATGGGGCTACCATTTTTTTCACCTCTAGTCAATACTATCATATTGGCAATAAAATATCATCATACAAAAGCTCCAATAAATGAGTGTTAATATAATTGTGAAACTTCCCCGTCTTGTCTAGCTAATTTCTCTATATATCAACACACACTTATTCCTCTGCTGTTTTTAGACGATATAAAACCATGCAGTCACTCTCACCTAGCAACGTGATATTGGACATATATGTAGATTCAATTTGGTTAATGGTACCTTCAGGGTCACTTCATGAGTCAACCAACTTGAGCGGCTAATTGAGGAGGGTTTTAATTTTATGTGGATTTGTCTTGGCCCAACTGAGATATGAAAATATACATCAGCAGATTCTTATTTGTGGTGTGCCACTTTCTCTGCCTAGCAGCCCCCATTGCCTCCCGCACTTGCTTGTCACGGGCATGGCCCTGTCTTGTAATTATTTTCACTCGTCCCATTCAACTATTTACAATATATTCAGGTTGCTCCATAGGAGGTAGGAGTGTAAATTGGTTCGTATAATCTGACTAATCTGATCAATCTAAACCTATGAAGCACGGACACGCTGATTATGAGGCGTGTCCGCGTATCGGATACGTGTCCGTGTCGCAACGTGGAAACAGCGCACGACACGCGTGTCATGTATGTCAAATGCGTGTCGATTAAAAAGATTATTTTTTCGGTTTGACACGCTCGAACACTTTGGACATCTTAACACTTACTCGTACTGTATGTTCGGACACTTTTCGGACACGCATTGGACACGACTGAACACGACCCATTAATATTTTTTTTAAAAAAAAACTTGGTTTCCATAACTAACGTTGATTAGTAAGTTTGTAACTCACTCAATTTCACATAATGACGTCTCAATGCCACTATTTTCATATACAAGTATTTTAAGTTTTATCTTTTCACGCTACTATTAGACTTTTAAGTTTTATCTTTTTTCACACAACACTATTTTCATACGTTCCTTCTACCTCTGCGTCAAATACAAAGTCATCCACCGTTGTCGTGAAGCTTGCCTCACACCAATATTCCCTCTAGTTATTTTTTTGCGCATGTCTTATACGTGATTAGTTATTAGGAGAAGTCGGTTTAGGAGATTTTTAGATTATGTCGATAGAAATTATATTCCATATTTTTTAGGAGGAGCTTACTTAGATAGCAAAAATTGGTATATATGACATATATTAAAATATTATAAATCTTCAAGCTTATAGAAATGATATTAATGAATTATGAATTTTTTTCTAAAATTTTGAATATATATATATATATATATATATATATATATATATATATATGCTAGTGTCCTACAATTTTTGAAGTTGGTGTGTCCCACATATCGTGTCGTGTCGTGGGTCCCGTGTCCGTCTCCGTAAGTGTCTGTGCTTCATAGATCCAAACTGAACTAATTAAATTAGTTTGATTTGGTTCGGATATGTTAATTAGTTTGGGTAAAATCTGAACCAATTGAAGCTTAATTGGTTCGATTATCAGGTTAAAAATTTCAAACCTGAAAACTGAACTAAACCAAATTATTTTTTTTATGCTTAGCTGTTGTGCTGCCTCCTACTTTAACTTTAGAAAGTTTTGATTTTTATCATTACTTTCTTTCTTTCTTTGTTTGCTGCCTTGCTCCTACCTACCCACCCCTTTGAACCCTACAGCTGCTTGCTCCTACCCCTGTCGCCGCTCGTTTCCTGCTCTGGTATGGTCGCCGCTTGCTTTCCCTAGTCTGGTCGTCACTTGTTGCTCTGGTTGCGCTTCCTGCTCTGGTCTGGCCATGCTGGTCGCGCTGCTCTCGTCGCACTTGCTCTCGTTGGTCTGGTCGCTAGCTTCCTTCTATGCTTTGGTTGCGCTCCTTGCCGCCCTGCTCTGCTCTGCTTCTTGTTGAAGTTGATTGCTATGATTAATTGGATTTGAAATATACACACTCTGCTAGAATAATTAATATCAAGATCTATACAGCATATTCATATCTTCTTATTGAGATTGATTGTTATGATTAATTGCTCTGCATGGTTTCTATCTATGGGAACATATGGAATAGGAGTGCTAATCTGGCACTGCGAAGGGGACTTGTTGAGGTCTATTAGTATGATGCTAAAAAAGTCTATTTTGTGTTTGTAAAAATTCTTCAAAGATTTCTTTTACCAGGTGAAAAAAATTTGCTAAAAAAAATAAAAGTAAATATTTTGTTTTAATTATCAGAAGGGTGTTTAACGAATGTAATTTTTTGTTGTTGTGAAAAAAAACAAAAAAATGTGGCGAGAGTTGCTTTAAATTCAATGAAAACCATGGGTTGAGATGCATGAGAGTAGTACCACTATCATAAAGTAGAGAAGATATCAAATACCTTGTCAATGTCTTGGTCATTATATTATGATTTTTATTTTGGGTGTGCTTCACTACTATTGGTTATGGGTTGAAAACCCAGTTACTAGTTATACTATTAGCCAAGTCACTTTTCTTAAAAGGTTCTTTAAAATTAAGTTATTAGCAAAAGATATGTACAAGAAATTTTTCTTATAAGACTTGTCTATGCATTTCTTCATATATTTCCAATTTCTTTATGTGAAGAGCTACATTTGACTTTCTGGGTAAACATGCATGTTACTTTACTCAGCCTTAATAGTATTTCAAACTTTGTTTAATCAACTTTTACAAGTATGATAACATGCCTTGATGTTCTCATTTGACAAGATGAGAAGGGATATTACATACGATTATTGGTCTTGTGACTTGCTTTGTGCTACCTCTTCCCCGAATTTGTACAGATTTAACTTAGAGCAAGTGTTTAGCTTATAACATGCTGTTAAGTCAACATCATTAGTATCATACAGATACTTTTCAAATTGGTTGAATTTTGGAAGGAATTCTAAAAATAGAAAGTTGAAGTTCAAACCAATGTTGAGTCAACTTAATATTTTTAAGATATATAGCAGCACAATGGATATTATGCACATTTTTGAACTTTTGATACTTAAAAAATTTTCTTTTCTCTCTATTTTGACATTTGGGGTTTGATATAAATATGAAATCTCAAAGAAAAGATCAATGATTATGTAACTCAACTTGAAATTGAATGGTTATTGTTTGATGGAAGAACAAATGTTGATATATGTTCTAATATTATTTGGAATTTAGAATACATTATGTGTAATTTTCTGTATTGTATGTATAATTATTTAACTAATTTTTGTGTTTTAAAAAAAAGGACTAATTCGATCATCTGAACTAAATTAATCCATAAATATTTAGTTCGATTTGATTCAAATTTAACTATAAAAAATAAAAAAAAATTAAATTAAATTAAATAATGATAATTGATTCAGATTTATTTTTTATCAGAAATCAAATCGAACTATCTACTTACACCCCCTAATAAGAGGAATATACTTCAATACTATGTATAATTTATATATTGTTAAGGGGTGAAAATTGATACTGATTGAAGAGTTTTACAAGGAGCAGCTTGCTAGTGAGCAAGTGCAAGTCACTAACTAATGTCTACCCCCATCAAGAAGTTACCCATGTGTGTGCAACTCCAAGTGTGCACGATCTGTCTCACATTTTCATCATCTACCAACAACATACGTACATATGCAAGGACGCATTCGTACCAACCTGAGTGCCCGTATTTGCCTGTTAGGTCACTACTTAGTAATCCCCACGTCATATACTCCTGAAGCCTCAGTTAGGTCACTACCTAGCTAGTTGATATACTTTTTCTTCCGCCGGCTCCATATCCATTAATTTACACCCTGTAGATATTTGTTGAACACTCAACTAAAGAGAATACATGTTTGATGGCTTTGTTTTACTTTTAAACATTGTTATAAATAATATCTTTCTTTTATGTAGTCCTCTAATTAAGTATATATGCATTTACATCATTCATATGTGAATCCGTGGTATTTTCATAAGATATATTGGGGTAAAATATCACTAATTAACTAACTAATTTGACCAAATAAAAAAAAATCCCTAGCTAGGATATGCAAATTAGAGCGGAGGGTCCAATATATGTATTATTAGCACAATCTTGTTTGTTCCTTCTAACCAAATTTCGGTGATTATATATCAACAGAATCTAATTCTTTAATCAGTTCGATTACTTTACTTTTTTTTAAAAAAAAAACTTCTTTTTAGATTTGGAAGCATTGTGCTCAGCCTTTTGTTCTGCTTGCATGTACAACCAGCTTTTTCATTTGTTTTTTCTTTTTACTATATTTTATTAGCTTATGAAATCCCCATTTTCAGTTTATGAATTTTAATGCCCTATGTATTTGTTTTCCATATTACCCTCCCCCGGTCCATTTCATAAAATGTTTCTTATTTAATCTTATTAACTTTTCCAATTGGATCGTCGGTGGTTTCCTTACCTCCTGATTAATGTCAACTTCATGTAAATTCTTTCTGGCTGATATATAATGTTAACAATTTTCCTCTTCTTATCCGTAAAGAACATAATCTTTCTTTAAGTCATTATGAAATTCAGTAGTTGAGTCTTTTCAGCATATTGGAACCTGGTCTTGTTTAAGCATAGATAATTTTTACTTTTATATATATATATAAAACTACATAACCTCATTATTTTGATTTTAGTATAGCAAGTTTAGTTATTCTTTATCTCCTTGTAACGCAGCTGATTCCATATTCTATCTACACCTTGATTGATTAGTTTCCTTCATGTAGCAAACATAGTCGGAAAATAAAGAGATCAAATTATAGGAACACCTTTTGCCTTTGGCATCATGTAATGTCCACCTTGATGCTTCATTTTTCCGGCTTTATTACTTCAAAATATATTCTTACCTATTCTATAAAAGCCCCACCCCCGGAGTTGAAGTGCTCCCTAACTTTGATTCTTCAATTTTTTTTTTTAAATCACATTTATTCGTACTGACTTATCAGTCATGCTGATAAACCATCAGAGATTTTATACTTTTAATTTGTACTCAATCATCCTACTTGTTATCAGCTAATCTATCTAAAATCTCTCCTTTTTTAAGCTATTTTATTGGATTATGCTTGTAATCATGCATTAACCACTAGTCCACGTAATTAGAAAGGTACATTAGCCGCTAGAAAACCCCCCATATTAGCCAAAAGACAAAAGGGAAAAATCCACTAAGCAAGCTCAAATCTAGTGGTAGAACTAGGACCACAACGCATCAATAGCAAGCCAAATTGAACTTGGCCACAAAACATGCACGAGCAAAACTACCAGCCTCTAAGAACACCCGCATAATCATAGATGAAAAACGGTTATAGATATTCCAAAAACACTGTCTGATCATATTTGTGCGGGAGCCAGAAGTATACAGTATGATAGATATATATTATAGAGTAATGCTTATTGTCACGAAAGTGGATTCGTGAATTTTTGACGAAACGTGTTGTGGGAAGTAAATGTCTTTGCATGATTTCCTGCTCCTCATTTTTATCCAACCGTTCTTCTTTTTTCACCCATTCATTTGCTGCCACATCAATTCGTGGTCAAATTCGTAGATATTTTTTCGTAGTAAATAGCACTACTCTATATTATATGCTCTACAGACCTACACTTCAGAAAAGGTCCTTTTGGCTTGCAATTGAACGAAAACTGTTGTGTTAGTGGCTTAAACGTCAGTATCTTCGTTTCTATTCACACCCTCAATCATTAACAGATCGTGATTAGTAGTAATATAATATTTGGAGCAAAAAATGGTTTGCGACCTCATTTAATCATTATAGTGCTTTTATTATAATGATGTTTAGACATTTATAACTTCATGTTTTGAATACCGGTATCAAAAATGGATAGGGCACTAAACTTATGATGAGATTATTTATTATGTTTTAATCAGGAGTTAGCGTCCAAAGTAATCTAACTATGATTACTCATATTTAATTTGGTGTTGAAATCTTATGTTGCAACACAGGAAAAGTGAGAGAGCTAGTACTACTCTGATCCCCCCATATTGGGTGGATGTGTGACGTACAGCTTCACTAATCCTATGTATGTATATTATTTGATACATATGCTTTTCGCCATATAGTTATAGATAAGGAACCTAGCACTTCAAGTTCGTCCAATCCATGCATTTTTAGATGGAAATAATATAAATACTTGGGACAGACTAAAACAGCGGCTACGGCAAATCTATAGTTTAAACTATAAAGTAAAAAATCTCAATCCTTTATCTTTTTTTTTTCCCCGAAATTTGATTAACCATTCCATTTGTCACTCCGGTGACCAGTGACCACTCCATGCACAGTACTGTATATGCATATATAAATGTTAAAACCCAGAACTTTTTTCTTCATGAATATAGAGTAAATGTCTATTTTAGTCTCTGAAATTGTATATATCAGTCACATTCATCTCTGAAATATAAAAAAATTTACTTTAGTCCCTAAAACATCAATCTGTACAATCAATTTGATCATTTAAATCCTGTCACATTAGTCCCAAATAAGAACCAAATTAACCGTACAGATTGATATTTCAATGAATTAAAGTGAAGTTTTTCATATTTTAAAGATAAATATGATCAGTGCATATAATTTCGGGGATCAAAGTAGAGGTTTACTCTGAATTATATATAACCACTTTAAAATAAATTATATATATATATATATATATATATATATATTAAAAATCTCATATTATCTGTTTTAATATTTTTGGTATAGTTTATATATTTATTGGATCACTCTACTTAATATCAATTAATTTTAAAGTTGGAATCTCACTGGTAGCCTATCTGTTGAGTCATTCCACTTAATATTAATTGATTTTAAGTTGAATAAGCTATAATTATATGAGAATATATGCAAGATTTTTTTCCTCATAATCTGGTTGCTGCCTTCAACGTAGGGTTTGTTTGGTTCAACTTTGATTAGCTTTTTTCAGCTTTTTATTTTTTTAAAAAAAGCTATTTTAACAGTATTATAATATGTTTGGCAAAATCAACTTGATTTTTACATCAAATTAATACATTATAAAAGTTTTTTTTTAATAATGCTGAAGATTGAAACTTATGATTCTAACTTATGGATTATTTCTTATATTTTGAGATATAAATATTATTTTGTCCTCAATCAAATAATTTTTTAATTATTTTATACATATTTCGATAATTTAATACATAAAATAATTCTTTTTATATCATTCAAATAAAACAAATTAACATAAAATTATTTTTTAATTAACATATCCAAACAAAAATTAATTTAATTATAATCGATTATAACAAAAAAATTTTATACAATAATTAATTATAAAAATAATTAAAATTTTGCTGCTATCTCAAACACATAATACATGATAGTTTAGTTAAATAGTTTTCAACTATTCATGTATATATCTACCAACAAGCACACCTGAAGGATCCAATATTCTGCCTGTCTCCCTCTTCGCCACAATTCCTGCTGAGCTATTGCTATCAGGACTATGCTTTTTCAAAATCTGCCACGCTCCAGATCGAGCATCCAATTTTTTAGCTTTAAGTTCTCTCTTCTTTTCCTTTTCTTCAATCATGCACCTAAGTTTTCCAACTTGTAACTGCTTTAATTTTGCATCTCATGCCACTCACGATGGTCAATTCCAGCTAGCGCATTTCAACTCACTGAGCTCAGCTATAGTATTCATCTCCAAATTCCACCAATATATCTTACATATTAGGAATTTTTTTGGGCTTCTGATCAGATGCAGTTATATCAAGTATAGAATGCAAATCTACAAGTTATAGAGTGGATTTTCTTTTGATGTCGTCTAGCCATAAACAGTTTCACGTGTAAATAAGGATCAATGAATCTGTTTGAAGCTTATTGTCAATTTTGAACCTTATAATTAGGCTTATGAGCGCGAAAGGTTGGTAGTGAGCGGGCTTATCAGGGCGAAAAATATATTTTCAGACATGACTTTCCAAGAATAATGTATATGCTTTATTACGAAGCTTACTCTGCAACAGAATTCTTTAAGCTTCATTTTGTGGCCTCGTGAATATTCTATACAATCTATCTATGATTACATAAAAAAATTAGAATCCATAATTCATAAATTATATCAACACCATTCTTCACAGCTTTCTGATGGATATATAAGTATTAATAAAAAGGTGAAAGGGGGGGGGGGGGGGGAGGGGAGTCAGCAAACTAAATTTTTATAAGACCATGGATATAAACATTTCATATCCGTTATTTAATTAAGATGTCTATTGGGTGCGGGCATGTGATACATTTTCAAACTTACGAAAATCTTATGTGCAGGGCATGAGACTTTATAATTTTTATAAATTATCAATTTTTCTCAGATTATTTTTATTTATAATAATCTATTCATCATTAATTTACAAATTAATTTTTTTTATAATAACAGCTAGATAATTACTATTGTTATTTTGTTTTTAAAATTCCATAAATTATATAGTATAATAAATTGTGATTTCAAAATTAAATATCTAAGACGGTTAAGTGTACATATGTAATAGAATTACACTATTATGTTAATGCAAGTTAGCTTAACTAGTTGAAGTCTTATATAAAACTCTATATTTCTCATCTCCCCTTTCATCGATAATCATGTCTTGTGGTTAATTATCATTCCTGAAGAAGTTCCAAAATGTATTCATTTTAGTAGGCCTCCGACTGTTCCTCTAAAACCCAAGCATGCGTTTGACGACATGACTAATAATATTAGATCAGTCACCATTAAACAAAAGAATTACACCATTACAATGTGGATTGTGGATGGCTAGAGAGAAGGCTCACTTGGATGAGTGGATAGAGAAAACTCAAATCTCACGTGACGGCGATATATATTATCACAACCTGATAATGAACTAAAAAGCATTAAAATTAATTCTCACAATAATTTTTTTTTCTTTTTTGATACAATCTCACTAAGAATTAATTGTGCATTTTGCACACAAATACACTTTTATTTTATTGTCATGGAGTTGAAGACCAAATTTTGGCCTCATATGCGTTATGCCTTAGCTATTTCCTAAGCTCAAGAATATTAATCAAGATTAATATTCTTGAGCTAAATCGTTTGTCATCCAAAAATCCATGTGCCTACTTTATAGCTTGCCTCGTATGGTTGTTTTGTGTTAACTGAACCAAAAAAAAAAAAAAACTTTAATTTGGCATATCAATTATTTTGTTTCGGTCACCGAAGATCACTGATCAATTCATGGCTCTGTCCCAGTGATGGGTTTGTGAAGTGCAGATGGTGAATCCTGATCCAACCCCAAGATAGGCTTTTTGTCACAGCCCACAAGTAGAATGGGCCAATTTGCTCCTAATGGATCTATAGAATATATCATTTAATAGCGTAAGAACAAGCCTTAATATGGGTATTTGAATAAATCAAGAAAACAAAATTACCCAAAAAAACAAAAAGAAAAAACACTATACTTGAACAGACTCTTTTCAGAGTCTGCAAAATTCTCATGCAATCAAATTTTTGGACAAATGATCCTTTTTTTTTTTAAATTTTGTTTTATCATCGCAACCTGTTTGAAGCAGATGGTGTATTAAAAATTTAAAACGCACGTATTATTATATACAAAAATCTCATTGTTATTCTGTATAAAAAATGTTATTGTTATTCACTTATTATTATTATTTTCTTGGGCTTTTATTTCCCGTGTACTTACCAAAAAACAAGTCATTAATATTCCTGAAAAAGGTTGAGGTTGGAATAGAGCCACATATGGTCAAAGAGGTGTGTGTGAGCAGGTATAGGTGCCGTGCGTATGTGTTGTCTCTAGCTGTTTGCTCTGCTTAATGCTTATTAGTCAGGGAAATGTGTCTCCAACTTTTATACACATATTATATTTACATTATATATTAATATAAAAAATATTAAATTATTTTATATGTAATTATAATATTTATGTGAAATATGAAATAAATGAGTAAATTAAAAAAATTAGACTGTATAAAAATCACACAAATAACATGATACTATTAGTTTTATGTCTCAAAACGTAAAGCTCACTACTCCTCGTCTCGCCGTTCCTGTTTCCTAATTCTAAAGGTTCGTTAAGAAAATTCAGACGCACAACAGAGAAAACAGGGAAACTGAATTGAACTATCAAATGAGGACAGTGGTCTCGCGCTTGATCCATTCCACGCCCTCCGTTTCCATGCTCAAGTTAGCTTCTTCCCTTTTTCTCTTCAAATTTTCACCTATTAATCTCCTTTTTTTTTTTTTATCGTGTCGTTTTTGATTGTATACTCAATTTGATACATCAATTGAATTCGATACATTGCGCCCAACTCTTTTGTTCGACCTTTTCTTTTGGGAATTAAAGTTTTTCATTTTATATTTATATATTATAACTACCAAATTGATTTATATTAAAATTGAGCTCTATCAAATTAACAATGGTGCGCAGATTATACAATAGAGGATAGCTGGTGCAAATTAAGTATATTTTCAGCTTCATTATTTATGTAATTCATAGGATCAAGTTTAGTACAAACGTGGTTTCACTTTTATGCTCAGTTGGGGTATTAGTTGACTCCATGATATCTAAATTTTACCCTTTACATCGTGTTTTCCTTTTCTTACCTTGAAGTGCAATGGCCATGTCAAAGAACGCAAGAAATCTCTCCACGGACTCTAATAAGGTTGATGAGTCCTTTAAAGTTGAAGAAGCCGAGACTGTACATGTTCCCCCACCCCCAACAGAGAAGGTATTCTACAATGATAACCATATGTCAACATTTATTTTTGTACTCCTATTTTCTGTATATGCCTTTTCTAACCTAATACTTACATATCTATATTAACTTGATTGTTATTCAAGTTGCTTGTGTTGGGAGGCAATGGATTTGTTGGATCACACATTTGTAGAGAAGCCTTAGATCGTGGTTTGTCTGTTGCGAGTCTTAGCAGGTTTGGGGCTTTTTCATATCTGTGACAACTATATGTCTATTATGCTTTAAGTATTGGAAGTGTTGATTGTTTCCTTATGGATATTCATGGATAACGGGATAGTCATGGAAAGTTAAATCAGTAGTCTGTTGTATTTAAATTCTGTTTTTGCAAGTCTTGTTAGCTCCTTTTCATATTTATTGTTTAACACTTTCTCGTTGTAATTATCTACCTTGTCATTCACTCTGTGTTTTACTTCCAGGTCTGGTAGGTCATCACTGCAAGATTCCTGGGCTAGCAATGTCGCCTGGTACAAAGGTCTGCTTTTTATCTTTTTTTGGCATTTTCCATATAGACAATATCTTTGTGGGATACTCTTATAGTCTAATATGTCTAAATTGTCTTCCCATAATCAGGGAATCTCCTTTCAACTGATTCATTGAAAGAAGCTCTGAATGAGGTCACTGCTATTGTAAGTTTCCCCTTATCTTGACATAATGCCTGGTAAATATTTAGCAGCTAAGACTAAGAGGAAGCCCAAAGCCAAGGGGGTTTTACTTCTTTTCTGCTTCCTTTGCAATTACAAGCTGTTGCTTGTGGTTTTACCCAATATGTTTGGTGAGAATCCCCCGTGCTTTGGTCAAGTTTTCTATAGCAATATAGCTCACTGTTATGTAGTGCTAACCTCTGTATATTTTAAGAGGAAAACATTCATTTTTTTAAAAAAATTGAGCTTTCTACTATTGAGTATTGATGTTTTTGACATTTTACAATCTTTTGGTTAATGCATCAAAGCAGCAAGCTTTACCCTTTTTTTTATATTTTTATTTAATTTAATTTTTGGTAAAAGGATATTCTATTGTAGTGGGGACAACTGAACTGTTATAAAGGAATGTGTAACTGGGGCATGGTTGAGATGCAAGTCCAGAGGGTGTGGGTACCAATTTGGGATAAGATAGGTAAAGGTGGTTGAAGCCTGGCTTCTGCCAGTGTTGAATTTAGATAGTGATGAAGAAAATGATGGTACAATTTGGTTGAAAGCCACAAAAGATGGGGGTAGGGGGGAATAAGAACTAAAAGAAGATGCCAACAGATTGAAATGAAAAAGAGAAGTGAATGTTTGTGATTGACTGGGAGATAATTTTGGGTCAAAAGAATTGTAGTAAGCTTAGGTTACTAACTGATCTAATGTGTCTGAATTTTGTTGCTTAGGATAGTGGATTATACTTAATGTTTTTTTTCCCTTGTGAATCATAGGTTCATTGTGCTAACTTGCGTTTCTTTTGTAAGATCTCATGTGTTGGTGGTTTTGGCTCGAACTCGTACATGTACAAAATTAATGGAACTGCAAACATCAATGCTATTAGAGCAGCTGCAGATCAAGGTGATTGAAGAATTAGCATATTTGTCCGTTATAGTCCTTTATAATCTACTTTTTAAATTCTTACCATCCTTATTTTTTGGTACTACTACTGCTTAGAGTTCCAGGGGAAATGGCCAGGCTAGTATCTTTCTTTTGAGCTTACAACAACAACAATAACAACGACAACCAAGCCTTACCCCACTAGGTGGGTTTGGGTACATGGAGCAAATGACACCTTTGAGCTTAAAGAAACAAAAATTGAAAGAAAAAATATTGTACAATTGATAACTACTGAACTCCCACTTAAATATATAAACCCTTTTAAAGATAAAAATAAAAATAAAAATAAAAATTTGCATGTTAATATTAAGCTTTTTGACATCTGACTAAGAATATCTTAGTAGTTGGTAGTATCGCAACTTCTCCCCTATAGGGGTCTAGGAGACCATTATCAATGATGCAGCATTAATATAACAATTATTTAATCTGCCACATGCATATTGGCTTTAGCAGTTTAATCCACTTTATTGCAGTAAAAAATATGGATATATACAAGTGTTTATGATAAAAAAGCAAAAGCATTCTACATTTCCAAAATTATAAAAGAACTCAATCGTGGTTTTGCCATATCACCAATGGAAGTACCAAAATTGAAGACTTGTTAATTTTTTGGGATTATTATTTACCAGAATCAATATATCAACTTAATATCTACTTACCTGTGTCACTGTTGCAGTGTAAGAGCTAAGTCTGTTTTACCCCTGATAGATTTCTAGCCACCCTTCTCCAGAGTCCAGACACAATCATGAGGTAGTTATAGCCATAGAAGTAGAAATAGGGCACATATCTTCCTATTTGGATCATTTTGAGAACCAAAAAGAAAAAAAAATGAAAGAGCTCAAATGCTCTGTGTCCCTGAACTAAAGACAATCATACCTCCTCCCGTGTAATGATTGGCTCAGACAATTATAACTATTAGAAGTTACAAATAATAAGAAATAACCTAATAGTGGCTTAAAAACAAACAAAGGGAGAGGAAGGGGAGAAATGGGAAAAAGAGGGATGGTGCTATCAAGGGGGGGGGGGGGGGGGGGAGAAAATGTCTCATGTCGGCTGACAAAATAGTCTGCCTTGTGTTGCTGTAGCAATGCGAATCACAGCTTCAGCTTTGTAGTGTTTAGATATAGTAGGGCCATAACACTTGATTAATCCAGGAATTGCTATACTTGGTTTTAGCTGGTCAATTAAGGAAGACAATTGTCAAGTCTTACAACGCATAGGAATCGGATAATATGTGTTAGATGCTGTTGTCCCATTAGGATCAACCCTCTGGGCCATCTTTTATGTGAAGTCTTTGGAACTTATTATCATGTGTGAGCTTTCTGTTATAAATTTCTTTCTCTCTGACAAAGAAATAGTGCAATAAGTTGATACTATCCTATGCCTTCATTATAAGTTTGCCAATTTGGGCATGATAGGTGTTTAGAACTGTGCTTCATTTAATGTAGGTCATGGGAAGAGTCCAAAGAAAAGAACAGAGATATTGTCACTGTTATGTTGTTCCTTTGCCAATATGTCTATATAGTTATTTGTTTCGTGAAATATGTAATGAGTCTAATGACAGAAGCTAGTGTTTACTTGAATGAATTCAACCATGAGTTGATTTTGTTTCCTCTAAATTATTGGGTGATATTTAGGCATGGAGTTGATTTATTGGGTTTGAAGTTTTGAAAACTCTTGCTTTCTGACAGTTACAGATGTTTATGCTCGGATCGGGAAGGGGATTTCTTTTATTTTTTTCAGTTGGCTATGTAATAGTTATTGTCTCCTCTTCTAGAATACTGTGCCACTTACTGTTGTTGGGTGATTTGCCCTTGGTCCTGCAGGTGTTAAAAGATTTGTCTATATCTCTGCTGCTGACTTTGGTGTAGTAAATTACTTACTGCAGGGGTATTATGAAGGAAAGGTAATTTGTCCAACTATTTATTGTTAAGGATATTTTGAGGAATGAATCATCAGTTGATGAAATATGTAAGGAAATTTTAATGTAAAACCCTGCTGAAAAATGTTGGAAAATTTTCTATTGAGGATCCTTGTGTATGTGATGGAGAAGTGTTAACAATTTTTATTGTTTGTTAGTTAGTTTTGTTTTAGTTGTAAGTCATTTAAAATTTACAGGTTATTTCAAGAGAAACATATTGATTTCAGTGGTTGGCCTGTTGTCTTTTTGTTGCTGCTATTAATTATACTTGACTTCTTCAGTCATTAATTTATGATATTCTAAATTCTCTCTCTCTCTCTCGGCTGAAATACTTGTCAAGTACACATGCTTCTATTTCTACAAAAGAAAAAAAAATTATGTATGTGTGATGCTGAGATATTCCATGTTAATCTCATGAAAATTATATATTGTGTCTTATTGATGTAGAGAGCTGCTGAAACAGAGCTTCTGACCAGATTTCCTTATGGAGGTTAGTATTCAGCCTCTTAACATTACTCATGGGCAGGTTTATTCTAGAATATTTGTGATCAATGTATTGGATATTTAAGGCCTGAGTAAAATCCACACGAGACTTTGAAACTTGGTTAAAATTTTATCTTCCATCTTGTAATCTATTAACTATCATAATTGATAATTGTTGTCACTGTTCATTCTCACCCATTGTTCTTTTTATGGTTTGACTTTTTCAAAGATGTTTACTACGAACAAGAAAGTAAATTTTTCCATCTACTTGAGAAATGTAAAGTTATGTTCGTACATGATTGGACTTTTACATGCCTTTTCCAGGAGTAATTCTGAGGCCAGGATTTATTTATGGGACTCGGAGTGTTGGGAGTACGAAGATACCCCTTGGTGTAATTGGATCTCCATTGGAGATGGTAATTTCGTGTGCTTCTCTAGTATGACATGGACATTCCATTTTCAGTCGTGATGTGTAAATAATTTTGCTCCTTCGATGAATTGACACTAGTTTTTGTACAACACGTGAATAAGCCAATTTGTCAAAGGTTTTTCCCATCTTTGCATTCTTCTTTATGTTTATTATTAGTTCATATAGGGGTTCACCCAACACCCATTTTATTATGGTTGTCTAAACTGTTCACTATTTGATTGATTGGGTTTTGGGTGTAAGCATCCTGAAATTGAAGTTTGAATTCCTCTTTTACGTGATCAAAGTACTGACTTTTCTTCTGCATTTGTATGCTTGCATTTGGTATATCCATAGCAGAGATCATTTTACTTTTTAGGCTTTGAATAATGCTCAAAATGCTTTACTTATCTTGAATATCAGATTAAGAAATTTCTTGTTTCCTTTGTTTCTGACTGCAATTCACTTGAGTGCTGTAGGTTCTCCAACATGCTAAACCATTGAACCAGATACCACTTGTTGGGCCTCTATTAACACCTCCTGTCAATGTTACTGCGGTGGCAAAAGTTGCTGTTAGAGCTGCTATCGACCCTGTTTTCCCTCCTGGGATCATAGATGTCTATGGAATACAACGTTACAGTCAGCATAAATCAAAGTAGAATTATCATCTTTATTTTTGTTTTCTGGGAAAATCTGATATGGGGCGATTTGCCTCTGAAAATCCGTGTTTACTATTGTTAAACTGAGAGTATTTCTCCATGCCAAATCTTTGACAGAATAATTTCTGAAAGTGCGTGTATGTAACCATAAATCGTTCTTTCCGATTTCCTCAATTTCAATATGACAGAATCTTTTTTGACGAACTTTCTCCCTGATGTAATTATCCACGTAGGTGGAGTCGATGTATACTTGATTTCTTTCGAGAGACGGAGAGGGATTGTGATCGAGGTGTTGTAACAAGATTTTGACAGGAAATAAAATAGATTCACGTCTTGCGTGACTTTGGTCATAACTTTTTGTTTAGCCATATTTCATAAATTCATCAAGTTCCATTAAGCTAAGTTGGTTGTTTGATCTGAGGTTTCCTGTTTCATAAAATTTGACTGGCTGAGCATGGATAGCGACCAAACAAACAAAAGAGAAAACAAAATGTTCATAACATGACCTTGAAAATTATCTGAGAAGGTAAGAGATGGTAAATTTTTCTGTGGCACAATTGCAACAGCAGCGAAGGAGTGGATATTTGCAAAAGATATTTCGATGCCCAAGTCAGTAGGTGCGCAAAGAAAATATAGTGTTTGTTGTGAATTAAGTCATACTTTTGTCATATTGCTAAGTACTTTTATATATGAGCATTTTAGGATGTGAAATATTTAAACATTTAGTGTGTATTGAATGTTGTCCTCCCAAATAATGAAAAATCGTTATTTCTTGTCATGATTCGCTGCTTTATGCGGGACATGATGATGGTTGATTTTTGTCGAGAAACTTTGCACATAGGATGTTTCACGCGCACAATAACGTTAGGATGTCAATCTGACAAGTCGAGTTACTTCAAATTCATCAACCCTTTAGCTGTCCAGAGTACAAAATAAGGCCTATAAGTTTGATATTGTGCATTTGACGTGATATGTATCTAACCAAGGGACCTGTTTAAATTGGACCAATTCTGAATAGAATTCTTGAAGTCAAGTTACGGTTCAATAAATCTATAAGAAGTGATATTAGTTAAGATTTTTAACTTTCTCTATATTTTCTTTGTCTTCTTAGGTATTTCAGAATCTCACTCTTTCCAACCAAAAAACTTTACCTTTGTTTTGAATTGGGAAAGTACAAATGGAAGCAAAAGCGGAAACAAAAAGGAAAAAAACAAAGAAAAAGAGCAGGCCTCATCATTCTGGTTTGTCTTCTGTTTCCTATTTTTCCCTTCCATTCACAAAGGTTGGGATTGTTAATACTTACCATGAAACTTCATGTTCTAGAAACTTAATGAAAAGCATTTTTCCATGTCCACTTGGGGCACTCGACTACAATAGTCATTGAAGGACCGGTATGACCCGGTAGTATATATGGCTCGTGCAAAATAAAATTGACTCAAGAAAATTAATTAAATTGACTTTTGAAAATCAATCATAATTTTTTTATATTATTTTTTTTCACATTACTTTTTATACTATTATTTATATCATTAATTACATCACTTTTTTTTTACTTAATCATAACTATTAAAAAATATAATAAAAAGTGATATAAGATAAAAAAAAATGATGTAAAGACATTATTTTTCTCTGAAAATAAACTTGACTTGCTTTATGCGTTGTAATAATGTATATGAATCCAAGTCCAAGCCCATGGTCGTAAAAATTTGTGAGGTTCTTCTTTTCTCTTGCCAGATAGAAGACCTACGCGCCTTCATCTAATGACCATTGAATTTGATTTGTATGAAAATAACAGCATTCTCTATGTATAGTTGATATTGACTTTCGCACAAAAACAAGGAGGTCAGTTTTGGTAGCAACTAGCCAATTTCCTTGTAGATCATCAGAAGAGAGGAAGAAGAATGATTCCAGTTGCACACTTCTAAGGTCAGCAGTCAGCAGCGATATCATCTTCCCTTCCCAACACATTCGTGCAACTACATGTTTTGGTCAGGGAAGATGGAAAGCAATTTAGATGAAAATGGAATGATGTAGATTTTAGAATAATAACCTCAAAATGGTAACAGACAACTTGAGAAACACGCAGAGAGCTAGAATATAATAATAATAATAATAATAATTATTATTATTATATATAAATAGATGCAGAGTGCAGGCTTTCCTTGGTAGTTTTGCTGGTACCAGTCCTCTTTTCCCTCTTTTAACTACACCGCTCATATCATGAATGACACTTTAAAAGCTGCTGCACAATTAGGAGATATAGACTTGCTCTACACACTGATTCAGGTGGACCCATATGTCTTGGAGCACACTGATTTGATACCATTTGTTGATACTCCTTTGCATATTGCTGCTTCCGCTGGGCAAGCCAGTTTTGCCACTGAGATTATGAGGCTGAAACCTTCATTTGCTTGGAAGCTAAATCAGTATGGGCTTAGCCCCATGCACCTTGCTTTACAAAATGAGCATTACAGAATGGTGTGTCGCTTTGTTGGCATCAATAAAGACCTTGTCCGAGTCAAAGGGAGGGAAGGCCTTACTCCTTTGCATTTTGTGACTCAAATTGGAAAAACTGATCTTGTAGCTAAATTCTTATCAGCTTGTCCAGGTTCTATTGAAGATGTGACTGCTCGAAGTGAGACTGCTCTACATATTGCTGTGAAATATAAACAGTTTCAGGCTCTTGAGGTCTTGGTTGGCTGGCTTCAGAGGACCTGCCAAAGACGTGCACAGGATCAAGAAAAACAGGTTCTGAACTGGGAGGACGAGGCAGGCAACACCATTCTGCATCTTTCAGCACTCAAAAGTTTCCCACAGGCATGTGGCATATCCTTCTATCTTTCAATCTAGTTATAGTACTTCGTTGGTCTTTGACCAGGATAACTACACTGTGAGACTAATTAATCCCAATTAGAAAACCCTTCCACCAATTGTCTTATCTAAGTTTAAGTTTTAGTTTTTACTCTGAGAGTGTGGCTTGCTTACCTGCACACCCAACCCTTGTTGGTCTACTTATAATACTTTGATTGAAAAAGTAGCAGTACTTATTGAATATCAAGTTTCAATTAATTCAGCTATCATATTATGCATGCTTTCCCTTGTGCAGGCAGTTAGATTGTTGATAGATAGCAACATGGACTTAAATGCCAAGAATTTAGAGGACTCAACAGCTTTGGACATAGTGGAGAATCAGACCCATGCGTACAGTGCAGAGATCAGGGATATGTTGCTTAGAGCTGGAGCTTCACGTGGTTTATCACTTGCTGCTGCTCCAATCGTTGAAGAAGAGCTAAGATCGAAAATCACATTTAATGAGAGGGTAGCAATTTACGTTACTCGCCTCAGAAGGAGTATATCAAATGACACACGTAATGCTTTGTTGGTAGTTGCTATTCTTTTTGCAACAAGCACATATGAAGCAGCACTTGGTCCCCCTGGTGGAGTTTATCAGGCTGAGAATAGTGCTGCACCTGTTAAGAGGACTAGTACATCCCCCAAGCCTAATGATGATGCGACACAAGAATATGTTGGGAAAGTGGTCATGAAAATTCAAACTTTCTTTTGGTTCTGGTCATTTAATACTTGTGCTTTTTATCTATCAGTTTTGATGATATGTTTACTAATGCCTAGAGGGCGCATCAGCGTTATAGTGACTTCTCCACTTACTCTATTTTCTGGTTGCTATGTGTTCTCCATGCTAGTCATATCACCCAGCCTTAATTTAACCATTGCCACTGTGGTTTTGCCATGCATGCTTATGGCATTGTACTGTTGGGGAACTTCAATATATATTAGACTATCCAAAAATCTTCGAATGTATAGTCCTAAAAAGGAAGATAGATCCACGTTTTCAAGAGGAAACAGATGGTAATGGTAGAAATAATGTTGCACTTGTAACACTTTCAGTTGCCAAGAACGTCTCTTTAGTTCGTGGGTGCTATCCACAATCAGTAAAGATATTTACATCATTTTTTAGATAATAAAATAACAAAGAACACATATTTTAAGATCTTCTCTCTATCTTTTATTTCTCAAACAAATAAAGTTATAAACATGATATAGAAAAGTTTACGTGCAAATATAATTTCTCATATAAGATCGATACTGGGTATATGACTAGCATACTTATTATTCACCTAATTCTTATAATTTTATATCAAATAATATATATATATATATATTTTTATATTATATCTAATACTATTTATTATATATTTTTTATTTTTTTATTTTTATTAATTATATTCTTTAAAAAATATAAATAATATATACATCATTAAAAATAATATATGACTACCTTTTTCTTTATTTACCGTACAAACCGCGGTAGAAGAGTCAGCCTCAGTTATGATGTTTATCAATTAATTACAAGACCTAAGTGCAAACCATTTGTCTCTACATAATAATTTCAATTGAACATTTACTTCTATAATCAATGAGTAATGTTATATCATTCTACCCAATCATCTTAATAATTATCTTAATATTAAATTAAGAAAGTATTAAATAAAAAAATTTAAAAATATAAAAAATATTTAATATTTTATTTATTTAATAATTAAAAAAATTAATAAAAAGATTAAATAAAAAAATAAATCATTTCTCATAATCAATAAATCAATCAGTCAACGTTTATCCTCATTTGGCCGTCTTTATGGACAACTTGTAAAAATGTAATGAAACAAATAAAAAATAATAATTCTAAATATTTTTATTTAATTTTTTTATTAATCTTTTTTAATTATTAAATAAAATAATATTAAATATTTTTTAATTTTTTAAGATATTAAATTTTTTTATTTTTTTATTTAATTTTTTTAATTTAGCATTAAAAAGATTATTTGGAGAAAATTGTAAAAAGATATAGTAAAATTCATAAAAAATGTGAGATTATTTTTAACTGTAATTTTTTAAAGTATTTTTCATAATATACTTAATTAAGATATAAGAAAAATTATAATTAAAACAGTTGTAAAAAGTATGAATAAACATATTAAAGTGGCCCTAGTCCTGCTGATAAAAGAAATCGTAAAACCAAAATCATTAACAACCACAATGGGTATGATATGGTACTTTTTAGTTAGTATAAACTTTTGTTATATTGAAGTTCTAAAATTATGTGACATATCTCAGATTGAATAAAATATGTTCGTATTGGAATTTTTTGTGTATATTTAAACTTTTTAAACTTCAATAAAATTTTTGGAACAAGTCACATATCTCATCAGCTTCTAGGTATATATATTTTAGTTTAATTTATATTTGTACTTTGAGTCGGTCAAAATAAACAAAAATGAAATAATTACTTGCACTTATAAACACAATAGGAATAACCTAAAGCGTTAATAATACGAGAAATTATTCATGTTACTGTAGCATCACATAAGATTATATTCATATTATTCATATTTTAATTTTTATTAATAATAGAATTTATTATTAATTTATATATTTATTATTTATTATTTTTGAAAAAATAAAAAATAAAAAAATAAAAATAAAAATATATAAATTAATGATAAATCCTACTATTAATAAAGACTAAAATATTAAAATATAAATAATGTGAATATAATTCTACAAGAACATATAATAATTTCTTCCAAAATACGAAATTGAATTGTTTAAAACGGCAAGTGTCTTGATCTCCTTGGTCAAGGTAAATGAAAATCAAATAATTACTTGCTCCTATTTTCAATTTTTCGTTAATAAAGTTGGAGATCAAAGAATAAAATTTCATCAATAAAGTTGACCAAGGTCTGCACTAAAAATGAAAATTCATATGAGTAATTGTCATTGAAATTTGAAGTTGGACATCCGACCTAGTCAACCAAGAACTTTGAAAGTCCATACTCATATATTTGAATTCAGATTCCAACCCATGTTGTGGAAATCTAAAATTCAATCTTTATCTTTACCCTTTTCTAATGGAAAATATTTTTAAAGGAATTTGCATGCTTAGTATCAGTATTATCATCTAATAATTTTAAAGCCCTTTTAATTGATAAAATTGTCAAATGTGTTGTGGCATGATCTGGGCCGGTTCGGTCCGTTAGGCATTGACCTACCAAATTAGTGGGTTAGCAAAACATCAAGTTAACTCACCTTGATCCACACCACAAGCCGATACAATGAAAGACGCATGTTCTCAAAAGAGAAAAGCAATGAGATAGGCTTGGAAGAGTCCCAAATCTGTCTCTAAAAGCAAGTTGGGCCCTTGCTCATTAATCAAGGTGAAGAAGAAGCAGAAATTCTTCCTATCAAACTACCTGCAGGAAGAAAATGAAAATTGAAATGGTGACTCAGACATTCGTAAAACCCTAGCTAGCTTACGAGCACCGTGTGGTAAAAAGACGAAGATATTAATACCAAAAAGAAAGAACCAAATTATTATATATTTAATAACTAACACTAATAATTCTTGTGGCATAATCCCAATAAATTAACATAGCTAGAATTCGAATATATAATTGTATGCCTATTCACATATTAGATATAGTCTATTACTAAATTAATCCCTTGACTTTTCTAAGAGAGAAATTCTTATATGTTCTCGGAAGAATAGATTTCTCTTGTAACTATTGTAAAATTATAATTAAAAAAATTACCAAAGGGTAATTGAAACTGGTGACAAAGAATCGAAGAATCGAAGACAATGATGGTATTTGATTATTCATTACCGATTACAACCCCATAATCTTCAATTCACTATGCGTTGTATGCAATTACCTTTATTTCCAACTGAAAACAGAACAACTAAAGAAAATTGACTGATAATATATCTATAGCTAGTAATGAACCACAGTGACCTTGTACTCAAGAATGGCATCACCAGTTGTGGTATTGAGGTAATGGGTCTTAACTTGAGCGAAGCCTCTAGCCAACCTAAACTTGCCTCTTCCACCAACCACAGCCAGCTCTCGGTTTGGCTCAGTCACTGGATTCCTAGAGAACACACTGATGGAGCTTCCGTTGAATATGCCTGTGGTAAAGCCAAAATCCACGTACATCACCAGGGTGAGTTTATCATCTTGGTTTGATGACACATAGAGACCCCGTGCATTCCCAACAACTTTGGAGTTTGCATCAGGACCTTCTCTCAGTGGATCATCAACGGCATATACATGCCCAAACGGGATGGCTGACTTTGCACCAATGGTGATGTTAGGGTGTGCAACCTCTACCGCACTGGGTTTACTTCCACTGGGGATGTCAAAGAGGTAGAAATGGAGATGGGTTACTTTCTCCTTTAGATGAAAACCGTGCTGGCTCTCATAGTGGTATTCAGAACGCACTGGAATGGTGGCACAGCATAATAGCATAGCCAAAACCACGAGGATTGCTTTGTTCTCCATTTTCTTCTTTGTTTCACAGACACAAACAACACTTGGAATGAGTGCAGTTTTATAGATAATAATATTCTGCCTCTTTTAAGGCACTGGATGGATCTAGTCTCATTCATTCAATCGTTTCATGAAACCCGAAAAGGGAATTTATGTGATCCATTTCATATACAAACGTGTATTTAATTATTTCTTTCGTTATAAATCAATACTCTTTTTTAGTATTTGATACAATTAATTTCTTCTCTAACTTATGATTCCGTATCACATATGTTAAACTTGTATCGGAAAAGCTTTAACTTGAGGAATTTTCATTTATAAAATAATTAAGAATTTGTGGATACTGCATTAATTGTTGTTTACAAATAGCAAGGCTTGATTTGTCATTAGAATTAATTCCTAGCAATTTAATTTGAATTTCTACTTTTTCACCTTAAATTTCCTACTTTTTTTGTTCCAAAAATAAAAAGAAAGTTTTACCATTTTCATTGCCTTTGATTTTTCTATCATTTTTTTACTCTTTAAGGTTTTATATGTTACTTTTGAAAGGAGTAAAGTATTGTTTGAAAATCTAAATTTTTTGTGATAAACCAATTAAGGGACTAAATTTTTATTGTTACCAATTAAAAACCTCAACTTTATCAAAATATATTTTTATTAATAATAATGCTAAAATGACAAAGATATCCAACTTTAAAAATAAAAATAAAAAAATATAATATGAACAAAATACAAGGTATATATGTCTTAAATTTTTTTCTAATTGATAAATATTATTAAAATATTTTATTAAATTTAAAGTCCTTAATTGATAAATTTTAAAGTTGAGGTCTTTTTACAATATTTTAATCCTTTTTAAAGTGAGAATCCAAATTCATAAATCTTTACTAGAAATGAAAAATAATACACATATGCGTTTTCGTTAAAGAGAAAATGATGGTAGGAGAGAGAGAATATTGACTATCATATTAGTATTAATATTATAAGTATATGTGCATCTCAATATTTTTTTTATCTTTTTATTAAGATAAAAAATATTAATTGAAGAGTATTTGAAATAAATTAAATTATATAGTGAGAAGTTATCAAGTATTTGGAAAATTAATGTTGCAATTGGAGAATAACAAATGTTTATAATTTTATTCTTTATTATATTTATTTTTAAATCTTCAAATAAGTTAGAGTAATAAGTGTTTATAATTGTATTCTTTTTATATTTAATTTTTAAATCTTTAAATGAGCAATAAATATTAATTTTGGAAAAATAAAAATTGGATATCAAAATGAGAAATAATAATAATAATAATAATAATAATAATAATAATAATAATAATAATATATAAGTTTACATACTATTGTCTTTTTCCAAAAAAGAAAAATCTACCAACTATCCTATTTTTTATATTAGTAAGGGTGTTCAAAATCGAACTAATCCAATCAAAACCGAAAAAATTGAATAAAAAAGCCAAAAACCTAACAAACCAAAAAATGAACAAATTGAAAAATTAATTGTATTGGATTGGATTTAATTCGATTCCAAATTTAAAAATCGATCCAATCTTAATTGAATTGAACTGAAAATTATATAAGTATATTTTAAATTAATATTTTACTTAAAAATTCTTATTTTACCTATACTTATTTAGGTAGGGACTATTATATACAACAATTCAAAATTAATTTATTTTCTTGGATCAGACATGTATAGGAGGATTATCAATTAATTTGGACTTATATATTGGATTTGACTTTGTATTTTAATGAACTAATATTTGTTATTATTTGATCAATTAGTTTATATTTGTATTCGATGTAGTTTGATAATTTTAAATTTTATATTTTGATGAATTTATCGATTAAAAAAATTAAATAAAAAACCAAAAAATTGATTCAATCTAAATCAATTTAGTTTGGATTGGATCAAAATTACATTTTAAACAAAATTGATCAAATGACAATATAAGAAAACTGATGGGATTGAATTAATTCGTTTTTTTTTCAAAATCGATCCAATTCAATCTATGAAGACTCTTATCATTAGTATTAGTAGAAGTGTGGTAGCTTCCCACTTTTTGAGAAAGTTCTGAGTTAAATTGGTTCTTTCAAGTTAATTTTATATAAAAGAGAAATGTTATGTAGTTAAAAAAATAGTTGAAGTTTTGTCAAGAATATTATTGTCTTTTCCCAAAAATATAAAAATTTACCTGCTATACTATTTTTATCTATTAGTACTAGTAGAAGTGTGGTAGCTTCCCACTTTTTGAGAAAGTTGTGAGTTAAATTGGATCTTTCAAGTTAATTTTATATAAAAGAGTAGTGTTACGTAGCTAAAAAATATAGCTGAAGTTTTGTCAAGATTAAGCTAGATTTAAAGGTAAAAAGTTAATTAATTTATTAAATTATTTTGTTAAAAATTTGGAGTAAATAATTGTCGAGAGAACTTCTTAATCGTGACAATTTTCAAATATTAATCTCACAATAATATCTATGAAATATACGATCAATGATTAAAAAATATTCTATTAAAAATTCGGACAAAAAAGAATTACGACTATCTAAATTTTTTGGATTTAAAAGATTATTTGGGGTGGATGTATCTTTTAAAATTAGTGAAAGTTGGTTACTATCTTTTCTATGCATAATAACTTAAAAGACAAGAGATACTGAATATATATATATATATATATATATATATATATATACATGAAGGATGATCAATTTATATCAGTGTAAGTCTTTTTTTAACTTACATTTATTTTCAACAGTTAGATCCACTTTCATCTAATGGTTACTTTTAATAAAATAATCTCAACTATTAAATGAAAGTGAATCTAACGATTAAAAATGAGTGTAAGTCAAAAAAGATTTATTTTGATGTAATCCGATCTCATATATATGTATATAAACTGTAAGATACTGAATATCAATTTTTTTACTGGACTGAATATCATATTAAATCAAGGAAAATGTGTCAAATTTTATAAATTAAGAAAATATTCAAGTGGCTGTGTTTTTTTTTTTTTTATAGAGATAATAACAAATCTGAAAAATTCTACAGATTTTAATCAATAATTAACTTATACACCCAAAAAGATCACAGATTATTGTAATCACTTGTAAAAAAAATTACTAACTAAGTTAGCTAACACTTTTAAGTAAATGTGTATATTGTTATGTACTTAATCTGACAATTTTTTTGTTCATACGAGATTTAAATACTGACATTGTGTGTGTGTGTTTTTTAGCAATAACATTGTCTATTATAATCTTAAGATAAATTAATTTTAGTAGTATCGAATGAATTATTATGTTATCTTTTTTATGTTAATCAAGAAAAGTTATTGTATTGAATATTATAATTGATTAATGTAACATGGTTAAAATTTTACCATCAATTTTATTATATTATATTTCATCGAATGAATTTTTACCATCAATTTTCAGTCCAACTTAAAATTACCATTTTCAAAATTAAATAAAGTGATATTTATATTGATTGTAGTGAAAATGGACTGATAAGCGAACTTTATTTGTAATATTAGAAGTTCAAATCTTAAATTATTTTAAAAAAGATTTTACTTAATCATCATTCATATTCAAAATTGCGTGAATAATTGATTAAAAAATTAAATAATTTTTTATCATACTCAAAGTGAGTTGTCAAGAATATATTGAATGTTATATTTATAATAAATATTTAAAAAAATTAATAACTAATGAAATACTTAAGGAGATGTTTGGTTTATTAGCTGTGAAAATTTGATTATTTTAATAATCGATTATTATATAAAAGTTTATTGTTATAATCGATTATCAACTTGTTTGGTTACATTTTTTTACGTTGGAAACAACTTTTTTTTTTAAAAAAGCAGTTTCAACAGTATTATAACATGTTAGGTAAAATCAGTTTCAACTTTTACACGAAATTTAATATATTATAAAAACTTTTTTTTCATAATGCTGAAATTTCAGCTTATGATTTTAGATTATATATAAATTATTCCTTACACTTTGATATGTAAATACTATTTTGTCCTCAATTAAATATTTTTTTAATCATTTTATACCTATTTTAATAATTTAATGCATCAAAGCTATTCTTTTTTATCTATCCAAAATGAAACAGTTAATTTAAATTACTTTTAAGCCTAACATATTCAAATATAAAACTGATGCAAATATAATTGACTATAACAAAAAAATTTATACAATAATAGATTATTAAAATAATCAAGTTTTCACAACTATCTCAAATATGTACTATAATTGAATCAATTTTATGTTTGAATATGTTATTTGAAAAACGATTTTAAACTATCTGTTTCGTTTAGATGATATAAAAAAGAATCACTTTTATGCATTAAATTATCAAAAAAAAATATAGAATGATTAAAAGATTTATATGATTGATGATAAAATAATATTTATATCTCAAAATAAATAGAATAATCTATAATCTATAATTATAAGCTTCAATATTATTTTTTTTATAATATATTAAAATTCATGTAAAAACTAAAGTTAATTTTACAAAATATATTATAACACTATTAAAATAATTTTTTCAAAAAAAAAAACAAAAAAATCATTCACAAACAGGCACATAATAACTTATCTTAAGTATTAAACTTTGAAAATAAAATACCATATAAATCCCCAAGGATTAAGTGATATTTACGCTCCACCCTCTCCCCAATTGTCTCGAGATCTTGACTAGGGCAAGTACATATAAACAAGCATAAATAACATTATAAAAAATTAAAAACACGGTTCGTATCTTAACTATACATTTTTTTAAATATATACATATCCTGACAAGCAAATGTCCGTACTTTGATTTCTCAAAGGTAAACGAAAAATTGATTTGACCACGACTCCACATGCAAAACCTTTGAACTGAAAAATTGTTTTTCTTCCATACTTGCCCCAAAACAAAACAAAAGAAAATATTTGACATTTTCACTCCGTGCTAATTGCTAGCTATTGACTCTAAAACCATTAATCTGTTACCGTATATTAATCAAATTCTCCTTATTTCAATCTTCAAAGTTGTCGCAACTGAAATTACGATGAAATGATTAAAAAAGATTAAATTTTAAAAATTAATGGATTTGTCATTAATATTTATTTAAATTAAAAAAATATTAAAAAAATATTTAAAATAAGAAAATTAATCTTTTAAAAAATAAGTTTAGATTGAAGTCGATTATAGGTAAAGAAAGTATTAACACTCTACATTGTATGTTTCAAAAATGGTACGTTAAGTTAATTGTATAAATTTTAACAATTTCAAATATATTAATTTTACTCTTTTTTAAAAAAATACAAAAGAAACAACTAAATTATGAAAATTTATTTTTTGCCTTGACAGAATAAAGATTCTGCTCCTATGTATCATCGAGTGCAATAAGGAACTCAAAGTCATGTAGTTCTTTAGAAAATAAGTGTGAGTTTTTTATTTTAATTAAAGAAAAGATTTTTGAAAATGAACTTTGTTTGAAAACAAATTCATTCTTGCACTTTGTGATTAAGGTAGCAGAAGATTTCAGCTACTCAATAAACTATTATGATCTAAATGACATTGAAGATAACATATGCTATTCAATCATCATCATTGGTCATTACATTGATTTAAAAATTTTATTTTTCTATTTTATATGTATATCTTTTACTATTTTCCTTTTTTCCTCTTTTATGTTTTTTTAACAAAAAAGACAAAAAATTCATTTGAAATCAAATGGGCTTCCAACCCACGTTCTTTAACATGCATTTTCAACAAAGGCAAAAACAAAAAGGCAAGCCAATAGATAATATGGGAGGAGAGAGTTCTGGAAGTAAAAACACAAACCTAGGGGGGGATCAGAGTGCCCAATTCAGTACGGTTGGGCTGCGACAGTGCTGGCCGGTTGGTAATGGCACGCTGGAGATGCCGGCGCTGGCTAGTGGGTTGGTCGGCAGTTTGGGCGGCGTGGGCGGACGATCGGGTCGGCTCGGTCTGGGCAGTCGGGGTCGGCGTAGTTGGTGGCGTCGGCGGCGACGTGCTGGTCCAGAGATCTGGTGCGGTCAGAACGGGTTCGTCCAGTCAGATCTGGTTTGGGGGAGCTGGGGTGCTGTGCAGTCAGTGGTCTGGGAGGTCGGGGTCGGCACTGGCTGGTGGGCAGCGGCAGATCAGTCTCGATGGAGGTGGTTCGGTTGAGTGGTTGATGGTAGGACACTACAACAAAAAACACTTTTAGTGGCCATTATTTAGTAGCCATTAACTTATTGCCGGTAATTCTTTCTCTTGTATGAAATTCTCCCGGCAAATATTTATTAGCCACTAATAACCCATATTTAGTGGCAATTAGGTACAATGGCAAGGAAAAATGATACAATTTACGCGGCAGGCAGACACATTTCCCTCTCTTTCACAAATTTTTTGCCGCGACCAAACACATTTCCCTTTCCTTCTCTGCTCGTACTCTCTCTGAACAATGAGAATGTGCCCAAACCGTGACCCACTTCCAACCCGGCCATCACCGTGAGACCACTGCACGCAACGCCCCGGCCGCGCCACCTTACTTTGCCCCGGATCTAACACCGGCCTCGTCCGGCAGATCACTACCAGCCACCTACGCCTAAACACAATGAGCCACAACCCGGAACAGAGGCTCCACCGTCCTCGACTGAGCCAGCGTCACCAAACCTGCTAGTCGTGCAAATCTGCCATCGTTTGCAGCAACCTCGGCCAAACTTGGGGCCTCAGCCGCTCCTCCACTGCGAACCAGGAAAGATCACAGAGCCCAGCACCATCGTGTGTCCCAGCCAGAGCTACGCGCACCAGCCAACCCAGTCGTGGATCCAAATCCACGAACCCAACAGGTTTCACCGCTCCATCTCCCGAACCCAAACCCATTCTCCCCCTCCTTGCGTCTGCTTTTTCTGCTTCCAGTATAGTGTCTTCATTTTTTTTATCAATTATTCAAAACCATTGATATTTTTGTCAAGCTCTTTAAATTTGTTTTACTATTCGAAGTTATTGTGATGAAGGATATTAAATTATGCCTCAGAGGTCCAATAGATTGAGCAATATTTCCTTTTTTATGTTTTAACTACTAATTATAAAGTGTTTGCCAATCTCTCAAGTTGAATGGGTTTTACTACATAATAATCATCTTGGGAGATAGAGACTAAACCGAAAAACTATTTGCTCAAAATTGCAAAAGGGTGGTCATATTTCTCAAACCTAGTTTTCGAAAGTCATCATGATCATTATTGCATTTTGTAGAAGACTGTAGTGTACCTTATGCTTGTGGTCCTTTTTGCCAACCCTTTTCCCCTAAAACCACAATTATATGCATAGCTTTAATAATAAATAAATAGATGAAATTCCTATCACTTACAGAAAATTAGGTAGCAGGTGCAAACAAAATTAATTTATTACCTCAAAAACTCATGGAGTATGGATAAAAAATTGAACTATTAATGATGCTAGTCAAGCTGAGACAAGCAAAGCCAGCTATGCAAGCTGAGCCTAAATAGTTCTCTGAAAGCACACAACTCATTTACAGCCCTACGCTCAAAACCAAACACCAATTTAATAGTTAAAAAAGTCATCTAAAATCATTAGCCTGCCTGAAATGAAGAATGTAAGGGTTTTATATATTGTTACAAGTACAGATCAGTGACTACTACATGACTGCACCATGCGAGAAAAAAAAAAGAAATATCTAAACTGCATTAAAAGTTCAAGGAGTCTAGACAAACCCCAAGATCTTGCAATGTTTGCTCAACCTATTTGATAGTCCTAAGTCTAGCTGATGAGCTTGCAGCTTGCACCATTTGCTAAAGTGCATATGTTCTCAAATATACACAAAACTGAAATATTTCTCACTATCATATTATATTCTGAAGTATAAGCATTAACAAATTGTTGAAATAGACTAATATCTATTGTGCTTGTATTCGATATGCGTTGTTTGTTATCTTTGTAATTGGTACTTGCTATGTTAGTTCATGTGACAAATTTGTTTAATCATAAGATCTGCGCATGTTTTCAAATTTGGTGTAGATCATTTCTTCTTTGGATTATAGGTTACCTCAGATGGGAAGCTAAAAATTCTTGATATCCTTGATTGGTAAGTGGAAACTACTTGATGTTAAATTTTTATCTGATATGTATGTTAATGTTTACTGGTTTACTAATAAATATGTTAATTTTTATTAAATTGTCAATAACCAAAGAATTAAACACTAAGCCACTGGCAATGTAAAAACATAGCATAGAGTATGCCTTGTATCTATCAGTTGTACTTTTGATGTACTTTTGATCTATCAGTTGTTCTCTTAAAAATTTTCTCTCGTAAATTATTATGATTATATTTATAGTTTGCTTGAGTTATTTGACAACTCATGAGTATGCCTTGTATCTGTGTGGTTACTGCATTTTACTTGAAATTACTAGACTGGTTGATATGTGTAAGTCTGTAACTCTTCGTAGTCATTTTTAGGCTAAATTAAATTTAATAAAATAACTTTAAATGGGTTTATTTTGTGAGTACATCTAGCCAAAAGAGTTTGAATCTTGAAAGTTGTAAAATGATTTGAATCTTCTCCATAGTTACTGTAATTGTCACTGTGTCATGAGTCATGATAGTATATAGAAAAGTATCTTCAAGGCATTGAAGACATTGAAACAGAGGCAAGTGTCTTCAACCAACACAGGTCCATTAACCTTGCCATACATAAAAAATATCACAAAGGTTAAAAAGAGAGAAAAACTTGAAACCAACCTAAAATCACACAAGTCTAGGAATGTACAAGAGAAAATAGTGACAAAGTACCTGAACAGCAGCCAATCGAGCCTTCTCTTTGGAGATATCTTCGCTCTCCTTGCAACTCTGGCACTGTAAAAAATAACCTCTAAGAAATATAACAAATAATTCAAGAGCAAGAAAACCTACAAAAAGTATGGTGGTGTTTGGTATGTTTTTTGTTTTAATTTTCAGTTAATATGCTTTCACTGATAATTATAAAAAATGCCACATTTTCATTTTGTTTCTTGGTTTTAGGATTTTGTGAAGGAAATGGTGAAAACAAGATTGTATTGTTTTCACTATCTCTTTTACAAAATCCTAAAAGCAGGAAACAAAATGAAAACGTGACATTTTTGTAATTATAAGTAAAAATATATCAACTGAAAATGAAAACAGAAAATAAACCAAATACCAGTTTTCAATAAGAGCAATAAGAAATGACCAAAGAAAAACAACACAAAATGTCAAAAAATGGAAAAAAAAGAAGAAGAAGAATGATATTACAGTCAAGTTTGAGAGACTGAAAAGGAATGGCCCGCCCAAGATGGCACGAACTTCTTCAAGCTTCTTGGCATTGCGAGTGACAAAAGTAATCGGACGTGACAAGATTCAACCACTGAAGCAGTGGCTCTTGCAGCTGCCATTTATTTCCCAAACCTTGTTTGTTTTTCTTTGGTGGCAGCAAGTAAAAGCAAAACCAAACTGATCAATAAGAAAATCAGAGACCCATTACAGAAAAATCATTTCTTTTTCATTTTTGATTTCTGGGCAGTGAATTGAATCCTATCAGTGGATACATATACAACAACAATCACAAAACTTCTCATTAATTAATTAATTATTTTTTAAAAAAAGGAACCCAACTTGGAGATTTTTTCTATTATTACAACACATAGGTAGGTACCCTTTAGAGCCAACAAAATAGATAGTGAAAAACATGGAGCTATTTTGACTGTTATCTAGGCCAAATTGAAGAAGCAAAAGTGGGTTGTTTCCCATTCTATTTGAAGAAGCACAGAATCATGTATAAGGTGTGAGTAAATAAATAAAAAAAAAAGGTAGCAAAGAGAACCAAAATATCTAGATAACAACTCTCACTGTCACTCTAAACAAAACTGAATATGGAACTAGTTATACAATTCTTATGAAAGAACATGCATCATTTACAAAGACGAAGTATGTTGTCAAAGACTATATGACTGCTTTGCAAATGATAGCTTCACTTTTCCCTCTTATAAATCTATGTTTCTATTAAAAGAAAAATTCAGAGACTAGTATACTGACTTTTTAGCCTTCTGAGTTGGAATGTTTCTATGAAGATGTCAACTATTGATTTGCTTGGATGATTTTAAATGTTGCATTTTTTATTATCTAAAGGTCAATTTTTAGCTATGTAATCATATTTGTATTTGTATTTTGTTGGTATTAACCATGTTGCAACCCTTTTGTTAAATAGGATAAGTTTTCTTGCATGATCATGGACAATCCTAGCAGTAGGAGATGGATGGACTGTGATAGAGTTAGTAAAGAATATTTAGATGGAGTAGAAAAGTTTTTAGACCATGCTTTTCATGAAAAATATGATGGAGAAACAATTCCATGTCCATGTAAAGAATGTGTGCTCCATTATTCAGTAAATCGGGCAGTGGCATATGAGCACCTTGTGGTTAATGGCATTATACCGTCATATGATACTTGGTTTTGTCATGGGGAGCCAATAAATGTGTCAAATTGTGTTGAAGAAACTAATTGCAGACAAGAAGATTTTAGGGGTGATGATATGGTAGGAATGATACATGATGCTTTTGGAGGCTTTACCCAATTTTTGGATAATAACATTAGCGAAAGGGGTGAGATGGAGCCAACCTTTGAAGAAAACACTACTCATTCATCAAGAGATCAACCACATCCAGAGGTGGAGAAGTTTGAACAACTAATGAAAGATGCAGATGAAGAACTTTACCCTGGATGCAAGAAATTTAGTAAACTATCATTTTTACTGCATCTTTACCATATAAAATGGTTGTTCAAATGGACAAATGAGTCTTTTAATGCTTTGCTTGGACTATTGAAGGATGCATTGCCTGAGGGGGAAAGGTTGCCTCATTCCTTTTATGAGACCAAGAAGATAGTTGAAGGATTAGGCTTAAAGTATGAAAAGATCCATGCTTGCCCCAACGATTACATGCTTTTTAGGAATGCATTTGCTAGTAAGGATGTTAATGAATGCTTCGTTTGTGGGGCTTCTAGATGGAAAAATGATGACAAAAAAATTCCAGCCAAGGTCCTAAGGTATTTTCCTCTGAAACCACGGCTACAAAGATTATTTATGTCTTCAAAAACTTCTAAACTGATGAGATGGCATGATGAAGAGCGCAATAAAGATGGAGTTTTACGGCATCCTGCAGATTCTGAAGCTTGGAAAACTTTTAACAGTTGTCATTCAAAATTTGCTAAAGATCCTCACAATGTTCGCTTAGGATTAGCTAGTGATGGCTTTAATCCATATGCCACGATGCATATTGCTCACAGTACATGGCCAGTGATTTTAATGCCATATAATCTTCCACCATGGTTGTGCATGAAGCAAGAATTCTTCATTTTGTCCTCACTCATTCCTGGACCAAAAGGGCCTGGAAATAACATCGATGTCTTTTTGGAACCTTTAATAGAAGAGTTAAACCAATTATGGGATGTGGGGATAGAAACCTATGATGCCTTTACTAAGAAGACATTTCAAATGCGAGCAGCTCTTATGTGGACTATAAATGATTTTCCAGCATATGGTAGTCTATCTGGATGGTGCACTTATGGTCAATTTGCATGCCCTTCTTGCAACATAAGCACTCAATCTAGAAGGCTCAAACATGGTAAAAAGTTTTGCTACATGGGTCATCGACGTTTCTTGAAGCCGGGGCACAAATATCGAAATGATGCAAAGTCATTTGATGGGACTAAAGAATCAAGACCTGCACCTTGTCCAATATCTGGGTCACTGGTTCTAAATCAAGTTAGAGGCATAAAGTTCACTCTTGGTAAGTTGAGTGAAGAGGTAAGTGTGGTGATGAAAAGCACATGGAAAAAGAGGAGTATTTATTTCAATCTTCCTTATTGGGAGTATAACTTGGTGCGCCATAATCTTGATGTGATACACATAGAAAAAAAAATGTGTACGATAATTTGATTTATACATTGTTGGGTCTTGGTAAGAAGTTGAAAGACAACTTAGAAGCTCGATTGGACTTGATGGAGATGAACATAAGACCAAGCTTATGGCCTCAGCAACGAGCTAATGGGAGGACATATCTACCTCCTACTTATTTCACAATGTCCTCAGAGGAAAAGAAATTATTCTACGAAGTACTACAAAATGCTAAGTTTCCACATGGCTATGCGTCTAATATCTCACGCTGCATTCGAAAACGAAAAATATCAGGGTTGAAAACTCATGATTGCCATGTTATAATGCAAGAACTTCTTCCTCTTGCATTGCGAGGATCAATAGATAAAAAAGTGAGTGCTATTTTGATTGAACTATGCACATTCTTTCGGGTACTTTGTAGCAAAGTGCTTAAAATAGAAGAGTTAAAGCTACTTGAAGAAAAAATTGCACTAACACTATGTAATATGGAGAAACTCTTCCTCCCATCATTTTTTACCGTTATGGTACATTTGGTTATTCACTTGGCAACTGAGGCTAAAATTGCGGGGCCAGTTCATTATCGCTGGATGTACCCAATTGAGAGGTATGAAGAATCGCATTAAGTTTTTTTTTATATATACCTTGAGTAATAATTAAGCACTAAAATATTAGATTGATAACATTTTTCAATGTCATAGGTACTTATGTACTTTGAAATCATATGTTCGTAATCGTGCATGCCCATAAGGTTCAATAGCAGAAGCATATCTTGCAAATGAGTGTATGACATTTTGCTCACGATATATGGAAGGTGGAGATTCAAGGTCTTATTGGTCAAGAAAAAGTGAAGATGAGATTGAGCATGGGACTGATAAAGAAGGATGTCTTTTCCCAGTTGTTGGGCAACCATATGGCAAAATAGAAGCATTTTTTATGGATGAGAAAACATGGTTGCAAGCACATCGATATGTGCTCTTCAATTGCGAATCAGATGTGGTTGAGAATTATAAAAAGTGAGTGGTATATCTTTGTCTTGTTGACTGTATATTACTTTATATGATGAGAAAAATTGATATATGTGAGTTACATGCATAGTGAACATATTGGTGAGATCAAGAGATTAAATCGTAAGCGTCGCCTTACACAACATCAGCTCAATCGTTTGCATTTTGATACATTTCATGAATGGTTGAAAGAGCAAGTAAGTAGTATGATTTAGTCACTATTTATTGTAATTTAGTGTTGTTGTACTTATATTGGTATTTATAGTCGTATATTACTATTTGGTTAGGTTAAGGAGTTGGACTTCACATCTGATATCAAAAAAGATCTTCAAGCCCTTGCACAAGGTCCAAGTTACATTGCAAGAAGATTTAAAGCATTCGATGTAAATAATGGGTATCGATTTCGAACAAAACAATGTGAAGAGTTCATGCAGACGCAAAATAGTGGTGTTATGGTTGTTTCAAAGACAGAGAGTTATGCAAGTACAAGTGACAATGCTCCGAAGTCGGCAAATATTACCTATTATGGCAGATTGAATGATATTGTGGAGTTAAACTACTTTGAAGAATTTAAGGTTGTCTTATTTAAATGTGATTGGGTTGATGTAACCCAAGGTAGAGGAGTTAAGGAAGATGACTTAGGTTTCACACTTGTGAACTTCTCACACCTAATACACTAGCGATCAAGAAAGTCATGAGCCTTTTGTATTTGCAAGACCAAGCTCAAGAAGTAATATTTGTGCAAGATCCTCAAGATCATGAATGGTTTGTCCCTAGGCCAATTAAACCTCGAGACATTTTTGATATGGGAGAAGAAAATAGTTTGCAATTTGAGTCATCAATGCAAAATGAAGCCATTGACTTGACTTTCTTAGAAAATATTTGTGACTCAGAACATGACAATAATGATTGGATAAGAAGTGGTGTTGATGGGATAGTAATTGATATGAGCCTACATTCTAACACTCCTCCAAATGAAGGTGAAACTAATAATGATGGAGGAAATGACATTGAATATGATAGTGATTCTGAATAAGATAGGTAATACTTAGAAAATATTTAAATTTTTAATTTAAGTTTTATCTTTGTTAAATGTTTGTTTTCATGCCTAAATTATTAATACTATGTGCTTTTCCTTTGCAAATTTCCAATTTCATAATTTACTTTCCAATTTTCAGATTACACCATTGTGTTAGTGTTTATTTCATATATCTTTTGCTTTATGACTTTTACAGGTTCTTGCTGCTAGATAAGTACTTCAGTTAGAGGTTGGCTAGAATGTTATTGCTTAGAAATGCACTTCAGTCCAAGCACTACAGGTATTGGGTTATTTACACACAATGCTTATTATTTTCTCCTTTTCAAGGTTGTACTATTAGATTGATCTAGGATGCTGATTTCAACTGCAATTGCTGCCACTAAGGTTGTACACTAAGTTAAATAGAGACAGTTTATCAAAATTAGTTAGCTAGTTCTATTATTCTATTATTTTTTATTATGTTAGTTAGAGTAGGCATTAGATTGTTTGGGTTAGAAAGTTAGCAACAGTAGAAGCTAAAAACTTGTGTAGGTATAGATCTTTGTTTCCTGCAACTCGGATCCCTTGCTTGCCATCTACCCTGTTGATGATGCATGCAGGATCAAAAAAGTATCTGAATCACGCTTGCAACCTTGTGATGTAACGGAGAAACGGTTGCATCCTACTGACCATATCCAGTCTTGTTATGTTTAGTAATAAATCTTAAGACATAGTGGTTCAATTACACTTGATAAGGAAGTTATATTCGGTAGACTGACTATTTTAGGAACTTGGGGCACACAGTATGCAAGCATGGTAATCTCTATAAATGAATATGTACATATTTGATTAAGGCATTAGTATTGCTTCCAGAATAAACTGAAAAGTCGTTCAGCTTCCTATAGTGAGTTTTGGAGGGGATAAACTGAGTTGAATTAGGTTTGATCAAGTCTAAGACTTTAAGCTTAAGCTTAATTTTACAGAATTTACTTTGTTTTGTATTTTGAGACTTGAGTTTATTTCTTTGTACTTCAGTTTCATATACTTTGTTTTCATTGAAGTCTTTTAATGTAATTAAGTTTCTTTTACATTTCTAACTGTTGACTTATTTTGAATCATAAGGTAGGAACTTTCTTTAGTTATTTCAGAATCCATACCAAAAGATCAGTTTTGTTTTTCAGGAGTTTCCTTACACAAAACATAGTATATTAGGACAATAGTAAGAATAGAAATATAAAGTCTACACAGGAGTGAAATGAAAAGACAAGTATGGAACAAGAAAAAGTAACGTTGTGGTAATTAAGAAACTAATTTCATCCTCTTCATTTTATGGACTGGAAATTAAGATCCACGTACTTTAAACTTAATGGTGGACAGTTTGAGTGTGTGCATGTTCTGCTTGGTTTAGAATGAACATGGGGAGGAATTAGTAACTAGCAAATTTAGGTACTTGGAATATAGGTCTAACTTGAGTAGAGCTTGCACATTAAAATCGTATGGAGATCCAGGCTACCTCTATAAAAAGTTACTTGATGTATAGATGATCATGTTTATTATAATTCCAGCTCCCTAAAGAATTAGTTAAATGTTAATATTGATGCTCATTTTCAAAGCAACAATCTCCCATTCATAAATCTTCTAATTCTAAAATAAGAACTGTTCCCTCACCTGCACGTCGTCTAACAGTCCACTCCCAGGTTCACCACTAACAACTATTAGCTTATTCTCAATGACAGCTGTTGTATGTTATTCACAGTAAATAATAATAGTTCAGTCTTTTACCATACTGCTCATAACACTTGCACAAAATGATCCATGAACAAATATAAAACAAAAAAGAATCATAAAATTACATACATGAAATTACCTTGTAAATGCTTGCTCTGTTTTTTAGAAAAAGTTCTCAATCCCAGCACATGGTGAGGAGTTTGTCAAAAAGTCACTAGGGAAGAAATGGAAAGATTACAAATGTGATTTGAAGAGTATATATATGACAAAGTATAAGACCAAAGATGCCTTGCTGAAAAATAGACCGAATCGCATACCAAGGGACCAGTGGACTGGTCTTGTCTCTTATTGGGTTTCTGATAAAGCAAAGGTATAAACTTTAGAAGCCTTAAAATACGCACACACACACACACACAGGGTTGCCTTGTTTTTATGTTTTATAGAGTGCTTTGATTGTTTATATTTAGTTTTCATACATAAATTATATGTTGTTATTTATGTGCAATGATAGAAGCGTAGCCAAGCAAATAGAAGTAATAGAGCCAAGCAAAAGATGCCTCACACAGGAGGATCCAAAAGCTTTGAAACCTTGATGGATGAAAAGGTATTCATGTATAAATTACAAAATATAAGATTTTAAAGTCCTTTTGTGTCATGCATAATTGTTTGGCATTGATTTAATTATATTAGGCTATAAATGGAATAGAGCCTTAACGAGCAGAAATTTACATATTAACTCATACAAAGCGTAAGGATGGTAGACCATTGGATGAGGAATCTGCAAGGACAGTTGTAAGATTTCTTATGCAATTTTATCCTTCATAAGTTTAGTATGTGTAGTATTCAAATTATTTTAAATATTTTTATATAAATTTGAGTATGTCATAAATTGTTATCTTAATTGTGATTAGGACATTATGAAAGAAAAGTTGAGCAATGGGGAGACATATAATGAACAAACTACTGGTAGTGTTGCTTGGGAATGAGATGTGTATTCCCAAGTATTGGGAAGTGAAAGAAGTGGGTATATTAGAGGTTTAGGACTTGGTCCAACCCCTTCTCTATTGTGGGGTAATAAATCTTCCCTGGGAAATATTGTTGCGGATGATTTGTCTACTGAGGTTGTCCAAAGGTTAGAACAAGAGATGAAGGAGTTAAAGGAAAAACATGATGAAGAAATGAGTTTGATGAAACAAAACCAAGATAAGCTACTATCTGAATTATCGTGGGTGAGACAAGTTATGTGCAAATTTGCTCCTATGGAATTATCTATGCCTCAAAATTTTAGTGGAAGCTCAACTGACAAAAGTTAGTTTTTCAAAGATTTTAATATTTTTCTTAAAATTTAATGTTATGAGACTATTCTGTTATCTTACATATTAATATTTACTAGGTCCCTGATGCCAATAGTGGCCATGAACGAGCACCACAAAGACTATTTCAATTACACAGTGTTAATGAAAATACTACAGCCCCTCATGGTATTGTACTTCCTTTAAAATATGTTAATATAGTGTTCATTTTTTAAATTGTGCTTGATTTTGTTGTAGATTGTGCTAATTTTATAATATTTTCATCATTTGTTAAGTATTTAACATTAGACTTATCCTCTTGTGTTGTATAAGCATATACCTCACATCTTTGTTTTAGATTTGTACTTTTAGTTAACTTTTCTTTGTTGCATTGCATTGTATGACAAATTTTTTATAGACTTGTAATTAAAATAAATTTTTGTTAATTGATTTTGGACATATTATATAATTTTAATTTTCATTGGTATTTTTTAATTAAGGTTGATAAATTATATCTGAATGACACTTTATTTTTTATTTTATTATTGCAGGTCATACACTTGTGATTTTTAGAAATTATGTATGTGAGAGACTTTATTATGATCAAGAGTTACAAATTTGTTTATGACTATATATTATTTTGTACTATGACTATTTGATAACACTACTTATTAGATGATGTACTTTTATGTTTTGTTGTTGACACTATAAAGTTATGGATGTCTTTTTTTATTGTGAATTTAATAAAATATATTTTGCTTCTTAGAATGAATTTTAGTACAATGTATTTAGAAACATTTGTATGTTATGATGTAAGTTCTTTATGGATAAATATTATTATCACTAAACTTTTTGTTATTGACATTGAAATTTCACTTTCAATGGCAAATAGACTTAATATTTTTCGACAATATTAATAGTAAAAAAAAACCTCTTTAAATTTTGTCAAATCTTCAAAGGCAAATAAGCATGACATCTCTCGACAATAGTAATTGTTGGCATAAGTTTTGCATAATTTTTACTGGCTGTCAAATGCGTTGGGTTAATGAATCTTGAAACAGTTTTAGTAATCATAATAATTGTTGGCAAAATGCACATTTTTTTTGGTAAAAAAAGGGTTTTTACCGGCAATAACAAAGGTTGTTAAAAAACTTAGGGATAGTTTTAGTGGCCATAACAATTGTTGTAAAAAGGCACATTTTTCCTGGCAATAAAATGCGTTTTTACCGGCAATAACAAAGGCCGTTAAAAGAGATATGGAAGGGGAACATTGAGCTAGTTTTAGTGGCCATTGTAGTTGCCGGTAAAAGAAACACCTTTTCCCGGCAATAAAATGAGTTTTAGCGGCAATAACAAAAGCCGTCAAAAGATATCAAAGAAGGCAAACCTGAACAGAGTTTTAGCGGCCATTACAATTGCCGGTAAAGGACAAACTTTTTCCCGGCAATACAATGGTCTTTACCGGCAATAATAAAGGTTGTTAAAGATGTTATGAAGTGAGATCTGGGGACATTTTTAGCGGCCATTATAATTGCCGCTAATTAATGGTCACTAAAAGACTAACCTTTACCGGCCATAAAAAGGAGATTTACCGGCACTCAGTGTAATGGCCGGTAAAACCTTTGCCGACACTGGATACAACAGCAATTAGTTAATTGCCGGTAAAAGTTTTTGCGGCAATTTTTATTGCCGCTAAAAGTCATTTTTATGGCCGCTAAAAAGTTTTTTTGTTGTAGTGTTCTTGTATGGGGTTGAAGGTGGTGATGGTAGCTGCTCACTAAGTTGACTCAGTTGTGGGTGGTGAGTTGGTGAAAGTGGAGATGAAGGTTGAGGATGAATAGTGAAGGGTGGTGATGGAGGTTGAGGATGAAGGAGATGGGTGGTTGGTTGAAGGTGTAATGTTTGTTGATGGTGGTTGATGGTGTTTGTGAGTGGTTGTGGATGGCGGGTTGGTGGTTGGTTGGTAGGAAAAGGTGGTAATGGATATGAAAGGTGATGGTGAGGTTGATGAAAGTGGTGAGAGGTTGAAGGTGGCAAACAGGAATGTGGTTTGGTAGTGGAAGGTTGATGAAAAATAGAGTGGGATGCTCGTGCGAAGGTCAGAAAAAATAGAAGTAAAGATGGTGGAGGCTGCCCCCCTTTGCTTTGTTGGTTGCTTGTTTAGGCTTTATAGGGAGAATTAGGTTTTTCCTTCTTTTTTCTTTTTCTTTTCTCCTTTTTTTTCATTTTTATTTTTTATTTATTTATTTTTATTTAAATCAAACCTAATAAAAGTAAACAAACAAAATTAAATAACCTGGACACCTTGATAAAATAAAAAAAAGGCCAAAATTGGCTTGATAAAATAAAAAAAGATGGACAAAATTGGGTATCAACAGTTACCCCCCTTTGCTTTACATTTAAAATGAATGAAAAGCAAAGGAATTGTTTCAATTTTGTCCATGAAAATTTTCATTTCCTTTTCCTTTTCTTCTTTTTTTATTTTTTTTAAGAACGCAGATTGACGCAAAAAGCAATGGACATACGACCCTGACTTGCCATAAAGCGATTGGTACAGGGACCAGAAAACTAAAGGCGATGGGAGCGGGGACTCGGAAACTTAAAGGCGATGGGTGCGAGGACCCGAAAACTAAAGACAATAGGCGCAGGGACCCGAAAATCAAAAGACGATGGGTGTGGGGACCCGGAAACTAAAGGCGATAGGCGCAAGGACCCGAAAACCAAAAGACGATGGGCGCAGGGATCCAGAAACTAAAGGTGATGGGTGCGAGGACCCGGAAACTAAAAAGCGATGGGAGCAGGGACCCGGAAACTAAAAGCGATGGGCACGGGGACCCGAAAACCAAAAGACGATGGGTGCAGGGACCCAAAAACTAAAGGTGATGGGTGCGGGGATCCAAAAACTAAAGGTAATGGGTGCGGGGACCCGGAAACTAAAGGTGATGGGCACGGGGACTTGGAAACTAAAGACGATGGGTGTGGGGACCCGTAAACTAAAGGCAATGGGCGCGGGGACCTAGAAACCAAAAGACGATGGGCCCGGGGACCCAGAAACTAAAGGCTATAGGCGCGGGGACCCGGAAACTAAAAGACGATAGGTACGGGGACCCAGAAACTAAAAGACGATGTGTGCGAGGACCCAAAAATTAAAGGTGATGGGTGGTGGGACCCGAAAACTAAAGGTGATAGGCACGGGGACTAGGAAACTAAAGGCGATGGGCGTGGGGACCCAGAAACTAAAGGTAATGGGTGCGGGGACTCGAAAACTAAAGACAATGGGCTTGGGGACCCAAAAACCAAAAGACGATGGGCGCAGGGACCCAGAAACTAAAGACGATGGACGCGGGGACCTGAAAACTAAAGGCGATAGGCGCGGGGACTCGAAAACTAAAAGACGATGGGTGCGGAGACCCAGAAACTAAAAGACGATGGGTGCGGGGACTCGAAAACTAAAGGCAATGGGTGCGGGGACCCGGAAACTAAAGGTAATGGGCACGGGGACCCGAAAACTAAAGGCAATGGGCGCGGGGGCTCGGAAACTAAAGGCAATGGGCGCGGGGACCCGGAAACCAAAAGACGATGGGCGCGGGGATCCAGAAACTAAAAGCGATGGGCGCAGGGACTCGAAAACTAAAAGACAATGGACACGGGGACCTAGAAACTAAAAAACGATGGGTGCGATGACCCGAAAACTAAAGGCAATGGGTGCGGGGATCCGAAAACTAAAGGTGATGGGCACGGGGACCCGAAAACTAAAGGCGATGGGCGCGGGGACCCGAAAACTAAAGGCAATGGGCGCAGGGACCTGAAAACCAAAAGACGATGGGCGCGGGGACCCGAAAACCAAAAAACGATGGGCACGGGGACCCAAAAACTAAAGGAGATGGGCGCGGGGACTCGGAAACTAAAAGACGATGGGCGCGGGGATCCAGAAACTAAAGGCAATGAGCGCAGGGACCCGAAAACCAAAAGACGATGGGCGCGAGGACCCGAAAACCAAAAAGCGATGGGCACAGGGACCCAGAAACTAAAGGCGATGGGCGCGGGGACTCGAAAACTAAAAGACGATGGGTGCGGGGACCCAGAAACTAAAAGACGATGGGTGCGGGGACCCGAAAACTAAAAACGATGGGCATAAGGCCCTGAGAACTAAAAGAAATGGTGTTGACTTTATAAATGCATGAGATGCCTGAGATGATGGATGATGCACTGGATGCATGATGATGCAATGGATGTGATACTTGAAGACAATGCATATGATGCTTGAGATGATGCATGATGTAATGATGATGCAATGAAAATGATGCTTGAAGACATTGCATGTGATGCTTGAGATGATGCATGATACAATGATGATGCATGAAGATGCAATGGATGTGATGCCTGAAGACAGTGCATGTGATGCTTGAGATGATATATGATGCAATGGATATCCTACTGTAGAGATTCTCATGAACAAATAGGTAAACAAAAAAAATTTATGCATTTTATTTTTTTGCTCATCAGAGCTTTAGCTGAGTCGCTCTTGGTTCCACAACCCTTAAGGACTTTTTCCACAGCATGATCAAGGTCAAATAATAACGAAAGTCGTTGATTTGCTTTATGATTTGCTTGGTTATTCTTTCTTTTCTCATCAATACTCTTAAAGGGTCTTGCGTCAAAAAACTTTATGCAGTGGGCCTTGAGCCAGGAAAACTTATGGAAAGGGTCTTGAGCCTAAAATCTCATGTAGTGGGCCTTGAGCCCAAGAATTTTGTGCACTGAGCCATGAGCCAAAAAGTGAATGTACTTGACAAAAACATGTTTTTTTTTTTTAAGTTTTGAACCAAATGCTTCTTGGAAAACTTTGAGCAAGCAAACTCATATACAAACGAGATCATTTACCAATCACATCTTGTTCAAATTTCTCTTCCTCAAATATGGCTTGCGTAGAAGCTTGTGACTTTCTTCCTCCAAAGATTCCTATTTCCACCAGACACATTTCAATCTGAATTATCCATTGAGGATGCTATTTCCTTCATCGATTGAAATTTTGGAACTCCTTTGACTTAAGTTGTTCAACAAGAGACTACCATCAGATGGCTTAGTTGTACTATTGTACTCATGTTCACCTAACTTGAAGCATCATGTACCAGATATGCATGGATTCAAAAGTACCACAAGAAAGAGATTTATTAACTAAGTAACATCTTGACTGAATTTGGGAGTGTGACTACACAAAGGGCATTTACAAAGGATAAAGACACAAGAAGTGGAATAACAAGAAAGCCAGAGAGTTTTTGCCCCAGTTTGGATGTGACTGATCCTTACTCGACAACTGGACATCATGACCATTACTTTATTAGGTATCTACAAAAGTCTGCCCCCGTGTAAGGTATCAAAAAAGAAATTGACCCAGGGTAAACCATTCGAGAACAAGATTGCCCTAGTATAGGCCATTTGACAACAAAATTTGCCCCAGTGGGGAACTTGAGAATAAAATTTGTGCCCCAGTGTAAGGCCAAATCAAGCTAGAGAAAGAATGCCCTAGTGAAGGGTCAGCTTGAACATGATAGAGACTTGCTCCAATGTAGAGCTAGATTGAACCAAAAGATTTGCCTCAGTGTAGGGCAAATCGAGCAAGAGGGAAAAACAAATGATGCCCCAGTGTAGGGCCAGCTTGAACAGGGTAAAAACTTGTCCCAGTGTAAGTTTCTCTTTTTTTTTTGGATCGTCCTTGTAGGTTTTCAGCCTAACAGACTTTTGTTTTTTTTAAGGAGCAATAAACTAGATACTTGTCTGAGCACAATCCTTTTTTTCTCAAAATTAAAACTTGTGAAAATAAAGGTGATTCATTGATCAAAATGGACTTTTTAAGGATTGTAATGTGACCAAGGCTAGTAGTTATGAAATGAATGATATAAGGTTCAAACAAGTGTTTAAAGGTTAAATGGGACAAAAAATCCTTGTTCATACTTAAACTTTGTCAATTGCTTTTGCGCTTTCAAACACACTTTTCTCTTATCATCCTCCATTTTTTTTCTTTCTGTCCCTTTCACTTTTTTTTATTTTTCTCTTTTTTTATTATGCTTTAAAATAGTTACCATGACAATCAACCTTTGTCTTGTGTTATCTCCTAATGTTGGGATGATCCTTGTCCAGGGTTTTTTTGAAGAAAACTTTCAAGCTCAAAATGAGACAACGAGAGATAATGAAAATAAAAGATGAATTCTTATGAAGGATAGAGAAAGATGACCAATATTCATTTCAAATCTTGAATGTTCATTTTCAAAAATTTAATTTAGAGACAAAGGGGTAATACACACCAAGTGATTACTTATTTGCTCCTTTTATTTTTTTTCTTTTTTCTTTCACTTCTCTTTTAGTTTTTTTTGTTTTTGTTTTGTTTTGTTTTTGTTTTTTTAATTATTATTGGCAAAGAACACCTGTACACATGAGCTTCATGACCACCAAATTTTTTTAGCACAAGAGTTTTATGGGATCCGGACCAAAAGAGAGCAAGCAAAGGAAAAAAAGAAAGACAAGAAAGACATGACAAGAACATGAGTGCCAATAACATAGGGAAAGCAAACAAAGTATGCTAAGATCCATGCAAATTCATTACATTAATATTTCAAGAAAGTTTACATAAGTTCAAAACTCAAATGATTGAACATGCATGAGGTTAGTACAATTAAACCATCATTTCATGGTAACAACTTGATAAACAAATCAGAATACCGATCACTCAGAAATTCCCTAATGCTGAAGGATTGCAAAATACTATTCATTCTCAATAGTTAAAAAAATCATCATTCAGTTGAGCCTTTTGAGGTTTCCCTTGTAAGCATTTGTTCTCATTCCAGATGAGTATGAGCATGTGTAGAAACACTTGACACAGCCTGATGGATTACTGAGCCGTCATCGTCCATGAGTATGTTTAGATCCCACTTAATTCATTCGACCTCAACTCCACCTTTGCTCTTTACATTCTCGCATGTTATTCATTTATTTGATCTAATCTTTTTTTTATTTCATATACTTAACCCGGATCTCTCCCAATCACTTGCAGGGGTGTTGTTTACAATTTTGTCACGTGATCTTGAGTTTTATTGCCACCTCTTTTCTTCAGAAGCGCAACGGTTCAATTTTTTTTTTTAAAAAGAATCTTAATATTAAATGATTTTTTTTATTTTTTTAACGAACATATACAATGATGCATGATAATTTTATTTTATTTTTGCTGAGAATGCCATGAAAATACAAGACGATATATCTTTTTTCTTTTTTTTAAGAAAATGTTAAGAATGTTATGAAAATGCAAGATGATGTATCTTTTTTTTTAAAAAAAATGTTATGAATGCAATGAAAATGCAAGATTTTTTTTTTTTTTTAGAATGCCAACAATGCTATGAAGATGCAAGGTGATGTATATATTTTTTAATTTTTTTTTAAATGCTATGAATGACATGAAAATGCAAGAATGCTATGAAAATACAAGTTGATGTATCTTCTTTTTTAAAGAATGTTATGGGTGCCATGAGAATGCAAGATGATATTTTTTAATTTTTTTAAATGCAATGAATGTCATACAAATGCAAATTTTTTTTTTTTAGAATGCTAAGGATGCTATGAAAATGCAAGCCATGAATCATGCAAAATGAAGTACCTTTTTTTATATATTTTTCAGAATGCTAGAATGTCAGAAAAATACAAGTCATACAAAAAGATGCATAAATAAATGACATGAGAAAAAGATAGATAAAAAAAGTATGCTCCTTTTGCCCTAGTCAGGTAGAACCTAATAAGTTAGATTTCCTTAATGTCATGACTCTAATTTTACAAGTTATTATGTTTAATCTATCAGGATAAGATTTTCAGAATAGATCCAAACTTTTAAAAAGTCATGGTCTCTAGATTACTCCTACCTCAAAAGATAAAGACTCAATTCATGATATAGAAAAGTTTACGTGCAAATATAATTTCTCATATAAGATCGAGACTAGGTATATGACTGGCACACTCATTATTTACTTAATTTTTATATTTTTATATCAATAATATATATATTTTTTATACTTTATCTAATATTATTTATTATATATATTTTTTATTATTTTTCTCACTTAATTATATTTTTTTAAAAAATATAAATAATATATATATCATTAAAAATAATATATAATTATCTTTTTCTTTATTCACCGTACAGACCACGGTAGAAGAGTCAGCCTCAGTTATGATGTTTATTAATTAATTACAAGACCTAGTGCAAACCATTTGTCTCTACATAATAATTTCAATAGAACATTTACTTCTATAATCAATTAGTCAATCAGTCAACGTTTGTCCTCATCTGGCTATCTATATGGACAACTTGTAAAAATGTAATGAAACAAATAAAAGAAAAATAATTCTAAATGTTCTTATCTAATTTTTTTATCAATTTTTTAATTATTAAATAAAAAATAAAAAATATTTCTTATATTTTTAAGATATTAAATATATTTATTTATTTTATTTTTTTAAATTTAGCATTAAAGAGATTATTTAGAAAAATTATAAAAAGATATAGTAAAACTCATAAAAAAATGTGAGATTATTTTTAAATGTAATTTTTAAAGAATTTTTCATAATATACTTAATTAAGATATAGCAAAAATTATAATTAAAACAGTTGTAAAAGGTATGAATAAACATATTAAAGTGGCCCTAGTCCTGCTGATAAAAGAAATTGTAAAACCAAAATCATTAACCACCACAATGGGTATGATATGGTACTTTTTAGTTAGTATAAACTTTAGTTATATTGAAGTTCTAAAATTATGTCACATATCTCAGATTGAATAAAATATGTTCGTATTGGAATTTTCTGTGTATATTTAAACTTTTTAAACTTTAATAAAATTTTTGGGACAAGTCACATACCTCATCAGCTTCTGAGTATATCTCAGTTTAATTTATATTTGTACTTTGAGTCGGTCAAAGTAAATAAAAATGAAATAATTACTTACACCTATAAACACAATAGGAATAACCTAAAGCGTTCAGAATACGAGAAATTATTCATGTTACTGTAGCATCACATAAGATTATATTCATATTATTCATATTTTAATATTTATAATTAATAGAATTTATTATTAATTTATATATATTTTTTATTTATTATTTTTCAAAAAATAACAAAAATTAAAATAATAAATATATAAATTAATGATAAATCCTACTATAATAAAGACTGAAATATTAAAATATAAATAATGTGAATATAATTCTAGAAGAACATATAATCATTTCTTCCAAAATACGAAATTGAATTGTTTAACGGCAAGTGTCTTGATCTCCTTGGTCAAGGTAAACGAAAATCAAATAATTACTGCGCCTATTTTCAATTTTTTTTTCTTTTTTTGAGCTGACCTATTTTCAATTTTTCGTTAATAAAGTTGGAGATCAAAGAATAAAATTTCTTCAATAAAGTTGACCACGGTCTGCACTAAAAATGAAAATTCATGAATTGTCATTGAAATTTGAAGTTGGACATCCGACCTACTCAACCAAGAACTTTGAAAGTCCAGGCTCATATATTTGAATTCAGATTCCAACTTAGACTGTGCTAACCAAATTGACATATAGTAACTAATAAGCTTGACTCATCTTCATAGATGATCAAGTTGGGAGGTTGTGGATCGTTTTATTCTAATTGACATTCAGTCATAAGCTAGACTCATTTCTACAAGGTCCCGATCAGCCTATGCTTGAATAGGTAACGACTCGATAAACAAATGCTTAATACGTTCCACCAACAAACATAACGGACTTGCGTCATAATGACCAGACATAACGTCTCACACTATAATAACTAGACATAACGTTTAAAATCCTAAATGACCTGAAGGTATTCAGAGAGTCAGTCCTCCGGATCTCTATATAAATCAGTCTAACAGCCTAAGTCAGACATATTCACTTTTCTCTACCTATACCTTTATCATGATCTTGATTCCAAGGTTAATTGGTCGGAGTGCCTCTACTGGCATTCTACCCCGTCTCAAACTAAGAACTGTTGGATGACCGACCTGGGTCTCTCTAGTGATCAACCCATCGGGTAGAGGACGGAACATCTGGCGCCGTCTGTAGAAAAAGGTAAAACTCTCCCACTCCACTGGAAACCACAAGAGTCACATTCCTATCACCAATGCTTACCTATCTTTAGAGATGTCCTCCTAGACAATACAAGATTTCCTAACCCCTCGAAGAAAGTGCTTATGCAAGTAGTGGCGACCTCCCCTTGGCTTTTCAGATTTCAAATGACCAGGAGCAGCAACTGACCAACCATGTTGCTAGGGACGACGTGGAATCCTAAATGAAAATACTTCATTGATGAATCAAAACTGACCATCATCAATGCCAAAAAGATAACACTTTTCTTAATAAATCTTACTATTTCTTATTTTCTTGTTGATTTCTTATTTTCTTGTTGAAATTAATATAGTAGTGATTCTGGCAAATAAATTAGCTTTCTTTTATTGACATAATTCTCATATAATTTTTTATCAAATAATTTTATATGGCATTAATCCTATATTGTTAGTTTGCATTTTGTTTCACTATTCTTTTGTAATAATAACTTTTGCTGCCTATAGTTCTGGTGGAACTATCAGAGGCAATCCTATATTGATCGACCAATTACGTGACGATTGTATAATTTGCCAATGCTCAAAGCTCAGCATGAAGGAGCCAAAAGCCCAAGCAAAGCAAGATGATATGCATTTAATCCTCTCTAATTTCCATTATTCCATGTCTCTTACACATTCACAAGGCTTTAAATTAATTCCAATTCATGCCAATTTATTTGTTTGACAATTACCAGTTTTACGTTAATAATCATATGACATTAATGTTTTACAATATGACAATTAAATGGCCCATTATGTTATAAGACTTGGCTAACGTTGAATTGCTTACAACTTTTCAATATCCTAACGATATTGAGTGCCATGGTGCGGCCATCCTTATTTAAGTGCAATTATTGCAGGCTAATGTCATTATTCATGTCTTTAATTGTCATTCATTTACCACATAATGTCATTTAATTTCATGTCTTGGCTACCATCAGTATGCCTTTTATATATCTTACGAAAAAAAAATCTTGAGTTTATGACATAACACCATTAAGATGGTATTGTAACAGTATCATGAAATCATCAAATTGTCATTATTAATAATTACTTTTCTTTAACTAGTATTAGTTTCTTCCTACTATATTTTATATGACAATAATCGTTATTTAATTGACATGTTTCTCGTGTAGTATATCATTTTATTTTAAATAATAGTTTTGAATGAATAATAATTGTCATTTTATTTGTTATTTTGTTTCACACAATACAAATATTAAGAGATTGTATGCTTTAATTTTCCAGTTGTAAGTTCTTAAAATATATATATATATATATATATATATATATATATATATATATATATATATATATATATATATATATATATATAATACGTTGGCATTTGTTGGCATTCACTCTTACATTATTATTATTATTTATTGTCTCATTTTATCATTCATTTAAAAAACAATAATAGCCCTTATACGTTAATTATTTATTGCTTTTATATTATGATGATCAGGTTTAACATATACTCATCAATTATTGTTAATACTTGTCTAATAGTCACTATCACGTCCATTCATGTTATACTTTTATTTTGGCATATTAATAGTATATTACAATTTGTCTCGCTATTTGTTATAGTCATGGCATAACATTGTTCCTCTATTGCTTGCCCATTGACTAAATTGCGTCTTTATTGCAAAGGTTTGAAATTATTTAATTAGTTTACTTTTCATCATGTGCAAAAATTTGGAATTTTTCATGAAAAAGAGTCAAATAGAGTAATTATTATAACATTAAAATTTATTTTTGTCATTTATACCTATTTAATAACATATAATTATTTATTAGATTTAAATATTACTTACAAGAGTATTTATAGATAAGACATTTAAGATAATTTATTTTCCATTAAATTTTATTGACGATAATTATTATTTTTTTTATTACTAATTAGGGAATATATATTGTATGATAGTAAATGACATTGATGTGTATTATTTTCATTTCATAAAATTAATTGACTATTAATTGATTATTATTTTATAGATTATGGTCTTTTATTATTAATTAGAAAACATATATGTAAATGATATTGATTAGTCGCATTATTGTCATTTCATGAAATTAATTGATTATTAATTAATTATTATTTTATATAATTATTGTCATTTCATGATATCACGGATTAATTAAATACTAATTGATTGCTTAGCATTTGTTGGTGCAACATTGGTTCAATAGTAATTAATATTTTAAAGAATATTCATTGTCATTGGATTTTTTAATATTTATTTATTGTCATTAATTTACTAATTAATTTATTTAATTATAATGTTGCTTAAATTGTCATTTTTAATTGCTTTAATTTCTATTTATTGTCATTAATTTATTAATTAATAAATCACATAACATTAAATTAATTACAATATTGCTTTAATTGTCATTTTTAATTGCATTCTTTGTGCATAATGTTAGTATCGATACTAGTATACTTGCTGGTTGGATTTTCTCATTATGGTTGTTAATATGCTATGTTCTTTCTAGTTAGTATCGATCTATTGTATAATCTGATGCATGTGTCCTTCTTATTCGCATTATATATATTGAGTTGAGGATTTTCCAAATAGCAGATTCAAAGATAAAAGTGATGTAGAGCAGAACAAGAGGGGAACAATGAAATTAGCAGACCAGTTGAAGCTGACAAGCACGCCATAATTCCTTTGAAGAAAGGCTCGGTAAATTTCTGAGGACTTGGTAAATTTCCAAGGTCACAAAAGGCTCGGTAAATTTCCGAGGACTTGGTAAATATCCAAGGTCACAAAAAGGATTGATAAATTTTCAAGGACTTAGTAAATATCTAAGGTCACAAATAACTCGGCAAAATTTCGAGGTTCCCTTGAAGACAAAATCGGTAAAGTTTTAAAGTTCCCTTGAAGACAAGCTAGATAAAATTCCGAGGTCATGACTACGCCATGATTCCTTTGAAGACAAGCACAATAAATTATGAGGTCATGGCCACTCCATAATAAAAAGAGGTGCTCTGGAAGCATCGAGGTCGTAACCATGCTATTAAAGAAGCTTGGCAAAATGTGATCCCAAGGTTACATTTCATAAGTTTGGATAAGAATAAAGATTAATAATACAAGCTTGAGCAATCATCACTGATTGCCCAAGTTAGGGGGTTATGGACCGTCCTAACCCAATTGATATCTAGTAACTCAAGCTCGGGGGCTGTGGACCGTTCTGTCTCAATTGATATCCAGCCATAAGCTAGACTCATTTCTGCAAGGTTTGATCAGCCTATGCTTGAATAGGTAACGACTCGATAAACACGTGCTTAATACATTCCACCAACAAACATAACGGCCTTGCGCCATAATGACCAGACATAACGTCTCGCATTATAATAACCAGACATAACATTTAAAATCCTAAATGACCTGAATGTATCAGGAGAGAGTCCTCCAGGATCTCTATATAAATCGGTTGACGTATTTTAAGTCGACACGTATTCACTTTTTTATACCTTTATTATCATGGTAGTTGATTCCAAGACTAATTAGTAGGAGTGCTTCTACTGTCATTCCACCCCGTCTCAAACTAAGAACTGCTAATGACCGACTTGGGTCTCTTTGGTGATCAACCCATAGGGTAGAGGACGGAACACAACCCATGTTGTGGAAATCTAAAATTCAATCTTTATCTTTACCCTTTTCTAATGGAAAATATTTTAAAGCCCTTTTAATTGATAGAATTGTCAAATGGGTTGTGACATGATCTGGGCCGGTTCGGTCCGTTAGGCATTGACCGACCAAATTAGTGGGTTAGCAAAACATCAAGTTAACTCACCATCCACACCACAAACCGAAACAATGAAAGACGCATGTTCTCAAAAGAGAAAAGCAATGAGATAGGCTTGGAAGAGGCCTAAATCTGTCTCTAAAAGCAAGTTGGGCCCTTGCTCTGCAAGGTTATTACTCTGCCTATAAGTCCATTGAAATCCAACTACATGGAAAATCTACTATCAACGAGATTATCTCCAGTTATCCATTTCCCACAGGTGCGTCTCATCACCACAGACTTGAATAAGAACCAAATTATTATTAATACCAAAAAGAAAGAACCAAATTACTATATTTTTAAATCCTTATATTTTATGGGATTAATTTATTCATTTTAAGTTATTATAAATTATTAAATAAAATAAGTTTTGTAAGTCTTACAGAATATCACCTTATTTATATACAACAACAAAAAAAACTAAAATTTTAACTAAATACTAAAATGGTTATTGAATAGAATAAAAGAATAGAAATTACTCACTCATTCAAAAGTCAACATTCAACAAACATATCGTATCATTATAACAAAAAAAAAATTAAAAAAAAAATTCTATTATTACAAGCTCTCGATTAATCTATTTTCTTAGTCTAATTATAGGCAGACTATCCACATCGAGACTAGATGACTCAGGTTGATAATTCTTGTGGCTTAATCCCAAGAAATTAACATAGTTACAATTCGAACATGTAATCATACGTCTATTCACACATTACATACTCATCTACTATTAGATCAATTCCTTAATTTTTACGAGAGAGAAATTATTATACGCTCTCGGAAGAAGAGATTTCTCTTGTAAATATTGTAAAATTATAATTTTAAAAAAAATTACCAAAGGCCAATTGAAACTGGTGACAAAGAATCAAAGACAATAATGGTATTTGATTATTCATTACCGATTACAACCCCATAATCCTCAATTCACTATGCGTTGTATGCAATTACCTTTATTTCCAACTGAAAACAGAACAACTAAAGAAAATTGACTGGTAATATATCTCTAGCTAGTAATGAACCACAGTGACCTTGTACTCAAGAATGGCATCACCAGTTGTGGTATTGAGGTAATGGGTCTTAACTTGAGCGAAGCCTCTAGCCAACCTAAACTTGCCTCTTCCTCCAACCACAGCCAGCTCTCGGTTTGGCTCAGTCACTGGATTCCTAGAGAACACACTGATGGAGCTTCCGTTGAATATGCCTGTGGTAAAGCCGAAATCCACGTACATCACCAGGGTGAGCTTATCATCTTGGTTTGATGACACATAGAGACCCCGTGCATTCCCAACAACTTTGGAGTTTGCATCAGGACCTTCTCTCAGGGGATCATCAACGGCATATACATGCCCAAACGGGGTGGCTGACTTTGCACCAAAGGTGATGTTAGGGTGTGCAACCTCTACCGCACTGGGTTTACTTCCACTGAGGATGTCAAAGAGGTAGAAATGGAGATGGGTTACTTTCTCCTTTAGATGAAAACCGTGCTGGCTCTCATAGTGGTATTCAGAACGCACTGGAATGGTGGCACAGCATAATAGCATAGCCAAAACCACGAGGATTACTTTGTTCTCCATTTTCTTCTTTGTTTCACAGACAGAAACAACACTTGGATTGAGTGCAGTTTTATAGATAATAATATTCTGCCTCTTTTAAGTCACTGGATGGATCTAGTCTCATTCATTCAATCGTTTCATGAAACCCGAAAAGGGAATTTATGTGATCCATTTCATATACAAACGTGTATTTAATTATTTCTTTCGTTATAAATCAATACTCTCTTTCAGGATTTGATACAATTAATTTCTTTTCTAACTTATGATTCCGTATCACATATATTAAACTTGCATCGGAAAAGCTTTAATTTGAGGGATTTTTATTTATAAAATAATTAAGAATTTGTGGATACTGCATTAATTGTTGTTTACAAATAGCAAGGCTTGATTTGCCATTATAATTAATTCCTAGCAATTTAATTTGGATTTCTACTTTTTCACCTTAAATTTCCTACTTTTTTTTGTTCCAAAAATAAAAAGAAAGTTTTACCATTTTCATTGCCTTTGATTTTTCTATCAATTTTTACTCTTTAAAGTTTTATATGTTACTTTTTAAAGGAGTAAAGTATTGTTTGAAAATCTAAATTTTTTGTGATAAACTTGTAACACCCTAAATTTTCGTATCTCTTAAACAATAATTTTGACAGTTAATAGAATTTTACTATTTAATAATTTAAATGACTTATTTGTAAAATTATTTTGTATATTCCACAAGATATTTGATCGTTTTGAGTGATTCACTCCGTGTTAGGAAAATAAAAATTTTGGGTTCGGGAAAACTTTACGTAATTTAATTTTTACCGTTAGGTTTTAATTATTTTACGTAATCTGATTTGATATTTGTGCGTTTTCTAATATTTATTATTTTTGTGGATGATTATGAAATTTTTTATTGTTTGTAAGCCTAGGGGGTGTATGTGGGCCCGGTGGCCTTACGTGGGCCCAGGTGGGTCCCGCAAAGTGAAAATTTTTCTACGCATAGAAAAATTTGTACTGTTTAAACGGAGACAGGGGATCTTACTAAACCTGAATCTGGAAACAATTTTCGAAATTTTCTTTTATTGTATTTTGTACTGTATTTAATTATCAGGTGATAAAAATACAGTAAAAATATTATTTGTAGGGTTATAGCAGATAAAAATAAAAATTATACTGTGTAGTCAACAAAGAAGGCTTGACTTGATTTGTACCCTTGGATGAGAATACTTAGTTTGAATATTAACCATTGATTTAATCAATGGTTAAGAAACATACTTAATAAAGAAGCATTGGATAATCACCATTGATTTAATCAATGGTGTGAGAATAAGCTTAGTTAGGAAGGCCTTGATATCAACCGTTGATTTAATCGACGATAACGACTTGATCTTGATTTAATCAACGGTGGAGATGGATCAATTATGACCATTGGATATGGATTTAATCAATGGTAGAGATTTGGTCTCAAAAAGTGACAAAAACCATTTATGACCATTGGATGAATAATTAATCAAGGGTGAAGATTTGGTCTTGTAAAGTAACAAGGACCATTTATAACTATTGGATGTTAATTTAATCTATGGTGGAGATTTAGTCTTAAAAAGTGACAAAGACTAATTATGACCCTTGGATTAAAAGTAAGGAGTAATCTCAACCCTTCATTTTTGGAGATGCATCTAATGGCTAAGATTTAAAGGAGAAAGATCCAATGACCTAGATTAAGTCTTCTAAATAAAAAATCTACCTAAATCCTAACCATTGAATTAATCAATGATCTAAAATGCTTCAAATAATGGCTAGAAAAGATGACAATATTATTGCATGCATAATGCAAGGGGGGACGGTTTTGTGTTGTATTTGGAGCTAAAGGAAAAGTTTCAATGCATTATTTGATACTTTAGTCAATTATGCTTTGCTTTAGTCAATTATGTTCCTTTATTGTTTTGTTTGCACCCTTAGAAGACTACTTGGAGGGGGGGACGGTTTTGGAGATGCAAAGGAAGGAGGAGACAATTTTGAGTAGGCTTTTTAGGCCAAAGAAAAAGTTTGAAGACCATTATTACCTATCTTGATCAATCTTCATCATTCATTGATTTTCCTAAAGCAAGACTTAAAAAAAAATATTCTCTTCTTTCTCTCTATGTGAGCTACGACCATACACTTCAAAGAAGGCCAAAAGTGTTGTTTTCTATCATTGTATCATAATTTCCTTTCTATTTATCATCTTCTCCAAAACAAAACACAAAAACTTCATTTTCTTCTCCAAGAAACACCATTCGGCCAAGCACCATAGAATTGCCTTCCATCACTCTTTAATTTCAACCAACCTAGTTTCTTGAATCCTTACCTTATTCTAAACAACTTTCATGTTGGAGACTTTCTCTAAATCATTCATCTTCATGGACTTTCTTTAAGATCTATGTTATGGAGTATTTATGGTGAAGTGTAAGGAAACTTCATTTCTTTTCTCTTTTTCATGATCTAAACCATGTTTGATCCATGGTTCCTCTTAATCAAGCTTAGTATACTAATTTTTATGTATTTTATTTTGTATTTGAGAAGCCCTTGGTAGTGAAGGACTTGGAAAGAGAAGCAAATCAATAAGCTTTTGAGGATCTTCAAGAGGTAAGAGGGAGATCCATCTCACCAACCAAGCATGGTGGTGAGAGATGGTCTTATAATTTATGGATAGTGAATCCATGTGAGGATTCATATCCATGGTCATGTAAATTATTTGTGTGTGTTTATGAACTTTGATTATTTGCTTATGCTTGATATGCTTTGCATGATTTTATGGCTTATATGGTATGCTTATAATATGCATGATGATAATATGGTATGCTTATAATATGCATGATGAAAATATGTTGAAATTATGTATATGTATGCCATGATGTGATGATGGAAAGAAAATCAATTTTTGGCTTCAATGGCCAAAGGAAAGGAAATACGGTTTTGATACCCATGAAGAGAGTTTATGTTGAAAATTTTTAAGAACAAGAGAATTAATTTTTGGGTCCCTAGAACATTGAGAATTTCGGCCAAGACACCTCAACATAGGTGTTTATAACTTAATATTTTCATGGAAGAATAAAATTGGATTGATTTGAAAAGCATAGAAAATGAACAAAGGATATGTTTTTCAAGAGAACAAGAACATGGTTCTGAAGGATTTTTATTGATTTATTTTGTGTAAAAAGATCCTAAGTGTTTTTTAAATATGAGTTTTGAATGAAACGGGCAAACGTTGATTTAAGGATTTGCAAAGAAAGTGAAAAAGGATTTGTAAAGAAAGTAAAAATGAATTTGAAGAAATGGGTTTGGTTTTTATGACCATCGGTATTTCGATTTTGAAAACAAAGATTTTAATGGTTTTGTTAGAAGGAAAAATGTTTGATGGCTTCAATGGCCAAATATCCGACGGTTTTGAAAAATTAGTTATGCCTAAATTTTTATGGAACAAAATGATATTTTATAAAATGAAGTGTTTTGTCACTTGAAAGATTTGACAGTTTTCAATGAACACGTTCACGGTTTTTGTAAAGGATTTTTAATGGTTTTGTTTGTATAACCATATCAATTTAGAAAAAAAAAATTTGATGGTTTCAATAGTCATGTTCACGTTTTTGAAGGCTTGTAATGCCTTGATTTTTATGAACAAAGTGATTTTTAAAGTGAAAACGTAACTTGATTTAATACAAGGAATTTGAAAAGGGAATCAGAGTGTTTTATCACTTGCGAGAATTTTGTAAACAAAAGACAAAGAGATGTTGAACACGTTTGAACTTCAATTTATTTTGAAGAAGGTTGTGTTTGGAAATGATTTGAGAAAAATGGAGAATATAATAATATTTTGAAAATTTACTAACATATAATTTATTTTTGAATTTTGAAATACGTTAGAAAAAAATGTTAAATTTTGAAACGTTGATTTATATTAATGGAAAAGTGATTTTTGTGGATTATATTTTGGAAAAAGATTTTCTTGAGTAAGAAAATGTGAAAAATGAAATATAAAATTATATTATTTTGAGAAAAGTTGAAAAGGAATTTTTGAAGGTTAAGAAATATTTTCTGTAATGAAATTGTGGTGAAAAATTATTTGCGTAGCTTAAAAATGATTTGAAATGCAGTAAAATATTTTTACGCAATTTGAAAAATGTGTTGAAAATGATATTGATTTATTTAAGTCCAAAATAATGTTTGGAATATTGAGGAATATTTTACGTGATTGTAAAATGTTGAAAAATATTTTACGTATCTTAAAAACGATTTGAAATACAGTAAAATATTTCTAAGCGATTTGGAATACGTTAAAATATTTCTACGTGATTTGAATTACGTTTAAATGTTTTACGTAATTTTGAACTACTATTGAAAAATTAATATGTGATTTAAAAGTGATAGAATATTTTTACGTGATTGTGAAAATGACAGAAAATCGTTATGTGATTTGGAAAGTGTTTTAAATATTTTGAGAATGATGGAAAATGATTTACGCGACTTAAAAGAATGATTTTTAAGTTATGCGATTTTGAAACAGTGAAAAAATACTATGCGATTTGAGAAACGTATATTTTTACGCGATTGAGAAAAATGTTAAAAAATTAGACGTGGTTTAAAAGTCTGCAATGAAGAGTTTGCAACATTTTAAAAGCGTAACAAAAATGTTACGAAATTTTGAAAACATAACAGTAGTGTTATGGTATTGTGAAAAAGTAATAAACACGTTTTGGAATTTTAAAAACTTAACAAAAGTGTTACTTGTATTTTGAAAATGCAATGTGAAGTGTTGTGAAATTATGAAACGTAACGGGAATGTTGCTTGATTTTGTGAAAACACGACAAAAGTGTTTTATAACTATGAAAATGTGATAACAAGATTTTTGCTGTTGAAAGTATAGTATGATTACTGTTGAACCAGTATCCATACACTGTTTGTGAAAATGACAAATTTTGCCTGTGATTGGCATTTGGTGCATTTTACATGCATTGGAAAAATATGCATTGAGGCATATGATTACATTGAACAAATGAAATTGAAAAGATTTGGCCCTTGTGGTTAGACTTGCACTGATATATTCATGCATTGTATAAAGTATAGCTAATAAGCTATTTTGGCCCTTGTGGTTGAAGAGGGAATGAGAATTGATAGTGAGATCTATGATGGATCTTGGGGTGCGTCAAGGCGCGGCGGTCGACCAGTGGATATCTGTCTGTGGGCTAAAGTTGGACCATATGCCACTTGCTTAGCGTCTGATCCGTTGCAACGCATTGACGATACCCGACAAGAACACGATTCTTTTCAACGATTGAGAGATTGTCTGTGGGCTTAGGCTGGGCAATTAACCAGAGCATTCTCCTCGAAATTGTAAAAACCTCCATGAAGTTATTTTTGAAAAACTGAGTCTATGTGCACATGCATGAATCTGAACATTTATATCTGTATGATATATTAATTGAGGAATATTGGCTATGACAACTGTTTTGAATACTTGGATTGATATATGATTGGATGATGATGATGATAATCATGTTGATGGCATTATTGTGATTATTGTGTGATGATAATAATGTTAATGACATGATGATGATAGTTGATTAATGTTGATGGTATGATATATATGATATGTTGTTGTGTTATCTCTGTGCTACCATGTTGGTATTGGCGTAGGTGATCTCACCTCTTTGTATGTTGTGTTGTTGTGCTTGTATTGGTAAAAACTATATAATAGATGGAACGAGTTGTCTTAGACATATGGGTGATAAATACTCTGAGATCGCTGACAACATTGAAGAGTGGTTGTCCCAGGTTCGATGATGTCTTAGGGTAACAAGGAGTAGAGTTCGATGCATCAAGATGGATCTGAAGGAATAAGTATGTGAAGTTTTTATCGTTAGTGATGTATCGTCTTTATTAAGTAGGACCCGTAATGGGGTTTGCTACTATTAAAAAGAAAAAAAAATGTATGATAGTTTTATATTTCTCTATAAATTGTTAAATATTAATTAGTGTCAATATTGTATATTAACTATATTTTCAGTAATCCTTATAAATTTCAGTAAGTTTATGTTTCAGTAAGAAAGAAATTTTAAAACCCATCTTTTATAACTCAAACTTTGTGCGAACTTCTTTTCAGATTATGAGCCGGGAGTCAGACATGTGATACCTTAAGGAGGGTGTTACATTAGTGAGAATATATTTACTGTATTTTTATCGTCTGATCAAAATTATTGTTTAAGAGATACGAAAATTCAGGGTGTTACAAAACCAATTAAGGGACTAAATTTTTATTGTTACCAATTAAAAACCTCAACTTTATCAAAATATATTTTTATTAATAATAATGCTAAATGACAAAGATATCCAACTTTAAAAATAAAAAAAATATAATATGAACAAAATACATGGTATATATGTCTTAAATTTTTTTCTAATTGATAAATATTATTAAAATATTTTATTAAATTTAAAATCCTTAATTGATAAGTTTTAAAGTTGAGTTCCTTTTACAATATTTTAGTCCTTTTTAAAGTGAGAATCCAAATTCATAAATCTTTACTAGAAATGAAAAATAATACACATATGCGTTTTTGTTAAAGAGAAAATGATGGTAGAGAGAGAGAGAGAGAATATTGGCTATCATATTAGTATTAATATTATTAGTATATGTGCATCTCAATATTTTTTTTATCTTTTTATTAAGATAAAAAAAATATTAATTGAAGAGTATTTGAAATAAATTAAATTATATAGTGAGAAGTTATCAAGTATTTGGAAAATGTTGCAATTGGAGAATAACAAATGTTTATAATTTTATTCTTTATTATATTTATTTTTAAATCTTCAAATAAGTTAGAGTAATAAGTGTTTATAATTGTATTATTTTTATATTTAATTTTTAAATCTTTAAATGAGCAATAAATATTAATTTTGGAAAAATAAAAATTGGATATCAAAATGAAATAATAATAATAATAATAATAATAATAATAATAATAATAATAATAATAATAATATATAAGTTTACATACTATTGTCTTTTCCCAAAAATAGAAAAATTTACCAACTATCCGATTTTTTATATTAGTAAGAGTGTTCAAAACTGAACTAATCCAATTAAAACCGAAAAAATTGAATAAAAAAGCCAAAAGCCAAAAACCTAACAAACCAAAAAATTGAAAAATTGAAAAATTAATTGTATTGGATTGGATTTTGATTCCTAATTTAAAAATTGATCCAATCTTAATTGAATTGAACTGAAAATTATATAAGTATATTTTAAATTAATATTTTACTTAAAAATTCTTATTTTACCTATACTTATTTAGGGACTATTATATACAACAATTCAAAATTAATTTATTTTCTTGGATTTGGACATGTATAGAAGGATTATAATTAATTTGGACTTATATATTGGATTTGAATTTGCATTTTAATGAACTAATTTGAACTAATATTTGTTATTATTTGATCAGTTAGTTTATATTTGTATTCGATGTAGTTTGATAAATTTAGATTATACATTTTGATGAATTTATCGATTAAAAATTTTTAATAGAAACCAAAAAATTGATTCAATCTAAATTAATTTAGTTTGGATTGGATCAAATTTACATTTTAAACAAAACTGATCAAATGACAATATAAAAAAAACTTATGGGATTGAATTAGTTCGTTTTTTTTCTCAAAACCGATCCAATCCAATCTATGAAAACTCTTATCATTAGTATTAGTAGAAGTGTGGTAGCCTCCCACTTTTTGAGAAAGTTCTGAGTTAAATTGGTTCTTTCAAGTTAATTTTATATAAAAGAGTAATGTTATGTAGTTAAAAAAATAGTTGAAGTTTTGTCAAGAATATTATTGTCTTTTCCCAAAAATATAAAAATTTACCTGCTATACTATTTTTATCTATTAGTACTAGTAGAAGTGTGGTAGCTTCCCACCTTTTGAGAAAGTTGTGAGTTAAATTGGATCTTTCAAGTTAATTTTATATAAAAGAGTAGTGTTACGTAGCTAAAAAATATAGCTGAAGTTTTGTCAAGATTAAGCTAGATTTAAAGGTAAAAAGTTAATTAATTTATTAAATTATTTTGTTAAAAATTTGGAGTAAATAATTGTTGGGAGAATTTCTTAATCGTGACAATTTTCAAATATTAATCTCACAACAATATCTATGAAATATACGATCAATGATTACAAAATATTCTATTAAAAATTCAGACAAAAAAGAATTATGACTATCTAAAATTTTTGGATTTAAAAGATTATTTGGGGTGGATGTATCTTTTAAAATTAGTGAAAGTTGGTTACTATCTTTTCTATGCATAATAACTTAAAAGACAAGAGATACTGAATATCAATTTTTTTTACTGGACTGAATATCATATTAAATCAAGGAAAATGTGTCAAATTTTATAAATTAAGAAAATATTCAAGTGGATGTGTTTTTTTTATAGAGATAATAACAAATCTGAAAAATTCTACAGATTTTAATCAATAATTAACTTATACACCCAAAAAGATCACAGATTATTGTAATCACTTGTAAAAAAATTACTAACTAAGTTAGTTAACACTTTTAAGTAAATGTGTATATTGTTATGTACTTAATCTGACAATTTTTTTTGTTCATACGAGATTTAAATACTGACATTGTGTGTGTGTGTTTTTTAGCAATAACATTGTCTATTATAATCTTAAGATAAATTAATTTTAGTAGTATCGAATGAATTATTATGTTATCTTTTTTATGTTAATCAAGAAAAGTTATGGTATTGAATATTATAATTGATTAATGTAAAACGGTTAAAATTTTACCATCAATTTTATTATATTATTATATTTCATCGAATGAATTTTTACCATCAATTTTCAGTCCAACTTAAAATTACCATTTTCAAAATTAAATAAAGTGATATTTACATTGGTTGTAGTTAAAGTGGATTGCATAAGCGAATTTTATTTGTAATGTTAGGCGTTTAAATCCTAAAATATTTTAAAAAGATTTTATCTAATCATCACTCATATTTAAAATTACGTGAATAATTGATTAAAAAACTAAATAATTTTTTATGATATTCAGAGTGAGTTGTTAAACATTTATTGAATGTTATATTTATAATAAATATTTTTAAAAAAATTAATAACTAATGAAATACTTAGGGAAATGTTTGGTTTAACTGTGAAATTTTGATTATTTTAATAATCGATTATTGTATAAAAACTTATTGTTATAATCGATTATCAGCTTGTTTGGTTACATTTTTTTACGTTGGAAACAACTTTTTTTCTCTAAAAAAAATTATTTCAACAGTGTTATAACATGTTTGGTAAAATCAGTTTTAACTTTTACACGAAATTCAATGCATTATAAAATTTTTTTTTCATAATGTTAAATTTCAGTTTATGATTTTAGATTATATATAGATTATTCCTTACACTTTGATATGTAAATACCATTTTGTCCTCAATTAAATAATTTTTTTAATTATTTTATACATATTTTGATAATTTAATGCATCAAAACTATTCTTTTTATACTTATCCAAACGAAACAGATTAACTTAAAATCACTTTTAAGCTAACATATCCAAATATAAACTGATTCAATTATAATTGACTATAACAAAAATTTTTATACAATAATAGATTATTAAAATAATCAAGTTTTCACAAATATCCCAAATACGCACTATAATTGAATCAGTTTTATGTTTGAATATATTAACTGAAAAACGATTTTAAACTAATCTGTTTTGTTTATATATATAAAAAAGAATCATTTTTATGTATTAAATTATCAAAAAGATATATAAATGATTAAAAAATTTATATGATTGATGACAAAATGATATTTATATCTTAAAATGAATGAAATAATCTATAATCTATAATTATAAACTTCAACATTCAAAAAAATAACTTTTATAATATATTAAAATTCATGTAAAAATTAAAATTAATTTTACTAAATATATTATAACACTATTAAAATAAAAAATTTCAAAAAAGAACAAAAAAATCATTCCCAAACAGGCACATAATAACTTATCTTAAGTATTAAACTTTGAAAATAAAATACCATATAAATCCCCAAGGATTAAGTGATATTTACGCTCCACCCTCTCTCCGATTGTCTCGGGATCTTGACTAGGGCAAGTATAGATAAACAAGCATAAATAACATTATAAAAAATTAAAAACACGGTTCGTATCTTAACTATACATTTTTTTTAGTATATACATATCCTGACAAGCAAATGTCCGTACTTTGATTTCGTCAAAGGTAAACGAAAAATTGATTTGACCACAACTCCACATGCAAAACCTTTGAACTGAAAAATTGTTTTTCTCCCATACTTGCCCCAAAACAAAACAAAAGAAAATATTTCACATTTTCACTCCGTGCTAATTGCTAGCTATTGACTCTAAAACCATTAATCTGTTACCGTATAGTAATCAAATTCTCCTTATTTCAATCTTCAAAGTCAACACAATATACAGCTCAAAAGAAAAAGTCAACAAAATATGTGGGTGCTTTCAGCAAGAAAACTGTAGCAGTATCTAATAAACAATAGCTCTATGTGTATGAGAAACGTAAACAATGGTTCTCTTCAACTAGGGGAAAAAATACAACCTATTCTTATAGGTATATACTGCTTGAGTCTTTAAAGCACGCCGTTCCTTCTATAGTATATAAAAAATGCTTCACTGTGACGACGGACATCAAATGCCAAAAACTCAAACTCAAGCTAAAAGGGTCATGATGAACATCAGCAAGTACTATGCTGCAGAGCTTAGTTTGGTTTTGATCTTCTTGTGTCTTCCATGGATTTTGTTGGGCCATGCACAGAACACAACAACCCCAGTAAATGTGGGGGTTGTACTTGATCTTGCTCGAACTGTGGGGAAGATGGGGTTGAGTTGTACCAACATGTCCCTTTCAGACTTCTATGCTGCTCATCCTCATTACAACACCAGGCATGTCCTCAACATCAGAGACTCCCAAACTGATGTTGTTACCGCTGCTTCTGCAGGTTCTCTTTGTCTCTTCTGAGTCTTTGCTATTATTGCTCTTTGTCACTCTGTCTCTCCTACGTGTCATTTGCACCAATTTTGAATGACTTTAATTTTTTCAGTTGAGGTTTAATCTTGGCTAGTTACATTGGTTAATTTATATATCCTTCAGCTTGACATAAATTTTAATGCATTCTGGATCACCATAATATTCAAATAGATGGAGTTCTTAGGATTCTGGTTCTCAAACATTCTGACAAAAGATGATTCTGTTAATTAATAACAAATTATTCCCAAACTTTAAACATGCACTATATATAGTTCGAGTTGAAATTTAATTTAATTATAAAAATGAGACAATAATAATCAAATTCTTAATCATTTGATCATAAAAACTGTCATAATATATATATATATAAAGAATTAACTATAATAAAACTCTAATTTATAGATCAAGGTTTTAAAAAATTTTATATCAGTTTCTGAACAAAGAAAAGATATGTCATTTGTAATATAACAAACATATAAACATATTATTTTGATATTCTTCAATTTAAATAGAAAACTTTAAATTAATTAATTAACTAATTTATATAATTTAAATACCATTAATTAGTTTAGATTATGATAACTTTTTTTAAATGATGATAGTAGTTATTAAAAATCTCTCCATTAATTTATCAATTGATTAAATAATTATGTCAATGAAATTAAAAAATAAAGTTTAATTTTAATGTACTGCCTATGTAAAATATTTTATATCATTAATTAATTATATATTATCACATGTGTGACTCGTAAAATAATTGTTATAAGAATAGCTGCGAATAGCTGGACGAGAAGGAACTTAGTAAGTAAACTAATCTTGCACAAAAAGGGGAAAACAGTATTGATATTTAAATTAGTAATGCTACTCATATATATTTGCATATATGTTATTTTATATTTACATAATTTTTATTATTTAATTATAATTGATTCTACATTATTTTTCGATCATATAAATAAATATGAATGATATTAACTATAAAATGACGTGTGGGAAACACTTTCCTCTTCTACACTATCACCTCAAATATACTATCTTTTTTTACAGTTAAAATAAAATAATGTAAAATGAAAAAATAAAAAGCACACCCGCTTACAAAACGCATACACTTCCTTCCTTTTTTCTCAATTCGCATACCGTTTCAAAACATAAAAATAAAAATAAAAGTTCATGTGATTTAGCACTTCCTAAGAAATTACCAATCTCCTTAACAAAAAAGTCTATTTTCAGATTAAGGAAATGTTTTATGTATACTAGAATATATATATTGTATTTATAATATATGTTATTGTGAGATAAATTTTAAATTATGTTATATGTAATTATAGTATTCTTGTAACATACAAAATGATTTTATGAATGAATTAGATAAAGTTAAACATATTTCGATTAGACGAATAACGAGACTGTTTCAGATTATACCTACTATATGTAAAGTTAGGATGGAAACCACGCAGGTGGGAATACGGAGTACCTCCCCATTCTTTATCTTTGTTTCTCTAATTTTTTTCGTCTCCATTCTCGATCTCTGTTTTGAGAGAAAAATTCTCCCCATCCCCATTTTTCACAAAGAGGCGAAGACTCACAGAAACTCTAATATTATTTCATAAAAAGTTATATATATATATATATATATATATATATATATAAAATATATATATATATATATATTCTTTATCTTCGTTTCTCTAATTTTTTTTGTCTCCATTCTCGATCTCTATTTGAGAGAAAAATTCTCCCCATCCCCATTTTTCACAGAGAGGCAAAGACTCATGGAGACTCTAATATTATTTCATAAAAAGTTATATATATATATATATATATATATATATATATATATATATATATATATAAAGTTATAAACAATTTCAATTTAAATCAACAAGATCAACAAATTAAAATAAAAAATTACTACAAAGTAATATGTTTTTATTTTTTTAAATTTTAAATTAATATAAAAATAATATATATGAAAATTACTAAAAGGAACTTAGTAGTAATACATAATATGATATAATCAATAATGATAATTTAATAATTTCTCAATGACGGAGATCCCGTAGGGCAAGGGATACGATCCCTGTCCTCGTATCTACCTCAGGGGGATTTTTATCCCGATCCCGGTCCCGACAGAGAAAAATTCTCCAAATTAGAATCCTCAAATAGGATAGTTTCTGCGAATATCTTCAAATGTAAGGAGATTTTGTCATGACTATGTAAAGTAAGAAGTAAGTATAAGGATCTAATTTTTATTCTTTATATATTATTATTCAATCATATATAAAAAAAATATGTATTCCTAAACTATTAAGTAAATTTAATTGCCATAGCAACTATTTAAGAAATCAAATTCTTTAAATGATGTGCCAATACATTATCAAATAATAACATATAAAATAAAATTTAAATTCATTTTAGAAAAATAGCCAAATTAAAATTGGTATCACTATTGAACTACATGTTTGTGTTTTTTTTTGTCCCTTCAAGCAATATTGTGATTAGGAGGCACTCCCAATAATTGTCTTCTCCAAAAATTTTGAACTTCAATTCTGTTCTTAATAATATGACTCATTTACTACTGCACTCAATCCTTATTGGTGCTTGTGTATTATTTAAATAAAAAAATGAGTTTGCCATAGAAAAGAAAGTCATGACAACTATAGGAGGAAATAGGCTAAGTCGGGTTAGACTTTGCCTAAATAAATATAGGTATGTTTTGTAAGATGTCGAGATGTTGATATGAGCTTAGCCTGTTATCTGGTATAAGTTTTTTTTAGGGGCTTGACCTAACTTGTTATCAAAACATAAATATCTAGTCTGACCCAAAAGCTTATTTAAAGACTTACATTATATAAAAGTCTTTATATAAGTCAAAAACTTAAATTTTTTAAATTTTAAATATGCATAACCTTTAATAAAATAATTATATTTTATATAAAATAAATATATTATATTAATATATAATTAATAAATTATATAAGTCTTATAAATTCTTAATTATATATAAATATTAAATAAATGAGTTAACTTCATAAACTTAATAGAATTTTTCAAAAACTCAAAGCTTAGTTTATATAATTAAATAGACATTTTGATAACCCTATATTTTACAGTCTTATGCTGTATAAATTGTGGTGATTTGCTCATATTTATTGATAAATTTTGGATGGATCCTTATCAATTATCTTCGTTTTGCATATTAAGATAAATTTGACGCATTCAGAGTGAAAGCAAGCGAAGATATCATATTTTCAGAGCAAAAGAGGACCATTTTAACTTAGACAGGGCCCTGTGTCAACTTGGAAGCGATTTAGGAGTTAGATACGGCCCTGTCTAACTTGAAGAAAGCTTCTAACTTAGAGACACGGTTGTGTCTCTTTGTTACACGACCGTGTCTCATTCAATGTTGAAATACAGTATAGGGACACAACCATGTTTTAATGGGGTGAAACTTCTGACTTTGAGACACGACCGTGTCTCATTGTCACACGGTTGTGCCTCACTTACGATGTGAGTTACGCAATTCAGAAGACACGGCCGTGTCGAAGGGAGACACGATTGTGTGTCCCTTCCTAACGTGAAAAATAAGGTTTTTCACCCTAAATCTTTATAAAAAGAAGCAACCCTTCACACCTGGAGGGAACCTTTTCGACGACAGACTTTGAGAGGCAATTTAGAAGAGAGAATTGTCACGAATTCTTAGAGGACGGCTACAAAGAGAGGATGACATTCTTGAAGGCTTGAAGATCATAATCACCGTAAAAGGGATTTTGATTTCTCTTTCCCTATAGTTTTTTCCTTTCTTTGGGTTTCTTTCCATGGACTTGTATCTTGATATGGGTATGTTTGTATTGAACATGAGTAGCTAAACCCATAGCTAGGACTATGAGAGATCTTGTTTCCTTAATTATTTGGGTTTGATTTCTAATTTGATTAAGGAAATTTCTTTTAAGGTCTATCTATTGCTTGCATTCTTGTCATAACTTGATCACTTTTGACATGTGTTAATTCATTGTTTGACTGGTGACCATCCGCATGTAATGAATGGATCTATATGGTAAGCCTATGATTAGATTGGTGAATGACCAAACATCGATTTATCCTACCAATGGAATTAACTATGTTAGTTCATCTCTTGAATTAGGACTTAATGCATTCTTGATTAATTCAACTAAATGACCAAATAGGTGAATAAAATTAGGAATAAAATATTGTTTCATCCATGACCATTGGGATTCAATAACAAATAAGAGAATATTGACAAAAGAATTACCTTACATCATAATTGAAAAAAAATCTGAATAATTGGATTCAAGTGAACCTTGCGCCCTAGTTTCTCTCTCATTGATTTCTCTCTATTTTGCTTGATTGTTCATTGTATTTCTTATTTATTTGTTTTCTAATTTTATTTTGAATTTCATACACTTTCGATTGTCTAAATAACAAGAGTTTTACAATACTAGTAATTACCACTTTTTCCTCGTGGGATCGATAACTGAGACTCAAGTCCTATATTACTTGGAGATATAGTGCACTTTGTTCTTAGTGTATTTTACGCGTATTAAGTTTTTGGCACTGTTGCCGGAGAATAAGTTTGGTAATATTAGAAGCGAAAAGCTCTAGTTAATTTAGACGCACTTTTATTTTATTTTATTTTTATTTTTAATTTATTTGTCACTTTATCTCCTTGCTTATAATTCTTGTTTATGCTTATTCGATCTCGATTTCTTGATTTGACATTTGATCCTGAAATTGAGAAAATAACTCGCAGGTTAAAGAAGCAATCTAACACCAAAGCTGTGACTGAAGAAGATATAAACAAGATAGAGATACCAGCAGTTGAGGGGAATCATGACGAACGAGCTACCCCAGCAGAGAGGACCATGCTTGAGTACTCTATGCCCATTGCCGAAGGGTATGAAGGAAGTATTATAAGATCTGCTGTGGCGGCAAACAATTTTGAGATCAAACAAGCATTGATTTCCATGATTTAGAATTCTGTACAGTTTGGTGGTTTACCTTCAGATGATCCAAATCAACATTTTGTCAGATTCTTGCAGTTGTGTGACACTATTAAGTATAATGGGGTGACAGATGATGCAATTAGATTGCGACTCTTTCCTTTCTCTCTTAGGGACAGGGCAAGTCAATGGTTAACATCACTACCAAGGGGTTCCATTACTATATGTGACCAATTGACTCAACAATTTTTGGCTAAGTATTTTCCTCCCTCTAAATCTGCAAAATTAAAGAATGACATATCTTCTTTTGTACAGTTTGAAATAGACACTCTCTATAAAGCTTGTGAGCGCTTTCAAGAGTTGTTGAGGAGATGTCCACATCATGGATTCCCCGTATGGCAGCAGGTCCAGACTTTTTACAATGGTTTGTCGCCTGTAAATCGTTCACTCATTGATGCTGTTGCGGGAGGTACAATTTGGAGGAAAACACCTACTGAGAGCTAAGCGCTAAACAGTTATCAATGGAAAAATGAGCGTCAAGTTCCTAAGAAAACAGTATGTGTGCATGTTGATTCTTCCACTGCCATTCTGAGTCAGTTGGAAGCGTTGATGAAGAAGGTGAAGACTTTGATGGTGATAAATAGTGCAGCCCCACCAATCATATATGAAGCATGTGGAGGACTGGGTCATACAAGTTCAGACTGTCAAGTTGGGAGTCCTTTTGCCTCCGAGACTGAAGCAACAAATTTTGTTAGTAACTCCAACCGGCAACAGTACAATCCATATACCAATACGTATAATCCCGGTTGGAAGGATCATCCAAATTTCAAATGGAGAAATCAACAGGGCTACCAACAGAGCCAACAGAGAGTTTCGCAACCACCTCCAGGTTTCCACGCACCTGCAAAGAAGCAAAATTTTGAAAATCTTGTGATGAAGTACATACAGACTTCCAAAGCCAGGTTGAAGAGCGTGGAGACCCAAATCAGTCAGTTGGTCATTTTGATGTCATAAAGGGCGCCGTGGTCTTTTCCCAATAATACTGAGACCAATCCTAAGGAACATGTGAAGACAATTACCTTGAGGAGTGGTAAGGAGCTTGGGGATCTTTCCAAGAACAACGAGGAGCAAATTCAAGAGCATCAAGATACTTCTGATAAATCAGTCACTAAAGGAAAGGAGAAGGCAAGTGAAGCGCCCTCTATGGTACAGGTAAGTGAGTCATAGAAGTCATCCATTTCATTTCCTCAGAGGCTCAAGCACACTCAACAAGACAAACAATTTGCAAAATTCTTGGAGATGTTTCAGAAATTACAGATTAACATTTCGTTTGTAGAAGCTATCTCCCAAATACCAAAATATGCAAAGTTCTTAAAGGAGATACATTCAAATAAACGTAAGCTTGAGGAATATAAGACATTCAGACTAAATGAGGAGTGTTTCACAATTCTTTTGAAAAAGTTACCACTGTAACATCTCGGGACTACTTACAGGATTGACGAGTGTCTCCACAAACCAACATAGGTCTTTTTAACGTATTTTGTCCTTACTCACACGCATCCTAGGAAACTTCCCAGGAGGTCACCCATTCCACAATTGCTCCAGGTCAAGCACGCTTAACCATGGAGTTCTTATGTTCTAGGCTCCCAAAAAGAAGTTGCAACTTGTTAATATGGCTATGCCTAATCAATTCATTTAAGCCATCCTCAACTATGCAGTCCCATACCTGCACAGTCTCTGAATCCCTCTCATTCCGGTGCGTATTCAGTTCATTCATGGGACCCTTCGCCTAGAAGCATGCCAGGAGCCGCTCCTTGTACGTGCTTCTCATGCACCGGCGTCCACTCCCCGCCCTTATCGGTCCCGGGACACCACATGTCCACCAGCTTCCGCCTGGTTCGTCCCCGAACCACACCGTACTGGGAGAGGTCCCGTCTCTGATACCAAAAGACTCTAACTTGGGCTCTGATACCAACTAAATGCAACACCCTACTGGAGATGTCACATTTCCGAACAATAATAATAAAACCTTTACTCAAGTTATAAATTATTTCGTAATATATAATAATATAAGTTGTAAAAATATTTTTTTTGAAACATTATATTATAAAATAAAAATAAACAGAACATAAAATAAAACAAATTATTACATACACACCATAATTATACATATGATTTTGTTTTTAATAGGTACAAATAATTTATATATTACAAACTATTTAATTAAAAATAGTAAACTGTCTGGTTTAAAGCAAACCATAAACTAGCCAAAGCATAACACTAAAAGTTCTGATTCTCCGAAGAATCCTCCTCAGGAAGATTATCAGAAGATAGAAATATTATGGTAAAACCATACCATGCTGCAATCAATCCATATGATATGGATGATCTCGAGATTCGCCTTCCTCAAACTGGTCACTCGGTTGCTGCTCCTCGTTGTATTGATAATCCAACAGTTGCTCCTCTTCTACTTCCTCAACGACTTTACTGAACATAAATAATAATACAGAAAATATATACAAAGAGGTGAGACAATCTACATCATTACAAGCATAGCAGTAAAGAAAACGACAATACAAACGAATATAACAGTTAATATAACAATTCATATTATCACATATGCAAAATATCATAAATCAAATTATAACTATTCACACAGTGATGCAGATTAAATATGCCATGTACTCAGACTCGTTCCTACTCCATAGAGCTAAACACAAACATCAGAGAGAATGATCTGGTAGACATGTCCGCACATCAGGCTGCCTCAACCAAGTATTACACAGTCAAATACGTCGTGTAAATAGCACACAGTCAAACACGTCGTGTGAATGGTACACAGTCAAATTACGTCGTGTACGTCCAGGCATAGTACCAGACAGTCTCCAATAGATCCTGATTAAGAATAGTATTTGTCGAGATCGCTAGTGTGTGTTATCAGTTACCACGGTCCAGAGGAGTTACCAACTATCCACATGTGGAATCTACTGCACACTAACGCTTCCAAGTTCTCCACATGAACACACTACGCCTATCACACCCGCAATACGGTGTAATTCATCTCGTCAGTCAATTGTCAATTTCAACCAAATTGACATATCACTTTATGTATGTAATGATCCATAATTACAAAAATACCCTCAGTATCACCATGAATCATAATTACATAAATATCCTTATTGTCACCACAATTACAAAAATACCCTTAGTATCAATAATTCCAAAAACAGTATGTCTCCACTTGATAATACTATTTCCCAACATGTCCAAGTCCACCACTTTGGCTCGACAGTAAAAACTTACTGTTTCCATAAGTCGCGTAAAAATTTTATCGCCTTTTCACAATTACGTCACATTTGACAAATGTTTTTCAATCGTGTAAATATTTTTCAACGTTTTCTCAATCGCGTAGTTTAAAAAAATCATTATTTTAAATATGCGTAAGCTATTTCTACTATTTTTCACTGTATAAAATATTTCTTGACGCTCCAAATTAAATTTTTAAATTTTCCAAAACTAAAAATATTATTTAGACATTATTTTCCATTTTTCTTTACAAAAATTACTCTAAGTAATAATTTCTGACGTTCTTCTCAAAAATTTGATTTTAATAAATTCTTCTACATTAATTTTATTCTTTAACTACGTAAAATATTTCCTTGCTTTCTAAATGCCATTTTGAAACGTTCTTCAATACTTGCTCATTTTTAATCAATTTTGACAGCATTTCGTTTAGAAAATCTACTAAGTGATATTTTTTACGTTTTTTTTTTTAAAATTCCTTTATTTAATTATAACCATAAAATACACTTTTAAAAAAATTGCTAACATACTTTAAAAACTCAAAAGGGTAAGTATTTTTCAGGTGTCTAAAATTTATTTCTTTTCTATAGTAGACTTCTAATGAAAATTTGTTTACTTATTTGGTTCTTGAAAATCCATTGTAAATTAATTCTTTTTAGGTTAACTAACTAGTCTACACATAGAAAATAAGTTTTTGATTAATTATACATTAAAAAGCATTTTTGACCGAATTCCACCATTCTTTGTACAAATCATTTTTAAATTATTTTCCATCCTCTAAATTATTGTAAAATCCATTAACTTAATCAAATTAATTAAGTCATCCATTCAAAAATGGTTGAGAACATTTTGGTTCTCTTTTTCATAGTAAAAATCGTGAGCTCTTCATCATGTGTTCTTTAGAACACTTATGCAAATCTCAACATATTATTCACATCTCACGATAAATATCATATATCTATGAACACATACTATAATTTAAAGCAATCATAAAACACATACCAAATATCAAAGCTATAGACATGCTTGCATGCATAATAAATCACAAATAGAAAAGACAATAAACATGCACACAAAATTAATCACAAATAGAAAAGAAAACAAACAACCAAGTGAATGAATCCTTATGGATTCTTCACCACAATTATATCCATTTTCTCACCACCACACATGGTTGATGAGATTAAATCTCCCTCTTACCTATAAGGAAGACAAGATCTCCTTGGACTCCTCCTTAGAAAATTTATGTAGCTTCAACCAAAATCCTAACAAGTTTAAACAAATTATAAAGTCATAAATTATGTTTAAAAAAGATAAACCCTGGACCAATCATGGCTTAGAACATCAAAAATTAAATTAGAAACAAGAAACAAGAATTTTCACCTTATAGGAAAGAAACTTCAAAGTGATTTTCCATGATTTTATGAAAACTCACAACTAAAGATGTTCTTAGAATATGGTTTAGGTTTAGGAAATTGTGTTGGATAAAATTTTTGAAGATTGGAAGTTCAAGAATGGTTGATGGCCGAATGGTGTATGGAGATGAGTTTTGGAGTTTTTCTTGGTGTCTTGAAACAAAGAGAAATGAGAGAATAGATTAGAATGATTGAAATGAAGATGATAAAGTGAATAATTGTCCCCCATAATGCATGGCCGTAGAACATCAATTATGGAGCTTGTCTCCTTTGTTGACTAACTAGACTTACTAATGGCCATTGATGGATTCAATGGTGGATGTTCTTGCATCTAGAATCTCATTGATTGCTTAATGGGTGCATATGGCCGAAATTGCTATAGAAAACCCAATCAAATTTTGATTGATTTCATAAACCTATTTATGTTTAAGTCCTTCTAGTTATGTTTAATTAAAAATTAGCTAGGTTCCTTTATTATTTAGTTAATCATCTATTTATTTAGAAACACTAATCTCCTTCTTAATTATACTTGTACATTGGCTAACTAAAATTTTACTGAATAACTAACTAGGTTTTAATCAATTTGATTACTACTTAAACCCTTTAGATTAACTTAATTAAGTTTTAAATAAACTAATCTATTAAATTAAGTTTTAAACTAACTAATTTATTAAATCTAACCATTTTTATGGATTTTCAACCTTTTAGTTTAGAATTTTACAAGCCATTTATGTTGGTAAACTTTTCCTAAAAGTGAGTCCCACAAATCCAAACGTGGGTCCCACAAAACAAATGTGGGTCCCATAAAACAAATATGGGTCCCACAAAACAAATGTAGGTCCCACAAGCCAAACGTGAGTCCCACAGACTTTTCTGCATGATAAATATTTTTATTATACAGAAAAATCCTAAAAATTAAAAGATTGATATACGTATTATTCAGAATTGGGTTTAGTAAGATCCCCCAGTTCCAAATAATCAAACAAGATTTTTCCTGGTCCGAAAATTATTATTTTCTTGACTCGGAGTAAATCACACAAAACAATCAAATACAGTTACGAAACAGTCAAATTAATTTTATAACACACAGAAAATAGAAAATAGTACAATTAGGGCAAAAACATAATTAACCAAAAATTGGAGTGTTACAACCACCGAAATTAAAAGATCCAGAGAGTTTTACTATTCCTTGTTCTATTGGTAGTTCTTATTTTGAGAAAGCATTTTGTGACTTAGGTGCTAGTATAAATTTGATGTCTTTCTCTGTGTTTAAGAAATTGGGAATGCAGGAACCAAAGCCTACTAACATGTCTCTGCAGCTGGCCGATAGATCCATCACTTACCCTCGAGGTGTATTAGAGGATGTCTTGGTAAAGGTGAATAAGTTCATTTTTCCAGCTGATTTTATTGTGTTAGACATGGAGGAGGACTCTGAGGTCCCAATCATACTTGGGCGTCGTTTCCTCGCTACTAGAAGGATTATGATTGATGTCCATAAGGGGAAGTTGACCTTGCGATTAAATGATGAGGAAGTGGTTTTTAATGTTTTCAATTCTGTTAAACATCCTAACTCCCTTGATTCATGTAATTGCATTGATTCTATTGATATTGTGGATGGTGTTATGAACTCATTTTTGCAGGAATCCATGACTGATGATGTTCTAGAAAGGATCTTGACCATGGTCGCCACTGACTTGGAGGATGACGAATAGGTCAAAGAAATAATAATGCAGTTAGAAGTTGGCATGCCTGTGGACAAAAGAAGAACTTGGGGTATTATGAAGATTTGGATAGGAAAAACATTCATACACCAAAACCCTCAATTGAGAACCCCTCCAAACTGGAGCTCAAGCCGCTTCCCTCTAATTTAAAGTATGCTTTTCTGGATCCTCCATCATCTTTACCTGTGATTATCTTTGTTTTGCTTTCAGGTCCGATGGAGGAGAAACTCATGAGAGTATTAAGGGAGAACAAAAAGGCATTTGGGTGGACCATTCATGATATTACTGGCATCAGTCCCACCATATGCACCCACAGAATTTACATGGAGGCACAGAACAAGCCGCTTGTGCAACCACATAGGCGTTTCAACCCAAACATGAAAGAGGTTGTAAAGAAAGAGGTAATCAAGCTGCTCAACGTAGGTATTATCTTTCCCATTGCTGATAGTCCTTGGGTAAGTCCAGTGCAAATGGTACCTAAAAAGGGGGTACAACAGTCATAGAAAATGAAAAGAATGAACTCATAGCTGTTAAGAATATGACTGAGTGGCGTATGTGTATTGATTATAGGAAATTGAATGATGCCACTAGAAAATATCATTTTCCTTTACCCTTCATTGATCAAATGCTAGAGAAACTTTCAGGTCATGCATTTTTCTGTTGTTTAGATGGATATTCTGGTTATATGCAAATACCTGTGGCACCTGAGGATCAAGATAAAACTACTTTTACTTGCCCATATGGTACATTTGCATATAGATAGATGCCCTCTGAATTGTGTAATGCACTGGCTACTTTTCAGCAATGTATGATGATCATTTTTTCTGACTTGATAGAAGATTGCATTGAAATTTTCATAGATGATTTCTCTGTGTTTCGCCCTTCTTTTGATGATTGTTTACATAATCTCAGTTTGGTTTTGGAGCGATACCGGAATACTAATCTTGTTTTGAACTGGGAAAAGTGTCAATTTATGGTAGAAGAGTGCATTGTTTTGGGGCATAATGTAACATCCCGAAAAATACATATTTGATTATAAATCATCATTTTATAATAGTCTTGATTTTTAGGAATTTTTCTGGAATTTTTCGGAAATGATGAATATTTTAATATATTCCTCGTTTTGCGTGCACACTGGGCTGAGAATTGCTGAGACCAGTGTAACACTCCGAAAATTGATTATTTCACCATGAATAGTCATTTTCCAATATTTGTGATTTATGTGAATTTTTTGGAATTTTTTAAACTTGACGAATATTTTAATATATTCCTCGTTTTGCGTGAAACTCGAGCAGAGTCGTGAAAACGTTGTAGCGCTTCAAAAATTAGAAAATTATATGACGAATGGTCGTTTTATAATATTTGCAATTTTTGGGAATTTTCTGAGAATTTTCCGGAACCGTCGAATATTTTAATATATTCCTCGTTTTGCGTGTGAAATTGAAGCGAGAATCGAGAAACGCGATGTTTTCTCTGAGAACCTTGGACTATGGACATGTCGACGGGGGATCTTACTAAACCCGAGACTTGACACAGTTTACGAGGTTTCACAATTTTCGAGAGATCTTAACAGTTACATTTAAATCAGTACAGCGAAAAATTCATCTGTCAGATTAATTAAATACTGACTCCTGTCGACTGTAACTATTATCCATTGGATAATAGTGTGTAATAAAAATACTATCACATTATCTTAATGTAATCCACTTTATGTCAAATCTACCTACTTTAATTCAAATTTAATGGTTAAATATTCAAGCTTCCTTAAGAAGCTTTGACCCTAAACTTTGACCACTTGTGTAGCTTCCAAAGGAAGCCAATTTTTGTCACTCAATCCTCTCTCTCATTTACGTATCTGCAGCCCACACAAGAGAAAGAAATTGATTCTAATATCCTAATATTACAACTAAAGGCATTATTACCAAAAACACTCTTTCTCTCTTCTTTTACGTTTCTTCTTCTTCTTCCTCTCTTCAAACCTTTTCTTCTTCCTTTTTCCAAGCACCCATACGTCCAGCCACCTCATGAAACCCCAACCTTCATAAAAATTTACACCAACCATATTTTCTTAATCTCCTACTCCTTCTCATCATCTTTTGTGCTTGGAGTTTTCAAGAAAGCTTCCATCTTCAACCATTTCTCAAGCTTTGAAGGTGAGCTCCCATGGCTGAAAATTTTCAGATTTACCTTCCCATTTTCGTTTCTGGTTTTCTCTTGATTTAATGGTCATTTTCTTCTTCTTTTTCACACCATTACATTGTTCTAACTTGGACCACATTTTCTAGGGTTTTTGGAGCTTAAAATCCGAAAATCAAGTGCTCTTGGAATTTTTCTTGGTTCTTCATCTTGGTAAGAGGAAGATTAATCCTCCTCAACCTCTTTAGCAACTAGGAATCTCGTATTTGATTTTTGGAAGAAAAACCACATGGTGGTTGCTCTTGAAAATTGCTTGAAATTGGTTTCTTGAATGCTATTTTAATCTAGCTTTGAGTAGTTGATTGAGTGGTTAATTATTCATGTAATTTTGTGATTGAACTCCATGCTTGCTTGCTGAAAATTCTGGTTCTTTGGAACCCCCTGAATATGCCACGGTTTGGGGCTGTTTTTGGGCTGGAAATTGAACGGAAATGATGCTTAAATTTTGATCAATGCAAGGCTAATTAAATCAAGTAGTTAAGGTTGATCCAAGTGGACAAAATTTTGGTTGTTGGACCTTGGTGAGTGCCACGGTTTTGGGCTGTTCTTAAGAGCAGAATTTGGTTAAAATTGTGTCAAGAATAATGCTAGGTGAATTAAGTAAAGAAAGACTAAACTAGTGAGAAGAAAATTGTAACCTAGGATCCTCATTGAGTGCCACGGTTTTGAGGGCTTGAAGGAGGGGAAAGGATAACAAATTTGAGATGTCAAGACTTGAATTAATCAAGTAACTAAATGTAGAATTAATAGAAGGAAACTTGCAACAATAACTTTTATGATGGATTGTGGTTAAGACTTAGGAAATGAGCTAAATTTGGAAGGTAATTATAAGAATCAAATAGCTTGGATCAAAACAACAAGTAAATGGACCTAATGATGTGAACATGATTTATTTGAAACCTTGGGAAGACCATGACCTCTAGGTGAAAATTTGAGTCAAGATTTCATAACCCAATACTAGGATTACAAGTAATCAACGAATACAAGAGCTTAAGGATTTCATAAACCATAATGAACCAATGAGATAATTTTCATAAGACTTAGAGATTTTAGAAATCCATAATGGACCAAAAATATGTTCCTTGAATTATAAATTGATATTATGTTGATATTGGGTTCTTGTTGGATGCAAATTTGCTTATTGCACTCTCTTGATCAAATGTGGTATATTATGAATTTGTATGAGATGGTGGATCATACATGAGCATGCATAGTGTCTTATGCATTGTGATGTCCGTGTGGACTGTTGTAAGGCCAAGTTGCCTAGGAGATTGAACACACCTTAGTGCGGGTGCGAGTAGACAAGTGTGGGTCTTGTTATGACCTTCGGGGGGCGTCGGGGTGCGGGTCCTCCACAATGGGTAGTTGGTAGCTCCTTTGCCCGTGGGGCAAACCGATGCAAACGCACCGACGATCCGGACTTGACACCTGCCCTATATCGTGATCTAGTGTAGAATGTCCGTGCAATGCCATGATTGTGCACGAGAAAATTTATTGATAGCATGGCCTCGGCAGTACCGAGTCACGTACATGTCTCCCGATCTTTCTCTCCGATTGTTTGAGTCTAGCTCCATGGAGTAGGAAATTGAACATTGTGTCCATGCATCGTGGAATATTCTCGTCATCCGAAAATTATTGTTACACGATATTTGACCGTCTCGAATTTAACGCTGGATGTTATGAATTATTCATTACCTTTATTAATGATTACTTGATTTGGTTATCTCGTTAAAAGATTATTTATTGCCTTTACATGCTACGTGGGCGTTATGCGCCGATTCGGTTCTTGGTTCTTTGTATTGGTATTGATGGTAGGATATCTTACCTCTTTCCCGTGCTTCTATTATTTTTGTTTATGTGCACCCCATGCGATCGAAGAAGACGGTGAAGAGAGAGAAGAACGCCTTCCCCGGCTTCCGGCACCGGGGACCGACTTTCTATGCGACGATGTCCGCACGTATGCGCGGATTCTTGGGAGATGTGCGTCGACCTTCCTTGGGGGCCGAGTGCGGCACATCAACCTGAACTCCGACCGCTACGTGTATGTGGGAGACGTGTCGATAGCACTTGCCTGGAGACGTCATGAGGCACCTGTCCTCACTTGCTACCTCAGCTTACGCCTGGAGTTTTACCGCCTATCAGGGAGATGTGGGGTTCCGTTATTATACTCCGGAGGATTCTTTCGATTCCACCGCTCGGGCCCCGTCCCGTGCATCTGTGGTTCCTATGGATGAGTCCTCGGATGAGGAAGATCCTGATGAGGGTCCTCCTGAGGATCCTGAATCGGTCCCTTTTTATCTGAGGGGTCGATGATCATTGGTGGCTACTGATGGCTGCCAGTGTTTTTGTTTTGGGGGCCTGATGTACTTTTCTTTTTGGTTGGGCTATATATTTTGTATATGCATGTTTCCCTTGGGGTGGGTATAGTTTTGCTTTTTGATGATGGCCAGGCTTGTATTTATGAAACAGTTGTATTAAATTCTATATATATGTATGCATGCTATTCAGGTGCAAATTTCTATGTATTGTTTTATTCATTCCTTTTATTCACATTCCGTATTATCGTATAAAAAAAAAAATATTGCCAAGTTTGCTCACATGGTTAATCATTAATTAATTGGAATGAACCGGGTCTTAATCGTTGTTCAAATAATTTTCGCATTTTATTTTGTTTGACAATGCGACGTTCCCTCCCAAAAAGGGGCGTTACACATAAGGTTTCACCCAAGGGTATGGAGGTTGATCTGGCAAAGGTGGAGGTAATTATGAAATTACCCCCATCTAAATCTGTTAAAGTCATTTGAAGCTTTTTGGGGCATGCAGGTTTTTATCGAAGGTTCATCAAGGACTTTTCAAAAATTGCCAAACCATTGACAGACCTCCTAGTGAAGGATGCACCATTTGATTTTTTTGATTCTTGCTTAAATGCATTTCTTATTTTAAAGGAAAATTTAACTAGTGCACCCATCATTGTTACCCATGATTGGTCCTTACCTTTTGAACTCATGTGTGATGCAAGTGATATAACAGTTGGGGTATTTTGGGCCAGAGGAAAGATAAAATTTTCCAAACTATTTACTATGCTAGTCGTGCTTTGAACGAGGCACAAAGAAACTACATCACCACTGAAAAAGGGTTGCTACCAGTAGTATTCGCTTTTGATAAATTTCACTTTTACCTTATTCTTTCTCAGGTTATTTATTATACTGACCACTCTACTATTAAGTATTTGCTTGCTAAACAGGATGCTAAGCCGAGGCTGATTAGATGGATTCTTTTGCTACAAGAGTTTGATGTTGAGATACGTGATAAAAAAGGGACAGAAAATCTTGTAGCTGATCACCTATCACGATTGGATGAGGAGGTGTTGGAGCCCGCTACTAAGCGTGCCATAAATGAATCATTTTCTGATGAACACCTCTTTGCAGTCTCCTCTTTACCATGGTATGCTGATTTTGTAAACTTCCTCGCAGGTAGTACCCTTACACCAGATCTCAGTTATCAACAAAAGAAGAAATTCTTATATGATGTTAAGTATTATTTGTGGGAAGATCTATATCTGTTTAGAGTTTGTGCTGATAATGTTATTAAGAGATGCATTCATGGTAGTGAGAGTCATTCCATTCTTAAACATTGTCATGCTAGGGAAACTGGTGGCCACTTTGGTTCCACTATAACTGCACAAAAGGTGTTATAATGTGGGTTTTATTGGCCAACCTTGTTTAAGAATGCATTTGAATTTGTTCGATCTTGTGATAAATGCCAGTGTAGTGATAATATCTCTAGGAGGCATGATATGCCATTGAATAGCATCTTGGTTTGTGAAGTTTTTGATGTCTAGTGATAAAAATGTATTTTATTCATTTTATAATCCTTTCACTAGGCTTTTAAAGGTTCAATTTGGCTTAATTAAGTTGATTTTGTTACATTTTATGAAATTAAGCTTAATTGGATCTTTGAAAAAATTATTGCTTGAATTATCATTAATTTGAGTGATTATATTCTTAAGTAAAGTGGCCACAATTTGAGTTATAATTATCTGATTAATGTGATTCTGGTCTTGTTGGAAAGTTAAGATAATTCTCTAATAACTATTCACTTGATAGCAAGAGTCATATTGATAGCAATATATTTCACACATTGTATAACTTTCTCACTTGGCTTTTTCAGTAAACTAGCTATAATTTGAGTTACAAATATCCGATGAATGTGATTTTAGTCTTGTTTTTAAGCTAAGATAAATTTCTACAACTTTCATGAAGGCCTGAAGACCAGGGACACATGTTTGGATAACTCAAATTGGAGTTGAAGCAAAATCTAGAGTTTTGAACCTGACAACTTGACCTTTATGCACTCATTAGGCTATATCTCGGGCTATAGGAGTTCAACAATTCTAAAATTTTGACAGTGGAAGTTAAGACTCATATCTACAACTTTAATGAAGAACACAAAATTCAATTCGAATTCCTTGAAGGTGATATTGGGCTTAGAAGTCAGAACAGAGGTGCTAGAGTTGGGGCCTGACCCATGAGCAGTAATTGGGCCATATCTCAGGATGTAGTTATTGGATTTGGATGAAATATGTGTCTATGGAAAGCTGAGACAATTTTCTAGAACTTTCATGAAAATCACTTGATGGAATTCTTATGCATGCCATGAGCTAAGAGCAAAGACATTTTAGAGCCAAAAAAGTCTATAATTTCAGCTCATTCATCATCTATTTTGATTTTACTTCTCATCATCAAACAACTCCATTGTCTTCTTGCACTCCTTGAACTCTATAAAAGGAGACAAATGCTGATCATTTAAGGGTGTTAGTTCGCTTAGAGTTTACTTTCATGTTTGTATGTTAATTGCTTCCTTTGTGTAGTTTTCTATTGTTCTTAATTAAAGTTATGTTCATCATCTTCTTCTTCTCTCTTTCTTTGTTCTTGTCTATGAGTAACTAAATCTTCATCTTGCTTGGGTGAAAGAGTGAAGCTCTTGGTAATGAAATAAGGTTAGATTATTCTACTTCTTATGTTTGAATGATATATTTTTATGTGATCTTTATACGTATTGTATGTTATTTTCGATTAATTTAGAAACTCTTCTTGTATAATGAATATCTTAATTCATTATAGATAAGACGTTGACACAGTGGATGCTTGAGACCATTTACAAGTATTGGTAGATAATTATTAGAATCATAATATGATTACATGTATAATCTTAATTGAACTTTGAATATTAAATCTTCCAATTGGAACCTTCATTATATATGATTTCAGTTGAGTTATAAAAAGAAATAATCTTGTCTTTAATTTATTGCCAAGAGTGGATCTCCTAACCTAAGTAAATCCTTTTCATCTGTGAATAACTTTTATCACCTTTAGTATTGTGACAAATCTACTCCTTATCTCAAATAATTTGTCTTCATCAATTTCCTGTGGATCGACCTCGGACTCCCGAGAATTTACTACTTGGAACAACCTGCACTTGGGTTTGAAACTTTTAAATATCCCATCATCTGGGGCATCGATTTCATGGGTCCCTTCCCAAAATCTTTTTCTAATCAATACATTCTTGTTGTTATGGATTATATTTCTAAATGGGTTCAGGTTGTGGCGTTGCCTACTAATGATGCTTAGATGGTGGTAAGATTTTTGAAAAGGGACATTTTTACTAGATTTGGTATACCCTGCGCAATCATAAGTGATAGTGGCACTCATTTTTGTAACAAACAATTTGATAATCTTTTGAGCAAATATGGTGTTACCCATAAAGTTGTCACTCCTTATCATCCACAAATAAGTGGCCAAGTGGAGGTTTCAAACCGTGAATTGAAAAAGATTTTGGAAAGGTCTGTTAATGCATCTCGTAAAGATTGGTCTTTAAAGTTGGATGATGCTTTGTGTGCTTATAGAACTGCATTCAAAATAACCATTGGCATGTTCCCTTATAAACTTGTGTTTGGTAAAGCTTGTCACTTACCTGTGGAATTAGAACATAGAGCATATTAAGCACTTAAGTTTTTGAATTTTGATGTGAATGCTACAGGTGCATAGCAACGTAACCAGCTCAATGAGCTGGATGAACTTCGCCTTGAGGCATATAAGAATGTTAAGCTCTATAAAGAGAAAACAAAGAAGTGACATGATATGCGTATTAAACAACGTGAGTTTAAGATTGGAGACCAAATTCTTGTTTATAACTCACGGCTTTGTCTTTTTCCAAGTAAGCTACTATCAAAATGGTATAGACCATATGAGGTTGTTGGAGTCTTACCATATGGTGTACTTAAAGTAATGAAAAAAGGCCAACAACCTTTCAAGATAAATGGCCAAAGAGCGAAATACTATGAAAAAGGAGTGGAGACTGAGCACCACTCTATCCGCCTCACCTAGGCATGGCACCGGCCCAATGTCAAGCTAATGACGTTAAACAAACACTTCATAGGAGGCAACCTGTGTTTCTTCTTTATTTATCTTATTTTGATTTCTCCTTTTAGATGCTACTCATGCATTTTTGGATTTTTCAAATTTTGTTGAGGTGCTGACTCCTATGCTTCTTCTCTGCTTGACATTGTTTCACTTTTCATCAGGTTGTATTACTCTTTGTCTTACCCCTTTATTTCTTTTTCTTCCACATTGCAGACAGTGTTTATCTTAAGTGTGGGGCGGTATGAATATTTGAGTAATGTTGGTTATTAAGCAGGAACTGTGTGTTGATTTCTTGATTTATTCTGAGCTGATAGAAATATGTTTGAAAGGGGAATCCATTGATCATGAGCTAATTTTGTATGAAGCAATCTTGTTCAATTCAGTGAAGTGAAATTTAGCAAATTAGCCATATCTACTTGCTTTTGTTCTCTTTGTTAACTTTAGCCAGAAAATTGAGTTTTGAGCTTTACTGATTGGATTTTCCATAAACAAAATCCTATTTTTCTTCTGGAGTGAGTATTCTCTTGATTGATGTGTGCTAGAACTTGCTTTGATATCATGTTGAGGTTTTAATGATTCACATAGAGACTTGAATATGATTAAGATAATTAGGCTTTATTCTTTTTTGACTTTCAGAGTTGCATTGAAATTTAACCCTTTAGTTACCCCATTTGAGCTTGAAATTGATTTCTTTGAATACCCAACGAAAATAATCGGTTGAATTCTTCAGAGCATCTAATGTGTTGATTGAAAAATCTTGAAAAGTTGCTTTTGTCTTCAAAGGTTGATAAAAAAAAAGAAAAGAAAAGAAAAATGGAAAGGGAAGAAGAAGAAAAAAAGTTATTGGTGAAGAATCATGAGAATATTGGGTTAAAAGTGAAAATTTGTTATTTCTTTGTGCTATTATGCTCTATTTGTCATCTTTACAACCTGATTATGCTTTGTATTGATTTATCCATGAACATTCTTTAACCTTATTTATCTTTTTCCTACCTTTCTTTATTCTCTTGGCCCTGTTACAACCAATGGAAGTCCTTTTGATTCTTGTGTCGTATGTGAATTTGAAAGTGGAGATGAGACTGATAACCAAGCCTATGGTATTGCATTTTTTCTTTCAAGAGAAATTTGAGTGATCTCTTTGTCCTTAAACACTTGAGCGATGGAAAGATGAGTGATCTCAATTGGTTGATAAAGAGAAAAGTTGCAAGCTAGACTCAAGCATCTAATTGTCTTAAGTGCTAAATGATATTGCTAGATTGGATTTGATTGCTGAATTTGAGAATTTTTGAATTATGGAATTTTTCCTGATTCATGTTTCTGGATGTTTGATTTGATCTTCTTGTTGATTCCTATTCTTTGCTTGAGGACAAGCAAAGTTCAAGTGTGGGAGAGTTGATAAGCCTATATTTTATAGTCTTATGTTGTATAAATTGTGGTGATTTGCTCATATTTATTGATGAATTTTGGATGGATCCTTATCAATTATCTTCGTTTTGCAGATTAAGAGAGATTTGACGCATTCAGAGTGAAAGCAAGCGAAAATATCATATTTTCAGAGCAAAATAGGACCATTTTGGCTTAGATAGGACCCTGTGTCAACTTAGAAGCGATTTGGGAGTTAGACACGACCTTGTCTAACTTGAAGAAAGCTTCTGACTTAGAGACACGGTCGTGTCTCATTCAACGTTGAAATACAGTATAGGGACACGACCTTGTCTTAATGGAGTGAAGCTTCTGACTTTAAGACATGGTCGTGTCTCATTGTGACACGGCCGTGTCTCACTTACGGTGTGAGTTACGCAATTCAGAAGACACGGCCGTGTCGAAGGGAGACACGGTCGTGTGTCCCCTCTTGACGTGAAAAGTTTTTCACCACAAATCTTTATAAAAAAGAAGCAACTCTTCACACCTGAAGGGAACCTTTTCGATGGCAGACTTTGAGAGGCAATTTAGAATAGAGAATTGTCACGAATTCTTGGAGGACGACTATAAAGAGAGAACGACATTCTTGAAGGCTTGAAGATCATAATCACCATAAAAGGGATTTTGATTTCTTTTTCCCTATAGTTTTCTCCTTTCTTTGGGTTTCTTTCTATGAATTTGTATCTTAATATGTGTATGTTTGTATTGAACATGAGTAGCTAAACCCATAACTAGGGCTATGGGGGATCTTGTTTCCTTAATTATTTGGGTTTGATTTCTAATTTGATTAAGGTAATTTCTTTTAGGGTCTATCATATTGCTTGTATTCTTGTCATAACTTGATCACTTTTGGCATGTGTTAATTCATGATTTGACCGGTGACCATTCACATTCAATGAGTGGATCTATATGGTAAGCCTAAAATTAGATTGGTGAATGACCAAACATTGATTTATCCTACTAATGGAATTGATGGTATGTTAGTTCATATCTTGAATTGAGGCTTAATGCATTCTTGATTAATTCAACTAAATGACCAAATACGTTAATTAAATTAGGAATTTCATTCATGACCATTGGGATTCAATAGCAAATAAGATAATATTAGTAAAAGAATTACCTTACATCATAATTAAAAGAAAATCTGAATAATTGGATTCAAGTAAACATTGCGCCCTAGTTTCTCTCTCATTGATTTCTCTCTATTTTGTTTGATTGTTCATTGTTTTTCTTCTTTATATGTTTTTCAATTTTATTTTAAATTTCATACACTTTCGATTGTCTAAATAACAAAAGAGTTTTACAATACTAGTAATTACTGTTTTTTTCTCGTGGGATCGATAATTGGGACTCAAGTCCTATATTACTTGTCGATAAAATACACTTGTTCTTAGTGTATTTTATGCGTATTACATTTATAAAAATCTAAACCTAACTTGTTTAAACAAGTCAAGTTTATATAAGTTGAAAATAAGATAAGTCATTAGTTCCTAATGAGCTGGGTAAAGACAACAAAAATAAAATGTTTGATTAATGATTTTAATATACTCCTTTATAATTTTGAGTCGCTATAAAACAGTAAAACACGTACAGCCCGTATTATCATTTCAAAGTTCAAACCACGCAACATAAAAAACAAGCGTTGACCTAAAATCAGTAAAAATAATAATATAACTCCAAGAATCTTTTTTGTTCTTGAACTTGAAGAATATTTCCTGTTATTGAATCTACTCTATTTTACATCACACGCATTGACTAACTTTTTTCCTTCATTGCTTAAAAGTTGATTAAAAAAAAGACTCAAATAGATGCAGACTTAGATAATTTAACAGAGTAAATATTATTTGTACAGTAATTAGACGCACACCATTCAAAGTTTAAATTAGACTCTCAAATTTTACTGGAGTTTGTGTTTGCAGAAGTAGTTGCACACAAATTAAAATATATATTTTTTAAAAAAATCCTTTTATGCAAATATATGTTTTTTTTAACTTGTTATGCAAATGTGACTAGTTAATTTAATAAATTTGATTTTGATACTCCGTATCAAATGGAGACTAATTAAATATAATTTTACTAGCTAACAAAGATGACCTAATTTTGATTTGATTGCTCTTCCATTGCTACGCAGCTCTAGACCTCATAAAAAACGAGGAAGTGCAAGCCATCGTGGGGCCAATGTCATCAATGCAGGGCAACTTTGTTGTGAGTCTTCGAGAAAAAGCTCATGTGCCCATCATATCCTTCGCTGCAACAGGCCCTTCTTAACTTCCCTCAGTAGTTCCTATTTCTTGGAAATTGCACAAAATGACTCGGCTCAAGTAGGTGCCATAAGTGACATCGTCCAATCCTTTGGATGGAAAGAAGCTGTCCCCATTTATATAGACAACGAGTACGGGCGAGGCATTGTACCCTTCTTGACCAATGCCCTGCAACAAGTGAATATCCGAGTCCCTTATCTTAGTGTTATAGCTCCCTCAGCTATAGATGTCCAAATTGCTAATGAGCTTTATAAGTTGATGACAATGCAAACCAGAGTCTTTATTGCGCACATGTCACCCAATCCTGGCTCTACACTCTTTACCATTGCAAAACAGATTGGAATGATGAACCAAGGCTTTGTTTGGATCATCACCAATGGCATGGCCAATATTTTAAGCTCTCTGGATGCCTCAGTTATGGATGCAATGCAAGGTGTGTGGGTGTTAAGACCTATGTTCCCAAAACAAAAAGGCTCAGTGATTTTGAAGTCACGTGGAAAAGGGAATTTCTGAAAGAAAATCCAATCATGGTTTATGCAAATCTGAATGTTTTTGGACTATGGGCTTATGATGCTACCACAGCACTAGCAAGGGCGATTGAGAGGGTTAAGAGTGCCAATTTTGGCTTCCAAAGGACAAATAAGGCTTCCAAAGGACAAATAATGCTTCCAGCAATTTGAATGATCTTGACACTTTAGGAGTCTCTCAAAGTGGTGAAAATTTACGGGATGCTTTATCAGACACCACATTTAGAGGCCTTGCTGGAGAGTTTGACCTTGTGAATGGGCAATTGCAAGCTACTGCTTTTCAGATAATTAATGTAAATGGTAATGGTGAAAGAGGAATAGGATTTTGGATACCACAGAACAGACTAACAAGGAATCTGAGCTTAACAAATGGAAGCACAAATGCTAATTCTAAGAACATTAGTCTCAATCTAGGACCCATTATATGGCCAGGGGATAGTTATTCTATTCCAAAGGGATGGCAGATTCCTACAAATGAGAAGAAATTGAGGATAGGAGTTCCAGTAGCTATGCCTGAATTTGTGAACGTAGCACATGATCCTGACACCAACACAACAAAGGTCACAGGTTACTGCATTGATGTGTTTGACGCAGTGGTGCAAGCTTTGCCATATGCCCTGCCATACGAACTCATTCCTTTTGCAAAGCCCAATGGGGAGGCCGCGGGGAACTATAATGATTTGATCAGCCAAGTCTATTATTTATGGGGTAAATCCTTTTTATGTTATTTTTCCTCTATCCTTAATATAATGTAACATATATAAACTAGACTACAACTATAGCTTATTAAATTGAAAATGAAATGGCACAAATTAAGTGATCAACAGAACTTCGATGCAGTGGTGGGAGACACAACCATTACTGCAAACAGGTCCAATTATGTGGACTTCACTTTGCCATACACGGAATCTGGGGTCTCAATGGTGGTCCCCGACAAAGACAACAGGAAGAAGAGTGCATGGGTGTTCCTGAAACCTCTGACTTTGGATCTCTGGGTGACCACTGCTTGTTCATTAGTGTTCATTGGATTTGTTGTCTGGGTTCTTCAACACCGCATAAATAAAGACTTTCGCGGGCCTCCTTCCCACTAGATTGGCACCAGCTTCTGGTTCTCCTTCTCCACCATGGTCTTTGCTCATCGTATGCTCATTCACTCTTCTTTAATTTATGCATATTAATTGGTAACATAAACCTGACACATCCAAATTGAGTGCAATAAGTCAATCAGATTATTAATTATGATAACTAATTAAAATTATTTATTATTAAATTGTAAGACCTATTGATTAATTAATAATGTGATTGGTTTAATTTACTAAACTTAGGTGTACTTAAGAATTTATAGGTAACATATATAAATTCAGATTATGAAGCATAAGCACATGCATGCAGGTTTTTATTTTTATTTTTGCGATTGCTTTGATAACACTTTACTGGGGAGAGAGTGGTGAGCAACTTGGCTAGGTTTGTGGTCACCATATGGGTATTTGTGGTACTCATTCTGACTCAGTTACACAGCAAGTTTGACATCACTACTAACAGTTGAGCAGCTCCGACCTACTGTCAACAATGTATATGATCTCAAAAAGAATAAGTTGAGCGTTGGGTACCAATCAGGTTCTTTTGTTCGTCGGATCTTGACTAGCCTAGGTTTTGAGGATTTCCAACTCAAACCTTATAACACTACAGAACATTTGGATGAACTTTTCAGCAAAGGAAGTGAAAGTGGGGGAATCGCTGCTGCTATTGACGAAATCCCTTACATTAGGATTCTACTTGGAACTTACTGCTCCAAATACACCAATGTGGACCCAACATTTAAAACTGACGGCTTTGGCTTTGTAAGTTAGATGAATAATGTTATAAATGATTAAATATTTGAAAAATATCTTAAAATATTTTTATTATATTTTAAAATATTTTAGAATATTATAAATGATTTTTTAAAATTTATTTTTTATTTTTTATATTTTGATTTATTTTTTATTTTTGTTATTAGGATAAATTTGATTATTAGGACAAATTTATTTACTGCAATTTAGTTATGTTCTAGGCAAGTAGTTATTAACATAAATCTATATAATGTAAATCATACTTGTACAATTGATATTAAAAGCAATAACAATATTCAGAAATATTCTTTCAACATGGTATCGGAGCCATGATATCCACTTTGAAGAGAGTTTTTTTTCTTGTTATATAGAGTTCATAGAACTTATTAGAATCGTTATTTACGAACTTTAAACCCAGATCTAGTTTTATTGTTTTTCTTATCTTTGTTTTATCCCAACTTCTCCTTTTTAGTCTTGATATATGTATTCTCTTCAAGTCTCGAGTTATTGATTGTGCTCCCGATCTCGAAGCCTCAATTGTTTCCGCTGCAATAAGTCTTCATTGCTGATCAAACCAGCCTTCATCGCTGGGTTTCAATCAACCTTCATCGCTACTGTTACCCCTTATTGAGGGGGAGAATGAAAATAAATTCATCTCTACATATACTTCAATGTCGGTGTTTGTCATGTCATTCTTTTCCCACTGAATATAAGTATACGGGAATCTTCATGACAACTTTTGCTATATTGCCAGTGTTTGTGATGTTGTTCTTTTCCCATTAAATATAAGTATGTGAGAATCTTCATGGCAGTTTTTGCTATATTGATATTCCTTTTCCTTGGCTTTGTGCACTACTAAAAAAATTCGATTTAGAGACGAAATTTAGAGACGAAAAAAATTATGTCTCTAATAGAGATGGAAACAGAGAGAGATTTGATGAATTAGAGAGGGAAAATTAAATTTTAAACTTAGAGACGAAATTGATCCATCTTAGAATTTTTTGTCTCTAATTTCGTCTCTATTTAGTCAATTTAAAGTTAAATATAGTTAGAGACGGAATTTAGAGACAGAATTTATCTGTCTCAGATTTTTTCATCTCTAATTTCGTCTCTATTCGGTCAATGTGATGTTTTAAAAAGTCAAATATGTTTAGAGACAGAATTTAGAGATGAAATTTATCTGTCTCTGAATTTTTCGTCGCTTATTTCATCTCTATTTAGTCAAATAAGTATTTTAAAAAAGTCAGATATATTATAGATGGGTGTGTTCCGTATCTAAATTATATATATATATATATATATATATATATATATTATTTAATTAATAATTTTTTTAAGATAGAGACAGAGTGTTTCTGTCTCTAATATTTTCACTTAAATCCCTACTGCCATCTCAGAAACCAAATTATCTCGCTCCCACTCAACCCTCATTCTCTCATCTCTATCTCTCAGCTCATCCTCCGTGCTGCTGAAAACGACCCGCTTTCTCGCTCTTGTTTCTCTCTCCATTCTCCGTCTCTGCAACTCCCTTGCTCGTCCCTCTCGACCACCGTTCCAGTGCGACTAAGCAACCACTCGCGAGTTTGCGACCAGGCTCAACGGTCACTCGCGGCTCAGGCGACCAGGCTCAATGGCCACTCGCGGCTCAGGCGACCAGGTATGGTAAAATTTTGGGTTAGTATAGTTTGAGCACATTTTCTATGTTTATCTAATTTGTTAACCACAATGTTATATTAGATAACTAGAAATTAAGAGATCTTTCAGATGTTTTTGCCACACGCAATCTAGTACCACCCCATACCCCTTGCATCATCTTATTTCAGAAGCTCTATTGCAGCATCCAACCGATACCATAGTTACGGGCTTCTATAAAAAGACAAAGGCAGAGAAAAGAAAGGTTTTTATTTTTGGTTCTAAGAAGAAAGGATTCTGAGAGATTATGAGATTTTCAGTGAAATAGGGAGTGCGAATCTGGAATTGGAAGGGAAGATGAACCAAGACGCGTGATCTGCATCCTGGTTGTTCTCAATCACAAGAGCAAACCAGGGGTAAGTGTTTTTTTTTTTTTTACATTTTTTTCCTTTTTCTTTTCTTTTTTCCTTTAAGATTTTCATGTTCATGAAATGGCTTGAATGGTTGTACTCTCCCTGACTCTCCCTGATGGTCCTTTATATTATTGTCTTGATATCTACTATTCCTTGATGCATATAACCTGTTTGATAAAAGGTTTGAATGGCTGTGTTAGACATTGATGCATTAATCAGACTCTTGATGATCAGGTTTTGATCAAGTTAGACCATGCCTTAGCTTTTGATTTGTTTTTTTTCTTGAGTTTATAAACATCTTTGTTTGGGGGTTGCAATTGCCTAATCTTCCATTATTTAGTTTTCCTTAGATTTGTATCATCTTTGAATATGTTTTTGTCAATGAATGTTTTAAAAGAAAGAAAAAAGAGGCACAAACGAAAATGCACTAGGAGAAACATTAAGAGCGAGATTGAGTTTAAGAGAAAGGGAACACATACAGAGCTTGGACTATTGGCGAGCAAAAGTCGCAAAGTTGAATTGAACACGAATTAGAGCTCTATTTGGGACCGCAACACAACAACTCATCCATGGGTAATCTTTTTTTTCCTGCTTTCAGTTCTAATGAGGATGAATTTGTAATTAAACATGCCTTGTATTGTTAATTTCGTCATTTTTTTAAGATCCTATAATGATTGTGATGGTTGAGTGTGCTCAGTATTTTTGCCCTCAACCTGTTTGATGAAAGGTCCGAGACAATGATATGGGTTGTGTAATCAACTTAATCATCTTGTTATGTTATTTGCTTGAAATACAATGTATAAGGAATTTGCGAGTGTTCTTAGTAAGGTGGTTGTATGTCTTTTACATCACTGCACATGACTTATCTGATGAAAAGGGTAAGATTGATTTGTGCTTGATGTTATATGATGAGGGTTGTCTTCACTGTTTATTATTATTATTATTATTATTATTATTTCTTCTTGAGCATGTGTCATTTGAATCTGATGGCTTGTTGCGAATGTGCCTCATTCAAATCAGAATGTTCATACGGGTATACTCACTTGATAAAATAAGGTCAGGCTTTTGTTGATGCAATTGGTAAGCTTGCCTCTTGGCCACTTTCTTAATTAGCTTATAAATATATGTTGCATGGCACTTTAGCATTATATATAAGCCAACTATGCTGTTAACAAACCCACAAAACATTTAGCTACATATATACTTCTATATTCTTACTTCTATGGTCTTAAACTAGTTTCACATGTATGCACCTATAACCATTATCATTGTCAGAATTATAGTAATAATTTGTTAATGACATTGACATAGCCATAAAATCTATATTATACTCGTGAGACTTTATCTAACTGTTTAACATTTAGGTTTACTAATAACTTGACATTCATTATACTAATATTTTATTTCTTTTGTTCTTCCCTGTTTTTCAACTGATCAGATAGGTAAGTGTAATTAATTAAAGACATGACATTAACATTGACAATTCATGTTAAGAGTTTTACTGTTAACACTCACTGATTGATGGATTGTGATTTAATTTTCTTACCTTATTGTTGGTTATTTTGGTAGCATTGTGCAGTTGAGGACTCTTTATAAGTATGGAATCAACACAAGCGTGTGTGCTTTTGAGTAATTTCTATGGTTTTAACTTTTATGTGTTGTGAGAAATTGGTTTTTTAGGGAATGATTTGATGTTTAGTACCAAAAAATGGATTTTTAATGCCTCTAACTATATGCCTTTGGCAATTTGCTTCAAGCTTGCCATCTCAGAGGTCACCTAAGAGGAAGCCTAGGGCATAATTGAGAGCTTTAAGCATTTGGGTATGTGCGTATCACCTCTTGGTTTTGGTTTACATAGATTTATTAGTTAATGTAATTTTATTTGCTCAAAATGTCTCCTTATTGAACATGAATTAACTAAAACATTTTTTTATTGTAATTTTTGTTTTGCTAGTTTCTAGTGACTAATTCGTAATTCTTTATATCTCAACATTTGGAGGCAGTACTCAAGTCCAAAATTCTGGGCATTCAATCTCTTATTAGTAAAACAATTGCTAAACTTGAAATCAAACTGATTCATTTGGGAAAGTTTATTGCAATAGCGATCATCCATGAGAATTTGCTTTATCTGAAGGGCATCTGTTTTGAGTTTCTTGCTAATGGTGTTTATTATGATATGTGGAGTATTGGCTTGACTAGCACTTGTTTGATGAAATGCCAAAGAGAAACTGTAGTATGTAGAATATTTTTTTCTTCTATCATTGTTAATTGTAGAATGCAGTATTGCCTTGACTAGAACTTAACACGAGATGTTAAAATGCTAAGTTAAGCTCTTCATTGATAAGTGCTTTTTCTTTGTGTTGGAGCACCACTATATGCCATTGCACTGGTGTATTTGTTGGTTAATTAAAACTAGTATTAAAATCAGTAAAATAATTGCTACCAAGTCTAAATATGCATCCAAACAATTTGGATGTACTATTGTAATGTCCGACTTGGTTTTCTAAGATCTGTTGGATAAGGCCAATATAAACTAGATGGTCTAGATTTGTTTGAAAGATCACTTGCTCAAATTATCCAGTAAACACAACAACATCCCAGGAAAAAAAATAAGCATATTGCATTGAGAAAATTGGTAGTACAATAGTATATTGACAAGCTCCATTAATGTGGTATAAGAAATACCTTTTGCCTAATCTTCTTTAAAAACTAAAAGTCCCAAGAGTCTAGAATGTCATATGCATCAACTCAACATCCTAGAAATACCTGCTATGTGACTTTCTTGCTTTTCTGCATCAACTCAACATTAAATATTATCTCAAATTACAATCAATTTAATTTTGATCTAATAAATTTGATTGTGTTAAGTTACATATATTACCTTTCCTCTTGATCACAAAAATAAACTTTGACTGAAGTCTAAGCATATTCTCTTAGAAAATTTTATGTGGAATTTAGAGAAGCCAAGTATGAAATTCTTTTGATCCAATTGCAGGTCCTTGTCCAATGGGTTGATTAGGTCGCCTCATTTACTTCCAGCCTACACAAAGCTTGAAATTCCCCCCACCTCAACCATTTTTTTTGCTTTGATATGATTTCCTCAATTATGTGTGTTTGTGTCCACTTTGATTTTGCATTATTCACGTTGATTATGTCTCCTGACTTTACAGGCATTTTCCCATCCTTTAATCCTATCTTTGTTCGTAAAAAGGCAACTATTTGTGATGGTCTTGGTGAATGCAACGAGCTTGCTATTAGCAGCCTCAGTCAACATACCAAACACTGATCTACATTGGCTGCATCTAAATAGTATAGCAATAAACAAAATCCTTTGGTCTAGACTGCAGCAACAAGAGAATTGGACAGAGTAATTTATTACATCTTTATATTTTATCACCCCTATCTCCTCTCCCAATTCTTGGTGCTGATTTGCATCAGAGAAAGTGACATGATTTTTTTTATTATTTTATTTAATTTTGAGTTGCATTACTTGCAATTGTACAAGTTAGAGAAAAATCTATTTGTAAAATGTAATAGCAGTTAATGGTATGCATAAGATATTGTAACTACTTTATATACTTTCAACTATTTTGATATCTTTTAGAGTTACTTGAATGATTATAATGATTGATGATTTATTGTAATTTTTAATAAATTTTGATTTTGGATCATTATATGCATAGGAAAATAGAATTTTTTTATAAAATGAAGGCGTCTAGTTGTGGTGAATCCCAACTAGATGCCTAATTTTTTTAAAATATTTTTTAAAATATTAGAGGCGGATTTAGAGATAGAAAAATCCGTCTCTAATTTAGAGATGAAGTTTTTTTGTCTCTAATTAAAGAATTGAGACGAATCTTATAACTGAATAGCAATGAAATTTCAAAATTTAGAGACGAAAAAATTTTGTCTCTAAATTAGAGAAAAAAATTAAATTTTTCATCTCTAACAATCAGAAGCGCCACTTTTAGAGACAGATTAATTTCATCTCTAATTCTGTCTCTAAATATTTAGAGATGAAATTTTATACATTTGAGACATAATTTTTCCATCTCTAAATCTGAAATTTCTAGTAGTAGTGGAAGGATTCAACACAAGCCACCAACCTTGTATCGATGATCAAACTAATATGTGTAAGTCAGCTCTTGCCACTGTCCTTTTCATCACCATATCATTCCTGCTTGACGGCATTACGTCAGTTATTTCTGGTTTCCTTAGATTGAAAATTGTAACTTATGCTAATGCAAGAACCACGTTGGAGGCAAGAAAAGGTGTTGGGAAGACTTTTATTACTGCATTTAGATCTGGTGCAGTTATGGGATTCCTCCTTGCTGCAAACGGTCTTTAGTTCTTTACATTACCATCAACCTGTTCAAGATTTACTATGATGATTGTAACACCTCAAATTTTATTAAATTACAATAATGCCTAAATTGTATTGTTTTATATTTTTTTTGTGCTGTAAAATTATTTTGACTATTTCATGACTGTATTTGATTGTTGTGTGTGATTTACTCTGAGTCAAGAAAATAATAATTTTTGGGTCGGAAAAAATCTTTATCTGATTATTCGAAGCTGAGGGATCTTACTAAACTCAATTCCGAGTGATACATGTATCAATCTTTTAATTTTTAGAATTTATCTGCGAAATAAAAATATTTTATATTTTAATATTATTTTATTATCTGGTGGATAATACCTATTGACTTAAGAGCAGTAGCTTCTGCCCAGTAGACAATAGGAACCGAAAAAGTCTTTGTGACTTACAATTCGGTGAACCAATAGAAATTGGTCAACGACATTGGCTTGAATTTTGTAAGCCAATAGGAAGGAGTCAACAATAATGGTTGGACTAGTTAGTAAGTAACTAGAAAACCTAACTAAGTTAACTTAAACTTAACTAAGTTAATCCAAAGTGCTTAAGTAGTAACTAAATGGAACAAACCTAATTAGCTACTCATTAGAGCCTTGGTTAGAAAAAGTTCTAACATGTTCAAGAAATGGAGGAGTGATCCTAAGTAACTAGATGGTTAACTAAGTAACTAAGAAACCTAACTAGATTTACCTAAACCTAACTAGGAAACCAAGTGAATCAAGACTTGGTTTGCTCTCCCTTGGAGCAATTTGGCCAAGCACTTTCAAGAAGCATCAAGAAACTTGATGACTTGATTCTTTAAGCCAATAGGAAACAAACTTGGAGACAAAGCTTTGAAGATCAACCATTGATCTCATCTAAGGCCATTAGGAGTCATGAGTGGTCAACCAAAGTGACCACCTCCTTAGAAGCTCCACGGCAAGCACAAAGGGGAGGAGAGCAATTTCACTTCATCTTCATCTTTACTATCACATAAAAGCTATTTTTCTCCTTTCTCTCTCTTCCAAGAACCAAAAACACCATTGTTTCTCTTTGTGAAGCTCATGGCCACCATCTCCAAACCATACCTCCACTCTTCTAAAATTCCATCCAACACCATTTCCTAAACCTAAACATCATTCTAAACACTTTTTGTGTTATAAGTTTCTTCAAATTCATACTCTTAGTGCTTGGAAAACAACCTTGAAGTTTCTTCCATACAAGGTAAAAATCCTTGTTTCTTGTTTCTAACTTGATTCTTGAAGTTCTAAGCCATGATTGATCCATGATTTTTCTTTTTCAACCATAGTTTATGACTTTATAAATTGTTTAAGTTTGTTAGGGTTTCTTTGGAGCCATACAAAATCACTAGGAGGAAGTCTAAGAGGAGTTTGTCTTCCTTAGAGGTAAGAGGGAGAATTAATCTCATTAACCTTGTATGATAGTAAGAAGATGGATGTGTTTGTGGTGAAGAATCAATAAGGATTCATTCACTTGGTTGTTTAAAGCTTTTCCTATTTGTGATTGATTTTTGATTCAAGCATGTCTATAGCTGTGATATATATTTTGGTATGTGTTTATGGATGTATGATAGTTATCTTATGTAATAGGATATAAATAACATGTTGAGATTGCATGAGTGTTTCAAAGAACACATGAAGCTCACGGCTTCACCACCACCAAGAGGACCAAGATGTCCTAAATTATTTTCTAACAAAGATTAAGTGGTTTAATAATAAAAAATTAGATTAAGAATTTTTATAAGGGATTAGATGATGAGAAACAATTAAATATAATTTTTAAAACGTAGAATGATTTTTGGCCAACATGCCTACTTATAATGTTTTTAACTTAAATTTTTTTCCTAAGCATAGAATTATGTGAATTAAAGAGAACTCAATTTAAATGTATTTTAGAGAATAAAATGAATGAGTTTATTGTAGTAACTTAATTAGAGAAATTAAGTAAGGATGAGAAATAAAATAAACACTTGAAAAGTACTAACGTAAAGCTCACCCTTTGGGTTTTGAAGCGCGTTAGCAAGTTTCGAGATGTAAATATTAGTTATGACTAAGTAAGGTAATTTTTAAAGGAAACAATAGAAAATATTACTTAAAGGATTTTCAAAAGGAAATGTTGTAAATAAAGCTAAAAATAAATATATAATGGAGAAAGTTTCAAAATTTAATTTAGAACGTAAAGAAATATTTTACATAGTTGAAAAATATTAGAAATACCTTACGCGTATTTAAAATAATGATTTTTAAACTACGCGATTGAGAAAACGATTTAAAAACGTTACACGATTGAGAAAATGATTTAAAAATACTATGCGATTTTAAAAACGTTGAAAAATATTTATGCGATTTGAAAATGTTAGAAAAAGGTGACGCGATTGTGAAAATGCAATAAAATATTTACACGATTGAGAATAACAGTAGTTTATTGTCCGGTTAAAGCGGTGGATCCAGATATATTAAGAAATAGTATTGTCAAGTAGTGGTATACTATTATGGAAAATAATGATAACGATGTTATTTATGTATTTAAGTTCATGCACATGCATTGAGAAATGTGTCAATTTGGTTGAAATTGGCAAATTGCTGACGAGATGAATTACACCGTAGTGCGGGTACGATAGGCGTAGTGTGGTTCATTGAATGAACTTGGAGGCGTTAGTGTGCAGAAGATTCCATATGGGGACAGTTGGTAGGTCCTCTGGGCCGTGGTACCGAGCAACGCACTAATGATCTCGACAAGCACTATTCTTAATCACGATCTTATTAGACTGTCTAGAACAATGTCTGTTGTACACGACATTTTGACTATGTAATATTTGGCCGGGGCAGCCAGAGCTACAGGCAAATCTACTAGGTCATTCTCTCTGATGTTTGTGTTTAGCTCCATGGAATAGGAATGAGTCTGTGTACATTTGCATATGTAGTTTGCATCATGATGTGATATTTGTATTTGGTTTGAGATATTATGTATGTTGTGATAATATGAATTATTGTATTAAATGTTATACCTGTTTGTACTGTCATTTTTTGTACTGTCATGCTGGTAGTGATGTAGATTGTCTCACTTTTTTGTATATATTTCTGTATTATTATTTATGTTCAGTAAAGACTTTGAGGAAGAAGAAGAGGAGCAACCTCCTTACAATCAGTACGAGGAGGAACAACATCCAAGTGAGCAGTGTGAGGAGGGCGAGCCTTTAGATCATCTATATCATTTGGATTGATTTGGTTGTTATGGTTGTGCCAAATTTTCTGGAGTTGGTGAAACTGGAGTTTCATGGAGGCTTTCAAGTTTGGAGTCTACAAGTAGATAGAGAGTCTGTTGTTTATGTGGGACGAGTGACTCTGTCCCTTAGTAGAGAATATGAGGGTGTTTTGATGTTCTCTACTACTGTATATGTGTATCTAGAGTTACCCTTCTCTATTAGGCACTATTGGGGTGGACGTTTCCATGCCCCAAGTGAGCTTAGTAGTGTGTTGATAGCCCGAACTCCTGTTCGTAGAGCTTTGCGATACCTGAGGTTTTTGTCTTCCGATGATCTCCTTGAGGAGGATCCTTGGGAGGATCAAAACTTCTAGATGTGTACTTGGGCTATTGTACAGTTTGTTTTAAGTCAAACAGTTTACTGCTTTGTTAAATAGTTTGTGGTTTGTATTTATTTATATACTCTAAAGACTAAATCATATGTATAATTATGGCGTGTATTTAATAGCTTGTTTTATTTCATGTTCTATTTATTTTATTTAATGATATAATGTACAAAAAGAAATTTTCACAACCTATATTATTAAATGTTAATTAATGATTTACAATTTGAGTAAGGTTTTATTTTAATTCATCATAAATGTGACATCCTAAGGAGTGTGTTATAGTGATGACTGGGGTGATCTTTTTTTAGGCCATCATTAGTTATGGTCTGGGTGGGTCTTCTATGACTCTGTTTGGAAGAGTTAGTGGAGGTATCTATACTAAGGTTGTTGATGTTGTTGCTTCCATATCTTTTTTTGGGGTGAATCATGAGTTGACTGCTATTGGGAATAGGTTTGCTATTAATTGGTATTGCTTCCCTTATGTCTTTGGCTCTCTTTGATGCCTTTGTAAGTTAGACTATTATTTTAATAGTTAATGTGCTAATTCCAAAGATTTTTATTGGTTTAATTGTGGATGCAATGCTTCTTTATTGATTTTCTGTCATGACTATTAAAAATGTGGGAAGTGTTGCTCTAAAGATGGTTGAGGAAGTACGTAGACAATTCAATACCATTTTGGGCTTAATGGAGGGAACTGCCTAGCTCGACTCTTTGTCTCAGATACACTAATACCGTCTCTGTTCATCCCAACCACTATCACACTATCAAATTATTTAATTGTTACAAGTTCAAGTTTAGGAAACTTTAGCTTGAGGGAAAGTATTGAATATTTGAAAAAGATCTTAAAATATCTTTATTATATCTTAAAATATTTTAGAATATTATAGATGATCTCTTAAAATTTATTTCTTATTTATTATATTTTAATTTATTTTCTTATTTCTATTATTATGACATATTTATTTATTGTAATTTAATTCAATTATAGACAAATAATTATTAACATAAATCTATATAATATAAATCATATTTATACAATTGATAATAAAAACAATAACAATATTAAAAAATATTCTTTCGAACAATACACATTTATACGTATATCATCTCACATTTACATAATTTTATTATTAGAGCTAGTCCTACCTCATTTTCCCTATTCTCTGCATGTTATGCGCAGAAAGCATGATTCAAGTTAGATTTATCTTTCTCCGTCTCTCTTTCTTAGTGCATTTATTTGATGATCTACTTTTCTTCTTTTCTTTTCGCATGTGTGAATTACAGGTTTTCCCTAGAAATTCCCCTCTTGTAGCTGATGTTTCAAGGGCGATCCTGAAGGTAACCGAGGATCCTAGAATGAAAGAAATTGAAAGTGCTTGGTTCCACAACCAGAGCAGTTGCCCAGACCCCAACACCTCAGTCTCTTCTATAATAGTCTTGGCCTGGATAACTTTTGGGGTCTATTTCTCATAGCTGGGGTTGCTTCCGTCTTAGCTCTCCTCATCTTTGCAATTACGTTCCTGTATGAGCATAGACATGCCTGGTTGCCCTATAATCCCAATACTTCAATATGGAGACAAATTTGTGTCTTGCTTAGAATCTTCGACCGAAGAGACCTGAGCTCTCACACATTCAAGAAAGGTGAATCAGTGCAAGATAAATGTCAAACTAGTAGCACTACCCATCTTGGCTTAGGGGCTGCAGGGGAGGCTTCCCCTAGTACACATTACCCGCCAAGTCCTTCCAGCCACACAGAATCAAACTTTTCCTTTTACGGAGATCAGGGAACGCCTTCTGAAGAAAATATAGAGTTGAATTGGAATAGTCAAGCACCTCAACAACCATTGAGTTCAGTGTCTCACCCGCAAGAACTACTGAGCCAACTAGAGTAGCCCATCTGAACAAGAACAACTCATTTGGTTTATTCATTTATTTGGCTGCATTGCTGCAGCCTGCAGCATATACTGATATATAATATGAATTATTAAGTATATGTACTCGTTGTAACTAGTTAATCATTTATGTGGATCACCATTGTTTTTCATTCTAATTATAAAGTCTAATGTTCTTAGTGCTAACCGTTGCAAGTGCATAAATAGTTAAAAAACAACGTTCGTTAAACATAGCTGGTACTGTAAAACATGTGCTTACTGCTTAGTGATAGATTTTAAGAGAATTATCTAAAGAATCTCTACTGATGTATAGTTAGACATCCCCAACAATAGACTAGCTATATCTTGGTAATTAAACTTGTACAATTAATATTATCATTTAGGTTATCAATGACATGTCTAGAATTTCGAATGGCAGTTCACACACAGAGTTGCCTCCATGTACTCATTCAAAGAAATTTTCCATATGGAAGCTGTTCACTAGTTGTCCTTGAACATCAAGAAATCTTGGAGAGATGACCACCAAGCAGAACTAATAACTAATATTGTGTTTGGATGTTTTTTTATTAATGGAACGGAACGGAATAGGTGGGAATAGACTGAAAAGAAAAAAAAAAGAATTGAATATAGTTACTATTCTCTTTGTTTAAAAGTTTCATTAACAGAACGGAACGGAACATATATTCCTCCCATTCCACCTCAATTTTGGAGAGAACAAAAGTTAAGTATTTGAGGAGAAGAGAGGGGAAATGATTCTCCATGCATTCCATTCATTTTTCATGTATTTTAAAACTCTCGAATAAGAGAAATTATTTCTTTTCCTCTCATTCTCTTTCTCTTTCTCTCATTACTTATCATCCAAATATAGTGTAAAGAAGAATTTAAACCTACACACTTTAACAATGTAAAGCCTTATCCCCTTGAGCTGACCTGCATTCGCTTTAAATTTGTACAACTTTAGTAGTCAGCAACTTTAAAAGAGGATTATAGTTCCTTAACAATGGCCTCTCCTCTGTCAGGAGTAATTGTTGGACAGGAGCTGCTTATTATCAATGTTAAACATGTATAAAGTTTAGGACCAGTGTTAAAATATACTAATTTTTAAAGTATGTACTTATATATGTCATTTCTTGAAAGAAGTGTTCAAGAGATTATAGGTCATGCTTTTCCAAGTACTTCTCCTGTTATACACACTTTGTCAAAGACAATAGAAGAAAGTAAATATATAAAATAACAAGTTTTCCATTTAGACATTAAATGATATATCTATATCTATGATAAATATAATTGTTGGTTATTATATATAAGATCAACATATATATCTAATATCTAATATCTATCTAATATCTAATATCTAATTCTAATTTGACTATCTAATCCACCACGTGTCATCTTCTCCAACTAATTAAATACAACCCCCCCCCCCCCCCCCCCCCGGAACTCTGTTTTTCTCCGGCTTTTCCATTCTCTTGCTCGCACCGCACACATGCTATTTGTCTCTTTTTTATTTTCCCTTCAATTTTGTCATTTCATCTAGGGGTGAGGCAAGGTGGTTTATTACGAACTTATGATCTAGCTTATTTTTTGTTTATATAACTTATTTAACAAACAAGTTAGACATAGATTTTTAAAAATATTTATTTAATTATGTTGGTTAAAATTTGAGTTTTTGAAAAAAATTATTTAGACTATTAGCTGGCCTATTTATTATTTATTAATATAATTAAAAATTTATGATACTTACATAATTTATTAATTATATATTAATATAATATATTTATTTTATTTAAAATATTATAATTTTATAAAAAATTATACCTAATTATTTAAAAATTTAAAAATTAAATATGAAAATTTTCATGTAATGTATGTCTTTAAATAAGTTTTTGAATTAGATCAGATTTTTATGTTTTCGTTAACAGGTTACGCTGAGCTTCTTTAAAAAGCTTACTATAGATAATAGATTATACTCAAGTTGACATTATACAAAATATACCAAAATTTATTTACACAAAACTTAACCTAACTTAGCATATTTTTACCCCTAATTTTGTCACCTCATGCCGTGTTTGTTGTGGGCTTTTGGCATATTTGTTAAGTGAAGTGACTTGCCTAGCCCACATAGCTTATATCATTTTTTAAAAAAAATTATATTCATTTATTTTTATTTATTTTGCCCTTTCTTTTTTTTCAATTAACTACCTTCATACTTGCATTTTCCAATCTCCATATCTAACTTCTGCTGTCTCTTGTAATAACTCAAAGTTGGTGGCATAGAGATTGAGAGGTTTCTTTCAGTCGTACCTCGGCGATTGGAAGGAAATCAATATGCAGACTCGTTGGCCAATTGGAATTTTACTCACGAATTTAGTCTCAGATCTTGAGAGCCTTCCCCCTCCGGTTTGCTTTAGGAGAAATTTTACAATATTTTTAGAGTATTATTCTAAGAGATTTTGTAAGGGCCTAATTTTAATTTAATGATATTTGTTATATTTTTATTAGACTTATAACTTTTGGTTTAGACGGTGTTTGCTGATGTCTCGGGTTTCAATGCCCTGTAGACTCTCATAATTTTTCTTCCCCCCTTTTCGGGCTTAGGCCCTCCACTGCAACAAAAAATAAAAAAGTTCTGTCGGAAACAATGAAATTGTTTAAGAACCTTACTATTTGCATGTAACTATGTACTAGTCATACATTGAGGAAAAAGAAAAAAATAAAGAAAATAAAAGCATAACTTTGTAGAATATAACATAAACAATAATATTAATCATACACATTTATATATATCATTTTATATTTTTATAATTTTTATTATTTAATCATAATTAGATTTATTTTATTTTTTTATATATCTATATTCTAATTCTGTCACATATATATAAATGTGAGATATGTGACTTAAAAAATGTGTAAATAACATTTTTCTAAAAAAACTTGTCATTTTATTATTGTGCTACCTTGTATTTTGGGTTTGATTTTGTAATTTAGTTTTGGGTTTGTATTTTATAGACGATTTTGATTTCCCATATATCTTTTAATTCATCCCCACGATTGAAACAGCCGGATTAGGACCAGTCTTTTTTTTAATATCCATTATTCGGTTGATAAAAAATTAATTTTTTGAGACATAATTAGGTATCTAAATAAAAATACTTTCTAATAATATTATTTTTATATACATAAATTATAAAATCAAATTTAAATTACATGTTTAAGGGACTTAATCCAAGACCAACACACTTTAATTGACTAGGACTAGTTTTATATATATATATATATATATATATATATATATATATATATATGATCTTATTCTACGGTGAGAGGAGTTTTTATTGTAAGAGATGAGAAAAGTAAATATTGACCATTAGATCTTACATAAATAGTCTAGATTAGAACATAAATACATGTGACTTTTTAAGTGGTTACGTATGACATTTAAGTAACTTTTAATCTTATTTATCATGTATGATTGTACAAGATTTGTTTTCTCACCTCTCACAATAAAAACTTCTTTCACTAGATATATATATATATATATATATATATATATATATATATATATATATATATATTGAGGATCAATTTATATTGATATGGATCAAAATTATCCTTATAATATTGCATAAATTTTTATTAAATAATTTTTTCATAAATTTTATTATTATATTAAAAATTCTTATCATATAAATCATATAATATTGAGGGATCAATTTATATTGATATGGATCAAAATTATCCTTATAATATTGCATAAATTTTTATTAAATAATTTTTTCATAAATTTATTGTTATATTAAAAATTCTTATCATATAAATCATATATATAAAATTTTAAATTAATTCAAAATTATTTAATACTTTATTAATATACGTCAATATATTTTTTTTGAAATATATTAAAATAAGAATCATTTGATTATATTTTTATTAGTATTTAATTTTTAAAAAATTTGACACAAATAATTAAAGTATTAAATAGTTATAATTCAAAGATTATATTAATAAAAATCACTTTTTATAAAAAGTTATTGAGTTGTATAAATATATAAAGTCTTATATCGATTTAAGTTGATCCTTTCATTGAATTATATATTTATGGATGGCATTAGTTATTGGATCAACTTACACATAATAACTTATATTAGTGTAAAACTTGACATATTTATATTATTTAATAATTTTTTATAAAATATAATTTTTATCCATTTAATCGTTAAATTATATATTTTAATATTAGACTTTATTAGTACTGAAGATAAACTTCACCACTTGAGTGGTGTCTAAGAGATCTCATGAAAAAAAGAGAATGAGAAATGGATGTTTGTTCGAGGGATACTTATAGGCTAATATGTCTTTTATATATATTACTCGTGCTAAACACGTTAGCTGAGTTATTATCTATGAAGTATAGATATGAACATGAATAAATTACATGATACGGATATGAAAATATATTAAATTTAAAAATTATAAAATATAGACATTATATATATATATATATATATATATATATAATATATAAAAAAATTTAAGAAAAAAAATTTATAATTTATTAATATTATTTTTATAAATTTAAAGATTTATAATGTCATAATATATATTATATGTGTGAATATTTACTACCTAATAAACCCTTCTTAAAAAAATATAGAACATAATTTCTATTGACATATTTTAAAAAAAAATTTAAATCAACTTCTCTTAATAGAATTAATTACGTAAATACAGTATATGTGTATAAAAAAATTAACTAGAGAATATTGATGTGAGACAAACTTCGGTGACGACGAAGTGAACGACTTGGTACGAGCAGAGGTAGAAGGAATATATAAAAATAGTGATGTGTGAAAAAATAAAATTAAAAAGTCTACTAGTGATGTGTGAAAAAATAAAACTTAAAATACTGGTATGTGAAATAGTGACTTGAGACGTGAGTTATGTGATTGAGTTTGAGTGGATTACGAGTTTACAAATTAAATATTAGTCATGAAAATTATTTTTTTAAAAAAAATATTAATAAATCGTGTCTAAATCATGTTTTAAATGTGTTTAAACTTATTAAAATATATTAAATATATTTAAGACATATCTAAACGTGTATAAAATATATCCAAATTAAAAAAATAATTTTTTAATCAAATATATAAAATATATGTGTCATACAAATATCTATATAGAATATATATATGACACCCAAAGACATACTTACACATAAATACACCTCAAAAATAATATGTCCTCACTTCATAGGTTATTACACTAGTCATGTCAATCTGGAAAGTAGACCACGCCTCTAACTAAACACATTAGCTGAGTTATTACCCTGGTTGTTAATTTGGAAAGTAGACCACGAGACAACAAACTTAAAATGTATTTTTTATATGTGTTTTTTACATGATTAAGATTATGTGAAAAATATATAAAGATTTTAAATAAATGAGACTTAATTAAAATTGTTTCTATGACTTTGATCAAGTTAAATTTTGGAAAATAATTCATTGACGTTCAGAAATTGAGTCTTTCTTTATCCTCTAGAACAATAATATAAAGAAAAGAAAAAACACGTTAGATCTATACAAAAGAAAAATGATGTAAAAATATTTTTCTTTTTAAATACTGTTTTTTATATTATTTTTAAATAATTATAATTAAGTAAGATAAAATAATAAAAATTTAATATAATTAATAATATAAAAATAATATAAAAAAATATGTGAAATTTTTTTTTTAAAAAAATCATAATTGTATACAAAACAAGTTGTAAGAACGAGCACTGAGAGTGACATAATTTTCAAATACTAATTGTATTGTGAAACAATAATTTCGTATCGCAACAACTCGAGTACTCTGACCCACCATATCCACAAGGATTCCTGCAACTTGCCAGTTCTTGTCCCCATCACACGAAGTCTCTACTCTCTAGTGTATAAAAACAATAACTGAAAAAGCACGTAAATAATAATAATAATAATAATAATAATAATAATAATAATAATAATAATAATAATAATTGAAAAAGATGTGTGCGCAAAAGTTATGAATTTTTTACTTATATGATGATGCGTTAAAGGGACTTGTTTTTATAAACGTCTGTTTAATTTGATTGAAATAAGTTTAGATTTTTTAAGTATATAATTTTAAATTTAATTATAAAATTTATATGTATAAAAATAATATTATTAAAAAAATTATTTTAATTTTTTATTATATTTTAAAAGATTAAAAATATATTTGATTGAGATTATTTTTTAATTAAATAGTTTTTTTATAAAAAAATTATTTTAATAATGTTATAATATATTTAGTAAAATTAGTTTTAATTTTTATATGAAATTTAATGTATTATAATTTTTTTTCATAATTATGAAATTTTAATTTATAATTTTAGATTATAAATTATTCTTTACACTTTGAAATATAAATATTATTTTGTTTTTAATTAAATAATTTTTTAAATTTTTTTATATTTATTTTAATAATTTAATAGATAAAAATTATTATTTTTTATACAATTAAAATAAAATAGATTATTTTAAAATTATTTTTTAATAAATTTATTTAAATATAAAATTAATTATATTATAATTAATTATAAAAAAATTATATAATAATTAATTATTAAAATAATCAAATTTTGATCTTTCACATATTATGACTTGTTTTTTTCTTTTTTTTTTATTATGAACAATTGAAGTTTGATTTGGTCAAAGGTAAACGAAAAGTATAAAACTATGCTATTTCCTACACTGTTTCTACTCCGAAGACCAAGCAACCATTACCCAATAAAAGCACCATTTTATAAATCTCATAAACATTAGAATTCAACACTTGTTTTTCTCTTTTTTTTATTATGGTCAATTGAAGTTTCATATGGTCAAAGGTAAACGAAAAGGCTAAAACTATGCTATTTCCTACACTGTTTCTACTCCGAAGATCAAGGAATCATTACCCAATAAAAGCATCATTTTATAAATCTCATAAACATTAGAATTCAACATACACATATATATTATTACATTGGTATATTTTGAAAGTTAAATTTTTATTTAAATATAAGTTAAAATTTAATTTTTAAAATAAGATAAATGAAATAGTAGCATATAATGAGTCGTAATTGAGAAGTACAATTTATCTATATCTTTTTTTATTATATTTTATATGTAAGTCATGCTTAGATCTTTTTATTTATTTATTTTTTTAATTTATGTAAGTCATACCTTTTTTTTTTTAAAAAAAATATCATATGAAATCGTAGTTAACATCTACGAATTGTATTAAATTTTGTTTTATGCTTATAAATTTTAACATCTCCTTCCGATGTTGCTTTATATTACAGTGTTTTCAAGCTCTTTCAATCACTGTTACTTTGTATAAAAAAACTCAGCTTATTCTCGTTTAATTTCTCTACTAGTGGTATTTAATAAGAATGTTAATTATACTTTTTTAATATTACAACTTTTTTACATTTATTGAGATAAAGTTTTATTTATTTTTACTTAAATTGATAGATGTCATCATAGGACCTTCTTCGTAATTCATTTGTTGTTGATATTAGTGATATTTATGAATATAATGATTCTTATATAACTATAAGTTCTATGATCGCTAACTCTACTATTGAGATAAATATTCCTTCAGCAGCATGCATTATTTGATTCAGACAATGTAACTCTAGTTGTAAGAGATAACTCTAGTCTCTAAATCCTAATACACGTCATAAATTCACTTGATTTTTTTCTATAAAAAAAAAGATAAGTCATGGTTCTCATCCACGACTTACCCAAAATTTAATTAAAAAAAATTATAAAGTAAATCGTAGATGGAAAACACGACTTGCTCAAATATAATAAAAAAAATTATCGTTAGATAAGTCATGTCTTTTAATCATGACTTATTATTAAAAAATAAAAAATTATTTAAATATTAATCATATTTGACATATATGTCTTGTTATATTTTACTGTTTATATTGTACTATTTCAAAAATTAATTTTTGACTTATACTACTCTAACACTATATTTGGATAACAAGTAATGATAGGAAATGAAAGGAAATGAGGGGAACGAAAATAATTTTTTGTGTTTGTGAGTTTTAAAATATATAGAACGGAATGGAACACGTGGAAAATCATTCCCCCTCTTTTTTCCCTTAAATGCTCAATTTTTGTTCATCCCAAAATTTAGATAGAATGGGAGGAACACATGTTCCGTTCCACTCCGTTAATGAATCTTCCAAATAAAGAGGGAGAGAATTATATTCTATTCCTTCTCTTTCCTTTTCGATCATTCCCCATCTATTTCATTCTGTTCTATTAATGAAAAAACATCCAAACACAGGATAAAATTTAATTTCCAAATTGTACTGTTTTCGTGTGTGTGTGTGTGTGTGTGTGTGTGTGTGTGTATATATATATATATATAACACCACCTAATTTGTTTTCCCCATGACTAACTGATTCGATTGAAGGAGGTTTTAGTCCACCAACTAGAAAAGAATAATCTTTTGTCTAGAGCAGCGTGTTGTGTGGGTGTGTATGTATACTAGGGGTGGGCATGGTTTAGTTTGGCATAAAAAACTGAACCGAACCGAACCAAAAAATGGTTCGGTTCAAGAAAAACCAAATCGATTTTCTTTATGACCAAACCGGTTTTGATTTGATGAACCGGTTCAGAATCGGTGCAGAACCGATTTGGATTTAAAACCGGTTCAAAACCGGTTTAGATTTAGAACCAGTTCTGTTTGGATTTAGAACCAGTTCTGAACCGGTTTGCATTTTAAAAAACTAGTTTAAAAACCAGCTATCAACTGGTTCAAAAACCAGTTCAAATCCTAAATCGATTTGAACTTTTCTGATATGGTCAACCTACTCCTCACAAACCAAATAGAAACTTGTCCATTTTCGATTTGTTGATAATACAACTGACAAAAGTCTAAATTAGAATATATGTATAAAAACTAGTTTTAAAACATTTTTGTGTTGTTGATCTTAACCAAAAAAATATGAGATTGCTACAAATTTTTGGCAGTCTGCACTTTTTTCTCCTGCTCTTTTTCTTTGGGTCAATGAGTTCTCTCATCATTGGATAAGGATTGGTGTGCATACTCATTGCTCCAATCTTAATATGGGGTCACTGTGTTTGTGTCATTACTCATTGTTGGCTCTGGAGTTGCTACTGATTGGAACATTATTGAGGTGATCAATGACCATACCATATTAGTTAGGAGATACTTTTTCAAGTTGGACTTTGAAGCAATGGGCTGAGGTTGCCACTATCAATGAGATATATACTACCTAAACACACTTAGAGAGGGAAGATATGCATGTAAGTGAAGGTGGTCAATGTTTTAAATATTTATGATTTATCACTCAGCTGTGCAAATTGTGTTTTGCCTGACTCTGTGAGCTACCTTTGTCCTAGTAATTGACTTTACATAGGTGGTTTTTCTAGCCTGATTGAACTCTGATCATTACAAGAAGAAGACAGATAGCTAAAATATGAGCAGTATAATACCTTCCAAATGGAACAAGTGGGCAAAGCACATAGATAGCCCTATCACTGAATGAAATAAAAACCTGTTCAATAGCACAAAAAATAAAATGCTTAAAAATAAAAAGTAAAGTCACTAGACTGACTAGAGATTGAAATATAGTATAAGAATACCTATTGATAACAAAGTCAGCAACCTCAAAGGTCAATGAATCTTTTGATAACAGTTTTCAACATGCAGATTATTAATATACAAAAAATTATTAGAAAATATTAAGTCATAAATCAAAGAAAACACCTACACTTGTTCACCAAAGTCAAAAATTGAACAATATTACGTAAAATAGGGACAATCAACCATAATATAGGTATAACATAAAGCAATTACCAACAATCACATAAGCAATTACCACTCATGTTCCTTTGTCTCCCCTTGGATATAGATGATGAAGAGCCAAACCCAGATGCCATTTTCTGACCTGCACCCCAAGAAGCTCCTTTGCTACACCAAACAGAGCCTCTTTCTCTTTCCCCTTCACACATGCTTTCTCTTAAGAACACCACATCAGGTTCAGCTTCACCTACCCTTTTCAGAAATGAGACAGAAACTTTGGAGACTAGCTACCTCGTAGCATCTCTATATATAAAAAAGCAACTTATGACAAACAGTGAAAAGTAAATGGGGGATATCCAGAACAAGGGAAAGATGCTTCTAGTTTTGATTAACATTATAAGAATGATTCAAAGTAACAAAGATCCTAGGCCAAAGGTCCTCCAGTAGCCACTCCATAACCACCTAGCATCAGCATTATAAGAATGATTAACAACACAGTTGTCCAAATCAAAGCGCAATTGAATCAAGTTTTACAGTAAACTAATCAAATCAGACAACAAAATAATCTCATTCATTCAAAGGTTCAAACTTCAGATCTTCTCCATCACAATTCCAACAAATGTAATAATAATCCTATAAAAGAAAAAAGTTTACTTCTCAAAATTGCTTGCTTAAGCTAATCCAATCTAAAAATCTAAACGGGGAAAGCTGGCAAGCATATAGCCCAAACCCAAGATCTTAGAATAAGTAGTATTGCAGGAAAAAACAGGAATAGCAGGGCGGTTCTGTCCTGAACAAAAGAGGTGTTGTATAAAAGTATTGCTAGTAATTGAACTATATAGAGCCATTGTTATATAAACTCAGTATCCCCTTCAACCATCAAGAGAAATAGCAGAAGAACAAGGAACATCTTGTGGAGAAACCATCTCTGCAAAAAAGAATATCTCATTACTTATGAAAACATAATATAATAAGTAATAAGTAGTAACATAAATGTGGAACATTAATATTAACTTACCTCGCTCAAATCTCTCAAGCTGTTCAAAGTCATCTTTAGAAAGCAATGAGAAGGATGTTCCTTTCAGCCAATCTTGTGTGCAGACAAGTACTTCCACTATTTTAGGTGTTAGGGAACTACGATAAGGATCAAACACCCTTCATCTTGTACTAAATGCTGACTCAGAGGCTACAGTGGAAACAGGTATGGCCAGCAACTCCCGAGCGATGTTTGCAAGGATCGGAAATCAACTTGAATTTAGCCTCCACCAACTTAGAATATCCAAGTCTGGATTGGTCTCTAAATCTTCCTTCAAATACTTCTTTAGCTCAGATTTGGCATTAGATTTGCACCCGGTTGATTTTAAAAATTGATTCCAACAATAAGGATCATCATCATCAGTTTCAACAACTCGTGCTTCTTGTGTATCACTTTGAGACCCCCCTCCTGACTATTATATTCCTCAAAAAGTGACTCCAAACAAGAATCCAACTTATCTTGCAATTTAACCGCCTCGTCCAAATCAAATATCTGATTAATTGACCAACTAACATATCTTTGTTTATACCTAGGATCAAATACAACAACAATTAACAACAATAAGTTTAGATCATTGGGATTTTCTCAATATTTGTCATATTTCTTCTTCATTCTTTTAGCCATCATACTTACACTTATATCCTCGGAGCCACAGGATTAGAGGATCCTCTTCCCAATTCCAAATACCTCTTGCATATATATATTGCTAGTAACATAAGAAGTACCAGAAATGCGCAAAGTAGTATCATAGAAGATCTTCAAAAATGGTAAAATTAAGCAAGCATAATCCCAATCTTCATATGTAGGCACACCTTTTCCCTTTTTCAATTCATCAACATATTTCTTGTCTAGCATCTCAAGCTCCTCAAATGCATTTCGGTGCTTCAAAGCTGCCTCCAACATAAGATAGGTCAAATTCCACCTAGTTTCAACATCTAAGCAAACTAGACCTTTATATTCAATCTTCTCCAGCTCAACACATGCCTTGAATTTATTTAATCTAGAAGAAGAAGATCTTATGTACTTCACTGCACCGCGGATTCTCAAAACAGAATCATCAATCTCTTTCAACCCCTCCTTCACAATCAAATTCAGAATATGCGCACAACAACGCATATGAATGTAATCTCCCTTCAGAACTAAGTTGTTCCACGATGCTAGCCTCCTTTTTAGGTGTTGAATCCCAACTTCATTTGATGAAGCATTATCAACTGTTAAACTGAAAACACGATTCAACTCCCAATGACTCAAGTGCATCTCAATAGTCTTGGCCATAACCTCTCCTGAATGATTTGTGACTTGACAGAAATTCAGAATCTTCTTATGAAGCCCCCAATTATTATCAATGAAATGGGCAGTCAAACACATATAACTCATATTTTGACATGAAGTCCATGAGTCAGTAGTGAGGCAGACTTTTCGACAATGTTGCGAAAGAAACTTCTTCAAGTTCGTTCTTTCTGTATCCCATAGCGTGAAAATGTCACGCGCTAATGTAGTGCGTGAGGGGATACTGAATCTTGGTTGCAACACATTCGTGTACTTTCGAAAAGCTTCATTCTCCACAAATCGAAAAGGGAGCTCAGCTGCCACGAACATCTTCACAAGTTCATTCCGACAGGCTTCTTGGTCAAATTTGGCATATAAAGGAGAACAAACAACATGCCCTTCTGCGGTTGCCGTTGAGGATGACATCGATTTTTGCCTTTTGTTTTCGTCTTTATCTAGATTATCCTGGCATCTCTTCAAATGAGTACGCATAACACTTGTTCCGTTATCATACTTTATCAAGATACCGCAATAGTTGCATCTAGCTCTCTTATCTAAACTGGACTCTGCAGAAAAATGTTTCCAAGCCTCAGACCGATTTCTACGCCCATCAGGGCGAGGCGGTAACACACCAGCAGTGTCAGAGACAACTGGTGGAGTAGAAACCAAATGCTCTGTTGTATCCGAGACTGAAAAGTCATTCAGATCACCCATTGATGACATCTGTATGTAAAATAAGAAATCAATTATTAACCTCAACATCAATTATTTCCAAAATCTCCATCTCCTTCTTAACAAAAAAAAGGACAGCATTTAAACAACTTGAACTGCAACTAACCAGTTTATACTGCTATGGCAACAACTCAGCAGAAGAGAATCAGCTAAACACATTCAATACCACATATTCACCCCACATAAAAGGATATTTTAAGCAAAAATATCTTCAAAAAACAAGATAACATTTAGACTAACAGGAAAAGAATATCATATCATAGCCTAGCTGCGTAACACTAAACACAATTCAATAGCCATTCATACTAACAGGAAAAACACTTCAAAAAAAATTTGGTTGCTATTTTTTTGTTAATATTTTGACAGTGACAGGACCAAAACTATCTATCCCTCAACTTACTGTGCAATTGACAGTTCTTTTTCAAGCTGTAGTTTCAACTCAAATAATTAGATAAAGACATCTCCAAGTAGTTTTCAAGACAATCAGATTCAGAAGCAAGCAAAAAGCAAAATTTGACCTTATTCTTTGACAGCTTATTCTGATGTTACTAATTAGACAACTTTGAGTATCTTGGTATAGTTTTTCTGAGCTTATTACTACTTTATGCAATCCAATTGGACCATAAAATGGACTATATATTAAGTCCCGGCATCAAAGGAATTTGTTCAACAATATAACCTATTTTCTAAAGAGGTTTTAAGTCACAAGTAAGATCACAAACAGGCAAGAATCACTCACTAAAGCAAAAAGAAAGCTGGATGTTGACTTATGTATGTGTTCAATATTTTGGTGGAGCTGATTGGGACCTTTTGATGGTCTTATGGAACTCAACCAGAATGATTTTTGTAATGATTCTTTCCATATGAGCTAATTATAGACCTTCACAAATTGCAGGCCAATTATAAAAATTAATGTGTCTAGAACATATGCAAGAAAGAAAAACTGACTCCCCAAAATCCAACCGTATCTAACTATATCCATTTTTTTAACACAATCTAGTACAAATAAGATAGTGAACAAATGTCATTTCCCAAAGTTAATCTCACAAAATTACTATATATTATACTTTCAGACAAAACAGGGTGTGCACTGCAGACTGCAGAGTAAGTAAGATATCCAAATTCCATATGCAGAACCAAAAACAAAACAGGAAGGGAGTTAAAATAGTAGTACACAGAAAAAGGAAATAACTACTGATATTAATTAAAAAGAAAAACAAATAAATAGAAACCAGCTAAGCTCCATGCATGTACCTAGACAGTCCAAAGCTACAAGCTGATTCCTAAGTAGAAGCCAATCGCACAAGCACTAACACTAAGTAGCTCCCCCCAAGGTGACTCGATGAAGACGTAGTACAAGAAAATCAATGAAGAGTTGAAGACGTTGATCAATGCTGAGAGATGAACGCAGAATGGGAGATGAACGCAGAGAGAAGAACAATGAATAGAGCGCAATCCAGATCGGAAATAGATTATGAGGTGCGAACTGAATGGAGTGATGGTAGGGTTCTTCGTAGATGGTAGAAACTAGAAAGGGGACTAGGGTTCTTCGTTGATAAAAATTTGGGGATTTGAGATTGAAATATGATTTTGTGTAATCAGATTTTAATTTAGATGTGGTTCGGTTTTTTTAAGTTAACTGAAATGGATTTAATACAAATAACCAGACTTGTTAAAATATTAAAAATTGGTTCAGTTATAAGAACTGGTTCTCTTAAAATGGATTTAAGTGGTTGGGTTTGGTTCAATTTATGAAATGGTTTGGTTCTTTTGGGTTTTATGCCCACCCCTAATGTATACTTTTCAAAGCCATGATGATGACTACGTATGTATACTTTTAAAGTCATGACGGCGACTATAAATAATAAAAATATGCTTCCTTCTTGAGAAATATATAATTCCAATTCCAAGTGCATCTGAGTTCACCAAGAACATCAAGGATTGCCCGGCTAGCTAGCTTCATATTCCAAGACAAGATGGTGAAGAATCATGCTATCAAATTTGTTTACTCTCTGATCTTGGTTAGTTGTTTCTTGTTTGGCGTGGCACAAAGAAACGATACAGTGGCAGTGAAAGTGAAAGTGAAAGTGGGAGCTGTGCTTGATCTTGGTGAAACCGTTGGGAAGATGGGGTTGAGCTGCATCAACATCTCCCTCTCAGACTTCTATCTCTCTCATTCTCATTACAACACCTGGCTCCAATTCATCATCAGAGACTCCCACAGGGACGTCGTTACTGTCAGGACGAACCTAAGTGTCTCAATATGGGTACATATGCCCCCATTTGAATTAAATTTTTTTATAACTATATATATAACATTTGTCATTTATACTTTTATGATTTTATTATTTATAAAATTTTTCCCCCATATTAAAATAAATAGTTGATTTGATATTTCACAAATTTTTTAATTCTAATTTTTAATTACATGAGACATAAATTTTTAAATTATTCTTTAATTACGTATGTATAAAAAGAAATATATGATAATATTAATAACAAAAAAATTATTTATTATTCTCAAAATATTAACAAATTATAAAAAATAATTATAAGTTATTTTTTATTGTTTTTATTATATTTTGTGTAAATATAATTTATTTTTAAAAAAATTATATTAAATATTCATAATTTTGTCCCCATTGTCTTAAATTTCTGAGTCTGTCTTTGGTTACTGCCGCTACTGAAGATTCCCCCCTCTTTCCTCTTTAGTTTAGTCTCCATATACTGTGTTGTGTCTGCTAAATGCTTGTCATAAATTTATTGTTGCATTACAAGGTTTCAAAATAATCAATCTTCTAGGAAACAAATTAATATGGTATTTACTATATTAACGAGTGATTAGAAGCATTTGATATCTTAGAAAGAAACTAAAAAAGCACCTGAGACGAAGTTTGAACTTTGTACACAGGTCAAAAATAACACCGCGTAGCTGTAGCTACTATGCTTTGTGTCTTTGTCAACTCATTCATTGCAAATGGTAGAAGAGAGAGACGGGAGCGCAAGAAAATGTTATTGGCTGACGGCACTGTTATTGTCCTCTTATTTTTCTTTCTTCTTCCCTATCCTCTTTGTTCTGATTCGAAGCACGTGGCTTAGATATTTAGGCTAAGTTGCGAAGGGTTTTATTGTTTGATATGTTAACAAGAAAAGGACACTATGACATGAATAAATAAATGAAGTAAAAAGGAAAAAAAAACAATATCCTTTTGTTTTAAAGCTGAGAAAAAAAGTAATATCCTTTAATATCATTTATAAAGCAAAAACTGCAGTATCCTTTATATCCTTGAATGGAGACAGAACAAAAATAAATTTTTTACACCCACTTTGATGCCCATAAGATGTGATAATTAAGATAATAAAGTCAATTAAGAAAGAAATTATTACCAATTAACTAAGAGAGGCATGTAATTTTTTTCTTATTAGTTGTTAGTATATTTTATTGAGGAAAAAGGGAGAAGGAACAAAATATTTTAATCTATTTGAAAGCTTGACAATTTTTTCTTCTTTCTACCAGAACTGTTTTTATTAATTACATAAATATATTCCTGAATTTATGTATTTGATGATAAACAGCTCTAGATCTCATAAAAAATGAGGAAGTGCAAGCAATCATGGGGCCAACAACAACAATGGAAGGCAAACTTTGTGATCAGTCTTGGAGACAAAGCTGACGTGCCCGTTGTGACCTTTTCAGCTACAAGCCCTTCTCTTACTTCGCTTCAGAGTCTATATTTTTTTCAAATCTCACAAAGGGATTCATTTATATACACATTATTTTATATTTTTATAATTTTTATTATTTAATTATAATTAGACTTATCTTGTTTTTAACATATCTATATTATGATATTGTCACATATGTAAGTGTGAGATATGTGACCTAAAAAAGAAGGAAAAAAATATTCTTATACCCCTTTTAGCAGTATAAGTACTGTACATAGTTTTTTTAAGGGTGTGTGATTAAGTGAAAAAAAATAATAAAAAAAATAAGTATGATAAATAGTATTAGATGGGGTGTGAAAAAAAAATATATGTACTGTTTACGATAAGAATATCAGAGTTGAAAAAAGATCATGTAAATAATATTTTTCTAACAAAAACTTGTCATTTTATTATTGCGTTACCTTGTATTTTGGGTTTGATTTTGTAATTTAGTTTTGGGTTTATATTGACGATTTTGATTTCCCATGTATCTTTTAATTCAACCCCACGATTGAAACAACTAGACTAGGATTAGTCTTTTTTTTTTTTAAGTATTTATTATTTAGTAAGTGACACACTAATCTTTTCAGATATAATAAGATGTTTAAGTAAAAATATTTTTCAATAATATTATTTTTGTATATATAAATTTTGATTTCAAATTTAAAGCCACATATTTAAAGGACTTAATCGCAGACCAACACACTTTGATTGACTAGGGCTAGTGTATTACTATCCTGAAGTCATCTAGTTTTCAATATATTTCGTGCGAGTTAGCAGATGCAAAATTATAATATAGATGACCGATGATTGCTAAGCTCTCTTGGGAGTATATATATATATATATATATATATATATGATTAATTTATATTGACATGAATTAAAATTATTCTTATAATATTGAATAATTTTTTCATAAATTTTATAGTTAAATTAAAAATTCTTATCATATAGATCATATATATAAAATTTTATATTAATTTAAAATTATTTAATATTTTATTAATATACGTCAACATATATTTTTAAAATATATTAAAAAAAGTACTTGATTACATTTTTATTAACGTTTAATTTTTTTTTTGAAATTTGACACAAATATTCAATGTATTGGATAGTTATAATTTAAAAATTTGATTAATAAAAAATATTTTTATAAAAAATTATTAAATGATATAAATATGTTAAGTCTTATCTATACCGATATAAGTTGATCATTTCGTTGAATTATATATTTATGGGTGGTGTAAGTTATTAGATTAACTTACACTTAATAATTTACACTTATATAAAATTTGACATATTTATATTATTTAATAATTTTTATAAAATATAATTTTTATCAATCTAATTGTTAAATTATATATTTTGGTATTAGACCTTATTAAAGCTTAAGAGACACTCTACTACTACTTGAGTGATGCCTAAAAGATCTCGTTAGAGCTCAAAAAGGGGTAAAAGGAGAATGAGAAATGGATGTTTCATCATGGGATACTGTTAGGCTAATACGTCTTTTATATATATTACTAGTACTAAACATGTTAGCTGAGTTATTACACTGGTCATGTCAATTTGAAAACAATTTTTATATTTTTATATCAAATAGTATATATATATTTTTTTATACTTAATTTAATATTATTTATTATACATATTTTTTTTTTTTATTATTTTTTAACTCAATCACATTTTTTAAAAAATATATAAATAATGTATACACCACTAAAAATAATGTATGACTATATTTTTCCATTTTGAAGTAGACCACGACTCGAACTAAACACGTTAGCCGAGTTATTACACTGGTCATGTTAATTTGGAAAGTAGACCACGAGACAACAAACTTAAAATGTATTTTTTTCATGTGTTTTTTATATGATTATGATTATGTGAAAAAAAAAATACAAAGATTTTCAATAAATGAGACTTTATCAAAAAAATTAAAATTCTATTTATAGTGTTTGTTTCTATGACTTTGATCAAGTTAAACGGAAATAATTCATTGACCTTCAGAAATTGAGTCTTTTTTTATCCTCTACAACAATAATATAAAGAAATGAAAAAACACGCTAGGTTTATACAAAACAAGTTGTTAAGAACGAGCAGGGAGAGTATCACCTAATAATCTCATATCATCAAATCCAAATCCTTCACCACCGTTGTCCAGCTACTTATCCAATTCCAGTTCATATTCTGACATTACGTGAATAGCTAGTTAGCTTTCTGTTATAATATTTCAATTATAATAGTTAGTTAGCTTTCTGCTATTTATCAAGTTAGTTAGTTATTTTTTTAGAAGTAGCAGTTAGGTAGTAAGTTCTATTAATAATAGTTAGTTAGTTAATGCTGCCAGTTGTCAGTTGCATATATAAACTCAAGTTGTAGTTGTAGTCATGTCATTTTTTTTATTCAATTCTTATAATGAAATTCCTATTCAGTTCATTCTTTGAACTTTGTTATGGTATCAGAGAGTTCTGTTGCCTTTGTTACACATACTCAAATTCTTGTATCCTTTATTTTTTTTGCTCTTTGATTCTTCAACAATGACAGATTCTATCACTGATTCCACGAATCCCTTCTTTTTACACCTTAATGAGAGCCCATCATTATTGTTGGTATCTTCTCCATTGACATGGGTTAATTACCATACTTGGAGTATAGTTATAAAGATGGCACTCATCTCCAAAAACAAGATGAAGTTTCTGGATGGCACAATTTTAGTTCTTGAAATTTCAGATCCAATTTTTCCAACATGGGAGCGCCGCAACACAACGTTGGTTTCTTGGTTGATTCATGTGGTTACACCAGAAATTGCTCAAAGTGTATTATGGATTGATCATGCTTTTGATATTTGGGTGTGTAACACCCCAATTTTTTGACTAATTATGATTTTGCCCTTTTTTGCTTATTATTTTTTCTGTTTCTCGTGTGTTATACAATAATTTGACTGCTTGCGATCAGATTGATTTGATTGTTTTGTGTGATTTCTTTCGGCCAAGAAAATAATAATTTTCGGCCGGGAAAACCTTGTTTGAATTATTTGGAGTTGGGCGATCTTACTAAACCCAATCCGAATAATGCGTATATCAATCTTTTATTTTTGCAGATTTTTCGGTGTAATAAAATATTTACCATACCGGAAAATCTGTGGGACTCACGTTTGTCTTGTGGGACCCACTTTTGTTTTGTGGGACTTACTTTTAGGAAAAGTTTACCAACGTAAAAATGCTTATAAATTTTAAATTATCTAATCAATTAATTATTATTTTTTTTACTTAATGGATTTTCCTATAGCAATTTTGTCCTAATGCATTAATTATTATTTTTACGTAATGGATTTTCCCTATAGCAATTTTGTCCTAATGCATTAATTATTATTATTTTTTACTTAATGGATTTTCCTATAGCAATTTTGTCCTAATGCATTAATTATTATTTTTACTTAATGGATTTCCTATAGCAATTTTGTCCTAATGTATTATGCATCCACTAAACTTAGCACTAGGTTATTATTAATATTATTATGCATCCACTAAATTTAGCACTAGGTTATTATTATTATTATGCATCCATTAATTAAGCACTAAACTATTATATATTTATTTATGCATCCACTAAATTTAGCACTAGGTTATTATTATTATTATTATGCATCCATTAATTAAGCACTAAACTATTATATATTATTATGCATCCACTAAATTTAGCACTAGGTTATTATTATTATTATTATGCATCCATTAATTAAGCACTAAACTATTATTAATATTATTATGCATCCACTAAATTTAGCACTAGGTTATTATTATTATTATTATGCATCCATTAATTAAGCACTAAACTATATATATTTTATTATGCATCCACTAAATTAGCACTAAGAGAAATGTCAAAAGGAGGGCTTCTTTTCATTAGTATTCTATGGCCATAATGCATGCTTATGCAAACCACTAAGCAATCAATAGATGTTTTATTACTTAACTAATGTATCATGCAAATTACCAAACCCATAATGGAACAAAAACATAAAAAAATGGGGGCTGCATTTGGAAGGAGAGTTCACGACCACGCTAAGGTCTTAAGGCCATCATTCACTCCTAAATCAATGATTCTATCACTCTAAACTTTCATTCTTCTCTCTTCCTAACAAGAAACCAAAGAAAATTTCCTAAGTCCACAAAAAACCACCCATTCGGCCAAGCACCACAAATCCTACTTCCACCCATCAAAAAATTTATCCAACCTACTTTTCTAAACCTAAACCATATTCTAAGAACATCTCTAGTTGTGAGTTTTTGCAAAATCATCCATTTGGAGCTTGGAAAATCACTTTGAAGTTTCTTTCCTATAAGGTGAAAATTCTTCTTTCTTGTTTCTAATTTGATTTTTGATGTTCTAAACCATGATTGATCCATGGTTTATCTTTTTCATCCATAGTTCATAACTTTAAAATTTGTTTAAGCTTATTAGGATTTTTGTTGAAGCTACACAAGAATTTCTAAGGAGGAGTTCAAGGAGATTTTGTCATCTAAATCGGTAAGAGGAGATTTAATCTCATCAACCATGTGTGGTGGTGGGAGAATGGAATTTGTTTATGGTGAAGAATCCATAAGGATTCATCCATTTGATTGCTTGATGTCTTTTTATTTGTGATTGATTTTGTGTGTATGATTATTCTCTTGTTTATTGCAAGTATGTCTATTGCTTTATTATATGGTATGTGTTCATAAATATATGTATGTGTTTATGAGTTTATGATAATTGGTTGGATATGAATGTTATGTTGAGATTTGTAAAAGTGTTCCAAAGAATACAAGATGATGAGTTTATGGTTTTATTATGAAAAAGAGAACTAATGTGTTCTCAATCATTTTTTTTCTTCTAAAAGGATGACCTAATTTATCTAATTAAGTTAAAGGATTTTACAATGATTTTATAGATGAAAAATAATTTGAATAATGATTTTTAAGGAAAGGTGATTTTCGCCATCATAGAATTTTTGGAGTTTAATTGATTCAAAAATTGTTTTCTAAGTGTAAATGACTTTGTTAACCTAAAAGAATTCAATTTTTAATAAATTTTCAAGAATCAAGTAAGTAAATGAATTTTTGTAGAAGTCTAGTATATAAAAGAAATGAATTTTTGACTCTTGAAAAATATTTACTTTTGAGTTATAAAGTATGTTCATAATTTTTGAAGGGTATTTTATGGATATAACCAAACAAATGAATTTTATACGATGAAAAACAAGTAGAAATAACTTACACGTATTTAAAACAAGTAATTTTTGAAATACGCAATTGAGAAAACGTTTGAAAATATTTACGCGATTGAAAAACGTTTGTAAAAGGTAACATATTTATGAAAAAGCGATAAATTATTTATGTGATTTATGAAAACAACGAGTTTTTACTGTCGGGCCAAAGTGGTGGACCCAGACGTATTGAGAAATGGTACTGTCAAGTGAAAACGTACGGTATTTGAAAATTATCAATACCAAGGGTATTTTTGTAATTATGAGTTATGGTGGATATGAACGTATTTTGGAGATTTTGGTTCATTACGTATTTTTGAACATGTCAACTTGGTTGTAAAAGGCATTTGGTGATGAGATGAATGACACCTGTGTTACGGTGTGATAAGCGGAGTTGTTCGTGTGTTTGAACTTGGAGGCGTTAGTGTGCAGTATATTCCACATGTGGCGCGAGATGGTAGCCTCCTGGGCCGTGGTAATGATCACACACCGACGATCTTGACAAATACTCGTCTTAATCGAATCCATGGGGGACTGCAGTGCGCATTGCCCGGGTCGCATATTACACGACGTATTTTTGATGTACCATCTACACGACGTATTTGATCGTGTGTGCTGTTTACACGACGTATTTGACTGTGTAACAGTTGGTTGAGGCAGCCATTGTTTTTGATGTGCAGACATGTCTATCCGGATTATTCTCTCAGATGTTGATGTCAATGTTGATGTTATGGTTATGTTTAGCTCCATGGAGTAGGTATGTGTCTGTGTGTATTTGCATATGTAGTCTGCATTATAACATGATTGAGTTTATTTATGTTTGATATTATGTATGATCTGATAATATGAATTGTTATATTAATTGTTATATCTGTTTGTGTTTCTTATTTGTTTGTATTGTCGTTTTCTTTACCGCCATGCTGGTAATGATGTAGATTGTCTCACCTCTTTTGTGTATATTTTCTCGTGTTATTATTTATGTTCGTAAAGTAGTTGAGGAAGTAGAAGAGGAGCAACCGCTGGATTTTCAAGATTTAAAGAGAGCAACAACCAAACGAAAGCGGTTTGAGGAGGGTGAGCCTCGAGATCACCCATATTATATGGATTGATTTCGACGTGGGATAACATTGACCGAGGTTTTCTCGTATTATAATGATTTTTCCGAGGAAGATCCTTTGGAGAATCAAAACTTTTAGTGTTATGCTTAGGCTAGTTTATGGTTTGCTTTAAACCGACAGGTTCTTGTTTTATTAAATATTTTATATTATGTGAATTATTTGTACCTATTAAAAACATAATCATATGTATAATTATGGTGTGTATGTAATAGTTGTTTTATTTTATGTTCCGTGTATTTTATAATATAATGTTTCAGACAAAAAAAATATTTATTACGAAATGATTTATAACTTGGGTAAGGGTTTATATTTTAATTATTGTTTTCGATAAATGTGACATCCTCTAGGAGGGTGTTACAGGGTGGAACTCAAGGAAAGATTCTCACAAGGTGACATTTTCAAAATATCTGAGCTTGTTAGTGAAAATCATTCTTTTAGACAAGGAGATCTTTCTATCACATCATATTTCACTCACCTTAAGACCTTGTGAGATGAGTTTGAAAATTTCAGACCTATTCCCAACTGCACATGTGGTGAATCTTGTAATTGTGCTGCCTTTTCTGCAATGAAGAAATATAGGCAAAATGATCATGTCATTTGTTTCTTAAAAGAATTAGGGGATCAATTTCAACATGTTAAGTCACAAATCATGCTCATGGATTCACTTCCTTCAATAAACAAAGTTTTCTCACTTGTTGTTCAGCAAGAAAGACAATTTCTTCATGCTGATACACCAAGAATTTTTGTGAATACTATTGTTGATAAAAATCCTAGTGTACAAGCTATTAGCCAATTTGTCAAAGGATTTTAAGGGGAATGGAAAGGCTTGTACCTATTATGGGAAAAAGGGACACACAGCGGATGCATGCTACAAAAAGCATGGATATCCACCAGGTTACAAACCTAGATATCCTCGATTTGCTGTCAATACTGTTAGCTCAGATTCTGATCAAGTTAACACTGATGAAGATGCTTCTAAGATGGTACAGCAGAAATCAAAATCCTTCTTCACTCAAAAACAGTATCAGGGTTTATTGGTCATGCTTCAGCACTCATAAAAGCCTATTAATCATGTGTCAAACCAAGTCAGTACCACAATTGGTACTGTACCACTAACTACTTCAAATTCATTTTCTCCTTTAAACTCAGGCAATATTCTGTCTTGTTCCTCTAAATTAGGTAATTGGATCATAGACACAAGTGCTACTGATCACATTCCTCATAATCTCAATATTTTTAGTTCATACAAAGTCATTAGTCCCATTTCAGTCAAATTACCAAATAGTAGTCATGTTACTGCTCATCATTCAGGGACTATTCATTTTTCTTTAGATCTTTATCTAGTAGATGTCTTATAAATTTCACAATTTGTTTTCAATTTGGTTTCTGTCACAAAGTTAATAGCTTCTCTTAATTGCACATTGATTTTTTCTTCCTCTGGTTGTCTCATACAGAATTCGAGTACCTTGAAGAGGATTAGTTCAGCTGAAAGCAAAGAAGGCTTGTATTACCTCATAAGTATTGCACTTCAACCTGACAAACTATTGAAATCTCAATGTTGTAATACTGTTTTAGCTTCTAATTTTGATCTTTGGCACTTTAGATTAGGCCATTTGTCCAATGAAAGACTCCCAGTGCTTCATTCACAAATTTCTTCTATTCCATGTACTAAGTTAGATGCATGTGACATTTACCATTTGGCTAAACAAAGAAAATTATTATTTCCTAATAGTATTTCTAAACTTGTCAAAATGTTTGAATTAATACATATTGACATTTGGGGACCTTATAGTGTTCCATCTATATAATGACATAAATATTTCTTAACCATAGTGGATGATCACTCAAGGTATACATGGATTTTTCTCATGAAAAACAAAAGTGAAACTTAGAAGCACATCCATTCCTTTTTTAATATGGTTGAAACTCAATTTCATACCAAAATTCAAAAAATAAGAACTGATAATGGTTCTGAGTTTGCACTACATACCTTATATGATAAAAAAAGATGTCATTCATAAAAAATCTTATGTTGAAACTCCACAACAGAATGTTGTTATGGAGAGAAAACATCAACATATTTTAAATGTAGCAAGAGCACTATTATTTCAGTCCCATTTACCAACATGTTTTTGGTCTTTTGCTGTGACTCATTCCATTCATCTCATTAATAAAATTCTTTCTCCTTTGTGAAAAAATAAAAGCCCTTATCAATTGTTACATAATCAGGATCTTGACTTTTCTCAGCTAAAAGTTTTTGGTTCATTATGCTTTGCTTATACTCTATGTGCTCATAGATTAAAAATTTGATTCTAGGTCTTAAAAATGTGTTTTTCTAGGTCTCAAGCCAGGAACTGAAGGCTTTATTCTCTATGACTTAAGATCTAGAGAAACTTTCATATATAGAAATGTCATCTTTTATGAATCTATTTTTCCTTACTCACAAACAAATGCCGCATCTATGGATGTTCCACAAAATCATATAATCAATATTCCACAAATTCCCATTCTACTATGTGTTCCCACTTTTTCTGAGTTTATTGATTTGTTTCATTCAAATCCTGTTAATCATGAGTCCCTTGATGCTCCTTTTAGTCAGTTTTAAGATCACACTATACATCAAAGTCCCTCCATTCCCATAAGATGGTCATTGAGATAGAGATATAAGCCAAGTTATTTGCAGGATTATCACTGCAATCTTTCTAGCTCAGCAACAACCATATCCAATTCAGGTATTTTATATCCTCTATCCTCAGTACTTTCTTATAATCAATTGCCCCCAACTCACAGAAGTTTTAGTCTTTCAGTTTCCACAAACTCTGAACCTAAAACATATCATCAAGCTGCTCAACATGAGTGTTGGAGACAAGCTATGCAGTCAGAATTATTTGCATTGGAAACTAACAAAACTTGGGTTCTCACTGACTTACCACATAGAAAATCAACAATTGGCTATAAATGGGTATTCAGAATAAAGTACAAAGCTGATGGTAGTATAGAAAGATACAAGGTTAGACTTGTAGCTAAAGGCTACACACAAACTCAAGGAATTGACTACTTGGAAACTTTTTGACTTGTGGGAAATATAACTAATACGCGTAAAATACACTAAGAGCAAGTGCACTTTATCGCCAAGTAATATAGGGCTTTGAGTCCTAGTTATCGATCCCATGAGAAATAAGTGATAATTACTAGATTCGTAAAACTCTTTGTTATCCAGACAATCGAAATTGTATGAAGAAATTCAAATTAAAATAAGAAAACAAATAAAGAATAAATAATAAACAATCAAACAAAGAATAGATAATTAATGAGAGAGAGACTATGACACAAGGTTCACTTAAATCTAATTATTCAGATTTCCTTTCAATTATGATGTAAGGTAATTCTCTTACCAATATTTTTTTACCTGCTATTGAATTCAATGGTCATGGATGAAACAATATTTTATTCCTCAATTAAATCACATATTTGGTCATTTAGTTGAATTAATTAGGAATGCATTAAGCTTCAATTCAAAGATAAACTAACGTACCGTCAATTCCATTAGTAGAAATAAATTAATGTTTAGTTATTTACCAATGTAATCCCAGATTTATCATATAGATTCACTCATTGAGTGTGGATGGTCACTAGTCAAACAATGAATCAACACATGCCAAAATTGATCAAGTTATGATAAGAATGCAAGCAATATGACAAACCCTAAAAGAAATTACCTTAATCAAATTAGAAATCGAAACCCAAATAATTAGGAAAACAAGATCCCTCATAGCCCTAGCTATGGGTTTAGCTACTCATATTCAATACAAAGAAACTCATATCAAAACACAAACCCATGGAAAGAAAACCCAAAGAAAGGATAAACTAAAGGGAAAGAGAAATCAAAACCCCTTTTACGGAGATTATGATCTTCAAGCCTTTAAGAATCGAATCCTCCCTTCGAAGCCGTCCTCCAAGGTCTGTTGCCGCGAAACTACTCCCTCAGGATTATGGATTTTCTGTGTGATGTGAAGATGTACGCGATCTCTTGCATTGTGGCGTAACTTTTCAATTTATTAAAAATCACGTCCTCTGTTACGCGACCAGCGCCTAGGCGTTGGCTGATGGGCACTCAAGCACTGAGTCACTTAAGCAGATATGTGGGCTGTTACGCGTTGCACACTCAGGAGCCACTACCCCAGCGCTCAGGCACTGGGACACTGAAGTTACGCTGCTACATACGTTCTGGGCGCTCAGGTGCTCCTTTTTAAGCTCTCGAGTGCTGAACGTTGATGAAAAATTCCTATTTTCCTTGCTTCTTTGAATGTCCAGTCTTCTCTATGTGCAATTACCTGTCAAAAACACAAAAGACACGTAATAAGAACATAATTAAAGAATGATAAAAATATGAGAAAACTTGACAACAAAGTTCAATTAAAAATATCAAAAGATGATGAAAAACCAAGAAATTGAACAGTTAAAATATGAGATATTGACAGTTCATCAACTCCCCCACACTTGAGCTTTACTTGTCCTCAAGCAAAGAATAGGAATAAAAAACACGATCAAACCCAACATCTAGAAACATGAATCAAGGGAAATTTCACAATTAAAAATTCTCAAGTTCAACAATCAAATCCAACCAGGCAAAATTATTTAACACTTAAAACAATTAAAGACTTGGTTCTAGTTTGCAACTTTTCTCTTTACTAACCAATTAAGGTCACTCAACTTTCCATTGCTCAAGTGTTTAAGGACAAAGAGATCACTCAAATTTCTCTTGAAAATGTAATACCATAGGCTTGCTTATCAACCTCATCTCCACTACCAAGTTCACATACAACACAAGAATCAAAAGGACTTCCTTTAGTTGTAATGGGGCCAAGGGTATAATGAAAGGTAAGAAAAAGATAAATAAGGGTAAAAAATGTTCATGGATAAATCGATACAAAATAGAATCAGACTGAAAAGATGATAAATAGAGCATAATGCATAAGAATATAACATATTTTCACTTCCAACGCAATATTCTCATTATTCTTTACTAAAAAACTTTTTCTTTCTTCTTCCTTTTCCATTTTATTTTTTTGTTTTTTTTACAACCCTTGAAGACAAAAGCAACTCTTTATGACTTCTCAATTATCACATTAATTGCTCTAAAGAATTCAACCTGATTATTCAAAAATGTATCATAAGAAATCAATTTCAGGCTCAAATGGGATAACTAAGGGATTATTTTCTCAATGCAACTCTGAAAGTCAAGAAAGAATAAAGCCTAATTGTCTTAATCACATTCAAGTCTCACTACTAGAAAATTGGGTTTTACAGACTGAAAAATCGATTTCTAAATCAAGAAAATCTTCTCTAAAAGTCTCGTCGCTAAATATTTAAATATTTAAGACCGATTTTATAGAGACTAATTTTTTCGGTCTCTAAATCAGTCTCTAATTTTCGGTTAAATATTAGTCAATTATATTTCAAAAAAGTACATTAGAGACTGATTTTTTAGAGACCGATTTTTCGGTCTCTAAATCAGTCTCTAAGTCCGTCTCAAATAAATTTGAATATATTATATATTTTATAAAATCGGTCTCTAGTTTAGAGACCAATTTATCAGTCTCTAAAATCAGTCTATAAATTCGTCTATAAAACTATGAATATATTATATATTTTATAAAGTCGGTCTCTAATTAAAGACTGATTTATCAGTCTCTAAATCAGTCTTTAAATCGGTCTCTAAAACACTGAATATATTTTATATTTTATAAAATTGGTCACTAGATTAATTTCTAATCGATCTCTAATCTAGAGATTGATTTATCGATCTCTAAATCGATCGCTAATTTTTTTTAATATTTTTAGTCCCTAATTTGGTCTCGAATTTGTGATATGAATTTATAATTACTTTTAAATCTATGAAAATCTAAATTTTTAAAGCACCTAATAAACAACAATCAACTTATATAAATTTATAATTATTTTTAAATTTATTAAAATCTAAATTTTTAAAACGCCTAATAAATAACAATTAACAATCTTATATATAACCAAACACATAAATAAAAAATAACGTAAAGTAAACTAATTCAGTCTTTAGAATAAATCACTTAAACATCAAGACATTCTAGAAAAAAACTAAACTAAGCATTGTCTACAATATCTCATTACTACAATATTTCAAATATAAGAAAGTTGAACACAACACAAACTAAACTCTAATAATAAAAACTCCTCATCGTCCTCCTCCTCTTCAGCTCTATCAGTTACGGGAAATGTTTGAAAAGACTGAAAGTTAATCGACTGCATCATCTCTCGTACTAGCTGATTTTTCTCCTCAATCTGTCTCATATTATCTGTCACTTGAGCCCGAAGCTCATTTCTCTCACTTCTTAATTCTTTAAGTTCATCTCTTCGCACTCAGTCAAATAATGAAGAACTTGAGCCACAATATTGTGGTCTTCTAGTTATTACGGTTGACTCAATTCCAAAACAATATATTTTACTTTTTTTTCACTCCAGCCACATTGCGCCACACATCCAACTCATCTAGGGGAGAAGTTCCCTACTCTGATGCTCTTTGGGTCATTTCTTATATTTCGTTTAAAAATTTGGTCTGTCAATACCAATATGACACTAATTAATGTAAAAAGTTAAAACAACACATAAATCTAACATAATATAAGCCATGACATAAAATATAAGAATAAACGTGATTTCAATCACATGTTAAAAGCTGCAAACTTGTTTAATTTCAATTTGACATACTATTAAACTCTCAAAAGTCAATTTGTCAAGGAAAATCCTTTGTCAGCATTTTAATGACAACTTAGATACATGAGTATAACTTATCATTAAGTAAAGGAGAAAATTTAGTTCAAAAATCCAATTCTCTAGTTACTTGTTTGGAAGTTATTATATAAATTCAAAATTTTAAACGATGTTAACATTAACTTCTTTTAATTTTGTTCTTATGAATAAACTCTGAATTTATTATACTCATTCCAAACCAACAGAAACAAATAATAAAGTGGCCAAATGGTGGGTACACAGGAAGGGTGCCAAAACAAGGCTTTTTGACCAAACTGCCATTTTTGGCAAAAAATATTACCAAAATGCCACTGTTTTCAAACTAATTATCGAAATGCCACCGTTTTGGCCACGGTGGCATTTTTTATTTTTTGTTGGGCCACGTTGGATACGTCATTGCGCTTGGCGTATCCACATGGAATACGCCATTGCGCTTGGCGTATCCACGTTGGATACGCCATTGCGCTTGGCGTATTCCACGTGGATACGCCAAGCGCAATGGCGTATCCAACGTGGATACGCCAAGCGCAATGGCGTATCCAATGACGTGGCTTGCCATGTCAGATGGATTGAGACTGGCTATAATGAATCCGACTGGACTGACCCAAATGGGTTAGGACTGGCCCGAATGTACTGGACTGGGTTAGGTTAGGCTGACCCGAATATGTTGGGACTTACCCGAATGGACTGGGCTAGGACTGGCTTGAATGGGCTAGGACTGATCCAAATGGGCTGAGATGGGTCGAATGTACTGAACTGGGTTCGGCCGAATGGACTGGACTGGGCTGGGCCTGACGCTAATACACTGAGACGACCCAATATATCCTTTTTGGCATATTTTTAAAATTTTTAAAATAATATAAATAACAAAATTAGCCTTGAGACAAAATAAAAATAATTTTTAAAATTAATTATTAGTATTTTATTATTTTAAATTTTTTATATTTGTTATACAATTTTTTTATAACCATGTTATATTTTATTACACTTTAATTGTATTATACTTTAAATCTCCTTATCATATCATGTTGAGTTCTAACCCAGCCCTCCTCTCAGGATAGAATTTGAACTAAATAGAAAGGATAAGATAGGTGATAGGATTGATTTATCCTATCCTGCTGGTTCACCAAACAACAGTTTTAGACAGGATATAAAAATTGATTTGTCCTATCTCTACAAAATTAATTTACGTTAATAGTTTAACCGATTCTATAAAAAAATTGACAGAGTTTCCCCTAAAAATCAGACGTTCCCAAAAATATTTCATCCTGTATAATGAAACATATTTATATATATTCAATTCATATCAAGAAAACACATATAAGATGCATAAACATAACAGAAAAATCTGGTACATATAAATACAGTAATCCTTAATCAAGTAAATGTAATAAAATGTAGTACATATACATCAATGAGAAGGGCCAGGGTCAGAATGTGGGGTCTGTGATGGGGATCAGAAGAAGGTCCTGCCTGTGAGTGATGAGGATATGGTGGGTAACCCGTATACGGTGGATATGGAAATGACGGTGTCAGGGTAAAAGTATAAGGATATGGTGGGTAAGGGTAAGTAGGTGGTGGGTATGATGTAGATGGTGGATAACCTGGATATGGCGGGTACGAGGGAGGTGGTGGGTGAGACGGACGGTGAAAGCGCAGTAGAAGTGGGCGGTGGCCGAGTACTAGGGTTAGCGTAAGAAGAACCGAGTCATCCGGAAGACGTAGTCGTGATCGAGTCTTGGTTAACCCTCTCCATCTACGGCGCGGCGGTCGCGCTCATCGAACCTGCTTTCGGATGGACCAGGGAATCTCATCTCGCAGGAGGAGCTGGACGTAGGTGACCTAATGTGATGCGATCATGCTCCCTCACTGCAGATAAGATGTCCTCCATGGACTGTTGAAGGCTAGCCATACTAAATCCCGAACTAGGGTTCCTAGCCGACCCATAGACGTTCTCTGCAATGTCAGCCTAAGATACAAATATAACACGTCATTATCAATATAAAATACAAAATGTTCAAAACAAATAGCAGAACATATTGGTAAAAAGCTTACCACAACCCCAATGGATGCACCAGTTCGGGAAATCCAACGCCTGGTAATCCGTCTGTACCAGCGCATGTACTCAGACTGTGCAGTAAGGGGAGCTTCCAAAGGCCAACCATCAACACACCGTTCCCGCCGCGCATCCCAGATGGCTATGTGTGCAAGGTGTGTGGCTCGCCAATCCACGTCGTGACGTCCGGCCAATGTAATCGAGTGTAACTCGTCAGGTTGGTGTGGTCTCCGTGGTATTGGTTGGTCCAGACCAAACTGACGCATCACCCTGTCTGGCTGGTGCCACTCAACAATGTGGAAAAAGATAAGTGGAACCACTGCCAGATATATGTCCCTACCCGCGACACAGAACGCTGGCAGTGAAGCCACAATCTCATCCGTATATGGCCGCCATGTTATCTGCAATCACAAATGTATAAAGAATTATAATGCAAGACAATTAACTTATTTAAATCACTATAAATAGATACTGACCTCATCACTCTTCATCTGATCAAAAAGCGACGGTAATATGGAAGCACCCCATCGGTGTCTCAATCAACACCTTATGTTTATGCCACCTATATATATGTCAAGGTCATACGATGTCAAGACAAATAATATATATAATAAACTAATGTAAAGATATGTTGAGGAACTCACCGAAATCCCAGTGGACGTAGGGGACCACGGGCAGCAATGTAGGCAGCCACAAGAACAGGATCAACATCATCCACGAGTGTAGGGACAAGGGGCGGAAATCTGTGCCATGCCCAGTACTGCAACAGTATGCAAGCACCTCCAATCTCGTGCACACTGTAATCTGTGGCCTTGCACAACTCTCTATACAAATAGGCCAACACTGCCGATCCCCAGCTGTATCTCCCAGCAACGGTAAAGTCCTCAAACAGAGGAAGAAACATCATGTGCACGTATCTACCAGAATGGTCAGGAAATAGCAATCCCCCGATCAACCGAAGTATGTACGCCCGTGCACACCACATCACATAATCGTCTCCGTCAGCCGGGGTAAGTCGTGTACGGAATGCGCTCCAGAGCCACGACATATCAACACGTCCACCTAATACGTGTGACTCAGGCGGCTGCGATCCCAACAAGGTCTCACATAGCTGCATCCAATCTGGATGGGATGTACGACCAGTAACTACATCGCCATCAATGGGAAGTCCCGAGATGATAGCAATGTCCTCCAATGTGATGGTGCACTCTCCGGTAGGCATATGAAATGTGTGTGTCTCGGGCCGCCATCTCTCAACTAATGCTGTAATGAGGGAGTGATCGATGGTGCAATACCCCATATGGGCAACCCCCACGAAACCAGCCAGCTCTAGGTATGGCAGTATCCGCTGATCTGGGTCTATATGTCTGAATTTATGGGCACGTCTGACACGCAGATGACGATCTGGTCTTCCTTGCCATACATGTTGTGATACATGAAAGTCCTGCATCTCTAGTACTGATAGGTCCTCTGGGCCTGGGCGCAGGTGGAATGCCATGTCTCACGCTGTAATCAAGCAACCGACAAGGACATTAGGTAAGTCTTCAAATAATAGAACATTCTATAGAATCGAATATACATATTAAATATGAGTGTATCAAGCATAAATTAATAGACACCAGTAAAAGCACAATAACGTAGATTATCAAATTACATACTGAAAATATTCAGTTACACATAAATAGTCATTCATTACAATACAATGCGAATTAACTTATGTCCTAATCAAGTGGATGGCCCTGCTTGGTCATTCCTCAAAGAAGTCGATCCACCACGACGACAACTACGAGAGTTATGTCCAGATTCACCACATTTTCTACATCTTTGTCCCGGTCTGGTTCGCGCCAATCCATCTCATTTCTAAGTCGAGTTGATTTGGGTCGACCTTTAGATCGAAGCAATTGACGATCGGGTACCAATGTAATCGTCGGAGCTGGTGGCCACCATGGTTCATCCTTAATGATACCCCAGTCCATCTCATACACCTTGTACAAAGAATGCATTTTGTAAACACTTGTGCACATATTGAAAAGCGTCAAGTCTCCGGAAGAACATGCTTTGCAATTGCATGAGAGCAAGGGAAATGCAACGCTTGAAATAGCCACGATCACACGTGCCCCGTTGAAGGTTTAGGGAATATTTAACTCCACCCCCTATTTGTGTTATAGGGTTGAATGCCTCTTCGACCAAAAATCGGTTGATGTATATCAAATCTACGGACTTGGTGAGAGCTTGCCTTCAAACACGTTTACGTTCCAACTTTTCAAAAAATCATCGACCAATCTACCCCATCAACAAGTTTTTCGTTTGCATCATCCTTACGATTAACAAAGTACTCTACCAATTTGTAATATGTCATCTGAACAAGTCTTTGTTATTGGTAGGTTTCTGCCACCTTTCAATACCCCATTCATACACTCAGATAAGTTCGTCGTCATATGACCAAATCTGTGGCCACCATCATATGCTAAACTCCATTGTTCTTTTGGAATCGAATTAATCCAATTTGCCATTTCGGGAGTAACAATCAACTTTTCCAACCTAGCCTCAAATTTGAATGCCATTGGTTCATACCCTGATATTAAAATATGGAATGAATTGATGTTAGTAACTAAATTGTAGTTTGATAATTAGTATAGTAAATGAGTAAACAATGTCAAATATTTAATTACCCGTGTTAATCAGATATTTCTTTAGTGCCAGGTTGCGAAAGGCGCTATTAAAATTACTACCAATATGCCGGATCTAGAAAACATGATGCGCACGCGGTGCTTGCCATCCCAAATGTGGATTCGCCATCGATCGTATGATGCCTTGATGTCGATCGGATATCAAGCACTGCACTGTTGTTGTGTGACATGTGTTCGAATCAATGCTAAGAACCAACTCCAAGCATCCTTTGTTTCCCCTTCAACAATGGCAAATGCAATGGGCGAGAGGTTTTCTGCCATCCTGTGTTGTTGCAATCAATAGTTTATGACGATATTTGCCATACAAATGAGTGCCGTCAATCTGAATAATGGGCTTACAATATTGGAATCCAACAACACATGGTTTGAATGTCCAAAACAACCGATGGAATACACGTTTTGAACGGTCAACTCTATTGGCCTCGACATAATCAACGGTTTGCAGCTCCACCACAGTGCCTGGCATGTCTCTTTGCATGACAAGTAACCATCTAGGCAATACCGCATAAGAATTATCCCAGTCTCCAAATACTTTCACAATGGCAATTTGTTTTGCTTTCCAAGCTTTCCGATAGGACACGTCATATCCGAATTGACATCGAACCCTTTCAATAATTAAGCATACAGGTACATCAGGTTTTTGCTTAACCATCTCCGAGAATGCAAGAACAGATCATACGAGAGTCTAACTTCGGTGATCTTGTGAAATGGCTGGGTTGACACAGTTGTGAGGCCCATTATATTTTCGAATTTCCCACAAGTTTGATTTCTTGCTTAGAATGGCCCTAACCCTCCAATTACAACCATCAGCAGCTCTAGGACACTTAACAATTAGACGCTGTGTATCAGAATCCTCAACCTTGTAATTCTGGTGTCTAATAATGGAATAATGTTTTAGGGCCAAATTGACAGCTTCTTTAGAGGGAAATTGTAATCCGACATATAATTCTTCATCTGGACTCCAAATACCACGAAAATCTAATTCACAAAGATTATCAGATGTATTCGCATCCCAATTGATTTCAGAAAACTGAGGGCATGGAGGCACATATGTAGATTCAGGAGCAACTACCAATGGAGGGACTAGTTGTTGTATATTTACTTCAGGGTCAGATTCATCTTCTTCTAAGTCGGTGTCTGTATCTTCACCCTCAGGCATCTCCCCTTCATCATCGCTTGTGTCAGATAATGCATCTGCCATAAGCGGGTTATCGGTTTCAAGGTCCAACCTAAATGAACTCCCTTCAGGCATTGCAGACGTACCAACTTCTTGAGATTGTACTAGGACGGGAGCATGTGTCATGGAGAATTGAGTGTTGATAGGGTACGATGATTCAGCAAGATTAGAAGGACCAGCTTGTAACCCTGTTTCAGAAGGAGCTTCAGCATGCTCATTGTGCTCACTTGTTTCCGTCTCGACATACAACTCCATAGAAGTTAAGTTAGGATGCTGATCAAAGCAATCAATCATGCAAGCAACATCTTCATCATCTTCTAATGGAAGAGCTATCCATCTTAGAACATTACTCCATTGTGGAAATTTGTACACAACACTAGACACAACTTGATTTTCTTGGAGCCTTAATTTTAAATGAATTCTCCTTTTTAAAAGCTCGATAGTCGTGTCACGTTGAATCATGATAGACTTGGGACGAGGACCTTTGTACATTAGACCCTCTTCACCTTCATACGTTCTCCCATTGTAGTAAATGAGAACAACAAGGTGTTTGCTCATCTTACACTTCTGAATAACAACAACAACACAAATAATTTAATTTTATACAAACAAATACTAAAAACCTACTAAATAACAATAAAACATATATCATACATACACAATTAATAACAATAATAAAAGAAACAAACAAATACTAAAAACCTACTAAATAACAATAAAACATATATCATACATACACAATTAAGTAACAATAATAAAAGAAATAATAGTAATAATAATAATAATAACAATAATAATAATAATAATTATAATCAATAATAATAGTAATCAATAATAATAATAATAATAATAATCAATTATTCTAATAAATAAACAAATATACATAATACATAAATAATATAGAAATTAAAAAAATATACAAAATATAATATATAATTCTAAAAACATAACAAATATACAAAATATAATTAATAAAATAACACAAGATCATAAATAATAATTCTAATACTTAAAATATTTAATAATATATATAACAATAACAATAATAATCTAACGATAGAAATACTTACGAATATGATTCTCGGACAACTTATAACCAGGAGAGTTTTAGAGAGAGTTTAGAGAGAATGAAATCTAGAGAGATGGTGAAAAATTTGATAAATGAATGAAGATGCCGTGAGAGAGAGGGTGAGGGGGGCGTGTTATAGGAGTTTTGGAATACGCCATTGCGTTACTGGCGTATCCACGTTGGATACGCCATTGCGTGGCGTATCCACGTTGGATCGCCATTGCGCTTGGGCGTATCCACGTGGAATACGCCAGCGCAATGGCGTATCCAACGTGGATACGCCAAGCGCAATGACGTATTCCACGTGGATGCGCCAAGCGCAATGGCGTATCCAACGTGGCCCAACAAAAAATAAAAAATGCCACCGTGGCCAAAACGGTGGCATTTCGATAATTAGTTTGAAAACAGTGGCATTTTGGTAATATTTTTTGCCAAAAATGGCAGTTTGGTCAAAAAGCCGTTGCAGATGTCTCAGAATAAACAACTAAATCACCATATAATGAATTTCTTCTTTTATCCACTCAACCAAAAAATGAAAAATTTCATGGTTTAATATTCTAATATCATTAGCACAAAAAATTATTGAGAAAATGTTCTTTGAAAATAGAATAGGGACTTTTAATATGCAATAAACAAATATCATAACAAGTCAAAAAATAGGCCAGCATAAGAATAAACACGGTTTCAATCACATGTTCAAAGTAAGTTCCTATGATTTATCACCAAAAAGACAATCAAGAGGAATCTAAGCATGATATTGCAAGCACACACACAAAAAAATTATGACTTAGATTTAGAGTTCCCTTTAAACATCAAGATAGCAACATGAATACAATTACTAAACATCATTATTTCAAACCTAAGAGTTCGAATTAGATAAAATAATTGCTTACAGCTATATACTCTGATCTCCTATCCACCAATGTGTGATCCTTACGTCGATGTGTATGTGGTGCTGATGGAACAACGCCATTTAACTGAGTCTGCAGCAATTGTAAGAAAACCATAACCATATTAGACAACTTCGACAACAATGCAAGATAATAGTGAACTCAACCAGATTAGCTCTATGCTGAGATGAGGTAATAGAGCCACTGGTGTGATATGAAGTTCCATATCCTCTACAATCAGATGCCCGATTGGCTTTTGCAATTGCACTTTTCTTCTTGAAAGCCTCACTTTCCCAATGAGTACACAATATGTCCTATATCTCATCCCCAAGCCAACTTGGTCTCTCTATTTTCTTCTGAGCCTTTTCCAAAACATTCTTAAAAAATGTTGCACTTCATTTCTCAAAGTTTTTTCGAGCCCAATAACTATCTGGTGGAATGACAATATACTTCCTCTGCAATAAATATGAGTAAGCAAATTGTTTATGACCCAAAAAAGTCTATCAAATTTTAAATTGTAGTAATAAAAATTTGAAATTACCATAAACTCTCCAAACCACATATTTCTTGTTGTACTAATTATCCTTTTCCATGATATCCATGGCTCTAAATAATGACTCCTAAAGATATCACTGATGCCATTTGCCACCAAGTGCGAACTCAAAAATCTACAAACAATACAGGTGTTGGGTTATAATATATTAAACATAATAATGTAATTTAAAAAAATATTACTTATACATACCCATCTCCTTCCAGATATAAAATTGGTTTGCTACTAGGCATTTGTGCATCTGATGCATCCTGAGTATGACTTGAGCCAAGTGCAGATCCTATATCTGTCGGAGGGACTGATGATCCAACATTGTGATGAGACTCCTCTGTCGGAGGCACCACACGGTGAGATGGTTGAGTAAGAGGTGGTGAAAGTGCACTTGGGATCGAATAAGTAAATGCAGGTAATGTGGGTGATAGAGTAGTAGCAGGAGATGGAGAACTAGCCGAGGTTAAAGGTGGGTGGGTAGTAGAATGCCGAACCAGTCGCACCGGCTGTTGCTTTTTTGGGCGACCCTTAGAAACTTTTCATTTACCTTGATCTCTCTCAGACATCTGCAATGAACACACATTGAATGTAAATTAAAATGCTTATCAAATAAATAATAATTAATTTGTGCAAAATACAAAACACAATTAATTTACCATTTGTTAACAAATGAAAAAAAAATAAACACTAATCATATTCATGATCAGCATCATCATCATCATCGTAGTCATCACCTTTATCACCATCATCGTCATCCCCATTATCATCAAGTAATTCATATTGTTGAAGATCTTCATCTTCATTGCCATTTTCAGAATCATTGTCAAAATCAAATTCATCTTCCTCGTTATCCTCTCCTTCATTACTTTCTACCTCATCCTCATCCTCATCCTCCCCGACATCAGCTTCTACCTTATGATTATCACCTTCTTCATCTCTTAAGTTATCAAGAGGGTCATCATTTGTTATAAAATCCACATAGGTTGCAGCATCTTGATATGCAACCTCTAATGCATATCGAGCATCAACAATAGCTCTTGGTTTGGTTTTAATGACAACCGACCAATTAGCCTTGTCTTTTATTTTTTCAAGATAAGGTGCATAATACACTTGAATTGCATTTTGAGCAAATATGAATGGGTCATATTTTAGATATCGTCGAGTATCTCGAACCTCCATGATTCCATATTGTTTATGAACCTTCACACCACGATTAAGTACAACATCAAACCATTCACAATTAAACAACACTAACTGTTTCATTGGTTCTCATGAGTATTCTACTTCCACAATTTCTTTAATGATGCCATAATAATAATTCTCTTCTTCTACTTTGTCATCACCCTTAACATAAACCCCACAATTGATGGTTATTTTACCGATACTCCAATCTTTTGTATGAAACTTATAACCATTGACAAAGTAAATAGGCCATGTATGAACCTTTCTCTTAGGAGGACCCCATGCTAAGTGGTGCAAAAATTGATTTTGTACCAAGTTATTTTTATTGTGAACCTACCAATGATAATAGTAAAATCAATATAATTTATAACATAATTGTCAAGTATTTATATCATTAAAAAAAAGTGTTAAGACACTTACGTAACTTCGGAACCAGGTTAGAAATTCAAATGCAATCATACCATCAATATCAGTGCAACTAATGTTTGGATTAGCTACTTTCAAATATTCATCAAAAAATCTAATAACATGCACAAAGTTACTAAATATGAACCAATTACATATACATACTAAAATAAACAATTCAAGAATGATTTAGTTCACTTACCCAATATATGGTTGAACCTCTTCACAATTAAGTAGGATATGTAAATGTGCAGCAGGTACTTCCTTATCCGTTAAATACCTATTGTTACAAGTTCCAGCTGAGTGGCCATGATGATTGAAAATTGATAAAGTGGGTTGGATTGTCTCATCTAAACCTCCATCATCATTTCGACCAACTCTATTTCTCATTGATTGTACATGAGATTCAAAATAGTAAAAACAAAAATGAGAAGTCTCTTGGCATAAATATGCCTCACATATGGACCCTTCCACACGTGATTTGTTTTTAACCATTCGTTTGAACCTATTCAAGTACCTAAAAGAAACATGATATCATTAATTACTAAATTTTGAAATAAAAAGATTACCACATTTAAAACGCAATAAAGTATGTGATTACCTCTTAAATGGATACATCCATCAATATTGAATTGGGCCTCATACTCTTGCCTCATATGGCAGATGAATAGGTAAATGCTCCATTGAGTTAAATAATCCAGATGGAAAGATTCGTTCCAACTTATATGTTGTAATGATGATGTTTTGCTCCATTAGCAACAAATCAAACACACGTAACACTGTTAAGCATAAATCTCTGAAGAATTTACTTAATTCAGCTAAAGGCTTCCACACTAGATCTGACAATGCACCAAAAGCAATTAGTAGCAACCGCTCCATAAACACATGACAATCATGACTTTTCATCCCAAATAGCTTCCCCTATCTCGTGTTTACACATCTACGCAGATTAAAAGCATATCCATCAGGAATTTTTAATTCACTAACTTATTTACATACAACCCTTTTTTGCTCCATGGATAACGCAAATTTTGCTTTAGGCTTCAAAATTTTTCCATTAGGTAATTCTTGCAACTGTAGTTCCCTCCGCCTATAATACTCTTTAAGATCCATTCTAGCTTTAACATTGTCTTTGATTTTGTCTTTAATATCCATCACTGTATTAAAGACATTATCAAACACATTTTTCTCAATATGCATCACATCAAGATTGTGTCTGATCATATTAGTTTTCCAATATGGTAACTCCTAGAAAATACTTTGCTTTATCCAATTATGGGTAACCTCGAACCCAGCACATGGACCCACGTCAGTCACTTTTGAAACATCATAAACATCTTCCCATACCTCGGCCCCTGACAACCTAGGTGGAGGTACAGATTTCTCTTGTCTATTCTTATAAAAAGCATCCTTATTTCTGCGGTATGCATGATCCATAGGTAGAAATTGACAATGATAATCAAACCAAGAACATTTGCCACAATGTTTCTAAGTGAAAGCCTTTGTTCGATTCATACAATATGGACAAGTTAATCTCTCTGCTGTACTCCAACCCGACAACATGTTGTACGCAGGAAAGTCATTTATTGTCCACATTAATGCAACTTTCATTACGAAATTTTCTTTTTTTGAAATATCATAAGTTAGGACACCTTGTTCCCACAATAATTTTAACTCATCTATCAAAGGTTGCAAATACACATCTATTTTACTTTTCGAATTGTGTGACCCAAGAATAATCAAAGTCAAGAACATATATGGAGTTGTCGTGCATAGTTCTGGAGGAATATTGTACAAAGTGACAATTACAGGCCAACGGGATTAAGGAATAGCTGACTGACTATATGGAGTAAAACCATTAGCATTTAAGCCGAATCTAACATTTCTTGGTTCAGCTTTAAATTCAAGATATGTTTCATCAAAATGTTTCCAGTCTTCTCCATCTGATGGATGACATAACACTCCCGATTCTCGTCTATTTTCATACGGAGCAGAACTCATTAAAGTATATAATCTCTTCAGCCTAGGAATGAGAGGTAAATAAATAAACCTCTTTATAGGTATCTCCTTGGTTTTTCCCTTATCAATGCCTTTTATTTTATATCGAGTCGCACCACAAAATGTGCATTTTGTAACTCCCTCTTCATTGAATAACATATAACCATTCATGCAACAATCAATTCTCCTTGTAGTAAAACCTAGTTTGGAAACTATTTTTTTTACCTTATAAAAATGTTCTGGAATAAGATTTTCAGGAGGATGTGTCCTTTTCATAAGTGCTACTGTTTGATTAAAAGATCATTGAGAAATGTTTCCCTCCGACTTGATATTCAACAATTCAACAGCAACAGATAATTCAGTTTCATCTTCACATCCCAACCACAAAGGCTTTTGGGCTGCATGAAACATATCATAAAATTTTTGAGCATCTTTATTTGGAGGCTCCTCTAAGGGTTGATTGTTATGAAACACAAACTCTGGACTAACCGCATCATAAACCATGGCCTCAAATATATTTAAATGGTCATTATTACCCATTTGTGTAGTGGTAGAGGTGCTTGGAAGACTATTAAAAACTTTCGTCAAAGTTAGATCAATTTCTCCATGACTTGTCCAATACTAATTATCATGTTTAAACCCCTTTTGATAAAGATAAACTTTAACGTCCTCAAGAGTCAAGTACTTCAGGTTTTTGCACTTAGAACAAGGGAATCTAATATTTCAATTTGATAATTGTGCTTGTTGGCATGCAAAGGAAACAAATTGTTCAACCCCCTCTACAAACATATCAGCAAGTCCCTTCCTACCTGGCAAAAGTCTATTATACATCCAACAACGATATTGACGAATATCCATATTATGTAACATAATCAAAATGAAATATTAAAACTACAAGTGAAATTTAGTCTAACCACATTGGTGCATGCAAAAGATACACTAAGAGCAAGTGCACTCTATCGTCAAGTAATATAAGACTTTTGAGTCCAAGTTATCGATCCCACAAGGAATAAGTGATAATTACTAAAATTGTAAAACTCTTATGTTATTTAGACAGTCGAAAATGCATGCAAAATCCAAATTAAAAATAGAAAACTAATGAAGAAAATAAAGAACAATTAAATAAAGAAAAGATAAACAAAGATAGAGAGGCACTAGGGCGCAAGGTTCACTTGAGTCTCATTATTCGAATCTTCTTTCAATTATCATACAAGTAATTCTTTTGCCAATATTATCTTATTTGCTATTGAATCCCAATGGTCATGGATGAAACAATATTCTATTCTTAATTTAATCCACATAATTGGTCATTTAGTTAAATTAATCAAGAATACATTAAGTTCTAATTTCAAGATATGAACTAACAACCCGTCAATTCCATTGGTAGGAGAAATTGATGTTTGGTCATTCATCAATATAATCCTAGGCTTACCATATAGATCCACTCATTGAGTGCGGATGGTCATCGGTCAAACAATGAATTAACAAATGTCATAAGTGATCAAGTTATGACAAGAATACAAACCATATGATAAACCCACAAAGAAATTACCATAATGAATTTAGAAATCAGATCCAAATAGTTAAGAACACAAGATCCCCCATAGCCCTAACTATGAGTTTAGCCACTCATATTCAATACAAACATACTCATAATAAAATACAGATCCATGGAAAGGAAACGAAAGAAAGGAGAAAAACTAGAGAGAAAGAGAGATCAAAACCCCTTTGCTGAGATCCAGATCTTCAAGCCTTCAAGAAATCCTCCATCTGAAGCCTTCCTTTCTTCAGATCTGCCTCTCCAAATCTCTCCTTATGAACTAATTAAGTAAAAATTACAAAGAAAAGTGAAAATAGATGAAAAACTGGCCTGAGAGCTCTCCTCCTGCTCTCCCTTTGTCCCCTTTTGTTTCTGCATCGTCCCCACTTTTTATAAACAATTTTAACTTCTTTTGCAAGTTTGGAGGGAGACACGGCCGTGTCTATAGGAGGCATGGTCGTGTCTCTGAGAAACCGTGTCAAAAGCATCTGAAAACGTGTAAAAACAATGAACTCGTGAGTGAATGGTACTCACACGGCCGTGCCTAAGTTAGACATGGTCGTGTCTCCAAGTCAGAAGCTTTAGATCAGTTAGACATGGCCGTGTGAGTTGGCAGAAGCTTTACATAAGTTAGACACGACCGTGTCTAACTATTTAATAACTCAAAACGCCATTTTTTGAGTAAGTGTCCTTCATGAAAGTTGTAGATCTTTTTCTTAGCTTTTCAGGGACACCTAATTCAACTCATTTCAACCTCTGTAGCTCAAGATATGCTCATTTTATCTTACAAAGGTCAAAAACTCTACAAATCTTAGCCATATAAATTCCGAGCTCAACTCCATTGCAAATAATCCATCCAAAACTTCATAGAATCATGTCAAAACATCTATTTTGGACCTAAAAACATAGAGGAAGACTAATCATGAGATATCAAGGATAAATAGATTAAATGTGACATAACTTCCAACATAAATCAATCAAAGCACCACAATTTATCCAATTTAGGGCTATAAAATATAGGCTTATCAACTCCCCCACACTTGAGCTTTGCTTGTCCTCAAGCAAAGAGTAGGAATTAACAACAAGATTAAACTTAGCATCCAGAAACATGAAACAAGGGAAATTCCATGATTAAAATGTCTAAGTTCAGCAATCAAATTCAATCAATCAAGATCATTAAACACTAAAAACGATAAGATTCTTTAGTCTAGCTTGCAACTTTTCTCTTCACCAAACAAATGAGATCACTCATCTTTCCATCGTTCAAGTTTTTAAGGACAAAGAGATCATTTAAATTTCTCGAGAAAAATGCAAAACCATAAGCTTGCCTATCAATCTCATCTCCACTTCCAAGTTCACATATATAGCAAGAATCAAAAGGACTTCATCTGGTTGTAATGGGGCCAAGGGTAATAATGTAAGGTAGGAAAAAGATAAATAAGGGTAAAGAATGTCAATGGATAAATCAATATACGCAGAATCAGGCTAAAAAGATGAATAGAGCATAATGCACAAAGATTTAACCAATACTCAAATTCAACCCAATATTCTAACCAATAATTCTTTTCCTTTTTCCTTCTTTCTCATTTTTTTTACCCTTGAAGATAAACAACTTTCCAAGAATTTTCATTCAACACATTAGATGCTCCAAAGAATTCAACCTGATTATTCAGTTGGGTTTTCAAAGAAATCAATTTTCAAGCTCAAATAGGGCAACTAAAGGTATATTATCAATTCAACTCTAAAAGTCAAAAAAAAAAAAAAATAAAGCCTAATTGCCTTCATCATATTCAAATATGTATGCAAATTATTAAAGCCTCAACAAGATATCAAAGCAAGTTCTAGCACACATCAATCTCGAGAAAACTCATTCCAAAAGAAAAATTCAATCATTAAAGCTCAAAACTCACTTTCTGTCTAAATTGGTAAAGAAATCAGAAGCAAGCAGACATGACTAATTCCCAACAAAGATGCTAAATTTCACTTTTCTTAATTGAACCAGATTGCTTTACGCAAAATCATAACATGATCATTGGATTCCCCTTTTCAACAAATCTCTATCAGCATCAGAATAAATCAAGCATTTGACTCACAATTCCAGCTTAATTATCAGCATTACTCAAGTGTTCATCAATTGTGCAATTTTTTTTTCACAAAATACAGTACCCCCCACACTTAAGATAAACATTGTCCTCAATGTACAAAAGAAAGAAATAAAGGCAGTAAAGAAAAGAGCAACACAACTTGATGAAGAGTGAGACAATGTTAGGCAGAGGAGAAGTGCAAAAGTTAGCGCTGCAACAGACCTAAAAATCACAAAACATATGAGTAGAAACACGACCTCGGGTCTTTTAAAGTCAGATTCCCAAAACTGTAATGCTTATATTCGTCTCTAAAGAGGTTTCACAAATAAGAAGTTCATGATGCATAAGTCCATAAGAATGCGTCTCAAGAGTCAATAAGATATTATCTACCGACTCCTTACTCAGCCATTCAAAATGAAGTAAATTTTTATCTTCTCGGTTTGCGAAAACCATCTTCAACTTGCAACTTTAAAACAAAAATAACAAAAATAACTAAAAGAAGAAACACAGGTTGCCTCCTGTTAAGCGCTTGTTTAACGTCATTAGCTCGACGTTGCCTTTTTCGAAAAAAATCAAGGTGACTTAAAGCAAGAAAAATAGGACGACGCCTTCTTCTTTTCAAAGCAATGACCCCTTCCCTTGTCCATGACCTTGGAAGAGCCTCCATAAACATTTTGAGCTTGATAAGGACTTGGTTGCTCTGGAAGTACTTTGGCTTCGCTGGGCCATGGTGATTTTAATCAATCAACATATGAAGGGCTAATTTGTGAATGTGCATGGATCATCGAAGGGCCTTTATCTGTTTCAGTAATTGGAGTTTTCGAAAGACCAATATCAACATTATATGATAGTGGGATAGCTAAGACTTCCTGTTTCTTAGCTTGAACAAAATTGATAGGGGCATGGAGATTTGACATCGGGGAAGATTTAACCTCCCTGAAGACATTTATGGTCACATAATCTCCATCCACTCTCAAGATAAGCTCACCCCATGGTACATCAATTACTACTCCTGAAGTTGCCAGAAACGGTCTTCCAAGAATGAGAGGAATATCAGAATCCTCTTCTATATCTAGTACCACAAAATCAATTGGAAAAATGAATTTATCCACCTTCACCAAAACATCTTCTACCACACCGCGAGGGTAAGTGAAGGATCTATCAGCCAACTGTAGTGAAATGTTGGTGGGCTTTAGTTCCTGCATTCCCAATTTCTTAAGTATAGAGAAAGGCATTAAATTAATACTAGCACCCAAATCACATAATGCCTTATCAAAATAAGAAGTACCAATAAAGTAAGGAATAGTAAAACTCCCTGGATCTTTTAATTTCGGGGGTAACTTCTTCAAAAGGATGGCAGAACACTCCTCATTAAGACATACCGTCTCAAATTCCTCAAGCTTGCGTTTCTTTGTAATTATTTCCTTCAGGAACTTTGCATATTTGGGCATTTGAGAGATGGCTTCAATAAATGGAATGTTGATTTGCAACTTCTTGAAAATCTCCAAGAATTTTGCAAATTCCTTATCTAGTTAATTGTTCTTGAGCCTCTGAGGAAATGGGATCTTGGCATATGGTGATGGCTCACATATTAAGCTTTGCTCACGATCCTTCTTTGCTCTCTGCCATTTTGGTTTTTTCTTCTCATCCTCTCTTTCTTTGTTGTCAACTTGAATCGAGATATCTTCAGTTAAAACATCATTTTTCTTTTCCTCGATTCTTGATGAGCTAGGTGCTTCATTTGTCTTCTTATCTAAAGTTTTGCCACTTCTAAGGGTAATTGCATTGACCTGTTCCCTTGGATTAGTCTCAGTAGTACTAGGCAATGTCCTTGTTGCTCTTGCTGTCATCAGAGTGGTCAACTGACTGATTTGAGTTTCCATGTTCTTCATTCTGGCATCTGAATTTTGCATGTACTTCATTACCAAATCTTCAAAGCTTGGCTTCTCTGCAAGTGCTTGGAAACCTGAAGGTGGTTGTGGAGCTCTCTACTGATTTTGCTGGTAGCCTTGTTAATTTTCCCATTTAAAATTAGAGTGGTCCCTCCAACCAGGATTATACGTGTTGGCATAAGGATTGTACTGCTGCCAGATAGAATTTCCAACAAAATTTGCTGCTTCAGGCTCCGGAGCAAAGGGACTACCAACTTGACAGTTTGAACTTGTATGACCCTGTCTTCCATATGCGTCGCAAATAATTGGTAGGGCTACACTGTTTGTTACCATCAAAGTTTCCACCTTCTTTGTCAAAGCTTCCAATTGGCTTAGAATGGTAGTAGAAGCATCAACAACATGCATACTTACTGGTTTCTTAAGAATCTGGCGCTCATTTTGCCATTGATAACTATTTAGAGTCATTTCTTCAATCAATGCTTGACTCTCAGTAGGGGTCTTCCTCCATATTGTACCTCCCACAGCAGCATCAATGAGGGAACGACTTGCAGACGACAAACCATTGTAAAAAGTCTGAACCTGTTGCCATACGGGAAATCCATGATGTGGATATCTCCTCAATAACTCCTGAAAACGTTCCTATGCTTCATAGAGAGTATCCATTTCAAACTGCATAAAAGAAGATATATCATTCCTCAACTTAACAGATTTAGAAGGAGGAAAATACTTAGCCAGAAACTGTTGTGTCAATTGATCTCATGTAGTAATGGAACCTCTTGGTAGTGATGTTAGCCATTGACTCGCCCTGTCTCTAAGAGAGAAAGGAAAGAGTCGCAATCTGATTGCATCATCGGTCACTCCATTGTATTTAATTGTATCGCACAACTGCAAGAACCTGGCCAAGTGTTGATTTGGATCATCTGAAGGCAATCCACCAAATTGTATAGAGTTCTGAATCATGGAGATCAATACTGGTTTGATCTCAAAATTATTAGCCGCCATAACTGGTCTTATAATACTTCCTTCATACCCTTTAGCAGTGGGCATAGAGTACTCAAGCATGATCCGTTCTGCTGGGATAGCTCGTTCGTCATGATTCCCCTCAATTATTGTCCTTCCATCCTGTTTATGTCTTCTGTCACAGCTGCAATATGAGTTTGTTTCCTTAACCTACAAGCTGTTTTCTCAATTTCTGGATCAAATGTTAGGTCAGGAAACTGAGAGCGAGTGAGCATAAACAAGAAAAATGAACAAGTAACAAACGTAGTAAAAAATAAATTAAAAAGACATAAACATAAACAAAAGAAACAAAGAAAAATAAAAACAAAAATAAAAAAAAATAAAATAAAATAATTAAACAAAAATAAACAAAAATGAAAATTAATAAAAATAAAAAAAATAAAATGACAAAATAAAAATAATCAGAAATATACAAAATAAGAAAATAAAGACAAATAAAAAAAAGTAAATTAAATAAAGATAAAAAAAACAGAACACAAAAAAAAATTAAAATAAAAGTTCGTCTAAATTAACTAGAATTTTACGCTTCTAATATTACCAAAATTATTCTTCGACAACAGCGTCAAAAAACTTGGTGCGTGCAAAAGATACACTAAGAGCAAGTGCACTCTATCACCAAGTAATATAGGACTTTTGAGTCCAAGTTATCGATCCCACGAGGAATAAGTGATAATTACTAAAATTGTAAAACTCTTATGTTATTTAGACAGTCGAAAATGTATGCAAGATCCAAATTAAAAATAGAAAACTAATGAAGAAAATAAAGGACAATTAAATAAAGAAAAGATAAACAAAGATAGATAGGCACTAGGGCGCAGGGTTCACTTGAGTCTCATTATTCAGATCTTCTTTCAATTATGATACAAGTAATTCTTTTGCCAATATTATCTTATTTGCTATTGAATCCCAATAGTCATGGATGAAACAATATTCTATTCTTAATTTAATCCACATATTTGGTCATTTAGTTGAATTAATCAATAATGCATTAAGTTTCAATTTTAAGATATGAACTAACAACCCATCATTTCCATTGGTAGGAGAAATTGATGTTTGGTCATTCACTAATATAATCCTAGGCTTACCAAATAGATCCACTCATTGAGTGTGGATGGTCACCGGTTAAACAATGAATAACAAATGCCACAAGTGATCAAGTTATGACAGGAATACAAATCATATGATAAACCCACAAAGAAATTACCATAATCAATTTAGAAATCAGATCCAAATAGTTAAGAACACAAGATCCCCCATAGTCCTAACTATGAGTTTAGCCACTCATATTTAATACAAACATACTCATAATAAGATATAGATCCATGGAAAGGAAACGAAAGAAAGGAGAAAAACTAGAGAGAAAAAGAGATCAAAACCCCTTTGCTGAGATCCAGATCTTCAAGCCTTCAAGAAATCCTCCATCTGAAGCCTTCCTTCCTTCAGATCTGCCTCTGTAAACCTCTCCTTATGAACTAATTAAGTAAAAATTACAAAGAAAAGTGAAAATAGATGAAAAACTGACCTGAGAGCTCTCCTCCTGCTCTCCCTTTGTCCCCTTTTGTTTCTGCATTTCCCCCCTTTTTATAAACAATTTTAGTTTTTTTTTGCAAGTTTGGAGGGAGACACGGCTATGTCTATGGGAGGCATGGCCGTATCTCTGAGAAACCGCGTCTAAAGACGTCTGAAAACGCGTAAAAATAGTGAATTCATGAGTGAATAGTACTCACACGGCCTTTCCTAAGTTAGACACGGTCGTGTCTCTAAGTCAGAAGCTTTAGATCAGTTAGACATGGCCGTGTGAGTTGGCATAAGCTTTACATAAGTTAGACACAGCCGTGTCTAACTATTTAATAGCTCAAAACGTCATTTTTTTAATAAGTGTCCTTCATGAAAGTTGTAGATCTTTTTCTTAGCTTTCCAGGGATACCTAATTTAACCCGTTTCGACCTCTATAGCTCAAGATATACTCATTTGATCGCACAAAGGTCAAAAACTCTATAAATCTTAGCCATATAAATTTCGAGCTCAACTCCATTGCAAATGATCCATCCAAAGCTTCATAGAATCATGTCAAAACATCTATTTTGGACCTAAAAACATAGAGGAAAACCAATCATGAGATATCAAGGATAAATAGATTAAATGTGACATAACTTCCAACATAAATCAATCAAAGCACCACAATTTATCCAATTTAGGGCTATAAAATATAGGCTTATCAACCACATGCAACAAATTTCTAAAACTAATCTAAAAATTAGACATTAGTTCATTACTTATAAACAAAAATTATATAAATTTAAGATACAACAACATCCTCAAAATCATTGTCATTTCAAAACATATAGACCCTAGAATAGGTTTAACATACAAAATAATACCAAAAACAAGCCTAAAGTAGAAGAAGAACAAAATCAATGATTGAGATTTACCTCTTATCTCAAAAGTCTGAAAGTTTAACCTCAAGCACCTATACATACATAAACAAAATTTAAAAAATCAATAAAGAAACTCATTCAAAAATGGACTAAATTTAACAAAATTAAAACAACAAATGAGTGAGATTTATGAGTTAAATAAAAAATATATGGACTATTTAGCATTTGTTGGAAGCTAAATGCTCCAATACGAACTTAGCTTTTTGAGCAAACTCCTCACAAACTTCTGTTCAATGTATACTTTTTAAACAAACTCCTCACTAATATAGTTTTTCCTACTTGAGCTACTCTTACAACCATAGGAATTAAAGGAAGGAAGCAAAATAAATAAAGGAGAAAAGGTATTAATAACAACAAATTATACGCACTTGCAAGACAGATCACTTATCAAATTTCCCACAAGAGGCATCTTTTCTCACGACTAATTTAACCACAAATAGTGATTGAGAACTGGGAACATAATTGTAAATAGATTGAAACACACTAACATGTAATCCACTTCTATATTTAGAAAGAGTATAAATGAGCTTTTAAATTTCAAGTAGTCACCAACGAATAATATTTCTTATTTTTAGAGTACTTATTGTAGAGTGATAAATAAAAAACACACACAATTGTAAATAGATTGATGATACTCACATCTTAACACACGAACATGTAATTCACTTCTATATTTAGAAAGAGTATAAAGGAGCTTTTAAATTTCAAGTAGTCATTAACCATAATTTCTTATTTTTAGAGTACTTATTGTAGAATGATAAATAAAAAACACTACTCTAATTTTTGCCATAATAATATGAGTATATACTTCATTGCATGACTCGTACCAATCAGCTTTACCATAACATTATTTTTAGAAGTGCATTTACAAATCTTTCATTTCAAATCTTACCAATTTCCTATTTTTTGCCCATGTCTAAAATCTTAATTGAACTACCCCTGTTTTCCTGTTGATGAATGGTAAGTAATCTCATTAAGGCACAAATTTAAAAAAAAAACTTGTAAATTCATCATGCAGCTCAACAAATTCCAGCACATGAATGTTTAATATTTAACTGTCCAAAAGAGTTAATAATATATTGTTGCCAGTAATTCAACCGCAGCTACTAACACAATTCCATCAAATCTTAGTTATAGGAACGGGTGTGTGACAGAAAAGAGGAGGAATGAGGGAGGGGGGATTTGAGCCTTGTACTGTTATAAACAAGAAGCCTTGTATCATATAAAGAAGAAAATAATTATTTATAGCTTCTAAGAGGTGAAACTCAACTGCCACAAAAAGTTTACAAGAGTGCACACGAGTAAGTTATTTGATGTCAGATGAAAATAGAAACGTACAAGGTGTGATCACAAACAAGCACTCTTGCAACATCCAAGCTAAACTTGATTAAGATTAAATCACTCATTCAAACAATCAAGACTTGGCATGCTAACTTCAATTAAGATTAATGGCTGGCCTTAGCCCACTGAACACTACCTTAATAATTAATTGTGCTACATATACTATACAAATAAAAATAATACACTAATATTATCATATAAACATTTTTTGAAAGAGCAAAACTGCAGCTCCATAAAATTTAGAATATATATACACACACGCACGCAAGATTTATATCATCGAAAAAGAATCCAAAGTTTGAAGGCATTGACTAATGTTTCTAGTGAAGATGCTCTGTTATATATAGCTGCGCCAGCACGCTTTCTTGTTTTAGTTTTGCTCAAATCAATGTTCTTTCCCCATCTAAGAACATCCCTGCAATAAAGATCATTAAAAGCCATAAGCCAAAAATAGAAATTTTAACAGGTTTACTATGATCTGCCAACTCCTATCATGCTGAGAGTGTCTAAGGTATTGAACCAGCAATAGATTAGCGGAATTGTCAATCAGTCCCTTTGCTGACATAATTCAGCATATCAACAATATATATAAATGAACATGGATAAATTGATTTCAGATGTAATGGTCTATAAGTCCTCTCCATTCAAAGTTATTCTCATGAATTGATGATTTCAGATGTATCGGCCTATAAAGTATCCATTCAAAGGTATTCTCATGATCACTTTATGACATAATATGACAAATTCAATTACCCACAGTTTTGAAAAAAAATTGGCGAAGTTAAGGTATTACATGACATGTAATATGAGCCAAAATGTGATATATGTAGTTAGACAATTGAAGTTAACTCGTGGAGGAGTCAAGACTAAATTTTAGGGGGTGCGATTTTTATAGGTAAAAAGTCATATGAAAATTTAAAATATTATAATTTTTGTTAAATTAGAATTGTAACGTATACTTTTTTTTTATTGGAAATTATAGCCTACACTTGAAAAACTTATAATGATATGTTAATTATGAATTATAGTCAATTCTTTACTTTATTGTAAAAAAAAGTCAATTCTTTACTCTCTTTTTTCCAGTAACAGCTGTGTAAGAAACCAGGTGTGCATGTATAAAATAAAAAATAAATATAGTCCAATCCAACTTGTTATTAATACATTATAGTGAATGATATCACAAAATAAAAAGACTTTAAAATATTTTGTTATTATCTTTTCTTTTACAAAGTTTATTAGTATAACAATTATAGGAGTACAAAAAAATTACAATCAGTATCTAAATATTGCAGGATAACTAATGATTATACTCATTATATAAAGTTTTGTCGTGATGTTTTGTGAGTACAATTGTAATCCTTACATTAATTATTTCTTTTAATATAAAAAATGTCAATTCAAATATAGCCTCAAATTTAAAGCATGAATGTGGTTTTAAGCTACCAGTACTAGGCATTTATACAACAAATTCATATTGCAAGCTGAGATCTTAGTTGTTCATTCAACAAAATCCTAACCATGATTTTTGAACTCAAATCCAGGTTGCAAGTTCATGAGATAGAATCTATTGGAAGTAGTATAACTTGTGATATTAGTTTTTTTTCATACAATAATAGTATTATTTAGACCCATGTTATTTGGGCTAAGATGCATGGATATTGTAGATCTGACTCATGACATACAGATGACATACAGAATATAGTTTCATACAAAACAAATGATGTAATTTTTTACTGGAACATTTCAGATATGCACCAAAACAGTTCTAAAACACTCCAAAATGATTTTGAAGCATGCCAAAACATCCCTAAATGCACTGGAATGTGCTAAAATGGCTTCAAAATGTGTTAACACATTTCAACTTCTTTTTATTTTTAGTGCTTTTTGGAATGAGCACATACTTCTTTGTACTTTGTAGTTTGTACAACATCATATGCAATAGTTGTACATCTAGTAGCATTATCTCTAATGCTACATTGTTAATATTCATATCAATTTCTCAGTTAGAAGATATGTCATATTGAACTATCTTATTTCAACTATACTTGGCTTTACTTTTACAAAGTAAAGAGTTTTCATTCTTAATTGAAATAACAGAATAATATTTCCAACTATTTTCAGGCCTATTTTGGTACAGAAAACAATTCTTAGGGTATTTTATTTTGTACTAGGAATCTTGATTCCAATAAAGTCACTTCTAACCACCACTATTAGGTGATTTACATCCCTAACAACTCTACATGCATCATTGCTGATAATTATCCTATTCTTCATGTATATATCAGACATTTTAAGTTCTAAAACTGAACAAAGTTCTCATTACCGTACCTTCTAGAGAAATAAATTTAATCATCCTCCCATTCGATCCTTTCACATACTTAACACTCCCTTTGATTTTTAACTCCTAGACATTGAAACAAACAAAAATATATTAAAAAAAATCAGAATAAGCAAATTAAGTTAAGATGGGTAATTATAAAACACATGACTTATTAAATTATCAATTAATAAATGATTAATAACTCATGTCAAACACATAAGGTTACCATAGTGATTCCCTGCAAACAAAGCTAACTTATGATTCAGAACATAGGAACAAAATGTACAATACTCTCTGGTATCTAGTTTGAGTAGTGCCCTTGTTTTACTCCAAAGCAAGCAGTTCATAAACACATGCAAACATTATAGAATATATGTAGTTTCTCATTAATCAAAAAGTTAACCTGTTATTATGCAAAATGTGCCAAGCTATAACATATTGTTAATGTATTTGACAATCACAAGATTTGGCTGAGGTTGAATAGAGTCTATACTTTACTTGAAATTAAAGCACTTCCCCTGCCTACAACTTACCAAAACCAATGTACCAAATATATAGCCATATGTATTTAAACTTTTGATAACTCTTAGAAGATGACATATAAACTTTGTAATACAATACTTCTAATTACAAAATTAAGAATTGATATTTTTCATGCAAATATCAGTAACTAAAGATATATATTCTCAATTTTTCGAGAAAGTTCAACATAAACCAACTCATCATATTAAAACCAAAACCTACATGTAGAAAATGTTGAAAGTAGGATTAATAGGACCACATTGACTACGAAGATAAATTTTCAAGGGTTTTTTCGAAGGTAAACAACATTAACAAGGGACACCAAATGGGATTGAATATTACATAAGAAAAGAATATAGAACAAGAGCAGATACCACAAGTTACTCACAAACAAAGAAAACTTGTACCATGTCTGGCAACCACTCAAAAAGTAGGATTGCTTATAACAGATAAAAAGGAAAAAGTCTAGTTTTGCCATCAGACAGCAAAGAATAAATTCTTATTTGAGAGAGTTTAAGACAACAAAGATGTACAATAGAAGAAAAGAAAGTATAACAGAAGCTCCATGGTAGTTAGTTGCCTAAAAGTTGCATTAGATGTATCAACTTCTATTTTCCTTTTAAATGTAGATTCATAGGTAACAAAGAATTTTCCAAAGGTTCACAATGTGAGATCTCATCTTGATCTGCAGCATTACGCACACCACCAGATTAGATTTATTGGCCTTTTTATTATATTTTCATTTTAGTATTGTTTCTAAATATATTTTATACTAATTTTTTATTTAATTTTAGTAGAGTAAGATAAAATCTAATCTCACATTAGTTGAAAGATAAAATTAGGTCTATTTAAGTATTTGACTGCAACATGAGTAAGTAAAGTAAGTAGTCATCAATTTACTGCCTTTTTTTATCTCAGATTCATTAGTAGAATACATCTACCTATGTTACCAAGAAAAAGAATACACCTACCTCTTTTTTTGGATAAAAATTGGATTTTCATTTTCTCTCATTTACTTTTCCCAATTAAAGTCTACAAATTCTACCTGTACATCACTCCTATCACCATAGCCAAGCACTAAATAGAAAATTCATCATTTTTGGATCTATAAAAACTCGTATACCATCCCATATCTCGTCATTCTATATTGGAATACAAAATCAAGATTAAATAGTTACACATACCTATTGTAGACATGTTTTCAAATAATTTGATGTCAGATGAAATATAAAGCTAACAGAGTCTCCAAATCTTCAGAATGCAACATCCAACAATTTTGGGAGCATAATCCTGCAAAGAAAACGACTGCATTAAGATTAAATCATTGCAGAGTATACTATTATTCGAACCCGGTAAACAAAATTGACACACACGAGTTAATTAAAAAAGAAAAATCAAGAAGAAAGAGACTTTCAGTCTCTGAACATGAAAAACGAAGCAGAGGCAAAAGAGAGATTTCAAAGATGCCAACCACTCAGAAATAGCAGGCACGGTGGTAACGGACGGCGGTAGGAGCTGGACTCACAGTGGTAGGAACTGGACTCATGGTGGAGGACAGATCTAGTTCACTGTGGCTGGGCGGATCTGCGTACTCAATAATGGCAGGCACGATGCGCAACGGGACAGATCTGGTTCACTGTGGATGGTGCGGGGCAGATTTGGTCCAAGAATGGCTTGGACGCGCGACAGTGATGGCTGGTTCATGGAGGAAAGGATCTGGTCTGATTTGAGCTTGGAGGTACAGTTGTGGGGTAGCACGATAGTGATGGCTGGTTGTTGGAGGGAAGGATCTGGTCCAAGCACGGCTTGGAGGCACGGTTGTGGGATAGCGACGGTGATGGCTGGTTGGTGGATTGAAGGATCTGGTCCGAGTGATTGGAGGCACGGTTGTAGGGTGGGGTGGAGATATATGTTAGTGACGAAAAGAAAAGCAGGAGATGTATTTACGGTTCTTAAGTTTTTTTATTTTGTAACTTTTGTATTTAGAGACCGATATTAAAAATAACACATATTTTTTAAAAATTTTTTTTAATTTCGGTCTCTAATATTTTTTTGTAATTTTTTTATTTAGAGATCGAAATATCAGTCTCTAAAAATAACACACATTTTTATTTTAATTTTAATTTCTTCTATAACATAATTTTGGTCTCTAATTCGGTCTCTAAATTTTTTAGAGATCGATTTTATTTCGATAACAAATTAGATTTTTATTTCTTAATCGGTCTCTATTTCGGTCTCTATAGAGACCGAAATAAATGTGTCTCTAAAATCCAAATTTCTAGTAGTGTCTGTATGTGAATCATTAAAGCCTCAACAAGATATCAAAGCAAGTTCTAGCACACATAAATCAAGAGAAATCTCACTCTAGAAGAAAAACAAGATTTTATTTATGAAAAATCCACCCTTTAAAACTCAAAACTCACTTTCTGGCTAATGTTAATAAAGAGAACAAAAGCAAGCAGACATAACTAATTTCCAAATAAGATGCTAAATTTCACTTAACTTTATTGAAAAAGATTGTTTCACACAAAATCAGCTCATGATCAATGGATTCTCCTTTAAAACATATTTCTATCAGCTCATAATAAATCAAGAAATCAACACATAATTCTTGCTTGATAACCAACAACACTCAAGTGTTCATCAATTGTAATTTTTTTAAGAGTACCCCATCACACTTAAGATAAACATTGTCCTCAATGTGGAAGAAAAAGAAATAAAGAGGATAAAGTAAAGAACAACATAACCTAATGAAAAGTGATATAATGCCAGGCAGAGGAGAAGCACAAGAGTCAGCGCCGCAACATAATTTGAAAAAAAATCACAATGGTTGTACCAAAATATTTGAGTAGCATCTAAAAGAAATAACAATAAAAAATAACAAAAATTAAAATAAAATATATAAAAAAGTAACATAGGTTGCATCTTGTGAAATGCTTATTTAACGTCATTAGCTCGATGTTACCTTTTTCAGATAAATCAAAGTGGCTTAAGGCAATAGAAATAAGATGACCCCTTCTCCTTTTCAAAGCAGTGCCTCATACTCTGGTCATCTATCAAGAATGTTTGTGGGCCATCTTTTTTCACCTCTAACACACCGTATGATAACATGCGAACAATCTCATATGGTCCACACCCTTTGGACCAAAACTTACCAGGAAGAAGACAAAGACATAAGCTATCGACAATAATTTTATCTCCAATTTTAAACTCACGAGGCTTGAAAGGCATGTCATGTCGCTTCTTTGGTCTCTTCTTGCAGAGCTTGACATTCTTAAAGTTAGTGGCAGCCTTAGGTAAGGTCTTCTCTAACATATCAACAGTCATAGATTCCTGCATAAATAAAGACACAACACTATCCACAACATCAGTAGCATCAATGCGATTACATGAATCACAAGAACTAGAATTTTTTTTTCAGAATTAAGAACATTAAACACTACTTCCCCATCATTCAATTACAAAGTTAATTTTTCTTCATGGACATCAATAATTGCCCTTTCAGTGGCAAGGAATGGACGCCAAGTATGATTGGGATCTCGTCATCCTCCTTCATATCCAATGCAATGAAGTTAACTAGAAAAATAAATTTATCCACTTTTACCAAGATATCTTCCAAAATACCATAAGGGTACGTGATGGATCTATCGGCCAACTGCAATGAAATGTTGGTAGGCTTGGGTTCTTGCATTCCCAATTTCTTGAAAACAGATAAATACATCAAATTAATACTGGCATATAAATCACATAAAGCTCTCTCAAAAGAAGAGTTACCAATAGAGCAAGGAATAGTAAAACTCCCTGGATCTTTTAATTTTGGAGGTAACTTCTTCAAGAGAATAGCGGAGCACTCCTCAGTTAGACATATCGTCTCAAATTCCTCAAGCTTGCATTTCTTTGTGAGCATTTCCTTCAAGAATTTTGCATACTTGGATATTTGAGAGATGACTTCAATGAAAGGAATGCTAATTTGTAATTTCTTGAACATCTCCAAGAATTTAGCAAATTGACTGTCGTGTTGATTGTTCTTGAGTCTCTGAGGGAATAAGATCTTGGCATATGGTGATGGTTTATATAATGTGTTCTGCTCACAATCCTTATTCGCTCTACGCCACTTTGGTTGATCTTTCTCAACATCTCTTTCTTTAATGTCATTTGAAAATGAGATATCTTGAGTAGGAGCTTCATTTTTCTTTATCTCAATTTTTGATGAGCTAGGTGCTTCATTTACCTATCCTTCCAGAGTCTTGCCACTTCTCAAAGTAATTGCACTACAATTCTCCTTTGGATTAGTCTTAGTAGTACTAAGCAATGTCTCTGGTGCCCTTGTTGTCATCAATGTAGCCAACTGGCTTATCTGAGTCTCCATACTCTTCATCCGGGCCTCTGAACTTTGCATGTATTTCATAACAAAGGCTTTAAAATTTTGTCTCTCTTCAGGTGCTTGGAAACCTGGAGGTGGTTGTGGAATGTAACACCCCAATTTTTGATAAATTACAGTAACGACTAAACTGTACTGTTTTGTATTTTTTTTGTGTTATAAATTTATTTTAACTGTTATGTGAATGTTTTGGATCTTTAAGTATGAATTACTCTGAGTCAGGAAAATAATAATTTTCCAGTAGGATGAATTTTTGAAGCTGTTTCAAATGTAGTAGGAGATCTTACTAAACCCGAAACTAGAAACAGTATTCGAAAATCTTCGTTGTTTGACAATTTATCTATATACGCATTATTATTGAACCACAATAAAAAAAATTTTACCGCAGTAAATTTTAGACAGTAAAAATTAGTTTTACCGCAGTAATTTTTATCAATTTGAAATTAACTACAAGTTAAAATCTACGTAGAGAAATAGACGTAGGTAAAATTATAAATCTATTTACCTTAGGCAAAATCATAAATCTATCCACCTTAGGTTAAAGTTATAAACCTATTTACATTAGGTTAAAGTTGTAAATTTATTTACCGTCGGTTAAAGTTATAAAAATTTATTTACCCTAGGTTAAAGTCATAAATCTATTTACCTTAGGTTAAGGTTATAAATCTACTTACCATAAGTGAAATCATAAACCTAATTACCTAGCCCTAGTAATTAAGTTTTCTATTTACCTAGATTCTATAATCATGTTAGTGGACCTAGTATGTTTAATGTAGTAAACCAAAGAGGTAAAACACTTTGACCCACGTATAACTCATGCATTTCATTATAACATGGAATGGGATTCTTTTGTTGGTGAATTCCACCAAGGCCACATGGCCATGTCCATCAAGAAGGTGAATGATTCTTCAAATAATGCATAATAATGTATTCTATCATTTATGATCACTTGGAGTTTAGTCATCCTTCAACTACCTTGTCTCCCACTCAAATATTCAATGAATTTCCATCCATTCACTCCATGTAACTCCAAGACAATGCACATGATTTTTAGGCTATCATTTTGATTCCATCACACTTAATCATACACTCTAGTGAGCTAGCATGCATCACCTTGTCTCCTTGAGTGCTCCACCAAGCAATTATCACAAATCATTCCACCCACTCCAATGCACCACATGGATATATATAGTGTAGGAGACCTCTTCACTTAATTTTCCATCACTTCTATCTATTCTCTCCATTCTCTTTCTTCAAGAACACAAGAACTCAAAGAAGAACTTCATCTTTTCTCCATTTCTTGAGCCATTCGCCACCACTCCCAAATCACACTTTCACTCTTCAATAATTTTATCCAACCTCATTTCCTAAAGCTAAACACCATTCCAAACATCTTTCATGTTGTGAGTTTCTTCGAAATCAACCATCTTGAGCTTGGAAATCAAGGTTGAAATTTCTATCCTATTAGGTAAAATTTTTGTTTCCTATTTCTAAATTTGTTTTTAAATTTCTAAGCCATGTTTGATCCATGGTTATTCTTTCTCAAGCTTAGTTTTGTATTTTGTAAATTGTTTAAGCTAGATAGGTATTCTCTTGAAGCCACACAAAATTCTCCAAGGAAGCTTTCAAGAAGGATAGTCTTCAAGAGGTAAGAGGGAGATTTAATCTCATCAACTATTTTGGTAGTATGAAAATGGATTGTGTGTGGTGAAGAATCCATGATGATTCATTTACTTGAATGTTTATGGTTTTACTTTATTGTATGATTGATTTTAATGTATGTATTTTCAAATGCTTGATTTGTTGAAGACATAGTAAATTTTGGTCACATGCCATTCAATATACTTTTAATCTAAAATTATTTTTCAAGTATAGATTTTAGAGGATTAAGTAACAAATAATTGGATTAAATATTTTACAAAGGAAAAAGGAGATAAGAAATGATTATATATTTGGTTATGGAAAATAAATTAATTTTGGGCTAACAAGTAAAAAAAAATTGGTGTTTAGATTAAAATATATATATATTTTCTTAAAGGTAGTTTTAAAAGATTTATTTAATGAGAACTCAATTTAGTAATTTTTATTATGATAATTGAGAATACCTTTTAAAATTTATTTAGCGCTCTAAGTACTTTATTAAAAGGATTTTAATTTCAGAAAGTTTTCAAAAATTAATTTAGAACGTCAAGAAATATTTTATACGGTGAAAAATGATTTAAAAATGTTACGTGCTTGAGAAAATGATTCAAAAATATTACATGAATGAGAAAATGATTTTAAAAACATAGGAAAATAATTATGAGATTTGGAAACGTTGAAAAATATTTACATAAAAAAATGTGGAAAAATACCTACGCAATTTGAAAACGTTGAAAAATAATCATGAGATTGTGAAAATACGGTAAAATATTTACGCGATTGAAAATAAACTTGTGGTATCTTTGTCGGGTTGACTTCGGTTATATTGAAGGATGGTACTGCCGAGTTATGGCACTTGACCATATGATTTGATGATATTATGATATATGTGAATTTTGGAGTCTTGCACCATGTATTGAGGAATATATTATTTTTGGTGTCATTGGCGAGTTATACCTAAGAGGATGAATTACACCCTTGTTTGGGTGCGATAGGCGTAGTGTTGTTCATTTATTGAACTTGGAGGCATTGGTGTGTGAAAATTCCACATGTGGATGAGTTGGTAGCTCCTATGGGCCGTGGTATGCGAGCATGACACACTAGTGATTTTGACAAAGCACTATTCTTAATCACGATCTTATTGGGGACGGTCTTGTAGAATACCTGTAGTACACGATGAATTTGACTATATACTGTGCGAGCCACAACGAATTTGACTGTGTAGCACGTGGCCCGTGGCAGCCAAGTTGACAGACATGTTCTTCCGGGATCATTCCCTCTGATTGGTTATGTTTAGCTCCATGGAGTAGGTTTGTGTCGTGTACATGTGCATTATGAGTCTGCATATTATATTATTATGATATATTCTATGAAATGTTATATATGTCGTAATAACATGTTTTGATGACATATCTGGTTGTATTTATTGTTTTCTATACTGCCTGATGGTAATGATGACAGATTATCTCACCTCTTTGTATGTATTTTTGTGTTATTATTATGTATGGTAAAGACGGTGAAAAGGATCAACCTCTTAATTTTTACGTGAGAGAAGCAAAGAACCCGAGGACCAAAGCCACGAAGGAGGCGAGCCGTTGGATTATCCTTACTGGTTGGCTTAATTGTTTTGTGTTGGTTATGTCGGTACTATATTTTTTTGGGTTTTCTTAGTCTGTTGGACTTGGGCAAGTCTGTTATCTACTCTTTTGTGTCAAACGGTTTATGAGTTAATTTTTAATATTTTTTTAAAACAAAACCATATGGATATTATGGTATGTATGTAATAATGTATTTTATTTCATGTTCTGTTTTTATTTTATTTAGTAATGTTTTCCGCAAGAAGAAATAGCCATAGGACGAAGGTTGAAACAATAATGGAAGATGATTGGATTTGTATAGGATGATTATTGATCTTCTTAGAATACATAACTAAAATTTTACAACTCGTATTGTACTTATTATCAAACGATTTATAACTTGGGAAGGTTTTTATTTTAATTTGTCGTAAATGTGACGCCCTACATCGGGGTGTTACATGGAACTCTCTGCTGATTCTGTTGATCGCTCTGTGGATTTCTCCATTTGAAATTGGGGTCGTCCCTCCACCCAGGATTGTATGTATTACTCTGGTGCAAAGGGGCTAGCAACTTAACAATTTGTACTTGTATGACCCTATCTACCACATGCTTCAAAAATGATTAGTAGGACCGCACTATTTGTCATCATCAAAGTCTCTACCTTCTTCGTCAATGCTTCTAACTGACTCAGAATAACAGTGGAAGAGTCAACAACATGCACACCTACTTGTTTCTTAGGAACCTGACGCTCATGTTGCCATTGAAAACTGTTAAGCATCATTTCTTCAATCAGTGGTTCACTTTCAGTAGGTGTTTTCCTCCATATTGTACCCCTAGCAGCAGCATCAATGAGTGAATGGTTGGCAGGTGACAAACCATTGTAAAAAGTTTGTACCTGCTGCCATACAGGAAATCCATGATGTGGACATCTTCTCAATAACTCTTGAAAGTGCTCCCAAGCTTCATAGAGAGTGTCCATGTCAAACTGCACAAACGAAGAAATGTCATTCCTTAACTTAGCAGATTTAGAGGGAGGAAAATCTTTAGCCAGAAACTGTTGTGTTAATTGCTCCCATGTAGTAATGGAACCCCTTGGTAGTGACGTTAGCCATTGACACGCTATGTCCCTAAGAGAGAAAGGAAAGAGTCGCAATCGAATTGCATCATCTGTCACCCCATTATACTTAATAGTATCACACACCTGCAAGAACCTGACCAAGTGCTAATTTGGATTATCTGAAGGCAATCCACCAAACTGAACAGAATTTTAAATAATGGAGATCAATACTAGTTTGATCTCAAAATTATTAGCTGCCACAGCTGATCTTATAATACTCCATCCATACCCTTTAGCCGTGGACATGGAATACTCAAGCATGGTCCGCTCCACTAGGGTAGCTCGTTGTTCACAATTCCCCTCAACTGTTGTCTCTCTCCCCATCTTCCTTGTAGCTTCTTCAGTCACAACTATAGTATTAGATTGCTGCATTAACCTGCAAGTTGTTTGCTCAATTTCTGGATAAATGTCAAATTAGAATATTGAGGCGAGTAAGCATAAACAAGAAATATAAGCAGAGAGATGAAGCAACAAATTAATTAAAAATAAAAAAATAAAAATAAGAATTAAAATAAAAGTGCGTCTAAATTAACAAGAGGTTTTCGCTTCTAATATTACCAAACTTACTCTCCGGTAACAGCGTCAAAAACGTGATATGCGTAAAATACATTAAGAGCAAGTGCACTATATCGCCAAATAATATAGGACTTTAAGTCTTAGTTATTGATCCCACGAGGAATAAGTGATAATTACTAGATTCATAAAACACTTTGTTATCCAGACAATCGAAAGTGCATGAAGAAATTCAAATTAAAATAAGAAAATAAATAAAGAAGAAATAATAAACAGTCAAACAAAGAATGGATAATCAATAAGAGAGAGATTAGGGCGCAAGGTTCACTTGAATCTAATTATTCAGATTTTCTTTCAATTATGATGTAAGGTAATTCTCTTACCAATATTCTCTTACCTGCTATCGAATCCCAATGGTCATTGATGAAATAATATTCTATTCCTCAATTAAATCACCTATTTGGTCATTTAGTTGAATTAATTAAGAATGCATTAAGCTTCAATTCAAGAGATGAACTAACATACTGTCAATTCTATTGGTAGAAATAAATTGATGTTTAGTCATTCATCAATCTAATCTTAGGTTTATCATATAGATCCACTCATTGAGTGTGGATGGTCACCGGTCAAACAATGAATTAACACATGCCAAAAGTGATTAAGTTATGACAAGAATACAAGCAATATGACGAACCCTAAAAGAAATTACCTTAATCAAATTAGAAATCAAACCCAAATAATTAGGAAAACAAGATCCCCTATAGCCCTAGTTATGAGTTTAGCTACTCATATTCAATACAAACAAACTCATATCAAAATACATACCCATGGAAAGAAAACCAAAAGAAAGGGGAAACTAGAGGGAAAGAGAAATCAAAACCCCCTTTTACGGAGATTATGATCTTCAAGCCTTCAAGAATCGAATCCTCCCTTCAAAGCCATCCTCCAAGGTTTGCTGCCGCGAAACTACTCCCTCAAGATTAGTGATTTTCTATATGATGTGAAGATGTGTGCGATCTGTAACACCCCAAATTTTCGTATCTCTTAAACAGTAATTTTGACAGTTAACAGAATTTTACTGTTTAGTAATTTCTGTGCACTGTAAAATTATTTTGTTTATTCCGTTAGCGTATTTGATCGTTTTGAGTGATTTACTCCGTGTCAGGAAAATAAAAATTTTCGGGCTGGGGAAAACTTTACGTAATTTAATTTTTACCATTAGGTAATTATTTTACGTAATCTGATTTGATATTTGTGCATTTTATAATTTTTGTAATTTTATGGATGATTTTAAAATTTTTCCTGTCTGTGGGCCCCGCAAGGGGTATGTGGGCCCAGGTAGCCATACGTGGGCCTAGGTGGGTCCCACAAAGTGAAAAAAAATTTCTACGCATAAAAAAATTTGTACTGTTTAGACGGAGACAGGGGATCTTACTAAACCTGAATCTGGAAACAGTTTTAGAAAATTTCTTGTACTTTATTTTATACTGTATTTAATTATTGGATGATAAAAATATAGTAAAAATATTATTTGTAGGATACGAGAATAAATATTATACTGCGTAGTCAACAAAAGAGAACTTGACTTGAATTATCCCTTGGATGAGAATACTTAGTTTGAGTTTGAATATTAACCATTGATTTAATCAAAGGTTAAGAAACAAACTTAATAAAGCGCTTGGATAATAACCATTGATTTAATCAATGGTGTGAGAATAAGCTTGGTTAGGAAGACTTTGATATCAACCATAGATGTAATCAAAGGTGTAGAATTGGTCTTGAAAAATGACAAAGACCATTTATAACCATTGGATTTAGATTAAATCAAGGGTGGAGATTTAATCTTAAAAAGTAACAAAGACCATTTATGACCATTGGATGAAGAATCAATCAATGGTGGAGATTTGGTCTTCTAAAGTAGCAAAGACTAATTAGGACCCTTGGATTTAAAGTTTAAAGGAGCAATCTTGACCATTTATTTTTGGAGACACATCCAATGGCTAGAATTTAAAGGAGAAAGATCCAATGGCCTAGATTAAGTCTTCTAACCTACCTAAATCTACCTAAATCCTAACCATTGAATTAATCAATGGCTAGAAATGCTTCAAATGGTGGCAAATAATGAAGACAACTTTATTGAATGCATTATGAAGAGAAGGTGATGGTTTTGGAGTGTTTAGAAGACAAAGAGACAAGCTTTATGTCATTTTTGCATGTCTTGGTCAAGTTAGACATCATAATGGCTTACTTTTGATTTTTGCACTCTAAGGAGAATGCTTGAAGGGGGGGCACGGTTTTGGTGCTGCATGAAGGAGTTTGGAAGACCATAATTTCATACTTTAGTCATTATTGTCTTCCTTGGTCTTCATTGATTCATTTTCAAGAAGGAAACTTAGAAAATTTTCTCCATCTCCTTTCTCCTCAGGTTTCGCCAAGCCCTCCAAGAGCACCTTCCATCACTCAAAAATTTCATCCAACTTGATTTTCTAAACCTAAACATCATTCTAAGAACATCTCTAGTTATGAGTTTTTCCAAAATCATTCATCTTGATCTTCAAATCCAAGCTTCAAGTTTCTATCAAAAATCAAAAATTTCATCTTTGTGCTTCAAGAGAAAACCATTCGGTTATCTACCCTAAAATCACCATCCAATCTCTTTTAATTTCATCCAACCTTAGATCTTGAATCTCCATGATATTCTAAGCAACTTTCATGTTGAAGACTTCTTCTAAATCATTCATCTTCAAGGAGTTTCTTCAAGATCAAAGTTATTGGGGTTTTGAGGTGAAGTATAAGGAAACTTCATTTTCTTCTCTCTTTTTCATGATCTAAACCATGTTTGATCCATGGTTCCTCTTAATTAAGCTTGATATGTTAATTAACTTGTGTTTTGTTTTGTATTTGAGAAGCCCTTGGTGGTGAAGGACTTGGAAAAAGAAACAAATCAAGAAGCTTTGGAGGATCTTCAAAAGGTAAGAGGGAGATCCATCTCACCAACCAAGCATGGTGGTGAGAGATGGTATTTTAATTGATGGATGTGGAATCCATGCGAGGATTCATATCCATGGTCATGTAATTAATTTGTGGGTGTTTATGAGCTTTGATTAATTTTCTATGCTTGATATGCTTTGCATGATTTTATAGCTTTGATGATATGTTTGATATGCTATACATGCTTTTATGGTTTTGATGGTATGCTTATATTATTTATGATGAAATATATATGTATATGCCATGACTTGATGGTGGAAAGGAAATTGATTTTTGGCTCCAATAGCCAAGGAAGAGCTATGGTTTTGATGCCCTTGATTAGGGTTCATGTTGAAAATTTTCAAAAACAAAAGAATTGATTTTTGAGTACTTAGAACATGGTGGATTTGAACAAGACACCTCAAGATAGGTGTTCACAAAATTAATATTTTCTTGAATGATGAAAATGGATGTTTAGAAAAGTAAGGAAAATAAACAAAGAATTTATTTTTCAAAAAAGTACATGAATACGGTTTTAAAAGAATTTTTATTGATTTATTTTGTGTAAAAAGTTTCTAAGTGTTTTACTAAACATGAGATTTAAATGAAAATAGCAATGATAATTTTAAGGATTTGCAAAGAAAGTGAAAAAGGATTTGTAAGGAAAGTAAAAAAATGAATTTGAACAAATGGGTTTGGTTTTTATGACCATCGGTATTTCGGTTTTGAAAATAAAGAATTTTTAATGATTTTGTTTGTGTAAAACCATATCAATTTAGGAGGAAAATATTTGATATTTTCAATGGCCAAAGACTCTACGATTTTTGGAGGTTGGAATAATTTTGGTTTTTATGAAACAAAGTAATTTAAAAGTGGAAACAAAATGTTTGAACAAAATGTTTTAGTATAAAGGATTTTGGAAAGGAAATTAAAGTATTTTATCACTTGAGAAATGAACTTTCATATGAAAATGAAAATGAAAAGTTCCAAGGGTTTGAATCTTAATTTGTTTTGAAGAGAATTGATTTTAGAATTGATTTGGGAAAAATGGAGAATATAATGGTGTTTTGAAAATTTACTAACGTATAACTTATTTTCAAGTTTTGAAATACGTTACAAAATGTTAAGTTTTGAAACGTTGATTTACATCAATGAAAAAGTATTTTGTGAATTATATTTTGAAAAAAAGAATTTCTTGAGTAAAGAATTGTGGAAAAATATTTTCTTGAGTAAGAAAATATATTAAATGAAGTGTAAAGTTATATTATTTTGAGAAAAGTTAAAAGGAATTTTTAAAGGTCAAGAAATATTTTACGTAATGAAATTGTGGTGAAAAATTATTTACGTATTTTAAAAATGTGATTTTTAAGTTACGTAATATGGAAAAATATTTCTACGCGATTTTAAATACGTTAAAATATTTCTACGCGATTTGAATTACGTTTAAATATTTTACGTAATCTGAATTACTATTGAAAAATCACTACGTGATAGAAAAGTGATGAATTATTTTTACGTGATTGTGAAAATAGCGGAAAAATCATTATAGATTTGAAAAGTGTTTTAAATATTTTGAGAATGATAGAAAATGATTTACGTGACGTAAAAGAATGATTTTTAAGTTACGCGATTTTGAAAAAGTGAAAAAATATTATGGGATTTGATAAACGTATATTTTTACGTGCTTGAGAAAAACGTTGAAAAATTAGTACGTGATTTAAAATGCTGCAACAAAACGTAACAAAAATGTTACGACATTTTATAAACGTAACAGAAATGTTACAAAATTTTGAAAACGTAATAGAAATGTTACGAAATTTTGTAAACGTAACAGTAGTGTTACGGTAATGTGAAAATGTAATAAAAATGTTTTGGAATTTTAGAACGTAACAAAAGTGTTACGGTATTTTGAAAATACAATAGAAGTGTTATAGTATTTTGAAAACGTAATGAAGCGTTACGATATTTTGAAAACGTAACAGAAACATTTTGGAATTGTAAAAACGTAATGAAAATGTTGCGCAATTTTGTGAAAATACGACGAAAGTGTTTTATAACTATGAAAATGTGATAACATGATTTTCGTTGTTAAAAGTACGATATGATTCTTGTTGAATCGGTGTCATACAACATTTGTTTGTGAGAAAATGACATATTTGTCTGTGATTGGATTTGGTGCATTATACGTGCATTGGAAAAAAATATGCGTTGAGGCATATGATACATTGAACAAATGAAGTTGAAAAGATTTGGCCCTTTGGGGTTGGACTTGCACGGATATATTCGTGCATTGTATATGGCCCTTGTAGTTGAAGAGGGAATGAGAATTGATAGTGAGGTCTATGATGGATCTTGGGGCATCGAGGCGCGGCGGTCTACCAAGTGGACAGCTGGTGAGTACCCTGTGTCACTTGGCGATGCAGTCCATTGCAACGCATTGACGATACCCGACAAGAACACGATTCTTTTCTACGACTGGGAGATTGTCTTTGGGCTAAGGCTGACAATTGACCAGAGCATTCTCCTCGAAATTGTGAAAACCTCCATGGAGTTATTTTTGAAAAACTGAGTTTTTGTGCACATGCATAATCTGACATTTATATCTGTGTGATATATTAATTGAGGAATATTGGCTATGACAAATATTTTGAATACTTGGATGATAATTAGACAATGTTGAGAGTATTATCGTAATTGTTATTTATGATAATTGAACTGATAAATGATTGGATGATGATAGTTGATTAATGTTGATGGCATGATATATTTGTATGATATGTTGTTTGTGTTATCTCTGTGCTACCATGTTGGTATTGGCGTAGGTGATCTCACCTCTTTGTTATGTTATTTTGTTGTGTCTGTACTGTTAAAATAAAATAATAGAAGGATCGAGTTGTCTTAGACATAACGGGCGATGGATACTCTGAGATTGGTGATAACAATAAGGAGTGGACATTCGGGACTCGAAGGTGTGCAGTGTTGACAAAGAACGAGATATAGAACAGATGTCTGGTGCAACAAGATGGATACACAACAGAATAAGTATGATAAGTTTTAACGTTAGTGTTGTACCGTGCTTATTAAGTAGGACCGTCATGGGGTTTCTTCTTGTTAAAAAAAAAAGAGTCTGTTAGTTTTATATTTCTATTTAAATTGTGAAATATTAATTGGTGTCAATATTGTATATTAATCGGTTTAAATATATTTTCAGTAATACTTATGAATTTCAGTAAGTTTATGTTTCAGTAAAGAAAGAAATTTTAAAACCCATATTTTCATAACTCAAACCTTGTGTGAACTTCTTTACAGATTTTGAGTCGGGAGTCGGAAATGTGATACCCTAGGGAGGGTGTTACACGATCTCTTGCATTATGGCGTAACTCTTCAATTTATTAAAAATCACATCCTTTGTTACGCGACCAATGCCTAAGCACTGGCTGACGGGCGCTCAAGCGCTGAGTCACTTAAGCAAATACATGCGCTGTTACGCGTTGCGCGCTCAGGCACCATTACCCCAGCGCTCAGGCACTGGGACACTGAAGTTACGTTGCTGCATACGTTCTGGGCGCTCAGGCGCTCCCTTTTAAGCACTCAAGCACAGACTGCTGATGAAAAATTCCTCTTTTCCTTGCTTCTTTGAAAGTCCAGTCTTCTCCATGTGCAATTACCTGTCAAAAACACAAAAGACATGTAATAAAAACACAATTAAAGAATGATAAAAACATAAGAAAACTTGGCAACAAAGTTCAATTAAAAATATCAAAAGAGGATAAAAAACCAAGGAATTGAACCGTAAAAATATGAGATATTGACGGTTCATCAATGACCACTATCAGGGTTGTTTTATCCATTGCTGTAGCATCTAATTGGTACTTTCATCAATTGGATGTCAATACTGTCTTTCTTCATGGTGACCTTTATGAAGAAGTCTACATGACTCTACCACCTGGTCTCACTCCCTCTAGTCCTAACCAAGTTTGCAAACTTACCAAGTCTCTTTATGGACTCAAACAAGCTACCAAACAATGGTATGTTAAGCTATCTGCCACTTTACTTGTCTTTGGATATAACATTTCCTCTGCCGATCACACTCTGTTTATCAGAAATCATAATGGTTCTTTCACTGCACTTTTGGTATATGTAGATGATATTCTGTTGACAAGAAATGATCTACCAAAAATTGTGAGGGTCAAGAAACTATTGGATTCTGAATTTACCATAAAGGATCTTGGCCATTTAAAATATTTCCTTGGTCTTGAAGTAGCTAGATCCTCCAAACGTATAAGTCTTTGCCAATGAACATGTGCATTGGAAATCCTCTCCAACACTGGTATTTTGGCTAGTAAACCAGCTAAGACACCTATGGAGCATTCTCTCAAATTACAACAAGGTCAAGGTTCCTTTCTGAGTGATGCCTCTGCCTATAGAAAATTAGTAGGTCAATTGCTTTATTTGACCACAACCAGACCTGATATTTCTTACTCAGTTCAACAATAAGTCAATTTGTTGCTCATCCAACTTTTATTCATCAACAAGCTGCCATATAAGTGCTTAGATAAATCAAAGGTTCTCTAGGGAAAGGATTATTTTTTCCATCTAAGTCAGATCTTCAACTAAAATGCTTTTCAGACTCGGATTGGGCAAGCTGCAAGGATACCAGAAAATCAATCATTGGTTATTGCAAATTCTTGGGGCATTCCTTAGCATGCTAGAAATCCAAGAAATAGACAATAGTCTCTAAATCTTCTTCAGAGGTAGAGTACAAAGCTTTGGTCACAACTACATGTGAAGTTTAGTGGCTCAAGTATCTCATGTCTGATCTATATATCTCACATCCAAATCCAGCCACCATTTACTGTGATAACAATTCTACTTTTCAAATAGCAACTAATCCAACCTTATATGAAAGAACCAAACATATTGAAATCGGTTGTCATATAGTTCGAGAAAAAGTTCATTCTGGCATCATCCATTTGCTGCCTTTATCAACACTTAACCAAACAACTGACATGTTTACCAAACCATTCGCAGCTAAATCCTTTTCTACCAACCTTCTCAATCTAGGAATGATTGGCATACATTCTCCAGTTTGTAGGGGGTATCACCTTATAATCTCATATCATCAAATCCAAATCCTTCATCACCATTGTCCAGCTGCTTATCCAATTCCAGCTCATATTTTGACATTACGTGAATAGTTAGTTAGCTTTCTGTTATAATATTTCAGTTATAATAGTTTGTTAGCTTTCTGCTATTTATTAAGTTAGTTAGCCTTCATTTGGATGAAGAGAAAATGCGAGGAAAGAAAAAGGATAAAAAGAAAACAAAGAGAAAATGTACTTTTCTCTCGTTTGGATGAGGCAAGAAAACAACAAAGAGAAAAAAAAAATATGTGGGGCCCACGATGAAAGTTTTCTTCGCTCAACAGGCGAGAAAAGAAATGGCGTATGGATGAAACTCAACTATAAGCACTCACATCAATAAATAATTTCTCCAAAAATTTACTAAACCATAGCCAAAATGTAGAAAAATCTTTACTTTTCTTGTGATTGGGATGAGAATGGGAAGGGGAGGGTGTCGACAGCTTCAGGTACAGTGGATGGGGTGGGTTGAGAGAAGAGGTCACAGACAAAAAAAAAAAAGGAAGGAGAAGGAAGTGTGGGAGGAGGGAAGGGGTGAGGGTGGAAAATTGGCAAGATGAAAAAAACGAAAGGGAGATGAAAAGGAAGGAAATAGGAGTGGGGGTGGCTTGGGGTGAAAGGTGGTTGTACAAGGGAGATGAGGAAGAAGGTTACAAATAGAAGAAAGTTAAGATGAGGATTGAGGCATATGGCGGGGGTTGGTGGCAGAGGGAGGGTGTGGTATGAGATCTTAGGGTGAGGCGAGGGAGGAAAGGGTGGGGGAAAAAGGGCATGGGGTAGGATGGGGAGAAGGGTTGGGGGTGTAGGGGTTACGATGAAGATGTTAGTGATGGAGGGGGATGGGCGTATATGCTTGAGGTGGGGATAAAAAAAATGTTTTCTAAAAAATTTTTCTTTAGCAGAGTAAAAAAAATATTTTTTTAATATTTTCCATATTTTTTTTCTTCTCATTTTCTCTTCATCCAAACAATCAATTTTTTCTCCTACTTTTTTTATCTATTTTCTCTCGCTCCATTTTCATTCTTCTCATTTTCTTTCCTCTCATTTTCTCTTCTAATACAAACAAAGGGTTAGTTATTATTTTAGAAGTAGCAGTTAGCTAGTAAGTTCTGTTAATAATAGTTAGTTAATGCTGCCAGTTGTCAGTTGCATATATAAACTCAAGTTGTAGTTGTAATCGTGTAATTTTTTTATCGAAAGAAATTTAGATGTTTTAAGTATATAATTTTAAATTTAATTATAAAATTTATGTATATAAAGTAATATTATTTTAAAAAATAATTATTATAATTTTTTTATTATATTTTAAAAAATTAATCTTTTATATATTGTGACTTATTTTTTTTATTATTATTATTACCAATTGAGGTTTGATTTGGTCAATGGCAAACAAAAGGATAAAACTATACTATTTCCTACACTGTTTCTACTCGGAAGACCAAGGAATCATTACCCAATGAAAGCATCATTTTATAAATCTCATAAACATGTGAATCAATCATAAAAAAACTCAATTGTAATATAGGTAAAAACTTAATTTTTTAAAAAAGATAAATAGATTAGTAGCATATAATGAATCGTAGTTGAGAAGTATGATTTATTTGTGCCTTTTTTTATTATATTTTATCTAAATCGTGTTTGGATTCTTTTATTTAATTATTTTTTAAATTTATGTAAGTCGTACATAGGTACAATTTACTTTTTTTGAAAAAAATATATATCATATGAAATCGTAGTTGACACTTACAACTTGCATTAAGTTTTGGTCTATGCTTATAAATTTTACCATCCCCTTTTGGTGATGCTTTATATTTCAGTATTTTTCAAGTTTTTTCTATCACTGTTACTTTATGTCAAATTTGACTTATTCTCGTTTAATTTTATCTTTTAGAGGCATTTATTAAGAATATTAATTATATTTTTTTATTATAATTTTTTTACATTTATTAATATAAAGTTTTACATGTTTTTTATTTAAATTGACATATGTCATCATATGATCATTATCGTAGTTCATTTGTTATTGATATTGATGATATTTATGAATATAATGATTCTTATATAACTTTAAGTCCTATCATCGCTAACCTTACTATTGGGATAAATATTCATTCAATAATATTATATGATTCGAGATAATGTAAATCAGTTATAAAAATAACTACAATCTCTAAGTCCTAATATAAGTCATGATTTCACTTGTTTTTTTTTTAAAAAAAATAGTCATGATTCTCATCCACTATTTACCTAAAATTTAATTAAAAAAATTATAAAATAAATCATGGATAGAAAACAAAATTTATCCAAATATAATAAAAAAAATTACTGCAGAATAAATTGTGTCTTTTAAGCACGATTTATTATTAAAAAATATAAAATAAAATATTAAATGTAAGTCGTATTTGACATATATGATTTGTTATATTTTATTGTTTATTTTGTATTATTTTAAAAATTAATTTTTAACTTATACTATTTTAAAAAATTAATTTTTAAATTACACTATTTCCGTTAACTAATTCAATTGAAGGAGATTTTAGTCTACCAACTAGAAAAGAATATTCTTTTGTTTAGAGCAGCGTGTTGTGTGGGTTTGTGTGTGTACTTTTCAAAGCCATGACGACGATTATATATGTATACTTTTAAAGTCATGACGACCACTATAAATAATAATATGCTTCCTTCTTGAAAATTATATAATTCCAATTCCAAGTGCATCTGACTTCACCAAGAACATCAAGGATTGCCTGGCTAGCTAGCTTCATATATTCCAAGACAAGATGGTGAAGAAACATGCTATCAAATTTGTTTACTCTCTGATCTTGGTTAGTTGTTTCTTGTTGGGCGTGGCACAAAGAAACGATACAGTGGCAGTGAAAGTGAAAGTGGGAGCTGTGCTTGATCTTGGTGGAACGGTTGGGAAGATGGGGTTGAGCTGCATCAACATCTCCCTCTCAGACTTCTATCTCTCTCATTCTCATTACAACACCAGGCTCCAATTCATCATCAGGGACTCCCACAGGGACGTCGTTACTGCCGCTACTGAAGGTTTCCCCCTCTTTTCTCTTTAGTTTAGTCTCCATCTACTGTGTTGTGTCTGCTAAATGCTTGTCATAAATTAATTGTTGCATTACAAGGTTTCAAAATAATCAATCTTCTAGGAAACAAATTAATATGGTATTTACTATTAACGAGTGATTAGAAGCATTTGATATCTTAGAAAGAAACTAAAAAAGCACCCATAAATTATAGCTTGCATTAGGGCAATGAGACTGGACTGGACAGTTGAATAAATTAGAAAATTATTTTGTAAGAAAGGAATTCGAAGTTTGAACTTTGTACACAGGTCAAAAATAACACCGCGTAGCTGTAGCTACTATGCTTTGTGTCTTTGTCAACTCATTTATTGCAAATGGTAGAAGGGAGAGACGGGAGCGCAAGAAAATGTTATTGGCTGACGGCACTGTTATTGTCCTCTTATTTTTCTTTCTTCTTCCCTGTCCTCTTTGTTCTGATTCGAAGCCCGTGGCTTAGATATAAGCTTTAACTTAGGCTAAGTTGCGAAGGACATTATTGTTCGATATGTTAATAAAAAAGGACACTATGACATGAATAAATAAATGAAGTAAAAAGGAAAAAAAAACAATATCCTTTTGTTTTAAAGCTGAGAAAAAAGTAATATCCTTTAATATCATTTATAAAGCAAAAAATGCAGTATCCTTTATATCCTTGAATAGAGACAAAACAAAAATAATTTTTTACACCCACTTTGATGCCCATAAGATGTGATAATTAAGATAATAAAGTCAATTAAGAAAGAAATTATCACCAATTAACTAAGAGAGGCATGTAATTTTTTTCTTATTAGTTGGTAGTATATTTTATTGAGGAAAAAGGGAGAAGGAACAAAATATTTTAATCTATTTGAAAGCTTGACAAAATTTTTTTCTCTTTCTACCAGAACTGTTTTGTATTAATTACATAAATATATTCCTGAATTTATGTATTTGATGATAAACAGCTCTAGATCTCATAAAAAATGAGGAAGTGCAAGCTATCATGGGGCCAACAACAACAATGGAGGCAAACTTTGTGATCAGTCTTGGAGACAAAGCTCACGTGCCCATTGTGACCTTTTCAGCAACAAGCCCTTCTCTTACTTCGCTTCAGAGTCCATATTTTTTTCAAATCGCACAAAACGATTCAACTCAAGTCAAAGCCATCAGCGCAATGGTCCAAGCTTTTAGGTGGAAAGAAGTAGTGCCCATTTACGTAGACAATAGTTATGGGAAAGGAGTCATCCCATGCTTAACCAATGCCCTGCAACAAGCCTATGTCCGCATTCCCCATCTCAGTGTCATTTCTCTTGTAGCCACAGATGAAGCTATTTCTGAAGAGCTCTACAAGTTGATGACAATGCAAACAAGAGTCTTTGTTGTGCACATGACGCCACGTCTTGGCTCTCGTCTCTTAACCATAGCAAGGCAGATTGGAATGATGGGCCAAGGCTATGTTTGGATCCTAACCGATGGTATGGCTAATTTTTTCAACTCCTTTGACTCCTCAGAAATGGAATCCATGGAAGGAGTATTGGGTGTTAGGCCTTATATTCCAAGAACAAACGAGCTTGATTATTTTAAGGTTAGGTGGAAAAGAAAATTCCTACAAGACAATCCAACACTTGTTAACACAAATTTGAATGCTTTTGGAATATGGGCTTATGATGCTACCACAGCATTAGCAATGGCTGTTGAGAAGGTTGGCACCACCAACTTTGCCTTCAATGGGAGCAACAACACTTCAAGCAACGTAACTGATCTTGACAACTTTGGCTTTGCACAAAATGGTGAGAAGCTGCGTGAAGCTCTGTCAAACACTAGATTCAAAGGCCTCAGTGGGGAGTTCAATGTTATTGGTGGGCAGCTGCAAGCATCAACATTTGAGATAGTTAATGTGATTGGTAACGGGGAAAGGAGCGTAGGATTTTGGACGCCCCAGATGGGACTAACTAGAAATGTGGATACAAAAAGCCCAAGCATATATTCTACTTCTAAGAACAATCTAGGAACCATTATATGGCCAGGGGATACGGACTCTGATCCAAAGGGTTGGGAAATTCCCACTAATGGGAAGAAGTTGAGGATAGGAGTTCCAGTCAAAGATGGTTATACTGAATTTGTGAAAATAACCCATGCCCCTAGTACCAATTCTACAGATGTCACTGGCTTCTGCATTGATGTCTTCAAAGCTGCGGTGGAAGTGTTGCCTTATGCCCTACCATATGAGTTTATTCCATTTGCAAAGTCCAGTGGTGAGATGGCAGGAACATATGATGATTTGATCAGCCAAGTTTATTATGGGGTAACTTTCTTGCTGTCATACCTTCCCATGAACCCCCTCTCTGTTTTAACTTTTCATTAATGAATTGATTTTTCTTCAAAAGCAACCTCATGCAGATTAATTTAGTTAGACATAATTTACACATATTAAATAATGATTTAAATATTTAAAAGATGATGTGTTAGATCGTGTCTAACTAAGAATTTTTCCTTCTATGTATCTACAATTTCAATACCCAATAAAATGTATTTCTTACTCTTTCCAATGAAATGAAATATGATCATATAAAAGTGATTTTGGATTGGCAGAAGTTTGATGCGGTGGTGGGGGATATAACGATCATTACAAACAGGTCCAACTATGTTGATTTCACATTGCCGTACACAGAATCTGGTGTGACAATGGTTGTTCCAGTAAAAGACAACAGGAAGAAGAATGCGTGGGCCTTTTTGAAGCCACTGACATGGGATCTTTGGGTAACAACGGCTTGTTCGTTTGTATTCATTGGATTTGTAGTGTGGGTCCTTGAACACCGAATAAACCAAGATTTCAGAGGGCCTCCGTCTCATCAGATTGGCACAAGCTTATGGTTTTCTTTCTCAACCATGGTGTTTGCCCATCGTAAGTGCCACTCATCAATTCCCAAAAAATGATTGAAATTAGCACCACTTGATAGTAGTACCTTCAAGTACATTGTTCACTAAAGATATATGATCTATTAGCTATATTATATATGTTAACTTTCCCATTTCACAGGGGAGAAAGTGGTGAGCAACTTGTGTAGATTTGTGATGGTAGTATGGGTTTTTGTGGTTCTAATTCTGTCTCAAAGTTACACTGCGAGCCTCACTTCCCTCTTAACAGTTGAACAACTACGCCCAGCTATTACAGACGTTCATCAACTCATAAAGAACAGGATGAATGTTGGCTATATAGAAGGTTCTTTTGTTCATGGAATCTTGAAGAACTTGGGTTTCGAAGATTACCAGCTCAAAATTTATAAGTCTGCCGAAGAATGCAATGAGCTTTTCACAAAAGGAAGTGCAAATGATGGCATTGCTGCTGCGTTTGACGAAGTTCCCTACGTGCAGCACTTTCTTGGAACTTACTGCTCCAAGTATGCCATGCTTGAACCCAGATTTAAAACTGGCGGCTTTGGTTTTGTAAGTTGTGTCTCTTTCTATGTCTCTGTTAGATATACAAAACTATACATGTTCCTCCACTTTCATGACATGGTATCAGAGCAACACGCTTGCGTTGCATATTCTCAATATTCTCCATGTCATGTATGAAAGAATTAACCACTCATTCATCGTGTATAAGGTAAGTCTTGTACAGCTCTAATACCATGTCATCAGCCAACTCTCCCTAAAGTTTAAGATAGGTGAATGAACAAAAATAGTTTTTATATATCTTTTAGTCTCTTTCATTTTTTCTTTATCTAGTGAGTTAAATGTTGTGGGGTGAATTTGCAGGTGTTCCCAAAAGGTTCCCCTCTTGTAGCTGACATTTCAAGGGCAATCCTAAATGTGACTCAGGGAGACAAAATGAGAACAATTGAGGGCGCATGGTTGAAGGAAAGCAGTTGTTCAGAGTCTAATACAGAAGTTTCTTCTAATAGTCTCAGCCTCGAAAGCTTCTGGGGCCTGTTTCTCATTGCAGGGATTGCTTCCCTCTTAGCACTCATAATCTTTGCAATGACATTCCTATATCAGCACAGACATATCTGGGTACGATATGATCCAAGTACTTCGATATGGAGACGTATTGGAATCTTGCTAAGGATGTTCGACCAGAGAGACTTGAACTGTCACACATACAAGAAAAGTGGAGTGCCAGATAAAAGTGAAACTAGTTGTCCTCATCAATATGGCTTAGGTGCAGTTGAGACCTCCCCAAGTACACACTGCCTACCAAGTCCCTCTAGTCAAACCGAATCAAACTTTTCCTTCAATGGAGACCAAGGAATGTTCAGTCCAGACCGTGGTGATGCTAGTCCATCTGGTTATGCAGCTCATGGTCAAGACATAGAAATGAAGGTCGTGCAAAATATTACTCCAGAAGCGACCCCTGCAAACAACAGATAAAATTAACTCCCAAGCGACGTAGACATCTATAATTGTACAAAAATAACATTAACCACCTAATAGTTGTATTAAAGATTTTCTATGACAGTGCAAGTCAGTAAACGATTTAGGTTCCCCTATCTTTCCCATGTAATTAGGACCTGCTATGTATAACCAAAACAAATTAAGTTTCAATTGCAGGCCAAACTCAACCAGCTGACACGAGCTGGAACCTTGTATGATAGGCCAAACATGATGGGGTTGCGTTTCTTTACATTTCACACATCTTTTTTTTATTATTATTATTTGTCTGACGATACGGACTGAAATATTCCATTCCCATTCCCAGAATTGAGGAACAATTACTGAATACTTCAAGAAGATATACTTGGTTGACTTAACAAGGAATTGCACCCTCTCTATTTCCGACAATAAATTAAATAAAAAATTAAGAAATTCTTATCTTGATAAGAAGAATAATATTTATCTTGATAAAACTAGAGCATTTGTTATCAGCAACAAATCACCAAACAAATCAATCAGAATTATCTTTATTTGTTGCTGATGTGATTCTATTATTATTATTAGGATATGTTTCTATTTATTGATATTGATAGAATTTCATTGTTGTACATTCCCTTTTTAGATTAGCTTTATTTTAGCCTTTTATTTCTTCTTTGTAATTCTATTTAATCAATTTCTGTAAATCAATTAGATACATAACATTATTCTACCAAATCATTCTCTTTTGTGTTTCTTTATGGTATTGAGTGATTGATTATTATGTAAATTATTTGTGAGTTATAAATATTTATTTTGAGAGATTAATGAAATTATGAGAAGATGTGTGTGACTGAGAAGTTTAGTAGAGATATAAAAGAGTTGTGAGATAAAGGAGATTAAATGTCCACAAAGTTTTTATTTGTCAGTTAAATTTTTTATTTCTCTAAAATAGTTTTAATATATAAAATGAAATCGAAACTCTTTTCTTCAAATTATGAATATTATTTTAAATATTTATTATTATATTCTCTAGTTACTTATATTCTACGTTTTGCTAAAACAATAGTTTACTCCAATTTCACCTTTCCGTTTTTTACCACTCTTCATTATAATGGATGGATTCCAAATTGCAATTTACAAGAGGGTGGAAAGATATAGAGAAACATGCATATTAGATTTTTAAAAAAAAATTCTTACTTTTTTTTTATACTTAAGCATTCGTAGTTTCCTCTCTAATTCTGATGTCAATCTTTATTAAATAATTAATTTTAATAAATTACACTAATCTCATGGGAGGTTTATAAAACTAATCTCTAATAGCAAATTTCCTTATTCTAGTCGAACTTTCAAGAAATGCATGTGTTTAGAAAAAATTAAAAATAAACACATTACACAGGGAAAATACTTTTCTTTTTTTATTATTTAAAAATAGATCGTGTTTTTGCACCCAATAAATTCAATTTCCAAGCCCGAAATTCAATTAACCAATGAGACTTTGTAAAAATTTTTGGACCATTAACATTTGAGATTAATTTTAATACATTATCAGTTAAATTTTTTTACACTATTAACTAATTATAGTATTATACATTATAATGAATCTAAATCTTTTTATTTTTTTTCCTCTCAAGTAGTCAATTGTAAGAGAGAGAAAGATATAATTTTTTTCCTCTCAAGTATAGTCAATTGTAAGAGAGAGAAAGACACAAAAGATTATAAAAGATATTTCACACTTTATAACCGGATCTTACTAATAACTTCTTTTATATTTTCTCTCTTACAATTGATTACTTATGAGGAAAAAAATTTGAGAAAATCCTGATCTACATTATCATGTGTGACTTTTAAAATAATTAACGTGAGTATTAAATATTTTTAATAATGTATATCAATATATAATTGAACGGTAGTTACACCGAATCCTTGACATTTAACTGTTATTGTTGTTTATTGCCTTTTGAAGTGATGAATTCTAGCATATTCCTCTAAAGCAATGTTGTCCTGGTATATATAATATCAAGGAAATTGTACAATTAAGATGTCAATATATGACTGTCTTTGTTGTAGAGTTGGAAATCTTGTCAGCTGTGTGCAGGGGCTACTTCCGGAGTCTTTAGGTAGTTCTTGCAGTTGGGCCATCTTGCACAATGGTTATCTCTGTGTCATGAGGTTCATGGCCCTATGGATTAACATTACCATAGTCTGCAGAAAACATTCATTGATCTCCATAAAAGGAGAGGTTTGATTCCGTTTGACTAGATGGAAACGAACTTGGGGGGCAATACGTACTCGTGAAGGACTCAACTGCACTTATGCCATGATGAGTACTACTATTTTCACTTTCACCTTGTTGCACCTCTCTTTTTTTGAAAGCGTGGGAACTCAAGCCTTTTTGGTCAAAGATTTTCAGCATGACACCAATTCGTTTCCATATTGAGGTGTTAGAATTAGATTGAAACCAGATGTATCTATGCTGATAAAGGAATGTAACTACAAAGATGAAAAAAGCTGGAACCGAAGCAAACCCTGCTATAAGGAAAAGGCCCCAGAAGCTATCGAGGCCGAGATTTCTGAAGAGATTGAGGTATAATCAGTCTCTGGACAATTGCTTTCCTGAACCGTGCGTTCTCAATGGTTTTCATTTTATCCCCATGTCACATTCAAGATTGCCCTTGAAATGTCACCTACCAGAGGTGAACCTCTTGGAAAAACCTGTGCAATTATCACCCCAAAAATAGTTGTCAATAGGGTTATATTGTGCAAATTCTTATATGCTCTTGGACGAACCAGGAATTTCAGGCAAGGGGGCAAATGTATCTGTGGTTGAAGCATATGCGAATGAGTTTAAGTAGATAATATCCTTTGTCATCGCTAATCTTTAGATAAAGGTGAGAGGAGAAAAATTTTATATTCTGAATATATTTGTACTAAACTCACATAAGTGCTTGAGATGGGCTTGATTTGTTTGTAACAAGTAAAATGTGATAGGGAGCAGTACACATGGTCTGTATCTCTAGTAGCAAGAATCCAATGTTTAGGTTTAACACTACAGGAAAAAATATACGAAATACTTTATGTGTGTTGCTAATTGGAAGCAACAATTTTGGATGAAGAAATGATATGATTTGTTGAATGAGTGATTGATTGTGAATCATACTGCTGAAGTAAAGCCAATATGACTTTTTGTTGTTCTTCCATTCTGGCTAACATGCTTGATTCATCTTGATTTTCTTTTTGAGAATAAGTTCCATCATCTTCATCTTAGATTCTTCTGTGGTGAGATTATTGACTTCAGTTCTTCTTGGTTTTGTGTTTGGAAGAAATCAATGCTTCTTATAGCATACATCAATATTGTAACCAGCTTTACCACAAAAGCTACATATCTTCAAGGAATTCCCTCTACCTGCAACACTTCTTCTAGAACCAGAGCCAGGAAACTGAGCTCGAAAACTTCTACCACCTCTAGCTCTTCCTCGAGGTGCATAGACATCTGTTGAATGAACCAAAATCTTCGGTTCATCAAATTCTATTGTGAATTTCCTTTCTTGTTGAATAAGCATAGAAAAAACTCTATTTATTGTAGGGAGAGGATCCATCAACATTATCTGTGATCTTACAGAAGAGTACTGCTCATTAAGTCTCTTGAGGAACCTTATTACAAATTCTTTATCCCTGTAACCTTTGATGACAGGAATCAAATTACAATTATAGTGAATTTGACAAGAACATGAAGAAATTGGACGAAAATTCTCTAATTCTTCCCAAACACTTTTCAGCTGAATATAATAATCAGCTACTGTATTGTCTCCTTGTTTAAAAACATAAAATTCTTCTAATAAAGATGAAATTCTAAACGAATCACCTTGATGAAACCTTTCTTTGAGATCATTCCGGACCTTAAGGGTTGTGTTCATCCATAAAACATTCTAAACTATGGAAGAACTTAGTGATCGTGTGATACAAGAAAAAACCAATGTGTTGTAGCAATCCCAGGCTCCATATAGAGGATCTACAACCAATGGTTTTGGGATTGATCCATTCACGAATTGATCTTTGTTTTTCATATGAAGTGTCATCATCATTTCTTGAGACCAAGTGTGATAATTCTTGCTAACTAGAATTGAAGAAACAATGAAAACTTCAGGATTATCGTTCGGATGAATGAAATAAGGACTTGATGGATCTAAAATTGGATTTGGCATTGAATTTGCCATGGATTAACTACATAGTAATTGCGAGAAATGAAAATCACTGGTTTCCAATCAATTCAATCAGAGATGGAGCAGAGCTTCATCTGATACCATATTAAGAGAATGAGATAAAACAATATGACATAGTTTGATAGAATCAATCTAAGATACAAAAATTACATGAAATTCCTTATATACATATATTAAACTACCTAAGAATAAGAATCAGTTGGGCTACTATAACTAACTCTAATATATTATTGTAACTAACTTTAACTAGCAAACTAACTAACTATTGTAGATCAAGACATGTGTCAGTACCTGTATTAATTCATCCGGGTTGATTCTGTGTTAATTCCAATTGGTTGGAATTCTAAGTTTCACACTTTGTTAACATGTATGTATACTTTTCAAAGTCATGACAATGACTATAAATAAAAATATGCTTCCTTCTTGAGAAACACTACTAGAAAAACACGTTTTTGCGGTGGATTTTTTGCGGCGGATTCGAATCCGCCGCAAATGGAGGCATATTTGCGGCGGATTATAATCCGTCTCAAATTTGCGGCAGATTTTGCGGCGGATCCATTTGCGGTGAATTTTGCGGCAGATTTTTCCTCCCCAATTTTTTCCGACTAAACAGTCACCGTAAAAAGTTTTTTTTTTATGAAAAAAGTTTTGCGGCGGATATTTCCGCCGCAAATTATTAAATAAAATAGAATTTTATTTTTAAATTTAAAAAATAAAAATAAAAAACATTTGCGGCGGATGTTGCGGCAGATATTCTTGACGGATAAATTTGGACAGATTTTACTGGCGGATTTTTCTTCAAAAAAAAAATATTTGCGGCGAAATATCCGCAAATCTCGGTGTCTTTTCTAGCGTAAAATATAATTTTTTCGGATAAAAAAAATTTGCGGCGGATAAATCCACGCAAATTCTGCCGCAATTAATTCAAGATAAAATAAAAATTTTAAAAAATATTTAAATAATCACCGCAAAATCATGCAAATCTAAATTTCAATTTGCGATGGAAAAATCCGCCATAAAAATTGATACGTATAATAAAAAATTCTAAATAAAATATTAAAATATTTTGCGGTGAAAAATCATAAGCAAATTATCGCAATTCAAAAATTTGCGTGATTTTTTTCGCCGTAAAAAATCTGCCGCAAAATTAAATCTACTTCATCTTCTTCCTTCTCCCATTTTCATTTTTCTGGCATTCTTTCTCTATTCCTCTCTCCCTTCTCCTTTCTCACTTCCCCTTTCAAGACAAGAGCTTCCATGAGCAACGTTCGTCATCTTCAAGACCTTGAGGTAAGGGGAAAACCTTGTTCTTGACTCATTTTCCTATTCTTTTAATCTTGTTTTTGAGTTGTGACTTGATGTGTGAATTGGGGTTTTGAGTTGTTTTTACTTGTTTTGGCTTGAATCTTGTTAGAAAACTTGAGAATAACATGATTTGGTTTGCTAGAGGCATAAGAACAGTTTTTCATTACCTGTATACCTTGATTTTCATTTGAAATGAGAATTTGGAGTTTTAGGTTTTCAATAACCAAGGATGAGATTTGTAGTGTTTTGATCTATTTTTAGTGAAATCTTTTAGTGTTTTATGTTCCCCATGTTTGTGAACTTGTTTGGGACTTAAACTCACCTAAGCTGGATTGGAGTGGCCAAAATCCAAGATTTTGGCCAATGGAACCGTAATGATTCTGCACGACTCTGAACACGGCCCGTGTCCGAATGGCCGTGTCCGTCTCTCTTGGTGCAAATATAGTGGAAAAGTGCATCAGTAGGACACGGCCCACCCCGTGTCAAACAACACGGGCCGTGTCTTAAGATATAATAAGAATTAGCTTTTGTGCTTTCTTTATGAAAGTTATAGCTCTTTCTCTTAGCTTTCCAAGGATACCTAATTCACCTCATTTCGACATACGTAGCTCAAGTTATGCTCATTTTTGAATTGAAGCAAAGGTCAAGGTTGAAATTGAGAAAAATGCTAAAATGTTGTTTTGGGAAAACTAGCTTTCCTAATTGTGGGGACCTTTCTTGTATGCATTTATAAGTGTGATGAGACCTTAGTAAGAGTGTTTAATAAAGTGTATTCGTGATGCATATAAATCAATTGTTATCCTAATAGATAAGTTTAAAGATTAATTGATGAATTGTTTTGACTTATGTCACTTTTCTATTTAATAATTAAGTAACTTGTTTTATATATAGTAATTGGATTTATTATGAGATTATGTTGTATAAATCTATTATTGAGAATTTTAAATTCTCACCCCAACTTCTGATTTTCATGGTAAATCCAGTATATGATCAAAGCAGGAACGAAAGAAGGCATTGAAGACTCTTGAAGGAGAAATGTCAACAAGCAAAGATGAATCGTGCTTCTGACACTGGTGGATGCTTGCACACTGGTGGTTGCATTTCTACAGGCACCCATGCGCAGAAATTGGTAACTATTATTGCAAGTGGAGAAAGCAATATGTTTTATTATTTTGTTATTAATTTTTTTCTCATTATTATAGGCTAAGACTTTGGGTAGAGAGCCCACAGTTGATGAGACGTTTCGTCATGTACATTTGAGGAAAGAAATGCATGGGTTTCTACAAAAGTTAAGGATTTATATGTTAGTCTTTCTTTAGAAATTATTGCCTTTAATATTACAATCATGTTATAACAATAACCATAAGAATTTTTTATTTCCATCCTTAGGAGGAATTCAAAACAAAAGAATCGAACAATCTTCTCGGTGCTTTCAAATGAAGAAGGGACATCGGTATACAAATGACCAGTCAGAGCTTTGGATTAAAAGCTGTTGGCGGTCCTAAGAAGGGTCGTGTTTATGGCCTTGGTTCTCAAGCATCTATTTATGATCATGGAGATTCATCTTCCTCAAGGCCTATGTCGACTCAAGTTCTGAAAGCACGTTATTAATCAAGTTAAGTAATAATTTGTAATATTTTGTATTAATTGATTTTTGTATTTTGATAGATGTAGTCAATCATTTTATTTTTCGTATTTTTGGTTAATTCATTATTCGTGAAATGAATTGATGAATTTATGTTTACATATATTAACCAGGTTAAGGAGCGATTAAAATAGGAGATGTTGGATCGTGTTCAAGCAGATTCAACGGCAAATGGAGCAAAGAAAGCCAACAACGTGAGGCGAGTGGAAAATGCGATTTGAACAATAACACACGAACCAAATGATTAAGGAGCTGAAATCATATGTACAAGCCGTTGGCATCAAGCCAACAACTACAACTAACGAAGTGAATAGTGAAGATGATCATGATGAAGATGACAATGATAATGAGGATTATTAAACTTTGTATTTGAACAAACTTTGTATGCGATTTCTTATGTTTGTCTTATGGATTGATTAAATGCATTGACAGGTTAAAATTCATGTATGTGTGGATTCTGACAGGTTGATTAAATGTTTATTTTATATTGTGGATTTTGAATATTCAATTTAATTTTTTTAATATTCAAAAAAATTTGCTGACAGATTTTTGGCGGAAATATCACGTATAAATTTGGGTAGATTTTTGGGCGAAAAAATAATTAGCGGCGGAAAAATCCGCCGCAAAACACAAATTTTGCAAATTAGCAAGCGGAAAAATAACAAATTAGTCCTTTTCCGGCAACTATGCCGACATGTCACCGGAGAGTTTTTGCGGCGGAAATAAAAAGCAAACTATTTTCGTGACCATATGACCGAATATAAATCCGTCACAAATTGTTAATTTATGAATTTTCGATGATTGCTGCGGATTTATCCTTCGCAAATCTCCTTTTTTCTTGTAGTGAAATATATAATTCCAATTCCAAGTGCATCTGAGTTCACTAAGAACATCAAGGATTGCCCGGCTAGCTAGCTTCATATTCCAAGACAAGATGGTGAAGAATCATGCTATCAAATTTGTTTACTCTCTGATCTTGGTTAGTTGTTTCTTGTTGGGCGTGGCACAAAGAAACGATAAAGTGGCAGTGAAAGTGAAAGTGAAAGTAGGAGCTGTGCTTGATCTTGGTGAAACCGTTGGGAAGATGGGGTTGAGCTGCATCAACATCTCCTTCTCAGACTTCTATCTCTCTCATTCTCATTACAGCACCAGGCTCCATTTCATCATCAGGGACTCCCACAGGGACGTCGTTACTGCCGCTACAGAAGGTTTCCCCCTCATTTCTCTTTAGTTTAGTCTCCATCTATTGTGTTGTGTCTACTAAATGCTTGTCATAAATTAATTGTTGCATTACAAGGTTTTAAAATAATCAATCTTCTAGGAAACAAATTAATATGGTATTTACTATTAAAATAATCAATCTTCTAGGAAACAAATTAATATGGTATTTACTATTAACGAGTGATTAGAAGCATTTGATATCTTAGAAAGAAACTAAAAAAGCACCCATAAATTATAGCTTGCATTATGGCAATGTGCTGACTGGACAGTTGAATAAATTAGAAAATTATTTTGTAAGAAAGGAATTCGAAGTTTGAACTTTGTACACAGGTCAAAAATAACAACGCGTAGCTATAGCTACTATGCTTTGTGTATTCTTGCATATAATTTTATTATATTATCTTTACAAATATTTATAAAAATTAGAAGAGAAAATAATAAGAAAATAATAAATGAGTTTAGGGTTTCTGAAGGTTAAGGTTTCTGCATGTCGTTGCATGATGGACAACATGATTGCACCATGGCAAATCTTGTTTCCTGAATCTATTGCTCCCTTGGTCTCTTCTACTTCATCCTCTCCTCCTCCTTCTATTCCCAAGCCGCCACCTGCTTCTTCTTCTTCTTCTTCTCCTTCTCCTCTAAGGAAATTTTGCACAAGCCATTAACAATGCTTGTGATATTCCTTTGAGTCAACTTCCGATCCCTTGTATGAAGGGTGATGCCCTTGCGGTGAAAATCCCAGAAAAGGAATACAGGGTTGGGATTGAAGGGTGCAAAAATAATTGTCATGGACGCTTACTTTTGTATAAGGGAGATTCTCTATTAAAGGTGAATGACTTGCGACAAAAGCTTTTGAAATTATGGAATCCTTTGGGACAGTGGAAGATGATTCCAATTGGCAAGGGGTTCTATGAATTCACTTTCTCATCGGTTAAGGATATGAGGAGAGTTTTGGCTGTTGGTTCTTGGGTTGTTTCTCCTGGACCGTTGCATTTGTTCTCCTGGACCCCAGATTTTAAACCTAACATGGTCAAACAAACTAACACTCAATGTTGGATTCGTATTCATAATCTGCCTCAAGAATATTGTAGGCCTAAAATTCTTTTTGCAATTGCTAGAGGCATAGGAGTTCCTCTTTCTCTAGATGATGCAACAATCAGCCGAACTCTTGGTCATTATGCACGAGTTTTAGTGGACTTTGATTTGATGACAACGATACATGATCATATTTTAGTTGAGACAGAAGGATTTGCTTTTAAGGTTGATATTGAATATGAGTTTCTGCCTGCTTTTTGTTCTTCTTGTAAGGTTATTGGGCATTCTATTTCAAATTGCAAGAAGATGGCTCAATATCACAATTCTGGTCAAGAACATATTAAGAAGGATCTGAAGGGTTTCTTGAATGCCAAGAAAACATCTGCTCGTTATGTGCCTAAGGCTGCTGTGGAGAATGATGATGCTGCTTTGAAGTCTAAGGGAAAGGAAGTAATTTTTTATAACACTCCTCAGTTGTTGCAAGGAGATTCTAGTAATAAAAATAATCAAGATCAGATCATTGATTGTACTATGGTAGATGAGCCTGTTGACAGAACCGAATTAGGTGGGGTGAACAATGTTGCTATTTCGGGTCAGAAACTGCAGGAAATCAAAAATCCAATTTTAGGATTTGTTATCAACAATGAGATTGTTAATGCTGAGAATAATACACAGAGGAATTTAATTGAGCATCATAATGAGGGCGTTATCATTCAAGAAGAATTTGTGCAAAATACTCATGAGGGACAAGGTAATCATAGAAGGACTCCAACTATAATTCAGAGTGAATTTTCTCCAAAGGAGTCACAGCAATTTACTACTAATGAAGTGGTGCAAGAAACTCCTGTTGAAAGGCAGCAAATACACTCTATATCTACTAGATTCCTTATAGCTAACCAGGGCGCACAACAACTCCAATCTGTTAGTTCAGGTACCAGCATTCAGCAAGTTGACAACACACATGAAAAGAATGAAGTGGTTCAGAATGATTTAAGAGTAATTAATATGAGTTGGGATGAGATGGTTAATCAGGAATTAACTGATGATATTCAGGAACAGTCTCAAGATGATGCAGAAGAAGGATTTGAAATAGCCTTAACAAAATCTCAAAAGAAGAGGTTAAGGCAGAAAAATAGAAGGATCTAGAAACCAGATGGGCAGCTAACCCGAATAAGGGCAAGAGGACCTAGAAATCTTGCCTAATGAAGTGCATCTATTAGAATGTTAGAGGCATTGCCAACCCCTCAACTAGGTTGGTCTTAAAAAAGTTTTGTGTTCTTCACAAACCAGATTTTGTTTTTGTTTTTGAACCTTGGATGATGTTGGATAAATTTCCCTCGAAATTCTGGAATAATTTGAACCTAAGAATTTTTGCAGTTAATGAGAGAGATTCTTGAAGTCCTAACCTGTGGTGTTTGTGTTCTGAACAATGGAACCCTACTGTTATTACAAAGTTTTCTCAACATGTTTCCTTTACAGTCATGGTAAATAGTCAAGCTATTAGTTTCTCTGCTGTATATGCTTCATCTACTTATCTGAAATGGAGAATTCTTTGGCATGAGTTAAATGTTTTGCAAGCTGCTCATGATATGCATTGGTGTTTTATAGGAGATTATAACTCTGTACTTGGTGCACATGAATATAGAGGAAGTGGTTTACCTTCAAAAATTTCATGTGAGGAATTCCAAACTTGGACAACATCTAATAGTTTGCTGCATTTACCTACAAAAGGTGCTCAATACACTTGGTCAAATGGTAGGAAATGAAGAGCTTTCACAGAGAAACGGTTGGACCGAGATATTTGTAATGATGGATGGATGAATTTCTGGTGTAGCATCTCTTGTTGTACCTTAACCAAGAGTAGGTCTGACCATTTTCCTTTATTGCTAGATTTAAAAAAGGATGACACTAAGCATTTTTCCTCATTTAAATTTATGAAGATGGGGTCTAGACATCCGGATTGCATTAAAATAGTACAGGATTGCTGGAAGGAGAAGGTAGTTTGCTGCCCTATGGTAATTCTTTCAAATAAGCTTAAGTCTTTAAAGTTAAAGCTTAAAGAGTGGAACAAAACAGTGTTTGGTGATGTGAATTTAAATGTGACAGCTGCCATGCAGAACCTGGATTCAGTCCAAAAACAGATTCATGATAATGGTTATTCGGATATGTTGGCTAACCTTGAGAAATCTGCACAGATAGAGTTGGAGAAAGCTTTGCAATTCCAAGAAGATTACTGGCAAGAGAAGTCTAGATTGAATTGGTATTTGCAAGGTGATAGGAACACTCAATTTTTCCATAAAATTGCAAAGGTAAGGCCTGTTACTAAGCAATTGAGTGTCTTAAAGCATGATGATATGATATTAAGCTCTGCATCTCAGATTAAAAACCATGTTGTTAGTTACTTTGACTCCATTTTCAGTTCTGAGAATAATTGCACAGATAATGAGTTGGTTGATGAGGTTATTCCTAGACTTGTTATAAGTGACGACAACACTATGCTTGAGAGTTTGCCTTCTGTAGAAGAAATAAAACAAGCTATTTTTTCCATGAACACTGATGTTGCTCCGGGTCCAGATGGCTATGGTGTTTTCTTCTATCAAACTTATTGGGACATTATAGCTGAAGATGTTATCAATGTTGTGCTTCAATTCTTTAACAGTGGTTGGATGCTTCCAAATCTAAATGTAAACTTAATGGTTCTTATTCCAAAAGTTGCTGGAGATAAGAGAATTGATCAGTATAAGCCCATTGCCCTTGCAAATTTTAAATCTAAGATCATCACCAAGGCTTTAGCTGACAGGTTAGCAAGGATTGCGCCTCATATTGTGTCTACCAATCAAAGAGGGTTCATTCAAGGAAGGCAAATCTCTGATTGCATCTGCCTTACTTCAGAGGCCATTAATTTAATTGACAAAAGGAATTTTTGAGGTAATTTGGCCATGAAAATTGATATTAGAAAGGCTTTTGATATCTTAGATTGGAGGTTTCTGTTAAAAGTCCTTTATGCCTTTGGATTTAGTCAAAAGTTCTGTAACTGGATTGAAACCATCCTCTTGTCAGCCAAATTGTCCATATCTGTCAATGGCAAGGCTTCTGGATATTTTTCATGTAAAAAAGGGGTTAGACAAGGAGATCCATTGTCCCTTTTGTTATTTTGTCTTGCAGAGGAAGTGCTAAGCAGAGGTATCTCTAAGTTGGTCTAGGATGGAGAGTTATCTTTAATGTCTGGTCCTAGAGGAACTCATGTGCCCTCTCATGTTCTTTATGCAGATGATGTTATGATCTTCTGTAAAGGAACTCAAAAGAATATGCATTCACTGATGGGTTTGTTTCAAAGGTATGCTGTTGTTTCTGGTCAAATTATCAACCCTTCTAAATCTACTTTTTTATTCTAGAGCAATATCTAGTAAAAGGCAAGCTAAGATAACTGATATTCTGGGTTTTGCTGCTGGAAAACTGCCATTCATCTATCTTGGTGTTCCTATTTTTAAAGGGAAGCCTAGAGTCATGCATTTACAACCTATTGCCGACAGAAATAGATCCAAACTTGCAGCTTGGAAAGCATCTCTACTGTCCATTGCTGGGAGAGTTCAGCTAGTGATGACTGTTATTCAGGGTATGATGCTGCATAGTTTCTTGGTTTATACTTGGCCAGTTAGTTTGCTAAAAATTGTAGATAGATGGGTTAGAAATTTCATATGGTCAAGTGATGTTGATCATAGAAAGATGGTGATTATAGCCTGGCATAAAGTATGTTGTCCAACTAACGAAGGTGGATTAGGAATTAGATCACTAAGAGATATCAATAATGATGCTGCACTAAAGCTATGTTAGGAGTTTACTCAGTCTAGCAATCAGCGGGCCTGTTTATTAAGGGCAAGAGTTCTCAGAAATAATAAACCAATTCATTATCATGTTGCATCCTCAATTTGGCATGGTTTAAAGGATAAATATTCTACTGTCCAACAAAACACAATTTGGCAAATTGGTTCGGGTTCCTTAGTGAGTTTTTGGACTGATCCATGGCTATCTTAGCCATTAGTCTCCCTATTAAATATTCCACAGCAATGTCATAGTTATCTGAATGCTAAGGTAAATGATTTCATGAGCAATGGTAGGTGGAAAATACCAGTTTCCTTGCTGCAGCAGTGCCCTTTTCTTTACTCTGAGCTAAAACAGATTTCCATCCCTGCTACTCCATGTGAAGATGAACTGATTTGGAAGCATACCAATTCGGGTGAGCTAACTTTCAAAGATGCTTATTTATTTCACAAACCAATTGGCCAAGTCCTGTAATGGGGAAAGCTTATCTAGAATGCTGTCATACCACCTTCTAGGTCCCTTCTTGCTTGGAGAATTCTGCATAACAGATTAACAACATATGAGAATTTGTTACAAAGGGGCTGTGTGGTTGTATCGTCTTTGTGAGATAGCAGCTGAATCCACGCATCACCTGTTCTGTAAGTGTTTTTTCGCACAACAGATTTGGAAATGGTTGAGTGAAACCATTAATCTTAATGTCGATACATCTTCTATACATGGTATTCTCTCTGTGTGCAATAATAAGTTTTCTCCACAAGTAAGGGATGTTGTTCTCGCAGCTGTTATAAATTCAATCTGGGTTATTTGGAATTGTATGAATAATCTCAGATTTGATAATAAAAAAACCTCATTGAAAACTGCAATTCACATGATTACTTCTTACGTCTCATTAGCTGGGAATAATAGTAATGACCATATGTTTTTTACTATGCAAGATTCTATGATTTTGAAAGCTTTTGCAGTTGATGGAAAGCCAACTAAGGCCCCAGTTATAAAAGAAATCAGCTGGTGTGCTCCTCCTTGTTACTGGATCAAATGCAACATAGATGGTGCAGTTAGAGGATCTCCTGGTCTTGCTGCTTGTGGAGGTATCTTCAGAGATAAGAGTGGAGCAACTTTAGGTTGTTTTGAGCTTAATCTTGGTACATCCTATGATCTACAAGCAGAGCTAATGGGTGCTATGACAGCTAAAGAGATGGCTTTCAAGAATGGTTGGTATAAATTTTGGTTGGAGTGTGATTCCATGCTAGTTATTCAAGCTTTCAAGTCTACTAGCATTGTTCCTTGGAGGCTGAAGATTAGATGGAAGAATTGCATAGAATTGACTAAAAAAATATGTTTCTTTGCTTCACATATTTTTTGTGAAGGCATTAATTGTGCAGATAAGCTTGCCTCTCATGGAATTACTATTCATGGTTTTCATTGGTGGAATATTATTCCTAATTTCATTAGTGAAGATTTTTATAGGAATAGAGTAGGATTACCTATTTACAAGTTTAAATAATGCTTGCAAGGGTTTTGATTTATGTCCCACTTGCCTTTTGTATTTTTCCTTCTTTTTTAATAAAATTTTTTATGTGGTGCAAATGATTGGTGTTGTTGGAATATCAGCATAGTTAGGATGTCAGTTATCACAGTGATGTCTTTGCATGTCAACTCTTTTACTAAAAAAAAAGAATTTAATAGAATTTATTACACACTTTTTCCCTAATTTTTTATAAATATAAAAATAATGTAATACAATTATATACACACAAAAATATCTCAGTTTTTGTCAACTCATTTATCGCAAATGGTAGAAGAGAGAGACGGGAGCGCAAGAAAATGTGCTCGGCTGACGGCACTGTTATTGTCCTGTTTGTTTTCTTTCTTCTTCCCTGTCCTCTTTGTTCTGATTCAAAGCACGTGGCTTAGATATAGGCTTTGAGTTAGGCTAAGTTACGAAGGACATTATTATTTGATATGTTAACAAAAAAGTACACTATGAATAAATAAATGAAGTAAAAAGGAAAAAAACAATATCCTTTTGTTTTAAAGCTGAGAAAAAAGTATCACCGCAACGTTGGACTAAATAATAATGAACTTAAACACTTTAAATATATAGTTAGGAACTTAATTTTTGGTTTATTTGTATGTAAAAATGCTGTTGGAACTGGTTTTCTTCTTCGAAATCATCGCGGTACATTAGTCTTTCGAAAATAATAAAGTAATACCCTTTAATATCATTTATAAAGCAAAAAAAATACCGCATGAAAACTTTAAAAAAAAATCAAAAAAAAGTAATACCCTTTAATATCATTTATAAAGCAAAAAAACAAAAAAAGTAGGATCCTTTATATCCTTGAATAGAGTCAAAACAAAAATATTTTTTTACACCCACTTTGATGCCCATAAGATGTGATAATTAAGATAATAAAGTCAATTAAGAAAGAAATTATTACCAATTAATTAAGAGAGGCATGTAATTTTTTTCTTATTAGACGTTAGTATATTTTATTGAGGAAAAAGGGAGAAGGAACAAAATATTTTAATCTATTTGAAAGCTTGACAAATATTTTTTCTTTCTACCAGAACTGTTTTTTATTAATTACATAAATATATTACTGAATTTATGTATTTGATGATAAACAGCTCTAGATCTCATAAAAAATGAGGAAGTGCAAGCTATCATGGGGCCAACAACAACAATGGAGGCAAACTTTGCGATCAGTCTTGGAGACAAAGCTGACGTGCCCATTGTGACCTTTTCAGCAACAAGCCCTTCTCTTACTTCGCTTCAGAGTCCATATTTTTTTCAAATCGCGACAAAACGATTCAACTCAAGTCAAAGCCATCAGCGCAATGGTCCAAGCTTTTAGGTGGAAAGAAGTAGTGCCCATTTACGTAGACAATAGTTATGGGAAAGGAGTCATCCCATGTTTAACCAATGCCCTGCAATAAGCCTATGTCCGCATTCCCTATCTCAGTGTCATTTCTCTTCTAGCCACTGACGAAGCTATTTCTGAAGAGCTCTACAAGTTGATGACAATGCAAACAAGAGTCTTTGTTGTGCACATGACGCCACGTCTTGGCTCTCGTCTCTTAACCATAGCAAGGAAGATTGGAATGATGGGCCAAGGCTATGTTTGGATCCTAACCGATGGTATGGCTAACTTTTTCAACTCCTTTGACTCCTCAGAAATGGAATCCATGGAAGGAGTATTGGGTGTTAGGCCTTATATTCCAAGAACAAACGAGCTTGATTATTTTAAGGTTAGGTGGAAAAGAAAATTCCTACAAGACAATCCAACACTTGTTAACACAAATTTGAATGCTTTTGGAATATGGACTTATGATGCTACCACCGCATTAGCAATGGCAGTTGAGAAGGTTGGCACCACCAACTTTGCCTTCAATGGGAGCAACAACACTTCAAGCAACGTGACTGATCTTGAATATGGCATTGCACAAAATGGTGAGAAGCTGCGTGAAGCGCTGTCAAACACTAGATTCAAAGGCCTCAGTGGGGAGTTCAATGTTATTGGTGGGCAGCTGCAAGCATCAACATTTGAGATAGTTAATGTGATTGGTAACGGGGAAAGGAGGGTAGGATTTTGGACGCCCCAGATGGGACTAACTAGAAATGTGGATACAAAAAGCCCAAGCATATATTCTACTTCTAATAACAATCTAGGAACCATTATATGGCCAGGGGATACGGACTCTGTTCCAAAGGGTTGGGAAATTCCCACTAATGGGAAGAAGTTGAGGATAGGAGTTCCAGTCAAAGATGGTTATACTGAATTTGTGAAAATAACCCATGCCCCTAGTACCAATTCTACAGATGTCACTGGCTTCTGCATTGATGTCTTCAAAGTTGTGGTGGAAGTGTTGCCTTATGCCCTACCATATGAGTTTATTCCATTTGCAAACTCCAGTGGTGAGATGGCAGGAACATATGATGATTTGATCAGCCAAGTTTATTATGGGGTAACTCTCTTTCTGTCATACCTTCCCATGAACCCCCTCTCTGTTTTCACTTGTCATTAATGAATTGAATTTTCTTCAAAAACAATCTCATGCAGATTAATTTTTAGTTAGACATTATTTACACATGTTAAATAATGATTTAAATACCTAAAAGATGATGTGTTAGATTGTGTCTAACTAAGAATTTCTCCTTCTATGTATCCATAATTTCAATACCCAAGAAAATGCATTTCTTACTCTTTCCAATGAAATGAGATAAGATCATATAAAAGTGATTTTGGATTGGCAGAAGTTTGATGCGGTGGTGGGGGATATAACGATCATTACAAACAGGTCCAACTATGTTGATTTCACATTGCCGTACACAGAATCTGGTGTGACAATGGTTGTTCCGTTAAAAGACAGCTGGAAGAAGAATGCGTGGGCCTTTTTAAAGCCGCTGACATGGGATCTTTGGGTAACAACGGCTTGTTCGTTTGTATTCATTGGATTTGTAGTGTGGGTCCTTGAACACCGAATAAAGCAAGATTTCAGGGGGCCTCCATCTCATCAGATTGGCACAAGCTTATGGTTTTCTTTCTCAACCATGGTGTTTGCCCATCGCAAGTGCCACTCATCAATTCCCAGAAAATGATTGAAATTAGCACCACTTGATAGTAGTACCTTCAAGCACATTGTTCACCAAAGATATATGATCTATGAGCTATATTATAAATGTTAACTTTCCCATTTCACAGGGGAGAAAGTGGTGAGCAACTTGGGTAGATTTGTGGTGATAGTATGGGTTTTTGTGGTTCTAATTCTATCTCAAAGTTACACTGCGAGCCTCACTTCCCTCTTAACAGTTGAACAACTACGCCAAGCTATTACTGACTTTCATCAACTCATAAAGAACAGGATGAATGTTGGCTATATAGAAGGTTCTTTTGTTCATGGAATCTTAAAGAACTTGGGCTTCGAAGATTACCAGCTCAAAATTTATAAGTCTGCAGAAGAATGCAATGAGCTTTTCACAAAAGGAAGTGCAAATGATGGCATTGCTGCTGCGTTTGACGAAGTTCCCTACGTGCAGCACTTTCTTGGAACTTACTGCTCCAAGTATGCCATGCTTGAACCCAGATTTAAAACTGGCGGCTTTGGTTTTGTAAGTTGTGTGTCTCTTTCTATGTCTCTATTAGATATATAAAACTATACATGTTCCTCCACTTTCATGACATGGTATCAGAGCAACACGCTTGCGTTGCATATTCTTAATATTCTGCATGTCATGTATAAAAGAATTAACCACTCATTCATCGTGTATAAGGTAAGTCATGTACAGCTCTAATACCATGTCATCAGCCAACTCTCCCTAAAGTTTAAGATAGGTGAATGAACAAAAATAGTTTTATATATCTATTAGTCTTTCTTTCATGTTTTCATCCTCTAGTGAGTTATAAATGTTGTGGGGTCAATTTGCAGGTGTTCCCAAAAGGTTCCCCTCTTGTAGCTGACATTTCAAGGGCAATCCTAAATGTGACTCAGGGAGACAAAATAAGAACAATCGAGGGCGCATGGTTGAAGGAAAGCAGTTGTTCAGAGTCTAATACAGAAGTTTCTTCTAATAGTCTCGGCCTTGAAAGCTTCTGGGGCCTGTTTCTCATTGCAGGGATTGCTTCCCTCTTAGTACTCATAATCTTTGCAATGACATTCCTATATCAGCACAGACATATCTGGGTACGATATGATCCAAGCACTTCGATATGGAGACGTATTGGTATCTTGCTAAGGATGTTCGACCAGAGAGACTTGAACTGTCACACATTCAAGAAAAGTGGAATGGCAGATAAAAGTGAAACTTGTTGTCCTCATCAATATGGCTTAGGTGCAGTTGAGACCACCCCAAGTACACACTGCCTACCAAGTCCCTCTAGTCAAACCGAATCAAACTTTTCCTTCAATGGAGACCAAGGAATGTTCAGTCCAGACCATGGTGATGCTAGTCCATATGGTTATGCAGCTCATGGTCAAGACATAGAAATGAAGGTCGTGCAAAATATTACTCCAGAAGCGGCCCCTGCAAGCAACTGATAAAATTAACTCCCAAGCGACATAGACATCTATAATTGTACAAGAACTAGAATATTTACCCGTGCCATGCACGGCTAACATATATTATTATTGTCTATCAAAAAATTTGAATTGTTATAAAAAATAAATCATGCTTTAAATTTAAACAATTTTTTTTTTGTTTCTACGTTAATCTATCAATTAAAACACATGACATTTGTTTCTTTTTTGTTTTTTAATTCATATGAGAGAAAATTTAAATTTGCAAATTGTATATCATAAATATTCAAAATATAATGAGAAACCAAAAATAGTATAAAGTCATCTAAGAATCATCAAGCACAATACATAATCATTTTTAATAAAGTTTCTTTTATTCTAGTGTGTTTACCTGTGCAACGCATGGTTTACAATTTCAATTACGTTATATACTTATGTTGATGAACCATTCTTTTGATACAAATGACTACGAACCTTCTTACCATCTACATTTATATATGCATTTGAATGTAGAATGTTTGGACCACATAATTGGATGTATAAAAAAAATTAAGATGTTATTTTGATAAAACCCCACATAAATATTTGCAAATACAACTACTTATTTTAGAGAAAAAACAATAAATCAGATATGGATTACAGAACGAGCATGACATTAGTTTATTGTGCCCGCTAAATAGAGTGCCAGGGATTATTAGCATAAATAAGAGATAACAATAATTAACAATACATTTAGCATCCCTAGTGTGTATGCGAGAAGAAAAAGAATTTATAACAATGAACTATTTATAAGCACGATAAAAATGTCATATTTTCACTCAAGTAGTAATGTAGATCCCTTTTTACATCTCAAGTCAGTTAACACAAATATACAATAAATATAAAGGAAAAAAAAGTTAAGACTTAATAGACAAAAAACTTCAAATCCTAAACAAAACATAGCATGTATGTCTAACATGCAATATAGCTACGTATAAAACATGCAATAGCACTACATTAGCGAATCCATTATTCCTATCTCTCACAAAAACACAAAAGATCTCAAATGCTACTTCCACCCTCATACAAACCTTCTTCGGCTTGCATATGATCGAAACAAACACACCATTAACAACATTCGATGCCCAAAAATCAAAGACATCTCCCTTATTAGCCAAGGTTTTTCTTGGCAAAACTTGTACCAGCCTATTCTAATTTAGCATTCTGTTTCTTTTCTATTAGGCCACAACAGTTGACAATCAACATGTTGTCCATTTCCGACAAACAGCCTAATATGTGATTACAGGCTCACCAACACGGATCGAACGAAATCAGCAAGGATAGTCTTCAATTAACAAACTAATACCCAAATAAGTTGTTGAATAAAAAAGACAAAAAATTAAACATGAGTTCAGTCATATTAAAAAAATATAGTAATACTAACCAAGACTTGCTTTTTAGAAGCTTGTGGCCGACTAAGGTTCACTTCCTATGCATATTTTATAGTTTCAGTTTCAGAATCTGAAACCAATTCAACCACTTCTACATCTTTACTCTTGGGTAATCAACCTCCCATTATATTATCAGAGTCTGATATTGAACTTATTCCTTCCAAGATATTTAAATGAGATTAAAAAAATCATTCAAACCATAGAAAGACCTCAAATCCATTAAGTAATTCGAAATCCAAGCATATACTCTACCAGAATTCAAACTTACTTCAAAGTAATTTCTCCCTGGATCTTGTAATTCAAGAATACCTACCAATTGATGTCTCCATGAGTGATAAAATTACTTGGGAATTATGGCAACATTTTGGAATTAAAGGAAAAATCAAATGCACTTTTAGCAGGCACACTTGAACTGGTAATCCATATTCAAGATCCAGAAGGCACACTTGACAAACATTTTTCAATTTACTACATGTTTGACAGATTTTAGTTTTCTTATATCATGCATCCTGACCAGGTCTCCATCTGAAAATAGTAGAAGGCCGTGTACAAATCTTATACTCCTTATCGCACTATATTCGTTTGTGATACACACAACAAAAAGCAATTAAATAAACAATTGGATTCCTTTATCTAACCTCTGATGAAACATGTTGAAAACTGAAAATTATTAATTGTGCATATTTATGGACTCCCTGAACACTTTGTCTTTTATAGTGCAATAGGAAATCATGATATAATGGCAGTCTCAAGATTAACAACTTAGTGGAAGACAAGCATAATGCATAACGAAAAATTTAAGTAATTACTTATCTTTAAAATTACTAAATAATGTAAGAACCACAACAAAACTTAGTTTTATTTCCAAGGATCCTCAATCCTATTTAAACTAAAAAGAATATTGCTTTTTTAATCAAAGAGTTCCAAGTTCAGACAATTCAAAACAAAACCATTGGCTTGCCTAAATAAGAATAAAGTTTCAAACTCAACACTTGTATATGAAAAAATTTTCATGTCATGCATCCTCAAAGAAACCCATAGCTAAAAGTGCAAAATATAACAAATGGAAAATGAACTTTTCATAGTTAGTTATATAATAAGGTCCCTGGTCAATTAGTTTGAATAGAAGCTAGAAGTTGCTAGAAATACCATATTTGATAGTACATTAGCTACAATGAACCTAAAATCTTTAGAAATTGTGGCATATTGGATTAAATGATGAAATTGTTCACTGCAAAATAGGCTGAAAGCCTGAAACAAATGCATAAATAAAATAATAGGAAAATTCTTCACTAAAGTCAGATTGTTAACAATTCTTTCCAATACAGTAGCTAGGTAGTCCACTCCATTGCAACCTGTAAACATGGGAAAGTTATAAGAATATAAAAAATTGTAGTGAACATTAGGATAGCTATAAAAACTGAATTATTAAAAATCTTATAGCCTAAAAACAATATTCTAGAATATATACATTCCCTAATTCAACAAAGCCTAATTGGCCTAAAATATTAAGATAGTTACTTGCATATTATCATATGTTAGTGAGTTAGTTACCTATATCACAGTCACACCACCATACAATTTTGCAATTCTTTCTTTAAGTTTGTCCTTTTCATACTTCTATGAAAACATTGCCAATGAGGCACTTGGAAAGATAAGGAAAGAAAAATGATTCTTTTCTGCTTTAAAAATTAGCTATGATACAAACTAATGATTCAATAACATACCGAACATAGCATAGTCTAGACATGCTTGACAGGTTCGTTTTTAAGCTTACACAATTGTTAATTTGCCTATTCTAAGTTAGTGACTTATAAGTACAAAAGGTGCATCCTGTACATATCCCCTTCATCAATAGGCACTCTATGAAGGACATAAATTCAATTCAAACCACAAAATCTTTCTTAATTGGAAAAATACAAAGCAGAGGTATCATCCCTTAAAACTTTAACAACTAATAATTATAAAATGTCAAAACACAGAAGCAACCATCACAAAGTCGCCTTAATCAAAATGAGAACCATCTTATCAAAGACACATTGGACAAATGTGTGTTATAACTTGACAATCTTATTTCTTCTATGGATCTGCTATGTGAGATTACCATATACCCTCTCTATGTGTCTGTTAATGAAACTTCTTATCTTATTTGTATGATGAGGGGATGTCAAACTTTTCATTCACCTCCTTTAATTTAACTAACAACAGCATGCTTGCATGTGAAAGTAAGTCTACTTAAGGCTTATACCACAAAGTTGATTAAGAGACTATCCATACATAACTTGGCAACAAATAAAAAAAATAAAAATACAATTATGAGAAGTAAACAATCATGCAATCAAAATATTCCATTGTATTCACTTGATGGGAAAAATTTATTTAGAGAAGTAGTTAGTACCTTAGCACTGGAAATCAACTGTCTCCTTATTTGGATATCAGTACTAAGACCAGAGTATGTGACTTCAAAATGCACTTGTCTCTATGTATCAATAAGCCACATGTTAATTAATTTAAATCTTATAAGAATTTACCATAGGCACATGCTCCTTTTGATTTTTAGAAAAATGAAAGTCAAGATCAAACATGAGTAGCTGCTTTAAGCATAGGTTGCTTCAATCTAAAGAGCAAATTCATTAAGAAATCTATTTAAATAATATCTACCTACAAGTAATTATTTTCAACATCAACATTCGCCTAGCATTACAAACCTACACAATTGGACAACAACGTGCACATTTTGCATGCTCACTTTCATTAATCCATCAAATATAAAAATTTAGCAATCCTCCATTCTCTCAAATGCCATATCAAACGCAATCTGATTCAATGGCTTCACAACCACCAAATTATAGGCCTTCAAAATAGGGATACTCGAATTGAGGGCCTAAGTTTTCATGGAGCACAAATCAAACACCTACTTCATTTGGGATTCCTTGTCAAATATGAATTAGAGACTTCCGAGAGAGGAAAGAAAAACCACAAATTAATCAAACAAAAAATAATAAAATTAGTATTGAGCACAGAACAATGGCAAACCTTCATCTTCCTCCTCTGTCTTAAGAAAAGAAAGAAAATCAGTAAGAGAGCAAATGAGAACCCATAAATAATTACTGCAAAACTCGCCTAAATGCCCATACATAGCCCACCCTAGGTGTCTTAAACTCCTCTAATCACTTAAACTTAATTTTCAAAGTAGAGAATAGTATGAGAGCATAGCATTAAAGAAGATTAAAAAATAACAACATACAAAAATAATAACTTAAAAGTCCTAAATCTAATCTTTATTTCTCAAGAGCAAACTGTATATGTCATGAATTCGTATTACTAAATGTTGGAATGCAATTTGACGTTCAAGATCAATCCAAAAGTAACCAAACAGGCTGAGCTAAAAAAAAGTAAAAAAAGAAGTCCCAAAACAGAGCATACTCACAATGGAAAAGATTGGAAAATAAAAGTAGAAAAGTCATAGTCACATTCATATATCACCAATTTCATAAGATGCCTCATTTTAGACTCTAAAATGCCTTTATAGTTCATACACATAGAAAAAGCCATAACTTCTAGTAAATATACAATTTAAAAAAAATTGATTAAAATAAAAAAATTATATCTTTTGAGTTTACTAAACTTCACAACTAGTGTTGCACATAAGAGCATGGAAAAATGTTATACCTAAATCTTGAACATGATCCAAAGAGAATGTGATACTATGAAAAAATTATACCTTTTGAGTTAATTTTCGTAGCTTTACGTCTCCACCATCTTTGGAAAAATGCCTATATGAGAAGAATTATATATATATATATATATATACACACACACACACACACACACACACACTCAGCATTTTAATTAAACCCACCAATCAGAATGCGATCAAGAAATTTTATTGAAGATAACTTTTATTGAAGGAGTGATATGGATAAATCCAGAACCTGATTGAAAGGGATTGTGATGCCGATTTTGTGAAGTAATATGAACCTCATATACATTAAAATAGCATAACAAATTGTATACGAATGTTTTTTTAAAAAAAGCAAACACAAAAATTTATAATTGCATAAAAAAACTAACCATAGCAGCATCACTATGTGCTTATGACTGCTACAGAGGTTAGATGCAAAATTAATCCAATGGGAGAATGCATACCGAAAGAGAAAAAAATCAAAAGAGAATGGAGAGGGAAATGACACACAACTTCAAATGGAACCAAAGGGTGCATGTATTCTCACCTCAACCGTACATACAAAGGATATGCTTGAAAAATTCCAACATTTCTTCCAACAAATCTTCTTTGGTCCTATTCCTCTTCTGCAAACCACCACCCAACTGCTTCTGAAACAGCTCATCCATTTGATTCTCATCCTAGGTCCACAAATTCTCCTTCTTTCGTAGCCAACACTTTGAAACTAATCCATCCAAAGATTGGATTTCCATTCGGGGTTCACAAAAAGCAGAAGCTTGTACACCAGAGTCTTTTTTATTGAAGCTTAAATTTTACCCCCTTAAAAAAGAGCAACATTCTTTTAATAACAAATAGTATCCAATAATTATTTACATATTAATAATGAAAAAGAGCAACATTTCGATAACCAAAATCAATCCCAACAACTAAAAGAAAAATAAATTAAAAGAAAAGAGGACTTACCTGGACGGAAATAGAGTTGGCAAAGAGGAACACTTTTCCCAATCTTACTCAAAATGCCCTAGTTGAGAAAAAAATGAATCATAATTTCTTGAACATTAGCGATAGCATATAAAGAGAAGGAAGATAAATATGCCTAAATTTTCAAATTTGAAATGTAAAATAGAAGAAGAAAAACTTACCTTTTAGCAAGAATGAAGAATAAGCAAAATTGAGGAACATGAGCAAAAAGAGAGAAGGCAGAGAATGAGAACAGGAGGCGAGTAAAGGAAATGATATAGATAATAAGACCCAAAAACTCACAGTTTGGGGTAAGGAGAGTTGAACTTGGAAAACAACGAGAGCAACGAACCACTCAAGCTTGAGAGTAAACTGGTGCTAGAGTTTTTACTGGTACAAATCTGCCACTGAATTGTACTAATCCGCCAGCTTAGGGTTCGAGTTCTGTAGCGATTCCAAGTATTGTAAAGCAACCATGGTCACAACACAACACATAAACTCTAAATTTTGGGGTCTCTGTTTTTTTGTCTACACCAATTTCTTTTGGGAGAAAAAGAGAAATAAAGCCAGAAAGGAAGAGAGGTACTAAGAAGAAATAATGGAAATGAAAGGAAAATAAAGAGACTTAACGTATGGTGGAGGTGGAGTGTATGCTTAGGAAACTTGAGAAACATGTCTTGAAAGTTTCTCTCTGAAAGATTTACCTAATCTCTGATAGAGTATGAAACTCTCTTTAACTCACCTACTCTAAACACCCATAGCTAACTCTTACATTTTCTTCTTCAAATTATTATAAAAAAAACTCAGACAGCTTTTTCAGTGTACAACAACACACAAAAAATAATAAACAAATAAAAGCATTGAAAGAAAGACACGTGGAATGAACAGGAAGTGATACAGTAAGGAAAAAGGTTCCGTAGTTGTATATTGTATAGATAGATAACATTAACCATCTAATAGTTGTATACTTGTATTAAAGATTTTCTATAACAGTGCAAGTCAGTAAACGATTTAAGTTCCCCTTGTTTTTCCCATGTAATTAGGACCTGTTATGTATAACCAAAACAAATTAAGAGCATGTTTGGTAGAGATTAATTATCTACCAAAACAACTTTTTGCTTAAAAATTTTAAGATGTAAGTATTGTAACACCCTAATACCGGTACCCTAGTATATCAGAATATATCTAGATAAGCAGCATTAGTTATGCTACTTCTATCTTAAACATAATACTAATTCATATTATTTAAGCAAATAATAATGAAGAGCCTTGGGAAAACTAAAAGTTATACATATAACATTACCACTAATGGGCTCATTGTATACATAAACTTTATACAACTAAAAGCACGTAAATAAATACAAGCTTTAAACTAGAAAACATAAAAACTATATTTGTCTGCATACTTCTTCTTGTCTTTGGATGAACTTCCACATAGATTTACATGGCAACAATGGGGTGAGAAATCATATTTCTCAGTATAAGTATACCAAAATCAGCAGTTTAAACATTCACAATGAATAAACCCAACTGAACTAATACTTCTTGTATAAGAAATAATTACATCTCTCTCTTTATGTAACGTTCTTTAGCAAACTATACTTCTGTTCTGATAACCGAAATCACGATAATATCAAACAACCGCCCATACAATCATTTGAAATAATCGACCAGACAAACTGCCCATACAGCTATCACCGAAGGCAACAATGCAATAAGCAAACATACATAACAAAATACAATTCCAATCCAAACAATATTAAATAATGCAATGATAAGATGATGTATATTTATGTTCAAAGAAAATTGTATGGTAGTGTAGGTGCAATGTCATGAATACTTAACTATTCCCCTAGGTATAGAGGGAATCTGGTACAATAACAAGTAACCCCCTATAACCTACCAAGTAGGGAGGAAGTCTGCTATCATATCATATAACCTCTTATAACCTACCATAAACTAGGTGGATATTGCCACCAAAATCTGAGTAGATGCCTCCAGTATCTGCTATCTAGGAATAGTAAGCATATGTGAGATGTGATGTGTGTGTAAATGCGGAATTATGTTATAACTCTAATATAACCGCTACATAACTTCATACTAAGTCTATCTTTGCATTACTAACTTTATCTCTTCTTTGTGAGAGCAATTCATGCACTATGACATTGAACCAATGTCAACTAGACTTAGTACACTATTATCTTTGCATTACTAACTCTCTTTCACTCTTTGAGAGCTCTTCACGCACTATGGCATTCACCATTGCCAACTAGGGTTTATGACACTTAACTTTTGCTAATTCAGCATCTTGGCCCTTAACTCTTGCCAATTAGGTACTAGGGCACTCTACTATTGTCATCTTGTTTCTTAAATCTCTTATCACCTCTCTTGTGACATCTATGCAACTTTAAGTTGATTAAGAAACTAAAACTTTTGATCTATGGCAATCTATGTCTAATGGATGCACAATTTTACTCTTATCTTTTCTGGTATGCCCTTAGGTTTTTCTATCTAAGAAATACCCTCTCTAGTGCCTCAACACATTCTACTAGGCATAACCAAAGGATTCCATCAACTAAAGGACTTAAAGCATTCAAAAATAATATTTTTGAAGCTTCTGGGTCTCACATCGCGGCACAAAACTGTGCATGTTGTGGCGCCTAACTCTCGGGTGCAACTTCTGGGCAGAAAACTGCCCCACGCCGCGGCATGACATGATCCGCGCCGCGACATACTCAGGCCTCGGGCCACGCCGCGGCATGACATGCAGCTGCAGAAACCGTGGTACTGTTCTATTCTTTTCTTGGATTTTGGCCATTTCAATCCAATTTCTAAGTGATTCTAAGTCCATAATTAGTCCTTTAACACATAGGAAACATCAATCACTAACTAAAACCTCTTAATTTGGATTATGGATCAAAATCACATACCTTAACCTACTAAACCCCTCTTTAGGGCATCAAAGGTCTAAAAATGGATAGCTTTTGTTTCTAATTCAAACTCTTTGTATGAACAAGTCATAAACCTCATTTATAACTCATCCAAACAAGAAAAACACCTACAACATCTCTAGAACTCAAAATGACACATTAAACCTCAAATAAGCTTAACATGGAAAATGAGGAAGAAGATGAAGTTAAAGCTCAAGAACCCCTACCTTTTGCTAGATGAAGATCTTAAAGCCTTGAACTTGCTCTTGGATCTTTCCATTTTGCTTTCCTTCTCTTCCTCTTCCTTTCTCCTCTTTCTTCCTTCGGTTTCTCTCTTCTCCTTTCTCTCTTTTTTGTTTCTTTTCTTTATTCTATTTTGGTTCCTTTATACCGTGAGTAGCACTTTGCTACTTATAGCAAAATTCTTATATTGCTAAGAACACTTAGATTCCTCCAAATTTAGTATTCTAACTTCTAACAGACTCGAAATAAATCCTAAGATTCATTAAAAATCATGTTGTACTTTTTCTCTATTTTTTCATATCTGTTGGGGGTCAATCCGGCATTAAAATACATAACCGGTATGCCTAAAAATATCAACTTAACTCTGATTGCCCTGAAATTTTAACTACACCTTACTTAACTTATTTGTGACCTAAAAACAAATTATCTAAACTTGTTTCCCTTCAAATAGCAGTTTATGCTATTCTTTGAGTCATTTTAGGCTACTTTTCACGTTCAAGATTGCAACAAAGTGCCTAAACTAACTCAATTTGTCACAAAATTTGACTGACATGCTAAACAAGTAATATATTACCTTTGTAACTAATTACAAGCCTAACATGATTTCTGAGATGTTACATTCTCCCCTCCTTTATAAAATTTTGTCCCTAAAATTTGGTTTACCTCATGCAAGAAGTCACATGCAACTCACACTTTCAAAACAATTACAACTAAACCTTAGAGAAACAAAACCAACACTTACCTTTCTCTGAATCCATAGGTTGCGTTGTCTCCTTGCCTTGCACGATGTAAACCCTTCTCGGAGCTGTGGGTCTACTATTGGGCTGCGTTTCTTCCCTTTGCGAACACTCCTTAGTAAAATGCCCTGGTTGTCCACACTTATAGCACACTGACTGTCCTGCTAAGCAAGGTCTGTCACCATGCTGCCTTCCACACTTAGGGCATTGACCCTTCTTAGACTCCACCTGCTCTGATTTACCTTTTTCATCCTTTGTGAACTTTGACTCACTATGCTTCCTTTTCTGGGAACCTTGAGACTCTTGGTCCACTATAAGTCTCCTCTCGCGTTTCTCTATTATTCTACACTTGTTGATCAAAGAAGAAAAATCCTTGATCTCCAAGGGCTCTATAGCATCCCTGATATCAGCTCTCAGACCAGACTCAAACTTTACACATCTCCAGTTCTCATTCAGGTCATGTCTGAAGTGATAAGAAAACTTGGACAGCTGCTCAAACTTGGCCGCATACTAGCCCACTGACACACTTCCCTTCTCTAACCTCATAAATTCCACTTCCTTCGCATCTCGTAAAGTTTGTGGAAAATGCTTTTCCAAGAAAGTTGTCTTAAACATTTCCCAGGTCATTTGAGCTCTAGCTACTGCCATCAATCTTGTGGTACTCTTCCACCAATGCTCTGCCTCTCCCTTCAACTTAAAAGAGGCAAAAGAGACTTTCTGCTCATCTGTGCAGACCATCACCTGAAGAATCCTTTCTATCTTATTTAACCACCCTTTCGCTTTCACTGGGTCAAACTCACTATTGAAAGGTGGATGGTTCATCTGCCTGAACGTTGCCAAGTCTTGGAAGTTCTTATTCTTTCCGACTTGTTCTTGCTGCACAGGTTGTACAGGTTGATTGGCTTCCAACCTCTTTAACGCCCTTGCCATTACATTGGTCATAGCCACAACTACTTCGGTTACGTTGGGATCTTTAGGAGCTGGGTTCCTTGCTGCTCTGGTTCGCTTCTTTGGTGTCATAGTTTCCTGCACACACCGAAATAATTAATATTGAGCTGCAGTCTCAATATCATGTAACAGTGCAACAGTAACGAATAACAACCAACTTAAAACAAAACATGCAATTCTAGCATCACATGAAACATATGAGACAAGAAATGCATGACACTGAGCGGAAAAACACTAAACGTGTCTAAGCCTAGTTAGTCCATACCCTGACCAACATGAGGAACTGCTCTGATACCAATAACGTAACACCCTAATATCGGTAACCTAATATATCTGGATAAGTAGTATTAATTATGCTGCTTCTATCTTAAACATAATACTAATCGATATCATTTAAGCAAATAATAATGGAGAGCCATGGGAAAACTAAAAGTTATACATATAACATTGTCACTAAAGGGCTCATTGTATACATAAACTTCATACAACTAAAAGCACGTAAATAAATACAAACTTTAAACTAGAAAGCATAAAAATTATCTTTGTCTTCATACTTCTTCTTCTTGTCTTTGGATGAACTTCCACCTGGATTTACATGGCAACAACAGGGTGAGAAATCACATTTCTCAATATAAGTATACCAAAACCAGCAGTTTAAACATTCACAATGAATAAACCCAACTGAACTAATACTTCCTGCATAAGAAATAATTACAACTCTTTCTTTATGTAACGTTCTTTAGCAAACTATACTTCTGTTCTGATAATCGAAACCACGATCATATCAAACAACCGCCCATACAATCATTTGAAATAATTGACCAGACAATTGCTCATACAACTATCACCGAAGGCAACAATGCAATAAGCAAACATACACAACAAAATACAATTCCAATCCAAACAATATTAAATAATACAATGATGAGATGATGTATGTTTATGTTCAAAGAAAAGTGTATGATAGTGTAGGTGCAATGTCATGAATACTTAACTATTCCCCAAGGTAGGGAGGGAATCTGGTACAATAACAAGTAACCTCCTATAACCTACCAAGTAAGGAGGGAGTCTGCTATCATATCATGTAACCTCCTATAACCTACCATAAACTGGGTGGATATCGCCACCAAAATCTGAGCGGATGCCTCCACTATCTGCTCTCTAGGAATATCAAGCATATATGAGATTTGATGTATGTGTAAATGCGGAGTTATGTCCTAACTCTAACATAACCACCACATAACCTCATACTAAGTTCATCTTTGCATTACTAACTCTACCTCTTCTCTGTGAAAGCACTTCATGCACTATGACATTGAACCAATGTCAACTAGACTTAGTACACTACTATCTTTGCATTACTAACTCTCTTTCACTCTTTGAGAGCTCTTCACGCACTATGGCATTCACCCTTGCCAACTAGGGTCTATGACACTTAACTTTTGCTAACTTGGCATCTTGACCCTTAACTTTTTCCAATTAGGCACTAGGGTACTCTAATATTGCCATCTTGTTTCTTAAATCTCTTATCACCTCTCTTGTGACATCTGTGCAACTTTAAGTTACTTAAGAAACTAAAACTCTTGATCTATGGCAATCCATGTCTAATGGATACACAACTTTACTCTTATCTTTCCTGGTATGCCCCTAAGTTTTTCTATCTAAGAAATACACTCTCTAGTGCCTTAATACATTCTACTAGGCATAACCAAAGGATTTCATATCAACTAAAGGACTTAAAGCATTCAAAAATAACATTTTTGAAGCTTCTGGGTCTCACGTCGCGGCACAAAATTATGTAAGCTGCGGCGCCCAACTCTCGGGTGCAACTTCTGGGCAGAAAATTGCCCTACGCCGCAGCATGCCATGATCCACGCCGCAACATGCTCACGCTGCGGCGTGACATGCAGAACTCAGATTTTGCAGAATTCTGCAAAAACCGTGTTACTGTTCCATTGATTCTTTTCTTGGATTTTGGTCATTTCAATCCAATTTCTAAGTGATTCTAAGTCTATAATTAGTCCTTTAACACATAGGAAACATCAACACCAACTAAAACTTCTTAATTTGGATTATGGATCAAAATCACATACCTTAAACTAAACCCCTCTTTTGGGCATCAAAAGTCTAAAAATGGATAGCTTTTGTTTCTAATTCAAACTCTTTGCATGAACAAGACATAAACTTCATTTATAACTTATCTAAACAAGAAAAATACCTACAACATCTCTAGAACTCAAAATGACACATTAAACCTCAAATAGGCTTAACATGGAAAATGAGGAAGAAGATGAAGTTAGAGCTCAAGAACTCCTACCTCTTGCTGGATGAAGATCTTGAAGTCTTGAACTTGCTCTTGGATCTTTCCCTTTTGCTTTCTTTTTCTTTCTCTACCTTTTTCCTCTTTCTTCCTTTGGTTTCTCTCTTCTCCCTTCTCTCTTTTTTCTTTCTTTTCTTTCTTTTATTTTGGTTCCTTTCTGCCATGAGTAGTACTTTGCTACTTATAACAAAATTCTCATACTACTAAGAACACTTAGATTCTTCTAAATTCAGTATTCTAACTTTCAATAGACTCGAAATAAATCATAAGATTCATTAAAAATCATGTTGTACTTTTTTTCTATTTTTTCATATTTGCTGGGAGTTAATCTGGCATTAAAACGCATAATCAATATGCTTAAAAATACTAACTTAACTCTAATTGCCCTGAAATTTTAACTACACCTTACTTAATTTATTTGTGACCTAGAAACAAATTATCTAAACTTATTTTCCTTCAAATAGTAGTTTATGTTATTCTCTAAGTCATTTTAGGCTACTTTTCACGTTCGGATGTTGCAACAAAGTCCCTAAACTAACTCGGTTTATCACAAAACTTAACTGACATGCTAAATAAGTAATATATTATTTTTGTAACTAATTACAAGCCTAACATAATTTCTAAAATGTTACAAGTATTATTTTGTCTTTAATTAAATAATTTTTTTAATTTTTTTATATCTCTTTGATAATTTAATGTATATAAATTATTTTTTATATTATTTAAATATAAAATTAATTTTATTATAATCAATTATAATAATAATTAATTAATTATAATAATAATTAAATTTTACAACTAATTCAAACAATCACTAAGATTCAATTGCAGGCCAAACTCAACCAGCTGACACGAGGTGGAACCGTGTATGATAGGCCAAACATGATGGCGTTGCGTTTCTTCATAGTCCACGCAAATCTATATTTCTTTTTTTTGTTTGACGATACGTACTGAAATGTTCCATTCCCATTCTCAAAACTGAGAAACAATAACTGAATACTTCACGAAGATATACTTCGTTGACTTAACAAGGAATTGCACCCTCTGTGTATCGGACAATAGATTAAATATAAGAAATTAAGAAAGTCTGATCTCGATAAAGATAAAGTGTCGAGTGATTGGTTGTTATATATATTATTTGTAGGGTGTAAATATTTATTTTACGAGATTGATGAAATTATGAGAAAATGTATGTGACTGAAAGGCCAAAAAATATATGGGAGATGTGAGATAGAAGAGATTGAATGTGTGAATTAATTTTTTTTATTTCTCTTAAATAGTTTTAATATATAAAATGACATCGAAACTCTTTTCTTCAAATTATGAATATTATTATAAATATTTATTATTATATTCTATAGTTACTTATATTCTACATTTTGCTAAAACAATAGTTTACTCCAATTTCTCCTTTCCGTTTTTTACCACTCTTCATTATAATGGATGGATTCCAAATTGCAATTTACAAGAGGGTGGAAAGATATAGAGAAACATGCATATTAGATTTAAAAAAAAAAATTCTTACTTTTTATTTTTGGGTACTTATAGCATTTCTAGTTTCCTCTCTAAATTTGATGTTAATCTTTATTAAATAATTAATTTTAATAAATTACACTAAGAATTGTGGGGATATGTTGGTGGGTGTGTCACTATGTGCGTTTAATCTTAAATTCTAATTATTGGTATCCGGTTGGACAGAATTTTGATGCTGTGGTTGGACTTAGGAGGATATAACAATTATGGCTAAGAGGTCCCTGTATGTGGACTTCACTTTGCCGTTCACCGAGAGCAGAAAGAACTTTTATAGTGCCAATCAAAGAGAAGAACAAGACAAAGGCTTGGATTTTCTTGAAGCCATTGACAAGTCGTTGCTTCTTTGTCTTCGTTGGCTTTGTAGTTTGGGTGCTCCAACACCGAGTCAATGATCCCTCGCATCAAATGGCTTTTGGTTTTCCTTCTTGGCTTTTGCACACTGTAGTTGTATATCTTCTTCCTAAATGAATATAGCTCTCTGTTTCTCTCCCTCTAGCTAATGAACTAGTCCAGTCATATTTCATGTCAACTGAAATGACGTCAATAATTAAATTTTACAGGGAAGACTGAAGAGAGTCCACAGCAATTTGGCTACGTTTGTGGTGATCATACTGACTCAAAGTTACACAGCTAGAATTTCACCACGCTTTGGACATTCATCAGCTCGACCGGCTGTGACAGACACATACTGACTGACACATGAATCAGTTCCTACAGAATGGGGACTCTGATATGTTGGATACCAGTTTCAGTTTGGGTGTTAAGAAATATTGATTTATTTTATTTTATTATTTATTAAGAGTAGAATATTTTTTTTAATTTAGTTTATATATAATTTCTTTGTATTTAGGTTAAATTATTTTTTTTGTATTTAATTACATTGTACTGTTGAATCCAGAGTCTCCTCTTTTACAAATATTTTTGTATTTTTTTTATTTCTTTAGATTCTTTAATATGGTATCAGAATAAACCATGAGACAAAGCTTAATCTCAAACACAGCTTTCGCGGGGTGTAAGCGTGACCGTACAATTTTGATTTTTGTGGCATGGGCATGACCGTTCGATTTTTGTGGCATGACCATATAATTTCGAGAGGGTATTCGCTCAATTTTTACAATCTGGTATTTTGTTTTCTTTTACCTTTCTTTGTTTTTTATTATAGCTATAGAAAGAGATGATTCGCTTCAGTCTGTGAGTGTGAAGTTGAATGGAAAGAATTATTCTTATTGGAGTTATGTGATGAGAAATTTTTTAAGGGCAAAAAATTGTGGGCATATGTTGGTAGAATTTCTGTGAAACCTAAGAATACTAATGGGGGATATGCTGATTTGATAAATACCTGGGAAGCAAATAATGCAAAAATTATTACTTGGATTAACAATTCTGTTGAGTATTCCATAGAAACACAATTGTTGAAATATAAGACAGCAAAGGAGGTTTGGGATCATCTGCAAAGGTTATTTACTCAATCAAATTTTGTAAAGCAGTATCAATTGGAGAATGACATACAAGCTATTCAGCAGAAGAATATGAGTATTCAAGAATTTTATTATGTTATGACAGATCTTTGGGATCAATTGACTCTTATAGAATCGTCAGAGTTAAAGGCATGTGGTGCCTATTTTGCTCGTAGAGAGCAACAACAATTGGTACAATTTTTAATGGCACTTCACAATGATTTTGAAGGACTTAGATGTTCAATTTTGCATCATTCTCCACTTCCTTCTGTTGACTCAGTTGTTAATGAGTTATTGGCTAAAGAAATTCGTCTTAAGTCTTACTCTGAAAAGGAAATTCTTTTTACTTCTAATCCTTCTGTGTTAACAGTACCTTCTAAGTCACTCTCTAGTAATCAGAATAAGTCTTACACAAGGGTTGTCATCGATGAGTACAGTTTCTGTAAGCAGAAAGATCATTGAAAGACTCAGTGTCTTAAGTTGTTAAGACAGCAGAACCAATCGCAATAGTAATCTCAAGCTTGGAAGCCTAACAACCAGTCACAATCTAATGCTTATAGACCACCTCAGGGTTACAAACCACCACAGTCTAATACTGCAGCAGTTATTTCATCAGGTCCTTTCACCGATTCTAGTACTTTGGCTGAGCAATTTCAGAAGTTTCTCTCCTTACAGCCTCAAGCTATGTCTGCATCTTCTTCCGTGGGTCAATTACCTCATAGTTCTTCAGGTATGTTACATTTTATATAAGTCTTGGATTCTGGTGCTTCAAATCATATGTCTCCAAATTCTTCATATTTTGCTTCTATGTCTCCTTTATCTTCTATTCTTGTCATGACTGCTGATGACACTCCTATGCATTTAGCAGGTGTTGGTTATATTGTTACACCTTACTTGTCTCTCCTTAATGTTTATCATATTCTGAAACTCAAATTAAATATCTTGCTTCTGTTGGTCAGTTATGTGATTCTGGTAATTTACTCACTTTTTTTCACTTCTTCTTGTTATGTGCAGGATCTGCAGTCTCATAAGCTGATTGAGATAGGCTGTAGGAAAGGGGAATTATATATTTTGGATGAGTTAAAAGTGTCAGTTATTGCTGCTACTAGTGTTGATTTGTCTTCTTTTCATTTGAGTCATTCTTCTTCTAGTTTTTACTTATGGCATTTTCGTATAGGTCATGTTTCGCTTTTTCGTTTGAGATTTTTTGCATTCACAAGGGCTTTAAGATATTTACAAACTTGTGATATTTCTAGTTATAGTGGATGTAAATTGGAAAAATTTTTAGTTTTACCTTTTAATCGAGTATTTCTGTTTCTTCTTCTCCATTTGATTTGATTCATTATGATGTATAAGGACCTTCTCCTATTGCCACAAAAGGAGGGTCTCGATATTATGTTTCTTTTATTGATGATCATACTCGTTATTGTTGGGTTTATTTAATGAAACATCGTTCTGAATTCTTTGAGATATTTACAGTCTTTCGGACTCTTGTCAAAACTCAACATATTATTGTTATCAAATGTTTTAGGTGTGATTTGGGTAAGGAATACACTTCTAATAAATTTTGTGAGTTGCTTATCTTAGATAGAACTATACACCAAACTTCATGTATAGATACTCTTAAGCAAAATAGTGTTGCTGAAAGAAAATATAGGCATATTATTGAAATTGTTTGTTCTTTTTTGTTGTCTGCTTCTGTTCCTAGTGTGTTTTGGGATGAGACTGTTCTTATGTTTGATTAATACAATTTCATCTTTTAACATTACATACATTTACCAAGCTTTGAAACAAAAGCTTCGGGTGTACAAGAGTGTGACTGTGACCAACTTCTAACAATGGGAAGCAAAAACGGAGGCGTTGCTGCCGCTTTGGACCAAATCCCATACATAAAGGTTATCGAGGCAAGGTACTGCTCCAAATATACCACAATGAGAACTACTATACAGAACTAGAGGTTTTGGTTTCGCCAAGTTTATTTTGTTTCACCACATTTTGTTGTCCAAGCTGCACTTGTTAATTATATTTTGTTGAAGGAGGATCACCTTAGGTGTAAACATTTACACTCATTTTTAACTGTTGATCACTTTTATCTAATGATTACTTTTAATGAAATAATCTCAACCATTAGATGAAAATAATTGGTTATGGCTTTGTACACATACACACACACTTATATATATATATATATATATATATATATATATATTATATATTATTAATAATTTGCATGAGTTGCATGCATGCCTTCCTATAATCTTGACCTTCATGAGCTCTGATCATATACACTGGCAATGTTCCCTTACGGCCTTGAGCATGTGTTGTGGAAACAAATTCACATCATGTTTAGAATCTTCCACCACAAAAGGTCATCAGCTTTTTGGTTCTCAAAAGAATAGAGAACAAATCTGATCCAGAGCTACCAATAAGATTGATCATGATATAGATTCACTTGATGCCTTAACTAAGACACACGGCCCGTCAAGTCCACCAAGGTACTTGAACCATGCATAATATACAGCCTACCAAGTTTCATGATCATTAGTCTAAATGGTCCAGGCATCTTAAGAAATTAAATCCCATTAAACTTAGTTTGTAATGATATATACAATAAATAAAAGAAAGAGAGGAAGATGCTTGAGATAGTCTTTTGTTGCTGTTGCATGTTCAACTTGGTGTGGATTCATCAACAGAAAAAAAAAATCAAAAATGAAAAAGAAAAGCTGTGAAACGTATATATATACTAATGTGTTATATATACTCATGCAACGCACGGGATGATTTAAAGAAAAAATATTTTTGAAGATTTAGATAAAGATTTATTTATTAATTCTAATACATCAACATAAAAAATAAAACACATCATTACATTAATATTTTATCATTTGACAAATTCAATATAAAAGAGGTAAGCATTAATTGAACTACTACTTCAAGAATTGCATAACAATAAAAATTATGTATATATATACCGAAACTAAGAATCCTATACTATTATAAAAACAAATATTCACATTGATTTTTTATCCTATTTTTAAGGTTATATCAAACCAATCTCTCATTTAAAAATTTTATTATAATTTATAGTTATTTTAGTATATTCTCGGATAAAAAAAATTCCTGAACAAAATTTATATGAAATTATACTAAAAAGTCATCTCTTAATTTCTCACCCTTGTTTTTGAATAATATACCAACTTGAGTCCTAACGTAAAAAATCAATCTTGTTTTATAATCATTATTGTGTACTTCACAAAGCTGATGAAATGTTCATTAATAATATTTACATATAAAATTATATTAGAAATTAATCTCTTCATTTTTCACCCCGTTATTAAGGGTATACTAAACTAACCCCTAATGCCAAATTTTACCAAAAAAATAATCATGGGTTGATATTGAAATGACAAATAAAAAAAAATCTACCAAAAATAAAATGACAAGTAACAATATAATCAAATGATACTCAAGACATTCAAGTATCTTAACATTTTATAACCAATACAATTAATTTACACAGTTTAAGTAGATTAAATAAAAATAATATATTAATTAAATCACTCAATTAATTTTAATAAGATTTTTTTATTTTGTGTTCATGCAATTACTTTATGATTTAATATCTATACTTAATTATAATCACAGTAATCAATTTTATTTGTATGCAAAATAAAAATTCATCTCAAAGAGATAAATGTGCTATCTATAATTCTAAATGGAGACCAACTTTCACTTTTGTAACTGATTTTAAACTGGATTACTTGGTCCCTATATCCAATATTTTAGTGTAGTCAATATGTTAGTATTGGATAAAATTATTATTTTATAGCGTCACATCATTAATTTTATTTTTTAAAATTCAATTAACATATATAATCATTTACGAATTATTTTATGTAAGCCCAAGCATTTAGTATTGTTTAGACTATCGTATGATGGGCAATTCTAATATACAATATTTTTACAATATTTTTAGAGTATTATTCTAAGAAATTTTGTAACTGTTTAATTTTAATTTAATAATATTTTATTTTTTAATTTAATGACGTATATAATTATAAATTATATTTGTTATATTTTTATTAGACTTATAAAATACTTTTGAAATATTAAAAAACGAGGGTGTTTGCTGATGCCTCGGGTCTCAATGCCCAATAGACTGTCATAATTTTTCTTCCTCCTTTTTCGGACTTAGGCCTTCAACTGAAACAAAAAAGAATAATTATCATCACCAACTCTTCTTAGAGATATATGTATTGTGCATTTTTTTTTTTTGAAGAGTATGTGATTTAGTGAGAGAAAATAATAAAAAAATATATATATATAATGAATAATATTAAAAAATATAAAAAATTATGTAATAAAAAAATAAGTAAGAAAATCAAAATTGAAACAAAAAAATTAAAAAGTTCTTTCGGAAACAATGAAATTGTTTAAGAAGCTTACTATTTGTATGTAACTGTGTATTTCATACATTGAGGAAAAAGGAAAAAAAAAAAAAAAAAAAAAGCAAAGAAAAGCATAACTTTGTAAAATATAACATAAACAATAATACTAGCCACACATATTTATATATACGTTATTTTATATTTTTTATAATTTTTTATCTGATCATAATTAAATATGTCTCGTTTTTTACATACTTATTATGATTTTGTCACATATAAAAGTGTAAGATATGTGACCTAAAAAAAATGTGTAAATAACATTTTTCTAACAGAAACTTATCATTTTATTATTGGGCTACCTCGTATTTTGGGTTTGATTTTGTAATTTAGTTTTGAGTTTATACTTTATAGACGATTTTGATTTCCTATATATCTTTTAATTTAACCCCATGATTGAAACAACTAAATTAGGACCAGTCTTTTTTTTCAAGTATTTATTATTTGGTAGATGAAAGATTAATATTTTAAAATATAATTAAATGTCTAAATAAAAATATTTTTTAATAATATTATTTTTATACACATAAATTTTGAGATTAAATCATCTAAAAACACATGTTTAAAGGATTTAGTCCCAAACCAACACACTTTGGCAGTAATATAGATGAACATGATCGCTAAGCTCTCTTGGGAGTAATATATATATGGTGAAATCAATTTATATCTATATGAATTAAAATTATTCTTATAATATTGAATAATTTTTTGTTAAATAATTTTTTCATAAATTTTATTGTTGATTGAAAATTTTTATTATATAGATTATATATATAAAATTTTACATTAATTCAAAATTATTTAATACTTTATTAATATACATCAATATATATTTTTGAAATATATTAAAATAATAACTGCTTGATTATATTTTTTTGACATTTAATTTTTTAAAAAAAATTGATACAAATAATCAAGATATTAAATAGTTATAATTCAAAGATTAGATTAATAAAAAATTATTTTTTATAAAAAAATATTGAGTAATGTAATTATGTCAAGATTTATATTAATTTAAATTGATTCTTCTGTTGAATTATATATTTATGGGTGGTGTAAGTTATTAGATAAGCATACACTTAATAACTTATACATATTTAAAACTTGATATATTTATATCATTTAATATTTTTTATAGAATATAATTTTCTATCAATTAAAATTATATATTTTGATATTAGACCTTAGTAGGTAGGGGTGTAAGTTGGTAGTTTGGTTCAGGTTTTGGGAAAAAATAAATTCAAACCAAACAAAATTAATTGGTTTAGTTTGGTTTGATTTTCTTATTTTTTTATAGACAAATTCGAACCGAACCGAACCAAATATCTATGGTTTGGATTGGTTCGGGTGATCGGGTTGACCATTATTTTTTTAACACAAAAATTAGTTAAATAATTATACATGTAATACAGAAAAGTGCACATAATGTATCTAAAATTTTAAATAATATTAGAACATAGACTAACCTTTACTCTTCTATCAGGTAATGAACATTCAATTTCAAGTTGAGTCACACGATCATTGGTCTTTGAGATTTCCTATTTAATATATTTCTTAATAAACACTTGTTTATATAATCACACAACTTTTTATTTATTAACATTTATAGATATTTTCAAAACTAATATAACACCTAAAGCAAAATGCCTAATAAAATTAATGTAATCTAATTTCTATAAATGTATCGTACTAACAGGGTAACAAATAATAGAAAAGCTTGGTAAAGAAAATAAAAATACATATGTCTAATGTCTCTACACGTGTAATAGTAGTTTAGTTTGGGTAGTTCTTCATATTTAAAATTCTCAATCTGAAAACCGAACCAATTAAGTTCTCATTGGTTCGCATTTTACCTGAATCAATTAAAATATCCAAACCAAATCAAACTAATTTAATTGGTTCAGTTCGAGTTGATCAGATTATTTGAACCAATTTATACTCCTATTAGTAAGGCTTAAAGGAGGTCCACCACTTGAGTGATGCCTAAAAAATCCCATTAAAGCCGAGAAAGTGAGAGAAAGAGAATGAAAAATGGTTGTTTGATCGAGGGAAATAATTCATTTACCTTCGGAAATTGAGTATTTTTTTTATCCTCTAGAACAATAATATAAAGAAATGAAAAAATACGTCAGGTTTATGCAAAACAAGTTGTTAAGAACGAGTAGGGAGAAGTGACATATAATTTTCAAATAATAATTGTATTGTGAAACAATAATTTCGTATCGCAACAACTTGAGTACTCTGACCCACCATCTCCACAAGGACTGTTGCAACTTGCCTGTTCTTGTCCCCATCACACGACACGATGTCTCTACTCTATAGTGTATTCACGTAAAAAAATAATAATAACAATAATTGAAAAAAATGTGTGTGTAAAAGTTATGAACTTTCTACTTATATGATGATGTATTAAAGGGATTTGTTTTTATAAATGTATGTTAGATTTAATTAGAAGAAATTTCACTCTTTTAAATATATAATTTTAAATTTAATTATAAAATTTATATGTATAAAAATAATATTATTAAAAAAATTATTTTATTTTTTATTATATTTTAAAAGATTAATCATTCAAATATTCTAACTTATTTTATTTTTATTATTATTATTATTATTATTATTATTATTATTATTATTATTATTATTATGACCTGCTAAAGTTTGATTTGGTCAAAAGGGAAAGGAAAAGGATAAAACTATCCTATTTTCTACACTGTTTCTACTCCGAAGACCAAGGAATCATTACCCAATAAAAGCATCATTTTATAAGTCTCATAAACATGAGAATCAATCATCAAAAACTCAATTGTAATATTTTAAAGTGTAATGAATTCAACAAAAAGTCATAAAAAGTCAAATTTTTATATAAACGTAGGTCAAAATTTAATTTTTAAAATAAGATAAATGATATAGTAACGTATAGGGAACGGATCTCTCCTGTAGTAACGTTATTTATAATAAGTTGTTGAATTAAAAATATATACCGCAATGTGTATTTTTTATCAACAGAATCCTCTCCTGTTTTTTGAGAACAGGAGAGGATCCTGATCCGTAACGTATAATAAGTCATAATTAAAAAGTATAATTTATTTGTGTTTTTTTATATTATATTTTATGTAAGTCATGTTTGGATCTCTTTATTGATTTATTTTTTTAATTTATGAGTACGACTTATCTTTTTTTTTTTAAATATCATAAAATCGTAATTGATACTTACGACTTGCATTAATTAAGTCTTAGTCTATATTCATAAATTTTACCATCTCTTTTTGGTGTTGTTTTATATTTTAATATTTTTCAAATTCTCTCTACCACTGCTACTTTATATCAATCTTAACTCATTCTTGTTTAATTTTCTCAATTAGAAGTATTTATTAAGAATGTTAATTATATTTTTTATTATTATAATTTTTTTACGTTTATTGATATAAATTTTTACATTTTTTATTTAATTGACATATGTCATCATATGACCATTTTCGTAGTTCATTTGTTATTGATATTAGTGATATTTATGAATATAATAATTTTAATATAACTCTAAGTCTTATGATCACTAACTCTGCTATTATAATAAATATTTATTCTGTAACATTATATGATTCAAATAATATAACTCTAGTTATAAAAAATAACTTCAGTCTTTAAATTCTAATATAAGTCATGAATTTAATTATTTTTTAAACAAAAAATAAGTTGTGGCCACCCACAACTTATTTTGAAATTTAATTTAAAAATATTATAAAATAAATCGTAAATGAAATACATGAATTATCCAAATATAATAAAAAATATCATTAAGTAAGTCATATCTCTTAGTTGTGACTTATTATTAAAAAAATATTTAAATGTAAGTCCTATTTGATATACATGATTTGTTATATTTTATTATTTATTTTGTATCATTTCAAAAATTAATTTTTGACTTATATTATTTTAAAAAATTGATTATCAAACTGTATTATTTCTGTAAAAAGTTTATATATATATATATATATATATATAACACCCCTAATTTGTTTTCCCCATGACCAACTGATTCGATTGAAGAAGATTTTAGTCCACCAACTAGAAAAGAATAATCTTTTGTTCAGAGCAGCGTGACGTGTGGTTGTGTATGTATACTTTTCAAAGCCATGACGACGACTTTGTATGTATTCTTTTCAAAGTCATGACGACGACTATAAATAATAATATGCTTCCTTCTTGAGAAATATATAATTCCAATTCCTAGTGTATCTCTGACTTCACCAAGAACATCAACGATTGCCCGGCTAGCTAGCTTCATATTCCAAGACAAGATGGTGAAGAATCATGCTATCAAATTTGTTTACTCTCTGATCTTGGTTAGTTGTTTCTTGTTGGGCGTGGCACAAAGAAACGATACAGTGGCAGTGAAAGTGAAAGTGAAAGTGGGAGCTGTGCTTGATCTTGGTGGAACGGTTGGGAAGATGGGGTTGAGCTGCATCAACATCTCCCTCTCAGACTTCTATCTCTCTCATTCTCATTACAACACCAGGCTCCAATTCATCATCAGGGACTCTCACGGGGACGTCGTTACTGCCGCTACTGAAGGTTCCCCCCTCTTTTCTCTTTAGTTTAGTCTCCATATACTGTGTTGTGTCTGCTAAATGCTTGTCATAAATTAATTGTTGCATTACAAGGTTTCAAAATAATCAATCTTCTAGGAAACAAATTAATATGGTATTTACTATTAACGAGTGATTAGAAGCATTTGATATCTTAGAAAGAAAGAAACTAAAAAAGCACCTGACACGAAGTTTGAACTTTGTACACAGGTCAAAAATAACACCGCGTAGCTGTAGCTACTATGCTTTGTGTCTTAGTCAACTCACTCATTGCAACTGGTAGAAGAGAGAGACGTGAGCGCAAGAAAATGTTCTTGGCTGACGGCACAGTTATTGTCCACTTTATTTTCTTTCTGCTTCCCTGTCCTCTTTGTTCTGATTCAGAGCACGTGGCTTAGATATAAGCTTTCAGTCAGGCTAAGTTACGAAGGACATTATTGTTTGATATGTTAACAAAAAAGGACACTATGACATAAATAAATAATTAAATAATTCTTATTTTTTTATCATAAATAATATATATTTTTTATATTTTTTTAATATTTTTATTATATTTAATTTTTTTTATTTTTTTCACTTAATCACATTCATTCAAGTTAAATATAAAAATAAATATGAGATAAGAAATAATGTAAAATGAAGTAAAAAGGAAAAAAATAATATCCTTTTGCTTTGAAGCTGAGAAAAAAATAATATCATTTATAAAGCAAAAAATGCAGTATCCTTTATATCCTTGAATAGAGACAAACAAAAATATTTTTTTTTTACACCCTCTTTGATGCCTATAAGATTTGATAATTAAGATAATAAAGTTAATTAAGAAAGAAATTATTACCACTTAACTAAGAGATGCATGTAATTTTTTTCTTATTAGTTGTTAGTATATTTTATTGAGGAAAAAGGGAGAAGGAACAAAATATTTTAATCTATTTGAAAGCTTGACAATTTTTTTTTCTAATTACATAAATATATTCCTGAATTTATGTATTTGATGATAAACAGCTCTAGATCTCATAAAAAACAAGGAAGTGCAAGCTATCATGGGGCCAACAACAACAATGGAGTCAAACTTTGTGATCAGTCTTGGAGACAAAGCTGACGTGCCCATTGTGACCTTTTCAGCAACAAGCCCTTCTCTTACTTCGCTTCAGAGTCCATATTTTTTTCAAATCGCACAAAACGATTCAACTCAAGTCAAAGCCATCAGCGCAATGGTCCAAGCCTTTAGGTGGAAAGAAGTAGTGCCCATTTACGTAGACAATAGTTATGGGGAAGGAGTCATTCCATGCTTAACCAATGCCCTGCAACAAGCCTATGTCCGCATTCCCTATCTCAGTGTCATTTCTCTTGTAGCCACAGATGAAGCTATTTCTGAAGAGCTCTACAAGTTGATGACAATGCAAACAAGAGTCTTTGTTGTGCACATGACGCCACGTCTTGGCTCTCGTCTCTTAACCATAGCAAGGCAGATTGGAATGATGGGCCAAGGCTATGTTTGGATCCTAACCGATGGTATGGCTAATTTTTTCAACTCCTTTGACTTGATTACTTTTAAGGATTTGAGGTGGAATAGAAAATGATGCTACCACAAGAGCAATTCTGTTGAAAACTTTGCCTTCAATGGGAGCATACAAACAAGTGTAACTATTTGAATGCCTCAGAAATGGAATCCATGGAAGGAGTATTGGGTGTTAGGCCTTATATTCCAAGAACAAAAGAGCTTGATTATTTTAAGGTTAGGTGGAAAAGAAAATTCCTACAAGACAATCCAACACTTGTTAACACAAATTTGAATGCTTTTGGAATATGGGCTTGTGATGCTACCACAGCATTAGCAATGGCTGTTGAGAAGGTTGGCACCACCAACTTTGCCTTCAATGTGAGCAACAACACTTCAGGCAACGTAACCATAAGCTTGTGGTGATAGTATGGGTTATAATTCAGTTAACATATATTATATATGTTAACTTTCCCATTTCACAGGGGAGAAAGTGGTGAGCAACTTGGGTAGATTTGTGGTGGTAGTATGGGTTTTTGTGGTTCTAATTCTGTCTCAAAGTTACACTGCGAGCCTCACTTCCCTCTTAACAGTTGAACAACTACGCCTTGGGTAGATTTGTGGTGGTAGTATGGGTTTTTGTGGTTCTAATTCTGTCTCAAAGTTACAGCTATTACGTTCATCAACTCATAAAGAACAGGATGAATGTTGGCTATATAGAAGGTTCTTTTGTTCATGGAATCTTGAAGAACTTGGGTTTCGAAGATTACCAGCTCAAAATTTATAAGTCTGCAGAAGAATGCAATGAGCTTTTCACAAAAGGAACTGCAAATGATGGCATTGCTGCTGCGTTTGACGAAGTTCCCTACGTGCAGCACTTTCTTGGAACTTACTGCTCCAAGTATGCCATGCTTGAACCCAGATTTAAAACTGGCGGCTTTGGTTTTGTAAGTTGTGTGTCTCTTTCTATGTCTCTGTTAGATATACAAAACTATACATGTTCCTCCACTTTCATGACATGGTATCAGAGCAACACGCTTGCGTTGCATATTCTTAATATTCTCCATGTCATGTATGAAAGAATTAACCACTCATTCATCATGTATAAGGTAAGCCTTGTACAGCTCTAATACCATGTCATCAGCCAACTCTCCCTAAAGTTTAAGATAGGTGAATGAACAAAAATAGTTTTATATATCTATTAGTCTCTTTCATTTTTTATTTATCTAGTGAGTTAAATGTTGTGGGGTGAATTTGCAGGTGTTCCCAAAAGGTTCCCCTCTTGTAGCTGACATTTCAAGGGCAATCCTAAATGTGACTCAGGGAGAGAAAATGAGAACAATTGAGGGCGCATGGTTGAAGGAAAGCAGTTGTTCAGAGTCTAATACAGAAGTTTCTTCTAATAGTCTCGGCCTCGAAAGCTTCTGGGGCCTGTTTCTCATTGCAGGGATTGCTTCCCTCTTAGCACTCATAATCTTTGCAATGACATTCCTATATCAGCACAGACATATCTGGGTACGATATGATCCAAGTACTTCGATATGGAGACGTATTGGAATCTTGCTAAGGATGTTCGACCAGAGAGACTTGAACTGTCACACATACAAGAAAAGTGGAGTGCCAGATAAAAGTGAAACTAGTTGTCCTCATCAATATGGCCTAGGTGCAGTTGAGATATCCCCGAGTACACACTGCCTACCAAGTCCCTCTAGTCAAACCGAATCAAACTTTTCCTTCAATGGAGACCAAGGAATGTTCAGTCCAGACCATGGTGATGCTAGTCCATATGGTTATGTAGCTCATGGTCAAGACATAGAAATGAAGGTCGTGCAAAATATTACTCCAGAAGCGGCCCCTGCAAACAACTGATAAAATTAACTCCCAAGCGACGTAGACACCTATAATTGTACAAAAATAACATTAACCACCTAATAGTTGTATTAAAGATTTTCTATGACAGTGCAAGTCAGTAAACGATTTAAGTTCCCCTATCTTTCCCATGTAATTAGGACCTGCTATGTATGACCAAAACAAATTAAGTTTCAATTGCAGGACAAACTCAACCAGCTGACACGAGGTGGAACCTTTCATGATAGGCCAAACATGATGGGGTTGCGTTTCTTCACAGTTCACACAAATCTCTCTCTCTTTTTTTTTTTTGTCTGACGATACGGACTGAAATGTTTCATTCCCATTCCCAGAACTGAGGAACAATTACCGAATACTTCAAGAAGATATGCTCGCTTGGAGGGATGGATCCAGAAAAAATTATTATGAATGTTATTATTAAATATAGCGAAAAAAATTAAACTTAGTAAATAAAGATAAATTTATTCTTAAATTATTTAATAAATTAAGATCAAAATGTACTATTTTAAATTAAGGATAAATATACTCTTATTTATTTATTTTATAAGAGTATTTTTCTTTCATTATATAAGAAAATTTATGAATAATATGAAAAAAATATTTATATTAGATATTAAATGATCATCATAATAGTAGTTGTCTTTTATATCATGATTTATAAATAAAATTAAGTTTTTATATATATAAATTCTTTTTAAAAAAAGAAAGTGAAGCTAAAAGTAAAATGAACTAGTAGATTTATTATATAAAGATTAAAAATTAATAAAAAGATGAGTTAAAATTGTAATATCAATGTATATAAAATAATCATAAATCACATATCAAATACATATCAGTATAAACTCTTTTAACTTCATCATTTTTATCTTTGGTATAATTATATTGACCTTTCCGAGATTAATGTTTATAATAGTGACACTCTTTTTGTTTGAAAAATTACTTATACTTTTTTTACTTTGTATTTTTAATGGGACTTTGTATAATGTTTATACATAAAATATGAGAGGTATATATAATTTTGTAAACAAAAAAGATGTTAGAGTGTAATAATAATATATAAAATAAGAAATATGTGTGTCATTTTTAAATAAAAGTATCAATATAATAAATATTAATTTTATAAAAGATCAATATAATTTTTTTTATTTTTTAATAAATTTAATTAAATTATTAATACTTAAAAAATTAATGAGAAGGGAGGCCGAGACCCATGCTCGCCTCCCTTAGATACGTCTATGCTCGGTTGACCAAACAAAGAATTGCACCCTCTGTATCTGACAATAAATTAAATAAAAATTAAGAGTCTTATCTAGATAAGAAGAATAATTTTTATTTTGATAAAAATAGAGTATTCAATGATTGATTGTTTTGTAAATTGTTTATGGGTTATAAATACTTATTTTAAAAAATTAGTAAAATTATGAGAAGATGTGTGTGATTAAGGTTTAGTAGAGATATAAAAGAGTTGTGGGATAGAGTGATAAAGGAGATTGAATATGTGCACACAGTTTTTATGTGTCAGTTAATTTTTTTATTTCTATGGAATAGTTTTAATATACAAAATGAAATCGAAACTCTTTTCTTCAAATTATGAATATTATTTTAAATATTTATTATTATATTCTATAGTTACTTATATTCTACGTTTTGCTAGAACAATAGTTTACTCCAATTTCACGTTTTCGCTTTTTACCACTCTTCATTATAATGGATGGATTCCAAATTGCAATTTACAAGAGGGTGGAAAGATATATAGAAACATGCATATTAGATTTTTAAAAAAATTCTTACTTTTTTTTAGTACTTAAGCATTCGTAGTTTCCTCTCTAAATTTGATGTTAATCTTTATTAAATAATTAATTTTAATAAATTACACTAATCTCATGGAAGGTTTATAAAACTAATCTCTAATAGCAAATTTCCTTATTCTAGTTGAACTTTCAAGAAATGCATGTGTTTAGAAAAAATTAAAAATAAACACACTACACAGGGAAAATACTTTTCTTTTTTATTTATTTAAAAATAGATCGTGTTTTTGCACCCAATAAATTCAATTTCCAAGCCCCGAAATTCAATTAATCGAAGAGACTTTGTAAAATTTTTGGGACTATTAACATTTGAGATTAATTTTAATACATTATTAGTTAAATTTTTTTACACTATTAACTAATTATAGTATTATACATTATCATATGTGTGATTTTTAAAATAATTAATGTGAGTATTAAATATTTTTAATAATGAAAATCAATATATAATTAAACAATTCTTATATTCTTATATCAAACAATGTATACTCTATTTTTCACACTTCATCGAATATCATTCATTATACATATTTTTTCCTGTCACTTTCTTTCACTCAATTACATCTCTTAAAAAGAATGTAAATAGTACATACACCACTAAAAATGGTGTATGACTATCTTTTTTCATAATTGAATGATAGTTACACTGAATCCTTGACATTTAACTGTTATTGTTGTTTATTGCCTTTTGAAGTGATGAATTCTAGCATATTCCTTTAAAGCAATGTTGTTCTGGTATATATAATATCAAGGAAATTGTACAATTAAGATGCCAATATATAACTGTCTTTGTTGTAGAGTTGGGAATCTTGTCAGCTGTGTGCAGGGGCTACTTCCGGAGTTGTAGCTAGTTCTTGCAGCTGGGACATCTTGCACAATGGTTATCTCCGTGTCATGAGGTTCATGGCCATATGGATTAACATTATCATAGTCTGAAGAAAACATTCATTGATCTCCATAAAAGGAGAGGTTTGATTCCGTTTGACTAGACGGAAACGAACTTGGTGGGCAATACGTACTCGCGGAGGACTCAACTGCACTTATGCCATGGTGAGTACTACTATTTTCACTTTCACCTTGTTGCATCTCTCTTTCTTTGAAAGCGTGGGAACTCAAGCCTTTTTGGTCGAAGATTCTCAGCATGACACCAATTCGTTTCCATATTGAGGTGTTAGAATTAGATTGGAACCAGATGTATCTATGCTGATAAAGGAATGTCACTACAAAGATGAAAAGAGCTGGAACTGAAGCAAACCCTGCTATAAGGAAAAGGCCCCAGAAGCTATCGAGGCCGAGATTAACTGAAGAGATTGAGGTATCAGTCTCTGGACAATTGCTTTTCCTGAACCGTGCGTTCTCGATGGTTTTCATTTTATCCCCGTGTCACATTCAGGATTGCCCTTGAAATGTCACCTACCAGAGGTGAACCTCTTGGAAAAACGTGTGCAATTATCACTCCAAAAATAGTTGTCAATAGGGTTATATTGTGCAAATTCTTATATGCTCTTGGACACTTTCGGAACTAGGAATTTTAGGCAATGAGACAAATGTAGCTGTAGTTGAAGCAGATGCAAATGAGTTTAAGTAGATGTCATCTATCACTGTTAGTTTGCAAAGATAAAAATAAGTAAGAAGAGAAAAATTTTATATTCTGAGTATATTGATATCAAACTCACGTAATACTAAGTTACGTGAATGTTATTGAAAAATAAAAAATAATATTATAAATTTTACTTTTTATTTTATAAATTTATTAATTTGTTTATATATAAAGATAAAAATTATACATATAAAAAAATAACAAAGACATATACAAATATATTTATATAAAATTAAAAAAAAATTAAAGTACTCCTCAACATGTGAGTATGTTACTGGACACTTTATGATGTTCAATGTATATCATCTCAATTAGGATTGCTATTGTTATTCTACTTTAATAACAACTTTTAATATTATATTTAAGTAGTACATATCGAATGATACATTCGAAGAAGAACTTTTTCTTACTCCGAATATACTTAAGAATTTCTCAATTATAAATAACCACACTCACACCATGGGGGAAAATGCATTATAAGAGAGGCAGAGTACTACTTATATAACCAAAGCCATCAGTTTTAAATGTGGGTTCAACCATGGCATACTTGGAGCAGTAAGTTCCAAGAATCAGCGGGGTTTCATCAAAAGCAACAGAAATGTCACCATTTTCACTTCCTTTTGTGAAGAGTTCATCACACTCTTCTGTGGAGTTATAAGGTTTAAGGTGGGAATCTTGGAACCCCATGCCCTTCAAGATCCCCTACACAAAAGAACCTTCGAGGTAGCCAACGTTCAGCCTATTCTTCATAAGCTGATTCACATCAGGGGAGAATTGCACTAAGCTGCTCAACTGTTAAGAGAGAAGTCAAACTTGCGGTATAGCTTGTAACCAAAATTAGTACAACAAAACCCATATCATCAGATTCATCACAACAAATCTAGCCCAGTTGCTCACTACCTTCTCCCCTGTAAATGTGAGAGGAAAGTTATTAAAGTAATTGATAGAGCTCATATTCATTCAAAAAATAAAGAAAGATGAGTGGCTCTTACGATGGGCAAAGACCATGGTTGAAAAAGAAAACCACAGGCTGGTGCCAATCTGATGCGAGGGAGGCCCTTGGAACTTTTCGTTTATCCGGTGTTCAAGGACCCAAACTGCAAATCCAACAAATATGAAGGAAAAAGCGGTAGCTGCCTTGAATTAAAGCTCCCATGCCAATGGCTCCAAGTAAGAGTGGAAACAAACAGTTTTGCCTTAAAGAGACTTGATTTGTATTTCAATCATAAGTTTAAATCTTTAAAAGTTTAATTTGATTTTTTAAAATGTCTAATTTGGCCTAAAAATTTATTTAAAAGTTTATTTTGTAATAAAGTCTTTAAATAGACTAATAGGTCTACTTTTAAATAAGTCAATAAGTCTTTAAATAGGTTAACAGATCTATCTTTAAATAAGTCAATAGACATTTACATAAGTTAACACACCTATCTTTAAATAGACCAACAAACCTTAGTCTAAACTTTGAAATAAGTCAACTAAAGCTTTTAAATAAGTCAATAAGTGTATAATTTTTAAAACATTACATTAAAAATTAATATTTTAATTCAGTAACATAACTATAAAAAGACAGTACATATTTTTATTATAACTTAATATTCACCCTCTACTTTTATAGATGTTTATCACTTTTTTTATTCTATTCTTTAGTCGATGTAAAACTTTGAGATATACAAAGTTACAAAATTATTGGAGACATATAATTACAAAATATGATGAAGATCAAACCTATGCTCTTTTAATAGCAACATGAAACACCAACCACCAATATGCAACAATTGTTTGGTAATTAGCCTCATATAGTTACAAATGTTTAGTCTCATTACTTTGAATATGTTTAACTTTTGTCTTCACCAAATGCCCATCAATGCTTTGTTGCATACCATCTTCTCCAGCTAATGGTAATGAGTATGACTATATCCCATTATATACATCCATATATTACAACGAGGAGGTTAGAAAAGAACTACTAGCAAATTAATAGATTGATAAATCTGCCAAACCCAAGCATGATACCTGTTCTAAATAATCTTTTTAGAAAAAAGAGTGACATCCTTATAGTTATAAAGGGATGTGATCTTGATAAAATTAACTTCGTAGTTGGCAAACATCCTTTACAAAATCTTAGGCAAATTCAAATTTGGATTAGGCAAATTCAAATTTGGATAATGTGTTTGAAAATCGTTCTGAATCCACACAAAATATGCTTTTACCATATCTCCATATCAATGCAATTGTAAACCTTTTGCTCGTATGAAAGGAACTTTATGTGTAGCATAATCTTAATTGCTTTGCTTTTTCCCAACAAATTGGTTTCCTTATCTACAATCGAATTGCTCATGCAACCACAGCAAAAACATGTCTGCAACAGAATTTATCCCACCGCTTGCTTTTTTTGTCTAATTGATTCTCTTCCTATTTCTTTGATATGATGAATTGAAGAACTGTGGGGAGAACAAAGAAAAATAATAATAATGCTTAAAAAAAAACTATATCTACATTGCTAGTGTTCACCTGTGTCTGCATAATATTCACATATATATCACATTGTTCAAAGCATGAGGTTTCATCTTCAGGAAATAAGTGTTTAGTGTTTGATCATATATTTTTGCTGACCAAACACTTTTTTACTCTTGACAATAAATTTGCATACCATCAATGCTTTTCTGTATAGCCTCATATAGTTACAATCATTCTCTTGTGCATACTCTTTCTCAAAGCCTTTCTTTCCCAGCCAAATCAGCTCGTGAAGATGGTATGCAGAAAAGCATTGATGGGTATATGGTGAAGACAAGTTAAACATGTTCAAAGTAATGGGACTAAACATTTGCAACTATATGAGGCTAATTACCAAACAATTGTTGCATAATGGTTGTTGATGTTTCATGTTGCAATTAGGAGAGTGTAGGTTCGATTTTTATATTTTGTAATTATATATTTTTAATAATTTTGTAATTTAGTGTATTTCTAAATTTTACATTAATCAAAGATTAAAATAAAAAAATGATGCACATCTATAAAAATAACAAATGAATGTTAAGTTATAATATAATTTTAATATGTTATTTTTATTATAACTTATTAATTTAGATTTTAATTATTAATTTTTATTACAATTTAATTAAAAATATATTAATATATTATAATAAATTAATAATTATAATAATATATATTATATTATATATAATTAAATATATTAAACTAATCTGTCAAATCTAAAAAATCTATTAAATAACTTGAATTTTGACTTTTTTAATTTAACGAATTTTTAAAAAAACTTTAATTTATCTTATTCTTATTTAGTAAATAAATCAAATCAAACTAAGTTTCAAGTCAATCTTCAAGAATGCACAAGCATTTTTATGCTTGTTTACTTTTACGGGAACTATCATAGTTACACCAGATTCAGTGACGTTTTTGGACATTGGGCACGAGATTTTAAGCCCTACGCATGTAACTTTGTGGGCTATGCTTAACTGGCCGAGAAGAAAGGGCTTTTCATTTAAAAATAATAATAAATAAATAAATAAAGAGTCCGAGAAAGATTCAAAATCTGAATCTTGGTTAGGATATCTACCAATAAAATAGGAACTTAATGATAATTATCACATAGGAATCTGAGTTGATCTCAACAATTATACACACACTTATATATACATCATTAGTTTTCATCACTTGGATCCGTTCATCTTTTACACACCAACACTACACTTATTTTGTCAAATACTCCTAATATAAGAGATGTATTCCCAAAATGATGTGTAAAAAGCAATATTCTAGAAATTACATGATCACTCCAATTAAGATTATTACACTTAAACTTAATTCTTGAAGTGAGCACACTTTGTACACCGTGATCGGAAGGAGGTTTCTCCAGGAGAGAGTCTGCAGGGACTGTCACAGTGGTGACTGGTGAGTGTTCAAGGACCATAGTTTAAGGGAGTTCTCACGGTCTGAAACTGTTAAAGAGGTAGAGATTGATGTACAAGGAACAAGATGCAGAGTACAGTGTAAGTGAAACATACTAGTAATAATCAGTAGTGTTGAGAATATGTATTAATATATTTGTAACTGAAAAAATTATGTATATAGCGGAATTAGTACTCAACAGATTTGGTGGGTGTGTCACTATGTGTGCGTTTAATCCTAAATTTCTAATTATTGGTATCCGGTTGGACAGAATTTTGATGCTGTGGTAGGAACAATTATAGCTAACAGGTCCCTGTATGTGGACTTCACTTTGCCGTTCACCGAGAGCGGAAGCACTTGTATAGTGCCAACCAAAGAGAAGAACAAGACAAAGGCCTGGATTTTCTTTAAGCCATTGACAAGTCGTTGCTTCTTTGTCTTCGTTGGCCTTGTAGTTTGGGTGCTCCAACACCGAGTCAATGATCCCTCGCATCACATGGCTTTTGGTTTTCCTTCTTGGGTTTTGCACACTGTAATTGTATATCTTCTTCCTAAATGAATATAGCTCTCAGTTTCTCTCCCTCTAGCTAATGAACTAGTCAGTCATATTTCATGTCAACTGAAATGACGTCAATAATTAAATTTTACAGGGAAGACTGAAGGAGTCCACAGCAACTTGGCTACGTTTGTACTAATCATACTGACCAAGGTTTTAAATTGTGGTCGCGGTTGAAATCGCGGTTACGTTGTAATTTTTCGCCTTTGTGATGACGCGTGTGATTATTGCGATATGAATTTATTATAATTTGACAAATTAAATTAAATTCTATTTTATTATCGTATCATAACTAATAATTTATAATTTTTTTATTAATAAGAGATATTTAAAAGTAATAAATTAATTGACAAATATTAACACATAAATAAGTTAATAGCTAGTCATATATTCAATAAAGCTTATATATACATGATTATTTCAACATAAATAAATTAATAATTACTCATATATTTAACAAAATTTACACATGAGTAATTATCTCAATTTTAATATAAATAAATTATTAACTACTAATATATTAAAAAAAATTCATGCATGGTCAGGTGATCATTTTTTTTCATATTTTTTTAATCTTTTTATGAATCAAAAAAAATATCATGGACCAAAGTCAATAGTAATTAACCACTCCAACAGCAAGCCCAAATACTGACCCAATAGGTGGTGAAGGAATTGAAACAAAATAACTAAGGCCCATACACAAACTTAAAACCCAAAATAAGTAAGAAAAAATTGAACAAGAATAAAGAAAAAAAAACAATAGAACGAAAGGGGTTGCTGTCCCGTATTGGGGTGAGACCAAAGGGCGCCCATGGAGGATGGTAACGCCGCGACGGGATTCTCCGGGTAGCATTGTTGCCGTTTCCTGAGGCTTTGGGTTGGGATGATGAGCACTACGGTCGCAAAGTGGTCATTCTCATATGGTGGCGTGGTGGGTGGCGAAATCTTTGGAATCGGCCAAGGTAGGGATTGCCGACGACGCAGCGCGTGACGGCGAAAGTAAGCTTCGGCCGGGTTGATAAGTTGCTTGTTGCCAAGAACCTTGATTTGGTGTATGCTGATTTGTGATTTTTGGCCTTGTATGTTGATCTGGGTTCGGTAAGATGTGTAGCGGCTGAAACGTTGTTACGTCGCGGCCGTCGCGTCCGTCGCGGCCGCCGCGGCCGCAACGCTGTGATTTCCAATCTCCTTCGTGTCGCGGGTTGAAACGGAAATGTTGCCAGCCGCGACCGTTTTGTTGCGGCTGCTACAGGGAAATCGTTCCGAGATTTGAAACCTTGATCTAGGATCCTAAGAGATGAAAGAGATTATAACTCTATAACTTCCGGAAAAGCTAAGTAGATCTTTCTGAATGTTTCTGCCCCTTCTTGAAATGGGCTATTTGTAGAAATGTTTAGTACATATTACTGTAGTGTGAATTTGTGGCGGAAGATTCTAAACATGATGTGAATTTAATAGTTGTGACTTGTGAGTATCAATTTAAGCTAATGACCTTTTGTGGCGGAAGATTCTAAACATGATGTGAATTTGTTTCCACAACACATGCCCAAGGCCGTAAAGGAGCATTGCCAGTGTATATGATCAGAGCTCATGAAGGTCAAGATTATAGGAAGGCATGCATGCAACTCATGTAAATTAATATATATATATATATATATATATATATATATATATATATATATATATATATATATATATATATATGTAAAGCCATATAATTAACAAGTGCAGCTTGGACAACAAAAAGTGGAGAAACAAAATAAACTTTGGCGAAACCAAAACCTCTAGTTCTGTATAGTAGTTCTCATCGTGGTATATTTGGAGCAGTACCTTGCCTGGATAACCTTTATGTGTGGGATTTGGTCCAAAGCGGCAGCAACGCCTCCGTTTTTGCTTCCCATTGTTAGAAGTTGGTCACAGTCAGACTCTTGTACACCCGAAGCTTTTGTTTCAAAGCTTGGTAAATGTATGTAAGACCCAAACTGACACTGGTATCCAACAGATCAGAGTCCCCATTCTGTAGGAACTGATTCATATGTGTCAATATGTGCCTCATTTCGGAGCTGATGAATGTCCAAAGCGTGGCGAAATTCTAGCTGTGTAACTTTGAGTCAGTATTAAGGTTTCAAATCTTGGAACGATTTCCCTGTAGCGGCCGCAACAAAACGGTCGCGGCTGGCACCGTTTCCGTTTCAACCCGCGACACGAAGGAGACTGGAAATCACAACGTTGTGGCTGCGACGGACGTGACGTAACGACGTTTCAGCTGCTACACATCTTACCGAACCCAGATCAACATACAAGGCCAAAAATCACAAAATCAAATCAAGGTTCTTGCTAGCAATTTCTTTCGCCGTCATTGCGTCATCGACAATCCCCGCCTTGGCCTAATCCAAACATTTCGCCACCCACCACGCCACCATCCGAGAATGACCGCCGCGACCCGTGCTCATCATCCCAACCCAAAACGTCACCGGAAAATGGCAACAATGCTAATCGTCGTCGCGGCGTTGCCACCATCCTTCATGTCTCAAAACAAGGAAACCCCCTTTCGTTCATTGTTTTTTTTCCTTTATTCTTGTTCAATTTTTTCTTACTTATTTTGAGTTTTAAGTTTGTGTATGGGTCTTAGTTATTTTGTTTCAATTCCTACACTATTGGGATTTGGGCTTCTTGTTGGAGTGGTTAAACTATTGACTTTGGTCCATGATATTTTTTTTTGATTCATAAAAAGATTAAAAAATATGAAAAAAAAAATGATCACCGACCATGCATGAACTTTGTTTAATATATTAGTAGTTAATGATTTATTTATATTAAAATTGAGATAATCACTCATGTGTAAACTTTGTTAAATATATGAGTAATATTAATTTATTTATGTTGAAATAATCATGTATATATAAACTTTATTGAATATATGACTAGCTATTAACTTACTTATGTTTTAATATTTGTCAATTAATTTATTACTTTTAAATATCTCTTATTAATGAAAAAAATTATAAATTATTAGTTATGATACATTGTATAATAAAATAGTTAATTTAATTTAATTTGTGTCAAATTGTAATAAATTCACTCCAACAACCGCAAGAGCAAAGACTTCGCAACGCCCGCAATCGCAAAAACCAACGTGACGCTGACCTCGAGGTCGCGAATGCAATTTAAAACCTTGTCCTAGATGATAAATCTTGGAGTTAATTCATGCTAGATTCCTTTCTCATTGTGTTTTCATATCTCCAATCGCCAAACATATATGCCACTAAGCTCACCACCAAAAATGCATATTCAACAAAACAAATGCCAAAAAAAAAAAATCAACACAAAATAAACTTACTTCCAAATGCGTACACCAGATCAGCTTACCTAAACACATTAATCCAAGACCATAAAATGAAAAAACAAATCAGTGAAGAAAGAAAGAATGTGGATTGATAGAATAAAGATAATAGAAAGGAGGAGGGTCTTGAAAGAGAATGCTTTGTCGAGTAAATTCCAGGCAATGGGGTAGTGATTGTCCCAAAAGAAGTGGACGAGCTCCACGAAAGACAGAGAGACCTTAAAGACCCACAGGATAAGGTCGATGTTCCTCTCCAAAGCGTCTCACTCCCACAGCTGCTAGCGTATTCTGAAAGCTTAAGAAGGCTTTTTATTGTGGAAGGATAAAAGTAACCTGTTAGAAATATCATCTTCACAATTTCCAACATCGTTTGAGGTCACTGGGTTGAAAATTCTATAGAGAGAGATCAAAGGTAGAGAGAAAGAAGAGAGAAAATGAGGTAAAGAAGAAAAGAAATGGAGATGGAGAGAGAATCAATAGATAACAATTCAATTTCAGATGCATAGGGAGAAAAACCTAAAAAACATAAAGAAATGTGGAAGAATAAGAAAAGTTAAAATGAAATTACCTTATTACCCTTAATTTAGGCAGGAAATATGTTCATAAAATATAAAGGTGAAAATAGGTCAGGTTACCAGTTAGAAACCTATGGCCTAACCTACTTGAGACTTGGCCTGACCTGTTTACTAAATAAGTTAGGCTAATATTTTTTAAAAGCTTGTTTAATTAAAAAAAGTAAGGTTTAGGTTATTTAATAGGTCTTTTAAGCTTGGTAGACTAGTCTGACATATTTAACTATATATAATATAATAAATATTATTATAATAATTATAAATTATAATTATTAATTTATTATAATATATTAATATATTTTTTAATCAAATTTTAATAAAAGTTAGTAAGTAAAATATAAGTTAATAAGTTATAATAAAAATAACATATTTATTAATATATTTAATGTAATATATTTATTAGAATGAAAATAATAAGTTAACACTTACCTCCTACTTTTATAGATGCTCACTACTTTCTTGTTCTGATCTTTGATCGATGTAGGACATGGAAATATATTAAGTTACAAAATTATTAGAGGCATATAGTTACAAAACATGAAAATATAACATACGCTATTTCTGGATTTATTGTCTATATATTTATTAATAACATATGTAATGTTGTTATTTTAATTTCCTTATGGTTAAATCGTGTAATTATTTTGTCTTTAGTTGTAAGAACCTTACGAAAAGTTATCAAAGTTATTGGACTATATTTCATGTCTAACTCATTTAGTTATGTGTGGAATTCTTAGGGTAATATGCTAACATAACTAATTATTGATATTATGATATTATCTTTCTTGTCAATTCATTATAGAATATGCAGTTATTATCATGATGCTAATTAATTATAGCTTTAGTCTTTTTTGCATTCATGTTGCAATTAGAGGAGCGTAGGTTCGATCTTTAATGTTTTTGCAACTATATGCCTCTAATAATTTTGTAACTTGGTATATCTCTAAGTTCCACATTGACCAAAGACTAGAATAAGAAAGTAGTGAGCATCTATAAAATTAGAAAGTGAATGTTAAGTTATAACAAAGGCCTATTGGCCTATTTCAAGGCTTAGGCTTGTTAGCTTATGTAAAGGCATGTTGACCTATTTAAAGGTAGGTTTGTTAGCATATGTAAAGACATGTTGACTTATTTAAAGGTGAGCTTGTTAGTCTATGAGCTTGTTAGTCTATGTAAAGATCTATTGGCCTATTTAAAAGCTCATTAATTGGTCTATTTCAAGGCTTAGACATGTTAGCCTATGTAAAGTCATGTTGACCTATTTAAAGGTAGGTTTATTAGTCTATGTAAAGGCATGTTGACCTATTTAAAGGTAGGCTTGTTAGTCTATGTAAGGGCATGTTGGCCTATTTAAGTTGGCATATTTAAAAGTAAGTTTGTTAACCTATTTAAATGTCTCATTGCAAAGTAATCCTTAAAAATTGACCTATTATAGGCTCACAAGCTAAGATCAAGCCTTATAATTGGGATACAGGTCAGTCTTGTTAAAGGTAAAGTCTGACCTAGCCTAACCTGTTTCCATCCCTATAATGACAGGTGTAAAATAAATGTTTCAGAAGTGTATATTGTATAGATATTTCATATGGCAAAAAATACAAGAAAACATCCTATAATGATAGGTGTAAAATAAATGTTTCAGAAGTTTATATTGTATAGATAGATAAATCTATCCTAATAATAGAATAAATTTGTATAATTTAATTTAAATATGTACAATAAAGTCCAACACTCCCCCACAAGCTGGTAAATGAATATATATCATTCTCAATTTGCCAGTAAAATCTTGAAAGTGCTCTGTGGGTAGTCCTTTAGTTAATACATCTGTCAACTGATGTCTCGAAGGAACATATGTTGTGGCTATGAGCCCACTATCCAATTTCTCCTTGATAAAGTGTTGGTCTATCTCAATGTGCTTTATCCTGTCATATTGAACTGGATTATGCGCAATACTAATGACTGATTTGTTGTCACAAAACAGCTTTATAGGTGCTTCATACTTTATTCTCAGGTCATCTAGTATGATCTTCATTCATAACAACTCACAAACTCCTTGTGTCATAGCTCGAAACTCAGCTTCTACACTTAATCGTGCCACTACGTTTTGTTTCTTACTTCTCCTTGTTACTAGATTTCCACCCAGAAACATACAATAACCTGATGGTGACCTCTTGTCGGTAACCGAACATGCATAGTCAGCATCCGTGTACACTTCCATAGATAGGTTTTCCTTTTTTTAAAAATAGTAGTCCTCTTCCAAGCGTGGTTTTAAGATATTGTAGAATTCGATCAACAGCCTGCATGTGTCTCTCCCTTGAATCATGCATGAATTGGCTAATAATATTGATAACATATGCTAGATCAGGTCTGGTATGTACCAAGTATATCAGTTTCCTAACTAGCCTCTGATATTGAGATCTATCTACCTTGGGACTTTCTTCATCATTTCTCATTTTGTGATTCTGCTCAATCAGTACATCAGTTGGCTTACACCCGAGTTTTTCAATCTATTTGAGAATATATAGGACATATTTCCTTTGACAAATGAAAATACCTTGCTTGGAGTAGGCAACTTCAATACCAAGGAAGTACTTTAGTCTTCCAAGATCTTTCATTTCGAACTCAGCAGCTAATTTCTCCTTTAGTTGCTTCTCAACTAGGTCATAACCTAATATAATGATGTCATTAACATACACAAGCAAAACTGTGAGTTTACCTTCTTGTGAATGTTTAAAAAAGAAGGTATGATCGCCTTGACTTTGTCTGTAACCCAAGGAAACCATTGTTTTTGTGAATCTTCTAAACCAAGCACAGGGAGACTGCTTCAACCCATATAACGTCTTCTTTAACTTGTACATCTTGTTCCTTCTATTAGTGGAATCATATCCAGATAGAATTTTCATATAAATTTCCTCCTCTAAGTCTCCATGGAGAAAGACATTTTTAACATCAAACTGGTGTAATTTCCACCCAAAGTGGGCAGCAAGGAAGAGTAAGGTCCTTACAGTATTCATCTTGGCTAATTGTGTAAATGTTTCCTCATAGTCAATTTCATAAGTCTGAGTGTATCTTTTTGCCATCAACCTTGTTTTATATCAATCTAGTGTACCATCAGACTAATATTTCAAAGTATATATCCATCTGCACCCAACTGGTCTTTTGTCACCTAGCCTCTCAACAATCTCCAATGTTCCATTCCTTTCTAATGCACTCATCTCCTCATTCATGGCTTGAATCAAGTTCTTATCATTTAATGCTTCTTGTACTGATGTTGGGATTTTGATAGAATCTATGGCTGAAATGAAACTCTGGTGCTGCAAGGAAAGATATTTAGAAAAGACAAATTGAGAAATGAGGTACTTGAGATTGGGACAATACATTTTCCCTTTCCTTAATGCAATAGGTAAGTCATCTAGGTCAGGTTCACAATTATTCAAAGACATGTTATTAGGTTCAAAAACAGTATTATCTAGGTTAAGTTCAAAAACAAGAAATTCACAATTATTCAAAGACATATTATTAGATTCAGAAACAGTGTTATCTGGGTCAGGTTCAAAAACAAGAAGTTCAGAGACAAGAAAACTTGTATCTTTAGTACTTACTGTTGGTCCAGCCGCTTGAAGTTGCTGTTGGGCCAATTCGGGTTTCCCTCTCCTCTGTTACACTAATTTTGGTGTGATAGCCTTGGCCTTAACGTTAGCTAGTTCAGGTGGGCTTCCAGAAGAAGATGTTAATTCTTGTGTAAAGTCAGATGGTAAAGGAAAGAAGGACCCAAGCGAGAAGAACTCAGCCTCAGCTTCATGAGTGTTCTCCCTCTAAAGCTGAGGACGAGTAAAAAAAGATTCATTTTAATGAAAAGTGACATCCATGGAGACGAAAAAACGACGACTTGAAGGATGATAACATTTGTATCCCTTCTTGTCAAGAGCATAACCAAAAAAAATACATTTGACAGCATGGGATCAAGTTTGCTGCGATGTTGGTGATGTAATGGACAAAATTCGCATAACCAAAGACACAAGACTGTAGACTTTGCATAATAGAAACTGATGGAAAGTGAGAGGTCATGAGTTGGACAGGACTTACATTACCCAGGACATGAGATGATAACTGATTGATTAAATATATAGTAGTTAAAACAGCTTCCCCCCCCCCATTATGAGCTAGGAACAGACATTTGGAATAGTAAAGCTCTGGTGATTTCAAGTAAATGAAAGTTTTTTCTTTTTACAATACTATTTTGTTGAGGAGTATCAACACACTTAAGTCCATGCATAATACCATATTCTTTAATAAATGTAGAGAAATTTTAGTTGACGTACTCCCTACCATTATCAGAACGCAAACACTTAATGAACTTTCTAAATTGGGTCTGAACCATGCAGTAAAACTGAACAAACAATTGAAACACATCTAATTTGTCTTTCATTAGAAAAAGTCAAGTTACACGAGTACAATCATCAATGAAGGAAACAAATCATTTAGTGCCTGAAATGTTAGAAATAGATGCAGGACCCCAAACATCAGAGTGAATAAGTGCAAAAGGCTCAACACTTTCATTAGAACTAGGCAAAAAAGTTACACGATGGTGTTTGGCAAACTCACAAACGTCACAATGAAAAGACTCAATAGATTCTTTTAAAAATAAGGACGGAAACATAGACTTAAGTAAAGAAAAAGAATGATGTCCATATGCTTGTGCTGTAGCCAAATTTGAGAAAAGAGAGACTCAAAACTGGACTGATGACAAGAAGATAGCAACTTCTGATCACGACCACCATTAGCTAGCATATTAAGGAAATAGTACAACCCTCCATGTTCCTTAGCAACTCAAATTGTCCTTCTCGTGATAAGATCCTAAAAGACACAATGAGAATGAAAAAAGGTTATGACACAATTATTGTCTTTATTAAGCTTATGAATGGAAATAAGATTATATGAAAGTTTGGAAACATGGAGCACATTGTATAAGTGTAAAGAGGGATGGAGTGTAATAGTACCAAGACCTGTAACTGAGGTGTGAGAGCCATCAACTATGGTTATATGATGCTTACTAGAAGAAGGTTGATAAGATAATAAAGGTGGTGAATAAAAGGTCATATGGTCAGTTGCAACAGAATCCATAATCCATAAATTCTTAGTACCAGAAACATTAAAGGATTGAAAACAAAAATTCTTACCAGTTTGGTCGTCTGATATACACATGTTTCCAACCTGTTTCTCGTTCTTTTTTTTTCTTTTTTTTTTTTGGAACTTGAAAGACTTGTCTAATTATGAAATGAAACAAACAAGCGAAAATGAAACAAAAAAGAACGAAAAAAAAAGAATAAAGAAATCAACAAGGTGAAAATCAGGACAACGATACACCAGAGTGAGATGGAAGCAGAATGAAAAGGACGGTGGTGCTACTGATCTGTGATGGTGGCGCGACGGTGCTACTACGAGGCTGTGATGGTGGCTCGATGGCACTGCTACGAGTCTGTGATGGTGGTGCAGTGGCGCTACACATGTGGCTCGAGTGGCGGTGGCGGCGCTTGTGCGGCTCTAAGTAACAGTGCTCGCTCGCGAGGTGGGACTAATGTGTTGAGTGGTGGGTCGCCGGTGACTCGTGCGGTGGTGAAGAACAACTGGGGCAGCAACAATTCTGGTGGTGATGAGTTTAGGTGAATAGTATTCATGGCAGAACACAGGATGATGTTTGGGCTGAAACAGTGCGTGGATGATCTAATCCGATCTAGTCCAGTTCTGATTGAAGGCAGTAATAAAGGCTGCTAGAATTCCAGCAATGAAAGCTGACTCTAAACCCAACAATGACGGTTGGTCCAATCAACAATGAAGGCTGATTGCAGCGAAAACAAGAGGTTCTCAGATCGAAATCTCTTATACCAACTTGAAAGAATATTTTTGAATATTATTTCTTGATAGAAACTGTATAAGTTGATACATATTATATAATCTAATTACACTAATTACTTGCTTAAAATAGAACTAAATTATAAAAAATAAATTTGTCTTAATAAAAGAATAAATCTATACAATTAAATCTAAATATGTACAATAAAGTTCAACATAATCAAACGAAGCTTGCGCTTCAGCCACGTTTCCGATTGACCGTTTTTAAATTTGTTGGTCATAATTAAGAATTTGGGACAACAATTGGTCTAGATAAGCATGTTTAGAACTAACGCAAAATGGCCTCAACTATAACTCTTCAAGCCAAGAATTGTGATGATACCCACTATAATGCCAGAAGCTCAAATGTTAGTCAAACCATGGATGAATTCCTATTTCCGAAAAAAAAAAAAAAAGCAGTAACAAAGAAAAAATGTTTTGCAACACTTCTGACACATCTCCTGTTCACTTAATTTTAGTAGTAAACTCTACATAATTTGTATTAGCAGCAGAAAGCAAAATTACCATCAACTTTGGAAGAGGTTACCTTGTGTCCGCTAGATTTTGTTTTTGCGAAGTTCCATTGTAGTGCCAAACTTTCCAATACATACCCTTCTCAGGAAATACTTTTGTCTTTACATTCATGCTCCAACTAGTCCGAGCTAATGACTATTATGCAGAGATTCCTGCACTCCCTCCAGAACTACTAAAAAATTTGGGGAGATGAAAAAGAATATTGTATATATATACAATTTAAGGTAGATACTAATGAAGGAGGAGAACACCGTGCATTCATTACAAAACTTTCCTAGGCTCTTATTCTTTTATACACAAGCAGAAGTTTACAACGATATCACCTTAGATACTGTTCTAGACACTCTCTCAATTTTTGGAAAGTCACTGGTTTTGACACAAATGAGTCCATACCATTTGCAAAACACTCTTCAGCACTCTCTGACAAAGCGTTTGCTGTCATCTGCATTAATATGAGATAATAAGACAATGATCATTTAATTCTCAAAAATTATGTTTATAGAAGAGGAAAAATCTTCCAATATTAAATTTAAATCAGCCAGAAGATTGTTTAGCATTAGTTTTTAGCAGAAAACAGCTATCTGATTTATGGCAGAATTTGAATTAGCACAGAGGAACTCATGCGCAAATGTACAAGCAGGAAAATCATGACTTCTGAAGAAACTATAAAGGATGGAAATTGTTTTTTTAATATCTTAATAGCTCTTTAACTAATTTAATATACAACTTACAGATGTCAGTTATCTGTAGACATATTTATAAAGGTTAACATTTTTAGGGTTCTAGTCTTCTAGATTAGATGTAGCCACAATAGTGGGGGACGCCAAGACTAATTGCTCACCGCAATAATGGGGATCCGCTTTGTAGATGGTACAGAACATTCACAATCTGGAGCTGGTAGACTTTGCTCGATTCCTGCTTTTCTTGCAGCATCCCAGCTGCCTGTTTCCTCAAAAGACCGAATCAGTTTTGTTGCTTGAAGACCATTCATAATTGGCATGCAGACATCCTGTAAAGTGCAAGTACAAAATGATTAGTAGAATTTAAAAAAATCTATGCAGAAACTGGCCCAAAAATTATAAACATTTACATCAATAAGCCGCATTGCCTGCAATTTTTAGTGCACTTCGTAAGTTAATGTATGCCAATTATTCATCATGGTACAAGTCATTACTAATCTCAGGAAAGCCAGGTTCCCGCCCACAATCACAACAAAGAAAATAAAGGTAGCAGTTCCTATTACCAGGCAAGAAAGTGAACCAAGCAGAAGCACTCGTTTGCATCACCAATATGGCAATGGCAGGTCCTTAAAACTACAGATTCTACATAAAGAATGGGGTAATAGATACATGTTTGGATGATTCACTAATCACTAGCATGCAGCATAATTGTGAAGAAATTGTAGTGTGTGAATTTTAGGAAAAAGCAATAACATCAATGTAAATGAGACAGATGTTTGCAAATGAAGACACATTCTTTAATAAGCCCTAAAATCAAGTTCGGATAATTTCTGAACATGAACAGGCAATGATTCATAGAGCCAAAATGCCACAAGATACAATTCTGAGATTCCAGAAATTACCATCAGAACCAGGTCATATGTGTGGCGCTGAACTGCACGTACTGCTTCCACTCCATTATTCACAACATCTATGCTATGACCTAACTGCTTCATCATGGATTGTGTCACCATGACATTAATCTTGTTATCTTCAACTAGAAGAATCTTAGGCTTTAATGTGGATTTGGTTACTTCTGATATATTGCTGCTAGTAACACACTGGGAAGTTGAGTTTGCCTTCCCTTGACCATGACATGTTTGCTGAGGTTCACTTGACTTTGTTGCTACAGCCATTTCTCTAGTTGCAACCATAGGTTGAGAAGAATCTGCACTACCATTCTGGGACCAAGCATGAGCCTTATCTTGACACTGTTTGTCTCTGCTAACAAAATTTTCATTCTTTGTTTCTGGGCTGTGACCAGATGAACTAGCTGATTCAGACATCTCTGGAGCATCAACCAATGAAGATGCATCCTCAACTGAACATGCCCCTTTTGATATGATGTCATTGGAGGGGAATGAGTATGAACTCTCTGAAAACCCATTAAATTTTTGTGAGCTTGTGTACCCAATTTTGTGTGGTAGTAACTTCTGGGTCCTGCTACATCCATTAGAAGAGAACAGAGAGCCCAAAGTACGTGGTTGGAATTGGAAGAAACCTTCTGTTGTATCATCAGAAGCAGCATCATCATTCTCCACATCTGAGAGCTCATCTGAGTTATCGCAAGCGATTGAAACCTTGTATGGGAGTATGAACGTGAAGGTAGAACCATGGTGTTCTTTACTAGACACTGTTAGACGACCCCGCATCAACTCAACCTATTCCAAGTGCAAAGAAAAATGTTGGCAATTTAAGAAAACAAATGAAACATAACTTTCACCAAAAGAAGAGTTTACCAGTTGTTTGCATATTGCTAGTCCTAGCCCTGTGCCACCATACTTTCGAGCGTGGTCTGCACTGACTTGCATGTACCTTTTAAATAAAGTAGGTATAGCGTTTTCTGGCACATTATAACATGGAAAAATTATATATCTGATGAGTACTTCTCTGTAAGAAAAATCAAACTTATGAATACAAAATAGAACTCAAACAATTCCAAGCTTGTGGTTAATATAGATAAGGTTCATTAGATACCCGGTATTCCAATGCCTGTGTCATATACATCACAACGTATCCACACTGTTGTTTCAGTTGAATGAGGTTGCTCCTCAGTGTCTCCATTCATTGAGCATTTGCTTTTAACTGGAGATCTACATTCATCATCAAATGCATGGTTTTGGCTGGGACGGTCATTATGTTTTTGACCATCAAGAAGATTTTGATCACTGTCACTTTGAGGTTTTGGGAGATATTTCTCTTCTTTCATTCCATTCACCGAATTAGTTGACTGGTCTGGAGTCATCTTCTGGATGCCTTCTGCTTTTGCAAAAGTTGGCTCTGGCACAACGTAAAGGTTTATACCAACTTTGCCTTCACGTGTAAACTTGATGCCATTGCTGCAAAATATTAGAAAATAATAAATGTAGAGTGATAGAAATACAATTCATTATAAAATTTTTCTTTTCCTTTTTTATTTCCAATATTATGCGCAGCCAAGTACAGAAGAGAGTACTCCTCCAAAAGAATAAATGGAAAAGAAAATTTGGATGATTTATATTTTACATTACAAACTAAATGGGAACATTTCTAGTGGTTAATTACAACAATCATTGCAAATTCTCAGACTACCTAATCACACAAAGCTTAGTAGTTAATACCTGATCAAATTTGTGAGAATTTGCCGAATCCTTAAAACATCACCAATGACCTGCAATCATGCACCAATGAAGTGTAAATTATTTAGCACTAATCTGGTGAAATAATGCTTTGTATTGTAAAGTCATGACCCACAAGAGTGACACATCAGAACAGTTATAGTAATGCTACTCAGTCACCCGAGTAGAGTGTTCATTAGATTTGTGGTGTGTCTCAAACCAACACCCTGCACAGGGTGATACAAAGACTAAGGATGTATTTGTTTTTATGTTTTTATGTTAGTTATGTTAATGGCATTACTCTAACAACTAAGAGGGTTCAAATAAAACAAAATGAACCCAAATAACTTAGTAGATAATTAAGAACATTTTTAAAAGAAAAAAGATGGCTGAAGAAGAATAAATGAAAAAGGCCTCTCCACCTACTCAGCTATGATAATTATACTATTCCTCTGGATGTCTTGCAATCCTTCTTAAGCACAATGCTAGGTTACAAAAGTAGTCACTTTTTCAATTAAGTCAAAAAGTCCAAGACCAAAAATATGAACTGCAAAGGCATTCCTTATAACCCAGGACATCTGCCACCTTGTATTGATTTCAAAATAATTGTTACATTAACTTGCTATAATACAATGTTGAATGTTCTTTGGAAATACTACTGAGCATTTATCAGGCAATAACTCATAAGATTTATGAAACGAATCACTATCAGCAGAGATGCATAATAGAAATAGTCCAGCATTTAGGTGAGATCACAATGCCAAATCTTTCTTCTTCTTTTTTGGGTGAATCTAAAATGCCAAATCTTTGACAGCATAGGATGCAACTGTTACATAAGTCCTCACCTCAATTGGTACATCATCTGCCACATGTCCTTCTAAGTTTAATATTTTCTGCAATGATGCTGCAGCTGACTGGAGTACATGCTTTACTACCTCTCTTGGCCGGAATTTGGTTGCTTCCAACTTCATAACTCCTACACAGAGGCAAGGGGGTTTGGGGTGGGAAGAAATTTAAAAGATCAGCACCTATTATCAGGAATTTGAATTATTATTATTTTTAAATATAAACAACTTCCAAATTGATCTCTGAATGATTAAAATTAGTCTTATATAATTCTCAGGTTCAAATATCACTAATAGAAAATGGAACAAGGATAGATTTCTGACCTGACTCAACCTTGGAAAGATCAAGTATGTCATTTATAAGTTGAAGAACCAAATCTCCTGAAGATAGCATGACATCCAAGAGCTGTCTTTGCTCCCGATCAAGTTTGGTGGTAGAAAGAATTTCCGCCATGCTAACAACCCCAGACAGTGGAGATCTTATCTCATGAGACATTGTTGCCAGCATTTGTTTTGCTCGCATGGTCTCCTCTATTAAAAGGAGGAGGGAAACATAGTAAGCATTCTTGCTGCCAAAGCAAATTGAAGTAAATTTCATAAATGAGACTTGACTGAGTGTTTAAACCTGTAATGTGAATGGTTTTATTCAGTTCTGTTTCCTTGGCTTTCTGAACTGCAATCTCTTCCCGAATCTTTGCCATCCTTTCTCTTTTTCTTACCTGCAGTTTTTGAGAAATATAAATATTTTCCTTAGGAGCACAAGACTGCAAGTACCACTTTAAACAAAAATAACATTTACCTGATCTGTTACATCCATTCCCATATAATTTATTCCAATTGTCTCCCCTGCCTTACTAAATACGGGTTCTACATTTATCAAGAATGTCTTTGACCCAAATAGTTCTGTCTCAAAAGTGATTTCCCTTTTAGCAGGTAATCCTTTTTCCAAAACCTCTCTCTTAAAATCTTGAGCTTCCTTAACACCAGATCCCGTGAATATTTCTACATCAGTTTTTCCTATGATGTCCTGAAAAAGATGAGCAAGTTTAAGAAGTTTCTTCTGAGTTTTCAGCAGCTTTTGATAGAAAACAATTAGAATGCAATATTAATCATATAACCTTGCAACAAGAGCTTCAACAGCAATCATTACCTCCTCTTGCAAACTTGGAAAATGATTATAGATAAAGCGATAGCGCAACTCTTTGTCCTGGAAGAAAAATATCAAAAGAATCAGCCCTTTGTATATTTAAAGAGCCCTCATTGTGGCAAACAGAAATCTAACAGTCATAAAAACAATCAACCTCTGGGATCAATTTTAATGACATATGCTAGGATTATTCTTTTAAGTTATTTCAGATACAGAAAAAATCTCAATACTGAAACTCAAAGTAATATACCTGATGGCCAATAACAACAGGTGCATTTTGGAGTATAAAATGTAAGAAATTATCTGCCCTCTTCAGAATCTGGGAGAGTTCTTCCACAGGTGAGGACTGCCTTTCAATATTCTTTATACTTTCCTGTAACTTTTCTTCAAGTATCTGCTCTCTCTGGATACTTGCTTCCAGCAGTTTTTCCAAATGCAACGCCCGCTGTTTCCAGTATATAACAGTATCATACTCTGCATCAATTTCAATTCTCTTGTTTTGAACCACAACATCACTTTTCCTGCATGGTACATCTTGCCATATATCATAAACATCCTCCAATATAGAAACTGGGCGTTTATCACCCCCATATCTTTCTTCCTCGAATCGATGCTCTTCCAATATCTCCAACTTCCTGAGCTCAACATCCTGCCTTTGTCTGCTTAGGTTGTCAAGTTCTTCTCTGAGAAGACGTACAGCATTGGCCTGCTTATACTCCCAGTGTTTCATAAGGTACGCCAACTGAGAAGACCCCTTCTCTGAAAAATTTGTAAGCTCCATGAGACGCTTGAAATCAACTATAGTTGGCTCCTCTATGATTGTAACCTCCTCTAACATATCTTGGTCCCTTCCAGGCTTTTCTATATTAAACTGCTTTCCAACATCAGTTCCAATATCTTCAGGCCACATTGAAGGGAGGCCTTCAATGTCCATGTCCTCAATACAGTCGCTGTCCATCTCACAAACCATGAAAACAGACTGATTACATCCAATCTTCTTTTTTAAAATACAGAACTTGTGATTTTAATTCGTTCATCCTTCAATGCCATCACACTTGCATCTCAAGTAGTACTCATCCAAGTTTAACTCTTTGGCTTTTTGTATACAGACAGCACTAACAGCACATTAAGGAAGCCAAAGCACTATGGCCTGCTACAATATGTTAGGAGAAGAAAAGTCTTGCGTAAGTTTGGCACTCAACTATTGAATTGGAATAGATATATAATAACAGAATGAATTAAGTAACCAAGAAAGAAAAATTAAATTAAAATAAAAGGGATCAATAATAATTAGCTCTAATTATCATTATAACCAAGTATACAAGCTTAAAAGATCATTTACATTCTTGTACCAAAAAAAAAAAAGATCATTTACATCCCACATCAGCAATTAAATGGGAGAATTGACAAGGGAAAATTAGATTTTTTCATTCTTTTATATTTATCTTACCCCCACCACCCCCCCCCCCAAAAAAAAAAAAAACTAGGATAAAGGTAAAAACTAAAAAGTAGGAAGCGAAATATAAAAGGCTCTAGTGTCGGTAAACAATGGCAATTTGCATGACTTTGTTTCGAAAATAGACACATCTCAATACGTGCCGGTGCCAAGTTGACCAAACTTTCGGAAAAATCAATCGAAAACAGTAGTAGTAATTCAAAGTAGACAAAATTGGGAGCTTGATCAAAAGTCACCAACCAAAGAAGTTTAATTAAGGGAAAAGATCAAAAGAGGAGAAACGGGATGAAATTATTTTCTGGTATCAAGCGTTGAAGTAATCTGCTCAGCAGAAAAAAGAAAAAAGTTGAAGGAATAGTGAATTTTGGTGCATCAAATTAATTTCTGAAATTCTGAGATCTTTTAACAGAGGCTGAACATCGGTGGCAAAGGTAAAGCACCTGACACTGAACATTCAGAGAACAAGCAAGGAAGTGAGAATAACTTCAACTTGGAGACTTTCAGACCTCTGGCTGGCGAGGCAGAAAACAAACAAGTTTCAAAATTCAGCAAACACCAAAAGCAATATACATTTTCACAAGACTCGGAAACAATAAAGGCAATTAGATGATTAAACCCAAATTGCAAACAACGAAGCCGAGATACATCATCCAAAACAAGCCAAAAAAATCTCAATGGAAAAGCATAAGAATAATTAAAAACAGGTTCCCTCAGACCAAACACAAATATGACTGACTCTGACTCTGAAAGCTAACCTTTCTGCATTAATTGAATTAAGAGCAGTCACAGTCACCACAGAAGAGAAGACCCAGAAAGATGACGACTTCAGGTTGACAATGTCCAAAAGGCTTTCCCTGTAGATCTGTCGTACTCCGAGGAATCTCTTTAACTGTGTACTCAAAGGCATTCAATCAATGCTGCTGGCTGATATCACAAGTGAAAAACGTAGCTAATCACTAGAGATGAGAGAGAGAAGCAGTCAGCTTCTAGAGAGGACAGCATGTGATTGTAAATTTGTGAGGTTAAACTTAAAAGGAAGAAACTTTGATTATTTTTTTTTGAAGAAAAACAAAAACCAAGGTAGCCATGTGCATTAGGAGGTCAAAAATTATAGAGAAATATTTGGCTTTCTTGTATTGTAGTTTGTATTTCTTTCTATGTCTTTTGAAATGAGGCAACAACGTTACCTTCACACCAGTGTTTTCTTTCCTCTGCAAAACCACAGCTGTTAATTAAACTATCCAAAGTATCAAACAAATCTCTCTCTCTCACACACACAAAGACACATATATAAGAGTGTTTATTATAAAAAATAAAAAAATAAATATTAATCATTAAATTTTATATAAATAATCAAAATTAAAATATAAATACATATAATTTTTTTAAATAATTATATAATTTTTAAATAATTTTTAATTTTAATCATTTATATATAATTATATAATCAAAAATTTATTCATTTCACATAATAAAAATTTCTGTCAATGTATATGACCTCTGTATATATATAATGTTTGTTGTTCTATCTCTCTCTCTCCAAAAAACAGTTCAACCAATCATGGAATTTAAGAGAGAGAAAATGGATTTTTTTGGGGACATGGAGAAGGCATTGCTGTTCCTGACCCTTTCCAGGATGACGTGGGTGGTGCTGGTGCAGCTGGTGAATCGACGCGCCTACGATGGTGTGGCCCTGTGGGTTTACCAAAACAACTCACATGACAGATCTGTGTGGCCCTGGTGTTTTAACTAAGTTTTGTTTACTTTACGATGCTTGTACTAAGACGTTAAAGAAAAAACTGGGCAGTTGTGCAGATTCTTAATATAAACAAGGTTCTCTCTGATAAGTTTTTTTTTTAATGTTAGATTAAGTTGAGTTGTTCACGTATTACGTTTGGTAATAATATTTTACGATGTCCTGTTTTGTCTGGATTTGTTCATCAACAGTTTTGATTACTTAATACGCCAATGGTTCAAGGTTATTAACCCGTCAAGCAATATCAATCAATACTCATTAGTTTTACGCGTGTTCGAAAACAAAGACTTAACTTTGCTTATATAACTCAACATCAAATAAAGTTGGTTTTTAGTGTAAATATTTCTTGCATTATCATTTACAAACCAATTCAAACTTATATTTTCGTGTTAAGTCATTTAGTTTTCATTTAGAAATTAAATCAAAATTAAATGATGAAGTTGCAAAATATTTTTTATATTTCAACCGTGTTTCGTATAGCAAATGTACGGCGGGTTAAGAATCTTAAGATTATGTATAGATATGATTTAAGACATCATTATGTTGAAAGGTGTTTTCGGAAATGTTGCGTATGTTTAGTGCATTTCAGTTCTCACGAACAAAAATTTCCAGAATTTAGACAATATATCGATCGTGCAATTTCTAATCATGTTAAGCGTTCGAGGGTGGGATCGCTGTTTTGTTGTAAACAAAGCTTCCAAAAAGCAAGAAGTACGAAAATTAATTAAAATACCCATGAACATTAAGAAATCCTCACACGTCATTGTCAAGGAAAAATTAGAATAACAATATTTAGTTGGAGGGATATGGGTGTGTTATATATTGGTCTAGGTTGTTTGAAAAAAAAAAAAACAATACCATTGCACTATTTGTTTATGCGTCTGAACAACTAAGCCATATTCTCCTGTGTTATTTTGTCCTGTCTGCTTCTGGTTCTCTGTCTATTTAGGCATTCCCATGTGACAGTCTGCTGATTTGCCCTCGTACCACATCGATTTAACAACTGCCATGTGGCATGCTAGCTTTGTGACACATGGCATTTATATCTGCTTTATGTGGCCCTTCTTTAATTAAAAATGAAAAATAAAAATGCTACTTAACATCTCATCATTCCTTGAATGGAGAAATTAACTTGGATTGAATCATTTTTAAATCAAATTAAATTAAGTTATGTAAATTTTTTATTAATATTTTGTTAATTTAAATTGTATTTATGTAATATTAACAAGTTAATTCATTCAAATTAAATTAATTTAAATTATTTTTAATTTTATATTTATTTTTATTAATTTAATTCATTTATTTTATTAAATTATTCGAATAAATTCATCAAATTTAATTCATTTTAACATGTTATATGGAAGAATTACCAATGCAGCAGTCGAAGCATTTAGCAAGTATATAAGATTGATTAGGTGTATAAGGATATTTCTAATTGGATAGCCTTGTTTTTTAAAAAAAAAAATTAGAAAACCTTATATGCTTTTAGGAAAATGATGTTATCACATTTTTTATCACACTACTATTTATATTATTTTTTAATAATTATGATTAAATAAAAAAATAATAATAATAAAAAGTAATATAATCAATAGTATATAAAATAATATAAAAAGTGATGTAAAAAAATCATAATAAATACTTTTATTTAATATGTAAAATAAATTATCTTGTATATAACTCTATGTCTGTTAAAGTTTGTATGTTAGTTTGAAAAACAAATTATTGAGGAAATTATTCTAAAAAATTAATTTCAATAAAATGTTTAATCTTCTCAAAAGGAAACCTATTTGCCAAATAATTAAAATGTCTACTTTATTTAATGGACTGTGAACTTTGAATAAAAATTAAAATCGTTCAATTACCAAAAAAATTGTTTATTAATACAAAAATTATATAAAGAGTATTATTCTTTCTAATCTATTTTAAGTGTCACTTTAGTACAAGATATAAGAATTTAAAAATATTAAATCAAGTCTTAATTGTAAAATTTTTTTATCAAACTATCCTTATTTATTTCGATTAATTACTTCACTTTATCATGTTCATCTAGTTTTCATGTGTAGTTGAGATTATTAAAGTATAAAAATAAAGATAAAAAATAACAATTAATACTTTATTGATATACAAAAATGACATTTATAATGAATCAATTTTTTTTTAATCAAAGTAACACTTAAAATGGATCAAAAGAGTTATATAAAATAGGTTGTTTAATCCAACTAAGAAGAAACCTTTACAAAATGGGCATGACAACTTCACAACGAAGGATTAATTTGATCAATCAAGAAATGACTATGGTAATCCAAGTTTGGAGAATTTCTCACCTAATAGTAGTAAGAATTACTCAATAAACTATTGTCAAATTTAGATAAATTATTGCGTAATGCACTTAAATTAAGTGTACAAGCTTTTACATATGTGCGATGCATGGAATAAAACTACTAATAATAAATAATATTAAAATTATTATTAAAAATCAGCTAAAAAATATTATTCATAAGTAATAATAACACAGACGAAAAAAATAATTAGGAAAATTTAATACAATAATTTATTTAACAATATAAGATAATATATATTGAATGACATATAGCTACTAAATAAACAAAGAATTTAAATAAAAAGATATATCATTGAATAATAATAAATCATTATCAATATGAAATTATTATTCAAGATAATATGAAAATTGTATTTATTTTTTTTATTTTTGACAAATTGCTCACGTAATTTTAGTTTAGGATAATGATTGGGTAAAATCTTCCCCAAAGTGACGACTTAAGGATTTGAACTATTGACATTGTAAATAAAGTTTATATATGATCGCAGTCCACTTCCACTGCAACTTACTACCGATGGATATATGAAAATTGTATTAAACTAAATTTTCCTTTAATAAGATAATAAGTAAAATTTAAATTTGTAATGAGATATTAGTATTTACATTTTTTAATAAGATAATAATAAAATTTATATTTAAATTCAAATTTATAATATAAAATCTTAATGACACAATTTATAAATAATACTTGACAGAACTTTATAAATACTATTCTATTTGTATGAGCATATTATATTGATTGATAGATATTACTAAGATTAATTATATTATTAATTAATAAATAATTTTAATTAATTATCATAATTAATTATATAATTTATCTAATACACTCAACTCACCAAGTTGATGAAATAATTTCTCGTCAAGTTTGAGCCACAGTGGCTTGGATTGGAACTCTCGTCATTTTCTTATATATGTCGTTTCCTTTCATTTTCCTCCAGTTTTGTTTTCCTCAAATGATTGATGACTTAAACTTAATGGATGGAGTTGTTAAACACGCGAATTGTTTGGGTGGAATCCAAGATAATCAACATTGACAATAATACATGAAGATAAAGTATTGTGTAAAGGAATTTATATATGTACAAAATAACACGATGTAGTCATATATAACTAATAACTAGCTAATTTATGAAAACTTTGTTTCACAATCGTTTTCGTATATATCTTAATTATATGACAATTATATCAACGTCACGAATAAGCATTAGTTAAGATTTAATTAAAGATTCGGTCTAAAAAGTTAATGATTGCTTAATTTAATAAATACTTACAGCTCAAACTATAATAAAGGAATGGTTAATCATGTATTGTCTCTTTTGGGCTTCATACAAATATTTCCTTTGTCCATTTTTTATTAGAGGTGAATATACGGACCGTGATATGTGGATGGATCCGTATAACCTACGGTTTGCGCGAATTAGAAACAGGCAAAATATTGTTTCGTTTAGACACTGACTTATTGATCCGATTCGTTTCAACCTATGACTAAATGTGTTTTGATTCGTGGACTTGCAAATCATACCACAAGCTTGCTTAAATTTATTTTTTTAGGACTTGACAATTATGCTAATACTTGCTGGCCTAGCTACATTAAAAAAATTTAAAATTTAAAATAAAATAATAATAATAATTATTATTATATTAGATTATATAACATTAACATATACAAAATATTTCATCTCAGATTAGATCTCACATTCTCACTTTACTCGTCACTCTCGTCTTTGTCTTTCTTCTCCATAGTCTATACCCTAGGCACTAGTGTTGCTCATTCACTCATCTCTCACTCTCGCCGACCGCTACTCTCTCCGCCACCACTGCGTCTTAGGCCACCACTACAACGAGGCCACCAACTGTTTAAAAGGCAAGAAAAAAAAAAAGCTAGTGCGGGACGCAGATTGGTCTGCGATCCAATACTTGGCGAGACAAACTAGTAAAATGCTAGTCCATTTATTTTGTAGGCTAGCCCATATCGATTTACTTAACTATGGTCTGTTGCAAACTCGATCAGCTTGTGGACCTCTAACTTTTATGTCTAGTAAGATTGTTGTAAAATAATTAAGAAAGTCATTAAAAAATATTAATTATAAGTAAAATTAATTTAATTGATGAATTATTTTTTATTGAAATAATTAAAATATTATTATCTTTATTAGTATTCTCTCTCACTTATTAATATCACTGATATATTTAAAAAATATAATTAATGAATTATTAGTTTTTTAAATTAATAGATAATTTTGAATAAAATAAAAATTTTAAATAAATAAATAAAAATGAACGGTGGCAATAATTTGTTATATGTTGAGAGCTGACGGCTCTTCAAGCACAATGATTGCTTTGGACAACATCCTTAATAAGCGGATTAATTTATAAAGTTTTTGGTTAACGCGATAGATGGTCCCTTTAACTGGGGGTTCAAGATGGGGTTCAAGATGGTGATCTCTTATGTAAGTAAAAACCTTAAAATGAACATAATGTATAGTCCAATGTTATAAAAAGATAATAATAATGTATAGTCCAATTAATGGTATAAAAAGATACTAATAATGTATAGTCCTACGTGTGACATTTCATGGAGAAGCTGTCTTGCATCTATGAGAACTTGGAAGGTGAATTTGGATTTTCTTAAGTTATTTTTTTTTTAAGTGATTAAGTAGATAAGAGAAATAAACATAAAAAAATTTATTAGTAAAATTTAATTAAAATTTATGAATTTTTTTATATTATTTGTATTTATTTTTTCCTTTATTTAATTACTTGAGATAGAAAATGACTTGAGGGAATTTAAATCCATGAAAGGTTAACTTATATGATATTAAATTAGACCGTTCTAACTTCACGAGGGTTTGTTGAATTGATAAGATTGACTATTGCTAATGTAAAAGTGAATCTGGTTATTGTGAATGATTCTTAATTGGTAAGTCATATGTGAGTATTATTATAAGTTTTTATTAAAATTTGTGACATGTCTTAATTTTAAAATGAAGCAACTTATCTTTTTTATAAATTTTGTTTTAAGAAACAAAAATTAAAATACTTTTTTGATCCCTATAATTTAAAATACTTTTTAATAAGGTTTTTATACTTTAAAAAAATTAAATAAATCTTTATATTTTAAATAAATTTTTAATTAGATCACTATTAATAATAAAATTTTATAATTAAATATCTGAAACCTGTAATAATAATACATAATAACTTTCAAATTGCTATAAATATCCACTAAATTCAAAGATTTTTAAAACTTTAGAGATTCTATTTAAAACTTTTAAATTATAAAAATCTATTTAAAAAATTCAATAAAATTTTAGAATCTATTGAGTAATTAAAAAAATAAAAAAGAAAACACTGATCATCTTCACGTCATATGCTTTTGTATTGTAAATGATACTAGGCAAAAATATTATGAATGTTAAAATAAGTCAATTAAGTTCATTCGAAATTAAGTTATTTTTGTATCGATTTATTTGAGTCATGTAAGTTTTAAGTTAGAATTTTATTAATTCAGTCTAACTTATTTAGTTTTATATATTATTAAAAAAATAATTGACTTCAATTATTTTGGCTCAACTAATTTAAGTCATATAAATTTTATACTGATATTTTATTAATCCAATCTATTTATTTTATTAAATTATTCAATTTGACTCATTAAATTTGACATATTTTAACATTCTTAAAAAAAACAAAGCCCACGCATAATTCCAATTCTAACGTAAATTTTAAAATATGAAATATTGTTTGTCAGAGTTTAAGGTAGCTTTTACTTTCACGTGTCCCTTATTATACTTGCTCATGTACGATGCTATCGAGTATAGCCGCCATTCAAATTAATTTCATCTCCAAGTTTTCACACATTATCTGTGTGTCATTTTTTCTTTTTTCAGTTTTGACTTCTGAGACTAGGTTTAAGAAGAGACCGAAAATAAAAACAATGTATGTGAAGTATTGAATAAAATGTTGAAATATAAGTAAATCCCTTCAAGTTGGATCTTCAAAGAGGGTTTACTTAGTCCATATGAATTAATGTCATTTTGAGTAGTTTTGTAATGAATTAATGTCATTTTGAGTAGTTTTGTAATGAGAGTTTTCATGCATCGTTCATCTTTTATGAGAGGTTTGAAGTGTTCATGCAACGGAAAGTTTATAACAAGTTGAGCAGAATTTCACTAGACCTTAATTCAACAAATGTGTTTTTAGATTATTAATTTTGTGAACATAAAAAAAAGTATTTTTATTTGCAGTCTCTAAAAATTTTCAATTTTAAACGAAAATTAACTTATTTTTCATGTATTACAAAATTTTATATGAGGAAATATATGGGAGAGCATGTAAGACTGAAACCAATTGAAGAGCAAATACAGCGATAAAAAAAACGATAAAATAAGAATGGCTACAAACCAACATTTAAATTATTTTTCTCTCTCCTCCCTCGAGTATCCTCTCTTTCTCTAAAAAAATTTCAATCACATTTTTGTTAATTATTGGAACTTCTATTTTTATAATTAAAATTTTCTAATGACTGTCTTAAGACAAGAATTAAAAATAAAAAATATTATATAAAAACTATAATATTTAATACATTAAAAATTTAAAAATAAAATTATATATTTCATTCAATATTTTTTATTTTAAATTTCTTAATAAGTATTTTTAGACCACTCATACAGCACTCCATGATGTACTGTTTTGCTGAATTATATAGAAGCAACAGAGATCATTAAGGTCCAATCAGTTTGCTGGCGGCGAGACTTGAGAGACGAGTGGTTGATTTATGCCCAGAATGGATAGCTGTTTTGGATACTACGAAAATAAAAGCTTCTTTCTTGATTTCTTCCTCCTCGTTTCCAAACAAACAAAAAGGTGGAGGATGACTTTTCTGTTTTTTACCATCAACAATTGAATGTATTGAAAACCAAATAATTTAATAACATTATTTTAAACAATTGAGTTGAGATGGGTACAATTTGCTGTTTAGAATGTGGCCAATGGATTTTAGGCTTGTAAGTTTTAGCTCAAAGAGCCACATCCCCAACTCATCTCTCACTCACAGGCAAAGACGGAATATATCTGGGACCAACTGACCCAGCACAATCCAGGAATCCTGGGAGATCAAAACCTACATTCATCATGCAAACTTTGGAAGCATTTGTAGCTAAAACAGCTTATTGACAAAAACAAAAGGATATCTTAAATAAATCTAATTTTGATACACTTTGAATATATAAAAAAAATTACATTTGTATATAATATATTATCACACTATTTAATAAGTTTAACATCTAATATAATTATTAATATAGTTAAACTCATTAAATAGATATAACAATATATTCAATATAAGTGTAAGACCTTTTAGAATCAAAATTAAACTAAAAATTTCTTCTTAAAATGCAATTTGCTCTTAAAAGTGATATTCATACCACTGCTTGCATCACTTATATATTAAAGTTGAATCCATCGAATTTGGTTCAACATTAACTACATTAAGAAATAATTAATCACTTAATTATAATTTGAATTAATTGTTTTTTTGATAAAATTATAGTTGCTTATGATTTGATTTAACCATCAACATAAGTAGTTAAAATAATAAATTCACTTAATAATTAATTAAACATATAAATAAAGTTAAAAATGATGTCATATCAATATATACAACTCTTAACCATAATTGTATTTTGAAGTCCACCATATCAATACCAGTTTCATCTGAATTACCAGAATCGCACTCCATTCTTCAGATTCCATCAGCTTTTGATAGATTCGTTTGGAATTCTTGATCAGCCTTGAGGCTTTCCTAGAAACCTGGTCAGCTTAATTATAAAACTTTTATTTGCAATAGGAGCATTTAGAATTTTAGATGGTTAGCTACCTAGGGGAGGGAGCTCAACTATAGACTATATATATCAACTTAATAATATAAGAAGTTTTTGGTGCGCAAGAAATTAATGGATACATATAGTGGAAAACACCACTCCGGTTTTTCTTGCCTAAACTAGTAAACTTTCCCTGGACCTTGTACCTGCAAACACAAATAATTGATCAGACTGATTTATATCCGTCGTTGTCAAACATATCAAAATGCGAATGTCATTTTCAGTGAAATTTTTGGAGTTCTCTTCTCTAAAGGGCACAATACAATACAATACTCATATAGCAGCTACTTGGGATGAAAGATTGCCCATACATGCACCTACTTAACCATAATTTTAGTTTAATAAACATCCAACTTTCGTTGTGGGAATCCTATTAACTTTACCCGTGCAATTTGCTTTACGAGGGAAAGTTAGTTTGACCCAAAGCTTAAATTATCCTTGTTCGTTCAAGGTTTCCACGTAATACACCCTTGCACAATGATGATTCTCGAGTCAGAATCATATGTACACAAAGCTCTGGTACAGGCGCCCTTTGTCTAATTTAACAAATGCATTACAGGTAACAACACAAAAGGTTGCTTTGCTAAAGAAAAAGGGCCAAAAACCATAGTATTAATATTATTATTAGTGGAATATGCCAAAAAATTATTATTTTTAGTGGAATATTAGTAATTAAGAAGCAGAAGATCAAACGCCTAGTACGAAGGGAATAAGAAGGTATTTTCTCATAATTAATAGTATTTGATTCTTTTCCACTCAAATGAAACAGCTCTCATTAAATCAAAGATATATTAGTGAAAAAGAAAAGTAAGAATTAAAAACAAAAATAAAGAGTAAAAGGTTGCCCATATAATATATATGCATAGACATAATTAATTAAGGTGAATCCAGTTGAACTTGAACGGTTGAACCTAATGGATCACCACTTTAGTCAGAAAAGGTTCCCTCCCACATGCTGATTCTCCTTGTTAAGAACTGAAAACAAATTGAATCCATTTAATTTAATGGTCCCTTAATCCCATTGTGCGTCTTAATAATAGAGAGTAGTGCGTGTTTCAATAAATAAAAACTGAAAAAAGAGCCAAATAATGCTGCCATGTTTGGCCTGCCATTAAAATTGAATTATTCTATATTTCTTCAAAAGCTTCTTCCACTAACTAGTAGCTAGCCATATGAATATTTTTTTGGTGTATTAAACACTTGTTTTTCAATTAACTTGCCTATCAAATTGATCTACTATTTGTAGATCACGTGGATATATATGTGCTGAATCCCATTATTTCCTCTATGTCTATACCATATCCCTCCATTGGGAGAAGTACAATGCACGTTGTCACGTCACGTACACCACTCGGCTATGCTCGAACAACTGGGCCATGGAGCCCAATAATCTCCAGTTTGTTGCTTCACAAAAGTGTCCAATGAGCTTGAATTTTCCTAGATGGGCTACATTGTCAAAAAAGCTAACCAATACTGAATGCTGACTATGATTTCGATGTTGATTCACCTGGCCCATAGGCCACACTTTAGTTTGTTCTGGCTGGCTCTGACCATGACAGCGTTACAAGACCAAACAGAACAAAAGATTTACATTGTACAGATAAAAAAAAAAAATGACAATGTGATTAGTGTAGCATGTTAAAACAATCTGCATCTAGCATGTTAAAAATAAAATATCTAGAACATAATTTAATATTAAATTAAGTTTGATTTTATGTTATCTTAAGAATTTGATTTTCATATAATTAGATATACTATTTTAGTTATATTTAATTGTATTTTTTTTTTCATATAATCTCTCTCTCCTATAAATAAAGAATCGTATTATACAAGCTGATAAATTCAAAGATAATTTAGAGAATATATAAAAATATTTTTCATACTTTTCTGTGTCATTATTTCTCTATTTCTAATATGGTATTAGAGCGGTACTATCTTTCGTGACTTGTCTCCTCACTATTCCGCTGCATAGTTCTCAAAAAATTAAAATTTTGATTAGTCACATTTCATGTCATGTTTTCATTCCAACTTCCCTTTCTATCTCTTTGTCGTCGCTCACACACTCTTTCCCCTATTTATAGTTGGCTCAGTCTCCATTGCGCTTCTTTGTTGCAAGTTTTTGTTGCGCTCCTCCATTGTGCGTCTCCGTCGCGCTCCTCCGTTGCTCTTGTCTGCCGCGATCCTTCGTTGTGCTTGTCTGTTGCGCTCCTCCACTCCTCAATTGTGCTCCTAATCAGTTCCGTCTGATTTGACTTGAAAGATTGACTCCATCTACATTACTCTAACCTTTTATCAGTCATCTGATCTAGCCTGAAAGATTGACTGCATCTTTGTTGTTTTAATCAAATGCAGATTGATTCCATCCCAGATGCAGTTTGACTTGGTTCCCATTGTGATTGTCCCAAATGCATATTGGTTTAATCCCAAAAGCAGTTTAGGTCTTTTAGCTTCTTTAATATCTCGACATTGTGTTTTTAGATTATTTTTTTAAAATGTATTTTATTTTCGTGTGTCTAATTGTAACAAGTTAAAGTTTAGTAGCTTTAGCTTGAAGGAGGGTGTTATAACATATAGAACATATTTTTATATTAAATTAGGTCTGATTTTATGTTATTTTAGATATTTGATTCACATATAATTAAAGATCTTATTTTGATTATATTTAATTGTATTTTTTATATAGGCTCTCTCTATAAATAAAGAATCATCTTGAAAGACATGATAAATTCAAAGATAATTTAAAAATATATAAAAATATTTTTCATATTTTTTCTATGTCTCTTTTTCTCTATTTCTCACATATATGAGAGCCAAGATCTCATCTATGTTGTTTATAATCTTTTAAATACTATTTATATATATATTGAGTAACTTCACTTAATACCAATTTGTTTTAAATTATAATCTCACATTGCAAACACAAAATAATTCAGAGAAAGAATAAAATTATCTAATATTACACCCACGCCACATAGTGAAAAACTTAAAGTAATGCTTTACTCGTTTGAAATTGAAACATGATGAAAGAAAAGGAGGAAGGCAACATAATTATGCACGGGATTGGGAAGTATGGGTTGTGTCATGCAAAAACATGAGAGACATCAAGCACGAAACATTTTATTGGAAAATACCAAAGATTGCAAATATCTTTCGTAATGGCAATTACGTGGAGATGTGAAAAATGGAAAATAATCATCCAACATCTCTTTTAGGGATGTATGTACTATTTACATCATTTTTAATAGGTGTGATTGAGTAAGAGAAAGTGATAGAAAAAAGTATATATAATGAATGATATTAGATAAAGTGTAAAAATAGGTGTATACACTGTTTAATGTAAGAATATAAGAGTTAGTAAAAAATAGGATGAACAAGTCAAGTCAAACCTTATTTTAATAAGGTTTGATTTGTTTTTTAAATGTAAGGTCAACTTGACTTATTTATTTAGTATAAGTCAATTTTTAAAGTTTGATTTGATCTTTTTAAAAATTTAGTTTGACTTAAAAATTTATTTAAATATCTATTTTGTAATAAGATCTTTAAATAAATTAATATAATTATCTCTAAATAAGCTAACAAGATATACTAATGAGTGTAGACCTTTATATAAGTTAGCAAGCTTAGACTTTTAAAAAATATTATATTATTTATTAAATTGATTATATTATATAAATATTAAAATTTTATAATATATATAAAATAATAATAATATATATAATTAAGTAGACCATTCTATTAGGTTTAAAAGAATTTTCCAAATATCTGAAACCTAACATATTTAACTAAATAGACTTTTTAAAAATTTTTGACTTGACATTTTAATAAATGAATCATGTTAGGCTAGACCTTAAATAAGTCAAATCATAAACTTCTGACAGGTCACGTTAACCTATTTTTATCCCTAACTAAAAATTAGGAAAAAGTGCATAAAGTCACTCTAAACTTTAGGTCAATTATAAATAGTCACTCTTAACTTTAAATTTGTCTTATTTGATCCTAAACTTTCACTAATGTTTCAATAGATCATTTACTCCTTAACGACAAATTAAGTCTGACCATTCATTTTTATTGAATCTCATTCATTCATTAATTTATTTTTTAAAAATTAATTTTATCGATATTGTCATTTGAGTTATTATTGTTGCTGAAAGATTAGATGATGTCTTTCATGAATTTCTTTCACTCGACTAAAATGCAGTAATGGATCACTTAAAATTTATATAATTAGATAAAATGAGTTTTTATAAAAATAAATTAATAAATAAATGAGATTTAATGAAGATAAATAGTTAAAATTAATTTATCGTTGGAGATTTAACACTTCAAATAACTTATTAAAATATTAGTAAAAATTTAAGAATGAATTAGAACAAATTAAAAATTAAAAATGACTATTTACAATTGACCTAAAATTAAAGATGTGTTTATGTACTTTTCCCTAAAAATTACATGCTCCTTTCTCGCTATTTTAGCTAGTAAAGTTTATTAGTTATGTACTCTCCTTGAAATCATGAAAAAACAAACAAAACAAAATAGTAGCTCTCGAAGAGGAAAAAATTATCGCCTAAAGATCAGGGATAGGATTAGTAGTGATCATATCCAATCACCTATTTGGGGGAAACAGTCCAGTTTAAAATCCATAAACAGCCCCCTTACCAACCGGCCAAATTAATATTTAAGTAGTTGGGGAGTAGGGATTTTTATTAGTACCTCATTAATTTCTTTCCTTGTTCCTTATCAATCCACCCAAAAGATAATTGTTTATTGAAATTTTAAAAATAATTTTGATATTTTTATTACAAATAATATATATATTTTTTTACACCTTATTTAATATTATTAATTATATTTCTTTATTTTATTATTTTTTTCTCTCAATCATAATTATATAAAATAATATAAAAAATAATATTGATTGAAAAATGATGTAAGATGATTATTTTTATTTTAAAAACCATACCTCCTAATTTTTGGGACATAAAAAGTGTAGAGCGACATTTCAAGTTACTGTAGTGTTAAGCTCATTCGGAGGAGTTCTATCAACTTTATTTATTTATTTTTTATATATGAATATCAACTTTAAATTCGTTTAAAGAGTTCAAATTATTTTTATTCAAACTAATAGACGATGATAAATCATACCTCCCATTTGAATATCAAATATTATTTATGTCGTTTACAGCACCGACTTTTATAATGGGAATGTAAATTTCATCTTCTAAAAATGTAAAAAAAATGTAAAATCTCCACCACTTTGGAATGCTTGTCTTCCATTTATTTTTAGAAATACACATGTAAATATATCAATATGCTCACCAACTTACCAAAAAATATAACAATATTGAAAAGTGAGGGCAATGCCAATGTATGTGAAACAAAAATTAACACCATCCATCATCATTATTCAAACTTACTATTCCTATATTTGTTCATCCTTTCTGATTCGAAGTGAAGTGGAAATCACTTATAATCATGTACTTATAACATACATTTTCTTTTATTTAAAATATATACATATCTTATTAAAAAAAAAAGGTAGACAAACTTACATTTGCTAAATATTTACAGTAACCTCCTTTGAATACTTTTATCAATTTTTTAACATAACTCACTTTAGAGGATATTTGTGTTTATCTTTTAAAAAAACGATGTAACATAAATAACAAGAGAAAGACATAATTTTATTTTTCATTTCATTATTTGCATGAATTTATCTAAAATCTCATCATGAATTATGAATTATGATCCATGTAAATAATATGTATTATCCTAAATACTTGATTGTTGATAATATGGATGAAAGGTTATACAGGCTCTATTCAGCTCGATAGGCAATGAAGTATGAGACCCTCTTTGTATTGTTTATCATCATTTTCTTTTCTCCCAGTGAATGAAGAGGGGGGAAATGGTAATAAAAATAAAAAAATGAATGTGAAATTCTTAATAAAATATAAACGAGCAGGCTAAATTAATTAATTAATTAATTAATAAACATTACGTCCAAACAATGTAAAGGCAACCACCCTTACACAATACATGAGGATTCCAATAAAAGTCTTGAATCATGATAAATTCATAAGCACAAGCAAACACAAGAACCTCACGTGGACGGATTCCCTACGGCAAAACTTTTGATGAATCTTCTTCCTTTCCTCTGGTCTCCATTACCGTTTTCGGTGACTCACAGGCAGGCACGTGCGTCACTGCACGTAACAATACAGCCCCTTCTTCATCGATAGGAAATTTTGATTCCCACTTTTATATCATAAAGATGTTTTATTCGCCAACCTTCATTTTTGTAAATGGTCAGTACTTCTAAGTAAATAATCAAATAATATTTGTTAATGTGTCTTTTTTTATTTTTGTATGTTAACGTGTCTCATTTAAACAAATTTAAATTGAAATGAAACGTACAAACAATTGCAGGATGAATCCTAATAAATGCTTATAATCAAAAGAGTGAGTTGAGATGATAAACAATTTTAACTCTTTAATATAAAATCACATAATTTCTGTGTTTAAGCAGTTAAATAAAAATTAGTTTATAAACAATTTAAATAAGTCAAATATTTAGAAATATTACTTAGTTAATAAAAAATTAGCACTTATAAGAATGCCCTCATAAAAAAGAAAAAAAAATGAACTAAGATATATAATTAAATATTAGTCATTAATTAATTACAATATCCTCATAAAAATAACAGTTCAAAAAAATATCGCCATAAAAGTAGAAGGTATCAAAAAATTTCCATGGAATAATAGCCAATAGAAGGTATCAAAAATTTCCTTTAGAAAATGGGTTAGAAAATGGAATAATAAAAAAAAAAAAAAAGGTAAATGAGTTGATCTTAAAAAATAAAATAAAATGTATAAAAAATAATAAAAAAATCATAAAAATTTAAAAATAGAAAAATTATAATTTAAAGATTAAAAAAATAAAATAAAAAAATAAAAGTATCATACCCATAAAAATATCAAATATAAATAATAAGATTAATTTGTAACACTTTTTTAAAAAATTTAAACGGGCCTAGCAAGCGGATTAAGGCAATGGGTTGAAAATAAAAAATAAATTAAAATCTTAAACTTAACCCATAAAAAAATATCAAATTAACAGACCAACCCAATAGATTAAACTCATTTTACCACCTCTAAAGAAAAGAAATCTTGTGAAAGGCCTAAAAGGAAACCCGCACAGCACGTTACAGTGACATAAAAACTCAACACACAACAAACAAGAGAATTAAGGTTACCTGTCTCAACAAACAAGTACTGAATTTACCCCCAAAAAAAAAAAAAAAGTAGTGAATCCTATTTTATGTCAAACTCTGCTCCTTCTTGCTCTGTTTTGAAACTAACACGGAGAAGGAAAAAGGTTTGAGAAAGCGAGATAGTTGCAGTACCTTTCTCTCTCCTTTAAAAAACAAAAACAGTGATACTGATAGATATCTCATAACAGTAACACACACACAGAGGGATCATTATTCAATATTCATTAAAAATTAAGATTAGACTGAACCAAGAAAAAAAAAAATCAAAATTTTGTGTTGGTACAGATGTGAGTAATAGATATTATGGATGGATGAAAAACCCTAGGGCTAGGATCGAAGGGTGATCATCATCGTAGATGCTTGTCGGTGGAGTTTCATGGGATCTAAATTGGTTCCTGCAGTTTATATTCTCCGCGTTTGTGGTAGCCATTGGATTGCACACGTTGGTGAAGAACACTGCCTCCAAGTACTTTGAGGTGGACGCCAATTTCGAGGGGGACCACCACGCCGATCGAACCCCAATGCCCAGCGTTTTCAATCCCAATCCCAATCCCAATCCCATGGACGACCCTCTTTGCGCCGTCTGTGGTAACCACGGCAACAAGAAGTGTTCACGCTGCAAATCCGTCCGATACTGGTATGTTCCTTTCATCCCTGTTGCCCATCCCACCTATCAATATAAGCCTTGATTGTTGTTAGTCAGTTTTTTTTAGCTAGCGCATGTTTGGTTTTGATTATTTTGGGAGAAAAAAAATAGCTTTTTTTTTTTTCTGATCATAAACTCTTTTAAAAAGATTTTGATTATAAGCTGTTTTGAATACAAAATAAGTTAATCCAAACATATACTTAATCTTATGCTGCAAATTCAAGGTTGTCGGAAGAAGTTGACAAATTTATATCGGTTTTCTATCTGATTGTATTGCTGGACATGTTTATTTTTCTAAATGGCAAGAAAAAAAAAAAAAAAACTGACCTTAGTTTGCCTGTATTGATTTTTCAGCTCACAAGCATGCCAACAGTCACACTGGAAATCTGAGCATAAGATGAACTGCAAGGAGTTTAATAACACCAGTGCTATAAATTTGGCTCAAACTGGGCCAACTAATCGTGGGTTTAAAGCTTCTGCTGCTTTGGATAAAAGTACATCTTCAATTGCACTTGTACCTAGTTGTGGTCGCGGAACATCCAGGCCTGTCAAGCTGCCTAAAAATGTATTTTTGTTATAGGAGTATTGATAAAATTACAGTACACATTGTTTACCTGGTTGAATCTTATGTAATTTCTTTATCAGATACCAATATTATATGTTTTCGTTTTTCAGATTCTTTTTCCTTATGATGAATTTGTTAAATTTTTTAAGTGGGACAAGCCAGGATTTCCTCCTTGTGGACTCTTGAATTGTGGAAACAGGTTTGCCTTTATTTCAACCTTGCTTTGGCTTTATTACATGCTATTATTGATAGATTGCAATAAGAGGATTCAGATGGAAATTTACATTGCAAACCTGTGCAGCTGCTTTGCGAATGTGGTTCTCCAATGTCTCTCATTCACAAGGCCGCTTATTGCCTACTTGTTGGAGAAGGGCCACCGCAGAGAATGTAATGTCATAAATTAGACCTTTTTGCTCTTGCTGGATCTTGACTATTCCTCATACTTATGCTTGTTAGATGTGGCTTTTCAGGTAGTCATAATGATTGGTGCTTTCTATGTGAATTTGAAAGCCATGTTGAAAAAGCAAGGCTAAGTTCACAGGCATTTTCTCCAATGAATATTCTCTCTCGTTTGCCTAATATTGGTGGTACACTGGGTTATGGAAGACAAGAGGATGCTCACGAGTTCATGAGGTTTCTTTTTTCTTGCAGCAATGTTATTTGACTTTCCATAGTGAATTGTGCATTGACTGATATAGAAGGATGTCTATCTTATATTTAGTTTGGTAAGACACTAAAGTTTTTTTTTTTTTTTCAATATTTTAATGCTTTTGTAGGTTTGCCATTGATACTATGCAATCTGTTTGCCTTGATGAATTTGGTGGAGAAAAAGATGTCCCTCCTAACCTTCAAGAAACAACCCTTATTCAACACATTTTTGGTGGCCACCTTCAATCTGAGGTTAGACATTTAATCAGACTGAAATCAAAGTTTTCTTGGTAGAACGCACACCTTTTCTTGTTTCATTTTGTGCATAATGAAAATATAGAGATGCAATGATTAAATGATGAAATGGTGCTTGCTGCATTAGTCCAGCCTAAGAGCTAAGACTAATGGTGTAGAACTTTGTTTCTTTAGTCAGGTTGGAAAATAACACAGTCTCTGTAGTTTAAATCTTCTTGTCCTCTTCAGATAAGGACAGACCTTTCTTCTCTTTGTATAGTCCATCTTTTAAGAAATTGGCTTAGAGTTACTCGTTTCTCATCCTTTCTCGAGTTCGAAAGAGAAATTTTTAGCTCATTGTTCAATTTGCAATTATTATAGCAATGCAGTGGCTCTTGCTATCATCCCCGTGATTTTTGTTTTCTGCATTCTTCAAAGAAATGATAATCATCATCACAAAGACTGAGAAAGATATAGTTGCACTGAAGCACTTAGTTTAATTTATTGGCATACTTTATAAAGGAGTTATAAGGTACTCAATTTATTTTGTAAGCTGGTATTGTCAATTATGGTGACTGGAAAAAATTGAACTGTGACTGTGAAGAAGAATGATTTTCTGCTTTCTGGCTGGGTTGTACCCATGGTAAGGTTCAAGCTGTCATATCATTTGATTTGCCTTCTTGAGCATTCCAAGTTATAATTTCCTTACATATTAGTCTTTTGCTTACTGGACATTTCAAATCTTTGAAGGCTTCTTTTTTCTTTGGCTGATTATCAATTTCTACCTTTTGTGTTGTTTAATTATTATTTTGCTGCTGACATGACCATCTGTCATAAACTGTTTTTCATTTTTTTATTCCTTTTTTAAATAGGTGATTTGCACAAAATGTGAGAAGAATTCAAATCAGTATGAAAACATGATGGACTTGACTGTTGAAATTCATGGAGATGCTGCTTCCTTGGAGGAATGTCTTGACCAGTTTACAGTCAAGGAGTGGCTTCATGGGGAAAATATGTATAAATGTGATGGGTAAGGCTGCTTGGGAAAATATGTATAAATATTATTAAATTAATTAAAAATATGTATAAATGCTGCTTGGGAATTGACCATAAATTTTTTAATTAAAAAATTTCTTAAATTAATTTAAGAGCTGCTTTTTAGTCCTGGTTTTACGAGAATTCTTAGTCAAAATTTATTTCCTATTTAAATGTGACTTTGTTGTTTTTTCATTTTGGGGTGTGTATTTTGATGACTAAGGCACAAAATTTGGAAAGTGATTTATAAATAGGGAACTTCTATGGTCAAAAGTTGGCTATGGTCATGAAATATAGAATTCAAATATTTGCTTTTGATAATGTGCTTTTGCTGTCAGGCAGATCCTGTTGTAATGAGTTTTGTTGCTATTTGCAGATGCCAGGATTATGTCAAGGCATGGAAACGTCTCACTGTGAAACGAGCTCCAAATATTCTTACAATTGCCTTAAAAAGATTTCAGGTCTGAGTAATTTGATCCAGACTGTATTGCTGAGTTCTTGACAGATGCTATAAGTTGTTTAAATATCAATTGTGTGATTTGTAGTAATTGCCCCTCTCAAAATTGGTGTAAATTGTACTGGTGTTAGTTTACTATGACTATGTACCATGCTTTACGAGTACATTATTTCTTTTTCCTACCAGTATTTAAAGGCAAGACTTGAATGTTTCCTGAACTTTTCTTTGTCAATTTTTCTCATCATATATATTTTTTTTTTCTGGGCTGTTGTGAACATACAGAGTGGGAGGTTTGGAAAACTTAACAAGAGAGTAACTTTCCCTGAGACTTTAGTTCTTAGCCCTTACATGAGCGAAGTTGGAGATGGATCTGATATCTATAAGTTATATGCTGTTGTAGTCCATATTGATATGCTGAATGCTTCCTTTTTTGGTCATTACATCTGCTACATCAAGGATTTCCGTGGAAACTGGTATAGGATCGACGATTGGAAGGTAGATTTCATTGTGTCCCCACCCCCCATGCAACTTTGAACATTTTCCTTTTTGTTTATTGAACTCTGTATAACTAATAACTTGCTTGAAGTTTCAATTTCCTTATCTGGGTTGCATTTTCTCAGGTCATGAGCGCGGAATTGGAGGAGGTACTCTCTCAGGCCGCATACATGCTGTTGTATAGCAGGTATTCTTGTGATCATATGTTGAAGAGGCTAATGTTCTCTTTCTGAGATAATATTATTCCAAAAATATATGTGCTCCCATATCTTTCATGTGGTGTCTGAATGATATGCCCATTGAACTTAGGCTAACTTGATTTTGTCATTTGAATTTTCATTCAATAGAATATCTGTTTAGGCTCAATTAGTGACTAACTTAATCACTTCACTCATTTTGTTTGACTTTTTAGGTTTATTCTTTATGCTGATTGATATTAAATTGGGCTTGGATTTTTTTGAGAGTAAAGCCTAATTCTAGTTATTTGAGCCAAAATGCCAAATAGCTGGTTCCGTCATCATGTTCCCAAGTTGAACTATTTGTTAGGTGGTGTTGATGATTAACAAGGCCAGGACTGGGGTGACAGTCTGATCTTTTGAATGGCAGGCCAGGCCAAACTGGTCCAAACTTTTTGTATGCATAACCAAGAGAAGATTAAGTTCTGGTCTTGTTAATATTAGGCTTAATTTTCAATGCAATTTGTCTTGGCCTTTTTGTTTTACATGGGAAACCTGTACCCTATGCCTTGGTGATGTATACACTTTTAACTAGTTTGCTTACATGATTTGAGATTGTGTGTTTAGTTTTGCATTCCCATGTGTAGTGCATTTGCTTTGATTTCTGTGTGAGATTATAAATCTTGGAAGCTTGTTTAAAGTAGTTCCATCGCCTCGGACCTAGTGAGAACTATGGTTATTTGAACCATCTTTGTCTGAGGGTTGATAAAAAATGGTTATTATCAAAGTTAGGGCAGATGCATTTAGCTTTTATGGACAGTAATTTGTGTCAATTACTTTCTAATTGAAGCGGCAAGTATTGCTTGATTTGCTCCTGGACAGGGTTTGTGCCCGGCCATCAGCCCTTCAAACTATTGAATCTTCAGAGACAGCAGAAGTGCAAACAGTCAAAGTGGAAGTGGAGCCTGGCCCAACTGAACAAGCTGAATGCATGTCAAATGTGGAGACTCTGACTTGCAGTAGAGGATGTGAGGTTTTTCCATCTGATAGTAGTCCAGAATTGAAGGTTTCTGGCTGTGAATACGAGTCTGAGTCTTTGACTGGAATGAACTCTGGTGCAGAAAGAGAGCATTCTAAGGATATGGGCGTGATTGATGTTGTAAATGAGACTTCCTGTAGTGCCGATGAATCATCTTATGTACCTAGTTCTCAAGCTGTCAAAGATTTGGGGGATATAGATATGAGCAGATCAAACCATGCTCATTTGTTTTAGATGAGAATTCTGGCTGCAAGGGAGAACAAAATGATACTGATATGGCTAAGTGTGGTCCTTCTCCAGGTTTGCCAAATGGCTTTTCTTGCTCTGATAACGATTCTTCTGTTTCAATAGATCATCAAAACACGAGGGAAGATTCAGAACATGTAGATGTGATTAAATGCAAGTCGATAACAGCAAAAGGCAATGGACATTATGGCAATGGGTATGCTAGTGCGAAGAAATATGCTATTCCAGTTGAAGATGGTAGTATTGAATTTTCTGGCGTTCTTTTTCCACTGAAACGTCCTCAGCTGAGATGCATCAATTGAAGCTGAGATTGCCATTTTACAGTTCTGAAACTGACGAACGTGAAGGAAATGGAGTTAAGAAAGTGGAAATATCAGGGGACAAGTTAATAATGTAGGTGCAGCTATTTTTCTTATTTGTTCATATCATTTGATTATCCCATCATCGGAAAGAGGTGGTGAGTTGGGAAATTTTTGTCTGGGGTTTCATTATTTGCAGGAACCTTGGATCTTATAGTAACATTTATTAGATGGATTCTCTAATTTCATTATAGTGATAGAATATAACTCCTTACACCTGATTTCTCTTAATTCTGTACATAAAGAAAAGAAAAATTCTTCTGATGTGCCGCTTACCTCTTTGCAATTTGTGCCCCTAATCCAATTCATAACAAAAACTTGGCAATTGTTACCGATAATATGCTTGATGGGTTCTTAAGTATTTATTAGTTGTTGATTTTTAGTTTTACGATAAATATTTGAAGTCCATAAAATAAAATAAGCAATCAATAAATATGATAACTATTCAGAATATGAGTCCTTTGAGAAAACAAAGACGAATATTATCGGTAAGGGCAAATTGTGTTAATTTAGTCAAGTTCAATTCTTGTTTAGATTTATTGATAAGTTATTTGTAAGTAGTTTTGTAAATACTCATTAAGCTTGAAAGTATGTCATATTCTTGAGATGAGACAATTATCTTTAATTTTAAATTAATTTTCACAAAAAAAAAAAACGAATACTTGAGTAATCTCTCAAAAAGTTAATCTTTATGGTTATATAAAAAGTTTTTTTTTTTTTTTGTCTTTATCCAACTATTTCCATACTTCATGGATGTGAGGTTGCCTTCGTTTAGGGTACGAGGCTGTCTCTCATAGCATTGCGTTTTCATGAGCTCGAACTCTGCTTAGCACTTGAATTGCAAGCTGTTTACCACTTTGAACAGCAATCTGTTTGTTACATAAGAAGATACTTTGCATACTTATGTTCCGCTCATATCACAAATAATTTGTAAGCTTTAGGCCGCCCAAGGATAGTAAGCCGAAAAAACAATCAAAACAGAAGGTAGACATTGGACTGTTATTTCAGTTTACTTCGAAAATGACGAGTTACAAATTCTGTGGGATATTGAAAGAGACTTCAACCGTCCCGGACTTAAGATATAATAAGTCTACCGTAGATCTATACAAGCCGACTTTACTAACCCATCTATTACGTAGGCCTATTTTGGAATAATAGACCTAGAAGAATATGAGTCAATCCGACCGAAGTTCGACTAATTTAATTATGTCCGAACGGAAAATGACTCGTTAAACACATGCTTAATATAATCTCTAAACGGTCACTGGCCGACCGACACTATCATGACTAATAGTTGTGAATGACTTCACGCCTTAATGATCAGACATATAACAAATCATAACGGAGTTAAATGGCCGAATAAAGTATCAAAGTCGATCTTCATATCATCTTTATAATCGATCGACATGTACCTTAAACTGTGGCATGTTCCATCTTTATCCAAGCACTCATACCGACCATACTTTGCGATCATTCTGTTGACCTGCCTAGATGCCTTCGACCTTGCTGTAATCTCGTCCATAAGTCTCCAACGAGTTCTTTTCTTACCTATCGACCCATATCGACCTAGGTCCCGGTCAATATCTAAAACAAGACTAATAATTAAAATATGTTCTTGATAATGAAAAAACTTTTGATTTATTTATTTATTTATTTTACCTTTTAAAAATAAGCATATCAGATATCTATGTCTCTGATGGTAACTAAATTTTGTTGAGATTCATTGATTCCATGGGAATTCTCCATAATGAGCATCGTTGATTGCACAACTAATATTTTTCAGCCATATAAAACGAATGGAAAGAAATGGCAACTTACTTTACCTATTTTATAATAGTGTTATTTTTAAAACCTAATGTCAATGTGTTCATATTAGAGGGAGAGGCTCGTGAACTAGATTTATCCCAGTAATGTTAGTCCAGATTCCACAGGGGAAGTTCATCAAAGCTTTTTATTTGTTTTTGGGGTGAAAATGAAAGGGGCCAAAAGCAAGGCTAATTTGACAAATGAGGCTACATCATGTGAGGAATCGAGACCAGTGCCCTGCTGGCTTTGAGCGTGAGAGCATCTGCTTGAGCTGAAAGCACACGAGGAGGAGGAAAAGAGAAAAAAAAAAAAATCTTAATTAACGGCTTTTGCTTTTCAATATTTTTTCCCCACTAATCCAATTTAATCTAATCTAATCAAATCACCTTTTTAAAAAAAATGCTTGGCTTGTGGATGGGGCTTTGGGCAATGAGCATTGACTTGTTGTTATGGTAGCATAGTAGGCTCGGTCCGTTGAGTCAGGGAGGGGTACAACTATAAGAGAGCAAAAGAAGACAAAGATTCGGTTAACGAGGAGCCAAAGGAACCGGGAATAGAGGGTTTGGGTACTTGCTTTTTGCTTTGGGAGGGACAAAAACAACATCAGTGACAGACAAAATCCAACCCCTTCCCCTTGACAATTTGACATGGACAGGATAGGCATGACTTTTAAACTGGGTGGTCCTTTCTCTTTCTTTTATGCAACAGGGTGGAGACGATTAAAGTAATTATTACATGTGCCAGCACAGCAGTTTTTAGTTTGTTGGGGTGTGTCATGTCATCACTCAATGCTCATGTTTCCAACCCACGAATCCAAAGCCAAACAAACAAATGTCTAGATTCCTTGCAGATTAGGGTCAACGACTCCCCTTCCCTTCTCAAATGGCATATACATATACATATACATACACATACACAGTTACATGCGCATAACATATGTTTTTAATTTTATAATTTTAATTTTTTTATACTATTTTCTATATTATTAATTATATATTTTTTCATTTAATTATAACTATTAAAAAATAAAATAAAAAGTAATATGGATAAAAAGTAATTTAAAATCATCATTTTTGTTAATTTTATATTGACATTTGACGTTAAGCCACCCGTGTGTGCTTGCTTTGTCATGCCATCTGACGGTGCCAAAGTGTCAACCATCCAACTCCAACTAACGAAGCTTCCTACCTTACTTCCTACTGTTTCACCTCCCTTTCCCTTTTCCCCTTTTTTTGGATTTCCTGCACTGCACCTCCCCCATCACCCATATATTAAAACCACACTCCAACCCCATCTCTATCTATCTATCTGTTTCTTGTGTTTTGCAACACTTTCTCACTGTCAGTGTGTGCTCTTTCCTTATCCACTCTACAAAGCACCAGTTTCAGTTCTATCAGGTACGTTTTATTTCATCTCTTTATTCATTATCTTGCTTGCTTGTATTCATTGAGCCCTTTCAATGAGTGTGTCCGAGTGACTGTGATTTTATTCTAGTCCCAGTGTAAGGGTGTTTGATTTCACTTCAAGATTATTATTTTTTTTACCGTCTTTGTTTGAAGTTCAAAGAATAGTGTGAGAGAGAGTGTAGGGAATATTATATATAGTTCTGTTAAAGCTAACGAAGAAGGGGTGTTCTCTTTGCTCTTAGTATTCTCAAGTTTCATGTTTGTTTCTAAAGGATAGATAGATTTATGCTACGAGAGCCTTTTAACAGTTTCCTAACTCTGCAGCTTTAATTGGTTGTGAGAATTCATCTAGCGTTGCAAATTTATTTTTTTTTTGCAAAGCTGAAGAATCGTGATATTTTTTAGAAATTAAATTATCAAGGAAGAAGGAGAAATATTGTGACTAGTGGGGTTGGGGAATGAAGGGGAAAGTCTTGATTTTTTGCCTCGCAGTGCCCTTTTTTAGATTATTAATTCAAGGCCACTCTTTTTTTAGATATATTTTTGGTTCAATTTGAAACTCTTCATTCACTTTTATTGGCTTCTAAGATTAGTATAGGCTTTGAAAATGGAAAAGCTGATTGCTTGATAACATCTTATTCCTTTGTTGCTGCAGTTGTTTTCTCCAAATTTTTTTTGTCAATGGAACGTAATGATTGGCATGGTCAAAGTGTAAGTCTGAAGAGAAAGTCACCAGAAAATAGAGATCATCTACTTTTCAACAGCTTTTCTCTGGATGACCTTAATGAAGATCTCTTCGAAAGGATACTTTCATGGCTACCAACTTGCACATTCTTTCGCCTTACTTCTGTGTCGAAAAGATGGAAATCAGTTGCTGCTTCTGTCAGTTTCAAGCTTGCTTGCTCTCACATTCCTTCAAGGGATCCTTGGTTTTTTATGGTTGCTCCCAACCTCAACCAATCTATTATCTTTGACTCTGCTGAAAGCACTTGGAAAAGACTCAATCACCCGCCTCTTCTGCTTGAAGATTCTAACCGAAGTTGCATGCCGGTTGCATCCTCTGGTGGCTTGATTTGCTACCGTAAATTAGCAGGAAATTTCATTGTAAGCAATCCCGTGACAGGATCTTGTAGTGACCTCCCTCCACTGCATTTTTCCCCACAGCATCAACCTCTCAATGCCATTGTGATGAGCACAACTTCCAAAGACCAACTCTCCTACAAAATTGTGTTAGTCTTAGGTGAACTTCCAAATCTTTTGTTCAAAGTCTACAATTCAAGCTCTGGTTGTTGGGAAGATGAGACTGCACTGAGGAGAAAGGTTGATGATAATTCCATGGAATATGATTCAACTGATGACAATGTTGTATACTTGCTTAGCAAGGCTGGAATTGTGGTAGCAAGCAACATGCAGAGAAGCCCATCTAAGCAATATTCATCGGTTATTACTAAAAAAAATGGTCAGGAGATTGTCTATTTTCTTAGCTCCTCAGGGACAGTAGTAGCTTGCAATTTGATATGCAAGTGCTTCTTTGAGTACCCCAGGTTGTTACCTGTTTTCAGTGAGTATTCCATTGATGTTGTGGAGTGTAATGGCGAGATGTTAGTTGTTTTGTTATCAGAATTCTTGGAAACAGCAAGCCTTAGGGTGTGGAAATATGATGAGGCTAATCGAGGGTGGCACCAGATTGCAGCAATGCCTGCAGCAATGTCTCATGAGTGGTATGGGAAGAAAGCAGATATTAACTGTGTTGGGGCTGGTAACCAGATATTTATATGCTTAAACTCCCCTGAGCTATGTACTTATATTCTGTGTGATTTGGTGACCAACAAGTGGGTTGAATTGCCAAACTGTTGCATAAATGGCGAAGTCATAGACTTTATGTCTGCCTTTTCATTTGAGCCTAGGATAGAGGCTTCTGTGTGACAGCAACATGGCCGGGCCAGGTATCTTGACTTTGACTAACATCGCTTTTCTGTTACCTTAGCTCAAATTTTCTTTTCATTTGTAATTGTACTTGTACTTGAATTGTTCAAGCAAAATAGGTAGCTAGTGGAAGAGATTGAAACTAACCAAGTGATTGATTGCTAACTGAGATATTGTAATTTTCTTCATTGATTATTATATATACACTGTTTTCAGTGAGTGTTACTATCAATGAATGACCTTGTTGATGATTTTTTCCCTAAGGTAGTTTTTTTTTTTTTTTTTTTTTTCTTGGTTTTTCCTCTGATGTGAAGCATATTTTAGTGGGTGAAGTTGACGGAGATTGTGGGCAGTTTTCGCTGCACATTTACCTGCTTTCATTTAGGAAATCAGCCATAGCTATTCCATTCCTCTAAGCAAAGCTTGTTCTGTTTCTTATAATAATTGTTAGACAGCATAGATTATCTGGAATTTTTTCAGTTAATCCAAAATTATTTAAATATATATATATATATATATAATGCAACGAGCTGGAATCAAGTTTAGAAGAAAGTTACCTCTGTTGACTAAAATCTAAAAGTGAAAACAATTGTGTGACTTGCTCACAAATCAATAGAAAAGAAGAGAAATGAAACGGAGGAGTGGGTGAAACAAGAATTGGAGGAATTGCAGAAACAGTTAATTCCCTTCAACTAGCCTATCCCTCCGCTTCCCTCCTTCTCGGTAAATCCGTATACTTCTTCATTTTTCTATTCAATTTCGAAATGATTTTTAGAATTAGGATTCAAAAACATCCTCCTACATCCATATGCATGTCGTTTTTTGTTGGTTAAAGAATTCAAAAACCAACAGTTCAAATATTAAAATAAAAAAAGAAAACTAAATTAAAATTTTGATACTTCCTGTTTTCATTTATTTTTAATTTAATTTTTATAATTTCTTTCTTTTTAAATCCACACTTAAAAATATTTTTAGAATAATTTTTATCATCAATTTTTGTTAAAGCATTGTTATAATACTAAAATTTAGCTAACTCAATAAGTTTTCGTTTATTTAATAAATATTCTTTTAAATATTCATTTTTTTTGTAAAATGTCTAAAATTGCTTTTGCATTCTAATAAATATTCTTGTAGGTGTTATTTTTTTTAAATAGATGTTCATTTGTCAAGTAAGTAATCGTTTAGATTTTTTTTTATTTCTGGAAAATGTTTAATAATAACTAAATTGATAATATTATAATAAAAATTGATAGTATTTATTACTTTAAAAAAGTTTATAAATATAAAGACTGGTTTAGAAAAAAATTATATAAATTAAATTGAAAATAAAATAAAATGATTAAAATTTTAATTTAAAAAAATTGAAAATCCAAGTAATAATTTGAATTGAAAATCCAAAAAAAAATTAATTTAAAATTTTAATTGAAAATTTTAATTTTATTCAGTTAGATGGGAATTCTTTATTATTTGAAATAATTCTAATATTCTTACTATAAATAATATATATATATCTTTTTATATTTCATCTATTATTATTTATCATTTTTTATCTCTCAATCATACACTCTTCAAAAAAGTGTATATAATACCTACACTTCTTTTACCTACGTTTCTAAAAGAAATATATCATCGGCTTTTTCCTATTTGAAGCTAAAAAGTAACCTCTTCCTCTCAAGTTTTTAGGACGTCCACTAATGTTGGCTGTTCCGTAAATAACCTGTGTCGACTTTAAGTTGCATATTTACCGAACACAGATTGTAGAATCAAACTCCATAGCTTTTAGTTGCATCAATTTCAAATTTCAGAAGGTAAATATACTCCTCTGGAGCTTTTGGCCCTGACTGATTAAGATACAAGAAATGTTTAGTGCGTATTTGTGATAGTTGTAATAATTTAATTATTTTAATAATTAATTATTATATAAAAAATTATTATTATAATAGATTATAATAGAATTAATTTTATATTTAAATATATTAATTAAAAAATAATTTTAAATTAATTTATTTTGTTTAAATAATATAAAAAAATTATTTTTATGCATTATATTATCAAAATAATTAAAAAATTATTTAATTAATTAAAAAAATTATTTAAATAAATACAAAATAATATTTACATATTAAAATATAGAATAATCTCAACAGAATTTTAAAAAAATGCTCAACTTTTAACTTTTGAAAAAAAGCTTTTGATGACTATAAAATTTAATCAACAATTTTTAATTTTCACAGCCAAACATAATGTTGCTAGTCAAAAAAAAGGTTAGGCAAGAAAAAAATTATTGGTTCAACAAAATAAGTTGAACCGAATGCGCTCTTAATATATACACCCATTTTAAAAGAGCATCGATGTTCACTGATTTTTAACCGTTGGATGTCTATTAAAATATATTAACGGTAGACAAATGTGAGTGGTGACCTGTTTAATAGGTAACATGTAAACATATAGTCATTGCAAATTTTATTCCTTAGTGGAAGTTTAATTAAGTGGAATGGTATTTGCAAAATTATCCAATTGAATCAGGTACATGGCTGCGACATTGATTTTTCTGCAAACATTGATTTTTACTCATAATGATCAACATTAATTTTTATTTATTAATTATTAATTATATTTTAAAGGCGATTTATTTTAAATAATTTAAAGTACAATCTCTTGCATTAAAAATGTGTTAAAACTAAATCAATTACATTATCATGACAATTACCTTAATTATACTTCATTAAGTTCTATAATATCTCATTTATTCTCAAAGGATCAAACGTGTCCCAAGGTCTTAATTCACAAGTTCATTTTTTATATTATAAAACATTAGACTTCATCTCTCTTCTTCACTTAACACCTAAAATCATATAAGTATGGTTGACAACATATCCTAAGCATAAAACACTAAGAAAGAATAAAAAATAATAATTATTTCATTAACAAATAGAGAAATCAAATATTCAACATAATAGAATAAAAAGTTTCATTCTAAAACAAAAAAAAAAAGAGTTTAGCCACACATGGTAATTAAAGTATAAACAAGATTAAATGATAAAGATACAATCATGAATCAATCTTAAAAAATTATGGGTCAATAAGATTAGAAGTAGAAGAAAGAAAGAATGATCTCTTCAATAGATGTCTCTTCTCCCTCAATCTTATCTATAACCCTTGTTCTTCAATCATTGTTGCCTCTAATCTCTCCAAAAAGCTCTCTCAATCCTTTAATAGTTAGTCTTTTTATAGGTGATTTACCATAATAAAAGTATATTCTTCACTTAACTTCCTTATTTAGTCCCTAAGTAATGAAAAAAAATATTGATTAGATTTAGAAAACTTGATTAATTGGTTCCTAAGTAATATGAAGTTGACACAACGGGGACTGTGTGAGATATTGATTAAACATTTTCAGATGGATGAAGTGAGAGTTCGATGAGAAGGGATCTTTATGAAAGTTGTAGTTTCTCTTCTTAGCTTTTCAATACTGTCATAATCATCTTATTTCAATTTTTGTAACTCAAGTTACATCTATTTTACTTTACAAATGTCAATAATTTTATGAATGTTGATGATCTTGACTCTAAACTTAATTCCTTTGAAATGAATACATTCAAATTTTCATGAAACCATATCAAAAAATTCTTTTTGAACCTAAAAATATGAACAAAGGCCAAATATGAATTAAAATGCATAATTCAATTATTACTGGCATAAATCCTCATAAAATTTATATAAATTCATATATAACCAAGTATAATATGCGTATATTTTACCCACACATCCATTGTTACCAAATGAATAAGTTGAAAAATACAAATATGTGTGTGTAATTTTAGATGAATTTTCTATACGAAAATCATCCGGTTGTTAGTTGAAAACTTTGTTTACCTAATATGTTCCAACTTGTTCATTTTTTTAATAAACCAACTTATCCAAATTTTTAATTAAATAGATAAAACAGATATTAATGAATGGTTATCACATTCGTCAATGGTTTCGTGAGAACCATTACGTGACAATACTCTTAAATTAGTTGGATAAATGATAAATTACATCATTTTTTTATAAATTTGCATTTAGATGTATTCAGTTAAGCAGTTAAATCATTAATTTGACAATTAGTTAAATGCAGTGTGCCTTAAGGGGGTTAAGGGTAGGATGGAATGATCCCTCTTTTATGGTTGGCTATGAACAAATTGAGAAGAATGAAAATGGAAGAAAAAATAATGGAAAGAATAAAATAAAAAAAATAAAATAGTTTTTTTTGTATGTAATATAATAATAATAAAAAAGAATAAAATTAAGATGTTGTTAACATATACCTTTAAAACTAAACAGATGTTAAAGAATCAAAATAACATTTATTAATCATCTAAAGTTACTTGAAAAAGAAAGCATTAATTATTTTTTAGACTTTTAAAGTATTAAATGTTAACATTTTTATTTAATAATTTGTATTTTTAATTTCTTAACATGTGACATTAGAATACACGTTAACTAAACTCATAAAATTTTTAAAAAAGTAGTTTTTTTTTTTGTTGAAAACGATAAAATATTATAAACAATATAAATAGAATGAAGAAAAAGAATTAGTTTTGTCATCTCATGACACAAGTGGTATATATAAATAAATAAAAAGTAAATATAGTATAAAGTTGGCACATAGGAGCGGAAATTTGGTGGTGAAAGATCAAAAGTAGGCGTGAGTAAATGCGAATTAAATATTGAACCAACTTGCACCAAAAAAAAATATTGAACCAACGAAAAAAAGCAACTAAAGGTAATAAATATAAATGGGCCGTTTAGTAAGTATGGCCGAAAAATATGGTCAGTGAAGAAACTTAGAGGAAAAATGAAATGGGCAGAAAATGAAGTCAGGAACAAAATAAAGACAAATGGGCTGTGAAGGATCAAAGCAAGAGTTGTACAGGTGCATTTGTACCGTATGGCAAATTTAGTTTGAGCTCAAGCTTGAATGAGTGCAAAAGTATAGGCTGAAAAGTGTATATTAATGAAGATTTAAATTTTCTCAATTTTTTTTTCATCAAGTAGAAGAGAGAGATAAATACAAAAGTTATAAAAAAAAAATTTATATATTATAACTAGATTCCATTAATAACTTTTTTTGTATCTATCTCTTTCTTCTACTTAATCACTCGAAAAAAAAAATTGAGAAGATATAAATCCATATTACCATTGACTATAGGTAATTACTCAGTGTCTATACTCAGTGACTTTTTAGGAGCATAGTAAAATGATCATAAGATACAATACGCCACATTGAGACACCCACACATCATGCATGTGTAAGGGGGCACACAGCCACACGTAGGCACAGAAAGACACCAAAACTGCTAATAAAGAGGGGAAAATAGTCTACAGCTACGGTTGATTAGGGCAGCAACCTTTCCTTTAAAATAGCCTCTCAAAAAATCAAAAACAAATATATGGCCTCTCCGACATCATGCCTTGCGAATAAATGACAAATTTATAATATTTCTATGGGATTTGGATCACGCAAGTTCACCTCTACAGGAATCAGTGTAAACCAAGGAATAAGGATCGAAAATTAAATTTTACACTCCTTTAACTCTAACATATGTTCCTGATAAGATATATAACGCTGTCGGCCTACCTCAATAATGAATATTTCTTACAAAGTCATCGAGTATCAAAGCCAAACAAATTGAAAGGTCACAAATAACAGAGCACCATTTTTGCTTGGTACTAAAGTCAAATAAATCACTACAACTTCTCACCAAATTGTAACCATTCTTGACTTCCAAGTTCACTCAAATATACAGTGGCACCTGTTGCTTAAGCAAGAAAGATACCAAATCAGCACCCAACTGACTACTTTGAGTATACACCGATAAAAATAAAATTGCTTGTTTTCTAAGCTTTCTTAGAAACCAAAGTGAAGAAACCTACATGACAAACCTGACATGTAGAGGATAAAATAAACACAACCAATACATGGTTTTCAAGACCAGAGAATGAACTGTGAGCCAACATGAACCTTGGATCCTACTAATACCACATCCGTCAACTACCAAGCTTTACTCAGCCTATTTGCAGGTCTTTGTGGACTTTGAGTCAATTCACGAGGCTCCAAAAATCTATCACTTCTAATTATTGAATCAATCCTACTACCTCTCCTGTCATTTTGTCTATTCATATGACGATTAGCTCTGGGTCCATTTGACCTCCTTTCCTTGTCAACTTCATAGACCAATGGTTGGATTCCCTGCAGATCAGGTTCTGGAACATACCAGTTCGGCCGCTTCGATACATCCATTCTTCTAAATGTGATTGAAATCCTATTGAACGTTAAAAAGAAAGATAAATACGGATCAATAATAAGTAATTGGTCTCGAAACCCCATAGAGAATACAACTCATTAAATACCTTTTTGTAGGAACCGCAGGTACACAATGCTTAGCTACATCAGCTCCATTACCATTCAAGACAAGTACAGATCTGAAGGAAAAAGGTTTTGTAAGGTTTTGATTCCTCCATAACAATGGTAAACTGATGAAAAGTCTAGATCTGATGTCATGTAGCAATAGATTGAAAAAATAAATAGACAGTGTAAGAGATAAATCCACGTTGAATACTCACCCCACAGGTAGGGAAATAGCAAATGAACCCTCAAATTCACCAGCACCTACAACCTTTAAGTTTGATCCGAAAAGTATATTGCACTCGCTAAGAAATGAGACAGTGCAAAATGGTCGTACAAAATCATGGTTGTCTACGTGTGGAGGTATACAGTCCCCTTTTTCATAGATATTTACAATGCAACTATCTGGCACACAAGTAGGAGGAAGTACATGCCACTTGATCAACCGTCGAATGATAACCTTGAAAAGATCAGGTATAGGATCTACCATTGAATCCTGAAGAATACCAGGTGGGTTACCATCTTTATCCTGTAAGCAGAACGTTACATTTTGTCAGTTTCAGCCATTTATCAAATTCATCAGCAATTATACTACTGGCCCAGCGAGCATTAAAGTTACTTCGTTGCCAAATAAAGCATGAGTCAAAGATTTTAAATAAAAAAATGTAATGGCAGCATAAAATATGGACTAACCTTTGCATAATTGTAACAGCACCCAAATTGGATAGTTTGACGTCCCTTGCCCCTCATCCACTTTTGAGGAGCTGAATATGTCCGATCTGAAAAAGTTAAGAAGAATGAACATCATTTGGTCTCTCAGAAGTAATACCCCACCCAATATATCGATTTATCAAATACTTAATGCACTTCAGCCAATTGAGGAAAAATATAATCTTTTTTTCTTTCAGCATTTTATGATGCTTAGTAAGCATACGCATTCAGTCCAATGGGTCTAAAACCCCCAATTTCGCCCACAATCAATATTCCTAAATGAGAAGAATCTTTTATTAGTCCCAAAGTCGTTGGCCTCTTAAGTTAATGGCATCCCTCAAAATTCTGGAGAGATATGAAAATTACATCTAAATAAATTTTGTATTTCCGATAGAGATAATACATAACCTACACCAGGAAATATATTCCAGTTATATATTCACCATGCTTCAATTCCATTACCCATGTTAGTAGTATAAAATTCTAAATTTCTATCTCTAACTATACAATCTTTAAATGAGAAGGAATGTAGACAGATCAGAATAGGAGGTATTAGCAATCACAAGATGGCAGAAAAAATCATATCTGAAATGGGATAATATCAAAATTTAAAGCAAAAGGCATTATTATATTGGAAAAAAGGTGAGGTAGGAACTCTTGTAAATTCATGGACAGGAAGCCACTGTATAGGGTTTAGTCATTCCAGCGAACATAAAGAAAGCAAAATATAATCAAGCAGGTGAAGGTCGTCTCATCTACCAAACAGTGGTGGGGGTATTGTGACTGACCAAAGTAGTCAAAGGCATAAGGCACCCTTAAGGCACTAGGGGGTTTTAGCACCTTGAGGCAAGAGGCACAAAGGCGCAAACCTCAATAGAAAAGGCGATAACATTAGAAACAAGAAAACTATAATAAATTAATAATGAAGCAATTCTTTTGAAGACCCGAGAAGTTATCAATATGTTCCCAAACTGATCACATTGGCTTTGGTCAACTGCCTTCATATTTTGTTCAAAATCTAATTGTTATAGCAAAGAACTTACCGATACAAGCAGCATGGATCCAAAATTACACAAAATTTGTAGAGCAAGAATTTTAAGATCTTCAAATAATCAAATAATCTTTTCATATGGACCGAAAGTGTTCAAGATCATTATAAAAAAAAATTCAAGAACGAATTTTTACTACTCATAATAAAAAGATATATAGAATAATGAAGTAGCAGGGTGAGGCAACAAACCTTTCAATTCTCCCTTTTTTCCCATGTCCTGCAGCAAAGTAACATAATTAACAATCCTTTTCTGTTCAGCAGCACTAATGATACCCACGTGGAGTTCGAGGCCTTCAAGAATGTTAACAAGTTTTCCATTAACCCTCTCCAAGCATATGAAGTCTTTCTTACGCCGCACATTCATGAACCTAATATACTCTCTCTGCTCTCTTGGCAACGTAGGCTTCTCGGAAGTTATTGTTGGCGTTGTCACTGAAGGATTCGAATTGTTTTTGGGCTCGTGCTCTTCTTCTCCAAACTCATCCTCCTGCGCCATGTCAGCCCAAGACATACGTGGACTCGGGGTCTCAACCAAAGGTGATTCGCAAGTTGAAGAATTTTCCTCTTTCCAAGACCCAATAAAATGCGTGTCGCAATTATCATCATGATGATTGTCACTTGTCTCGTGTGATTGCAAATTATTATTCGAATTCACATCCAAGTTATGAGACTCTACAAGATGTTGAAAACAGAAAGAAGGATCGAACGAAACCATATACAGCACATGCAGAATTCAAATAGAAAATACAGCAACGTAAACCGCATGTTCAAATTGATGTAACAAATCCACAAAGAACCAAAACCCAATGAAAAAGATCCCAGATTTCCACAGAATTGGTGGGAAAAGTGGAAATTTGATTTACCTGGGTCAATAGAGCGGATGCGATCAGAGAGAATTTGAGAGCAGTGGGGGCAGAGATCTTTGGAGAGGAAGGGAAGCCACGTGGCGAAAAACTCGGAAGCGATTCGAAGCTCGGATGGATGGTAATTCCGAAGGAAAGGGTCTTCGGATCTGTGACTGTGAGGTTGATCCTTCTCCATGGAAGAATGGCGCTGAGTCGACTCGGATGCCAGAATCGGAGGTAGAAAAACGCTGCTGGCTCTCTCGCAGCTGATTGTGTTTTTAATTTTGGTTAAGGTTTTTGGTGGTGTGTTATATAAATTTGGTTTCACAATGCTTCACAGAATCACATATCATATGATATAAGGATTCCGAACTATAGGGGCTGCTTAAGAGTTAAGATTATTAGGGAAAAGTAAAAAGATGATCTCACACCTTGTAGTGTGGGTAATGTGTATATTTTTTTTAAGAATATGTGATTAAGAAAAAAAATAATTAAAAAATAAATATAATAAATGATATTAAATAAAATATAAAAATAAATATATATATTATTTGTGTTAAGAATATCAAAGTTAAAAAAAATTAGAAATAAATCCTTCATAAGGGCATGCCTTTTTCACGTGTCACTCGTGTGGAGTCATTCGGCACTTCAAAAACAAAATCCTAAAAACAAGACAAGGACATGGGGAGAAAGAAACAAGCGGGCCTAAGCCCAAAAGTGAAAAACAACTCTAAAGATAATGCTGGGATTCGCACATATTCCTAATGTGATAATTATTACTAGTTTTTTTTATTTTATTTTAATGACAGATTTGATTTTAAATTATAATTAATATTAAGATAATAAATAGATATGTAGGATATTTGTCCTTTAAATAGAAAATCAGGAAAGTTCATGTCTTGATAAGGATTTAATTTGAGTAATTAATTGCAATGTAAATTTTTATAAGTTATAAATATTTGTATTATAAAATTATTTGTCCTATGAGAAGGAATTTGAGATTGAGAGGCTCAGTATAGATGTAAAAATAGTAGTGACATAGTTGTGGGATAAAAGAGATTGAGAGTGTCTGCAAATAATATCTTATAATCTTCTTTTGATAATAGATTCTTTTCATCCGTTAATATAAATATGTTAGGTCAAATCGTATTAAATTTTATACGTGATTTGTGTCATTTTTTTTCTTTATGTCTTTTGGTAGAAAGTGATGTTTTTTCTCTAATTAATATTTATGCAAGCATGTGAGAAGGGAATGAGGTGTTCCCTAGCAAATCCAAGGGGAGAATTAATTTAGCCTCCCATCAAAAATTAAAATGAAATATGTTAACAACAAATTTTATAAAAAATAATAATGAAAAATGCATGTTTAAAAATTTTTTTTGGTATTGCAATCAAGTGGTGTCTAGGCTAATTTGCGCGCACATTAACTAACCTATTTTTTCAATTCGATCAAAGATAGATCATCGAAGCTTGTTTTAATTTTCTAATTTTTAGTTTAAAGAAACACAAATTGACCCACTATTAAAATTTGATCTTGTAATTATAAAAAATAATATAACCAAATAAGAATTACATAAAAACAGCACAATTTTTTTTTAACAATAGCACAGATAAAAAAAATTAACAATAACAATAATATGCTCCTTTTCAATAATAAAAAAATAAAATAGATATGTATCTATTTTTATTTTTATTTTTTGTACAAGTGGAGGAAAGCCTAAAGAGATGTTGGGTTTGACTCAAATTTATTAAAGATTGTTGTCGCTAATTTCCTATTTATAAAGATATAGAAGATTTGTGAAAATATGAAAGATATAAAAAGATATATGAAGATATATTAAAAATTTGTTAAAAGATTTGAAAAATATGTTAGAGATTTATGAGATATGAATAAGATTTGTGAGAGATTTGTTTACAATAAAAAACTAAGAATGATGAGTTATAAATACTTGTATTTGGGAATTAGTAGGGTTATGAAAGTGAGAATGAGAGTCTGAGAGAGATTGTCTTGTAAGGCCTGCAGGCTAGATTTGTTTTGATAGTAGATTTGACTATTCTCATCCGTGGATGTAGACATATTAGCGAACCACGTTAAACCTTGTGCGTGATTTATGTGATGTTTTTCCAAATTATTAATATTTATTGTATATTTGTGTAGAAGGGGATGTGGTATTCCCCAAAGACATTGACAAGAATGTGGTATTTCCCAAAAGATTGAAAGAGGGATGCAGTATTTTTCCCAACAAGTGGTATCAAAGCCAATGGTTCGAGGATCTAAGCGATGGTATAGTTCCTTTGGACCCTTGTGTTGAAAGTTTACCTGACAATGGAGGTTAGGTGGCGTGTCTTATTATGATGGTGGCAGATGTGACAGATGTGTTGAAAGTCTTCTTGATATAGAGGTCAAACGGCATGTTCCATATAATGACAGTACAAGTATAGAGATTTGACTTGAAGATTTGGAAGATTGAGAGTTATGAATGGCGACAAGTGTTGTCGAAAGTCTTCTTAGCATGGAAGTCAAGCAGCGTGTTCCATTGATAATGATAGATTTGAATGTTTGAAGATTGTTTTGTTAGAGATGGTGATGGAATTTGGCTCAATGTGGAGATTGTTGGGTTTGACCCAAATTCTATTAAAGATTGTTATCGTTAATTTTCTATTTTGTAAAGATACGGAAGATTTGTGAAGGTTTGTGAAAATATGAAAGATATGAAAAAATATATGAAGATATATTAAAGATTTGTTAAAATATTCAAAAAATATGTTAGAGATTTGTGAGATATGAATATGATTTGTGAGAGATTTGTTTACAATATGAAACTAGGAATGATGTGTTATAAATACTTGTATTTGGGAATTGATAGGATTATAAGAGTGAGAATGAGAGTCTAAGAGAGATTGTCTTGTAAGGCTTACAGGCTAAATTTGTTTAGATAGTAGATTTGACTATTCTCATCTGTGGATGTAGGCATATTAGCCGAACTATATTAAACCTTGTGCATGATTTGTGTGATATTTTTCTCAATTACTAATATTTATTGTATGTTTATGTAGAAGGGGATGTGGTATTCTCCAAAGAGATTGACGAGGTTGTGGTATTCCCCAAAAGATTGAAAGAGGGATGCAGTATTTCCCCCAATAAGTGGTATCAAAGCCGATGGTTCGAGGATCTAGGCAATGGTATGGTTCCTTTGGACCCTTGTGTCGAAAGTTTGCCTGATAATGGAGGTCAGGTGACGTGTCTCGTTATGATGGTGGCAGATGTGACATATATGTCGAAAGTCTTCTTGACATGGAAGGCAAGCGGCGTGTTCCATATAACGACGGTACAAGCACATAGATTTGATTTGCAGATTTGGAAGATTGAGCGTTATGAAGGACGGCAGGTGTTGTCGAAAGTCTTCTTGACATGGAAGTCAAGCGGCGTGTTCCATTAATAACGATAGATTTGAATGTTTGAAGATTGTTTTGTTAAAGATGATGATGGAATTTGGTTCAAGGTGGAGATTTTTTGGGTTTGACCCAAATTCTATTAAAGATTGTTATCACTAATTTTCTATTTTATAAAGATATAGAAGATTTGTGAAAATATGAAAGATATGAAAAGATATATGAAGATATATTAAAGATTTGTTAAAAGATTTGAAAAATATGTTAGAAATTTGTGAGATATGAATAAGATTTGTGAGAGATTTGTTTACAATAAGAAACTAGGAATGATGTGTTATAAATACTTATATTTGGGAATTTGTAAGGTTATGAGAGTGAGAATGAGAGTCTGAGAGAGATTGTCTTGTAAAGTCTACAGTCTAGATTTGTTTTGATAGTAAATTTGACTTTTCTCATCCGTGGATGTAGGCATATTAGTCGAACCATATTAAACCTTGTGCATGATTTGTGTGATGTTTTTTCCAATTACTGATATTTATTATATGTTTGTATAGAAGAGGATGTGGTATTCCCCAAAAAATTGAAAGAGAGATGTAATATTTCTCCAACAAGAGAAACTAGTCAATTGTAGTAACTAGTAACTCGGCATGGCAGAAAAACCCCATAAGCATCAACATACATCAAATTTGACAGATCTTAAGGAGGAAAGTCCCAAACTTTGAGGCCAAAATCCTTAGTTAAGCTCAGATTGACAAGCGAATCTGCACATTAATTTGCTTCTCTCAAGGTGTGGTTGAACGATACTACCCAATCTTTTGGCACCAGCAGGGAATAACTTTAATAAGTCTAGAATGACCTGTATTAGAGGGTTTGTAATTGTTTTACTAGTTAATGGAGTTTAGAGTGTTAAGTTTGACCAAAATGTTTGTTTTGATAAATATCTTTACATTCTTATTTTATTGGTATATTAAGATTTTGAAATATATTAAATATATAGAAAAAGATATATGAAAAATATGAAAGAACTATGAAAAATATGTGATATATTTATTTTTAATATAAAATTGAGAAAGGTGTATTAGAGTGATTGCTTATCAAGTAAATTTCGTGGATTATATATATATATATATATATATATATATATATATATATATATATATATATATACATATATATATACACACACACACATATATGTTACAAAATAGAGAAAAATTAAGTTATATTAGTGTAAGATTTGACATATTTATACTATTCAATAACTTTTTATAGAAAGTATTTTTTATCGATTCAATCATTAAATCATAACTATCAAACATCTTGATCGTTTGTATCAAATCTTAAAAAAATTAAATGTCAATAAAAATATAATCAAGTGGTTCTTATTTTCATATATTTCAAAAAATATATTACGTTAATCTTGATTTATATCAATGAAGTATCTAATAATTTTTTATTAATATAAAATTTTATAGATATGATTTATATGATAGAAATTTTCAATCAACAATAGATTTAGTGAGACAATTATTCAATGAAATGTTATTCAATGATATAAGAATGATTTTTACTTATATCGATATAACTTAATCTTTTTTTTTAAGAAACTGTTTAAAGTATGGGAATAAAAGAGAATAAATTATGAATAATATTGCGAAAAAGGAGCGTTTGCAGCATATATTGTCCTCAGAAATTAGCATTGGTAAATGGTTTATAACTTTGTCCTAGAAAATTGTATTAGTTGGGAATTTGTAAGTTTGTCCTGGAAAAATTGCATATGGAGGGTTTGCAGCTTTATATAGGTGCAAAAGTTATAGTAACAATTATAAAGAAGGGTTTGTAGTTTTATATATGTATATTAGAGTTGTATTGTAATGTTATTCTTAATGATTTCGGTTTTTATTTACACATGAATATAGGCATATTGCGTTGAATTAATTGCCCCTCCCCTTAGGAACATCAGGATAAAGCCTCCCATAGGCTCGATTGTGCTAAGTAATAAGAATTTAAATAAATTTAATCTATCTTAAATCCAATCAATTAATTGTCAATATAATAATTAATTATTAAAACAAAGCTAATATGTGGATGAAACTTTGTCTCAATGATTTGTACTGCATTAATGCATTGAGTGTGATAGGAAGCCAATGCACTCTTATCCATTTCTTCTTCTCCTTCCACTGAATCCCTTGTGGGACATTCCTTGACTCCACCCATGTGATGGAGCCTCTCCCAAGACCTGTCGAGCCTAAGCACCAAATAAAAAAAAAACTAAGGTGATATATATAAATAATTAATTTATATAAAATAAATTATCCATGTTGAAAACATGTGGACGCATCCCATGCTCATTATTCAACAATTGCATTTAATAGATTTGGCTGTAAGAATTTGTGTATCTCTTATGATTATGCTGGTCATCTGCAACCCATATGTGTGAGATGCTTGGAAGATGATCCCAATGTTGTTGGATCAATGCCATAGGAAAGCGAGTAGGAAGTTATAAATTCTTTAACTAAATTTAATTTGTTGATCAGTTGCCATCAGTAATGTATAGTTGATCAGTTATAAATTCATTAACTAAGATGTTTGTTGGACTAGCTAGTGTACATGAGGCTGACTTTTAAAGGTTTGCTATGTGTGTAAATATTGCCATATGTCACCCTTAAATTCATACACTAGTTCCTCTTGATCTTAGTGTGTTAACTTGCATTATTGAATACCTATTCTGAGAATAAGCATTATGACAATTTTTTGTGTGAAAAACTTGTAGAACTAGAATGGACGCAATCATATAAAAATTTCTCTAGTTGTTTGGGCTTACTATGTTGAATTACATAACTAAAATGTGTCAAATATCTACTAGATGCATGGGACGGTGTTTTGATTTTAAATTATTTATTTAATACAAAGGAAATTCAACGCCTTTAACCCTTCTCTGAATGAGATTCTATGACGTACGCAGAGGAAAGATAAATCTTCCATTGACTTTTTATTTGTTTGGTTTAAGGGAGGGCTAAGGCCCAAAAGCAGAAAAAAGCTACATGAGAGTAATTCAAAGGGGCATAGAAACCCCTGCTAAATCACCATTTGGAGGGGTAAATAGATGAATTAGTTTAATTTTAGATTGGATTATAATAGATCGATTCAAAATAAATTATTAATTTATTTAAGATCAATTATAAAATATTTAATACTATCTAATATATTTATGACCCAATTTAATGGATGGATATTCAATTTATTTATTAATCTATTTTAATAGATTGAATGGATGTATATTCAATCCACTTTTTTTTTTAAAAAAAATTATCTCTAAAAATTTTCACTTTAAAACCTAAACCACACAAAGTGGAAAAAAAAAACATACAAATCACTCAAATTAAAAGCAACAGTCAAACCCTAAAATAAGATAGGATCAATTTACCTACAAAAGAAGAGAAGATTCAAGTCACGAGATGGAGAAGGAAGAGGTGATGGAGCAACAACGCACGAAATGGAGCAACTTAGCAAGGCACGAAGGCCATTGAGAGGAAGAACAAAAACAAAATGAAGAGGAATGAAATGAGGGAGAACAGAAGAGAGAGAAAAATAGTTTTGGGACTTTTGGCTTTTGGGGACATTTCGAGAAATAACAAAATTCATTGAATTAGTTTTTAATAGGATATTCATTGATTATTCAATGCATGTTTTGGTTGAATTAATAATTATTTATACCAAAGTCTAGATTGTAGCTAAGTTAACTAGCCAATCAACACAAATATTCCCTTCTCAATAAGTGTGTTTGAAAGTTACCATCCACTCCTTATTGCACCACTTGAGAATTTAAGTTGAGAAATGTTATCAACATATTCTTTTAGACTGCTTTCAACACCTATTTTATTATTGATCCAAAGTAAGTGTATTAACAGGTGAACTAATAATAAAATAAATATTAAAAAAAAGTCCAAAAAAAATATATTACTAACATTTATTTTTCAGAAATTAGCCTGCTTTGCTGTTTGGCTCTAGAATTTGGTTTTTTGAAGGACATTTATGGCCATCATAGAGTCACTTTCCAATATAATTTTCCTATAACCACATTGCCAAGCTAGGGAAAGACCATTCAAAATAACCTATAGTTGAGCAACTTGAGAGGATCAACAATCAATATTGTGAGAGAACCCTTTGATCCAACCTCCATTAACACTTCTTAGAATACCACCACATCCAACTCTAGTGGGATTCGATTCGGCTGATCCGTCAAAATTAATTTTGATCCATTCATTTGGGGGTGGAACCCATTTAATATTCTGGAGGAAACTCTTGAGTGTGGGAAGGTTACACATCTTGGGAGGAACATCTAGCATTTTGGATTTGAGTTACCTGGGATAACACAATATGAGCAACATCATGGGGTCGTAAGAAATGATCTTCAAAGTTTTCTTTATAACGTCATTTCCATAGCAGCCAAGTTGTAACTAAGAAGACATCAGCCCTATTGTAGTTAGAAAAATGACCATTCTAAGAAATCAGATTGTCTTCAATCCACGTCACAATGTCACATGAGAAAAAATGGTCAATTTTGGCCGAGGAGATTAGTTGAATCCATATCTTGGAGGCCTTTGGACAATCCCTTATGGCGTGGATGGGGGTTTCAGCTATTCCAGTACAGTAAAGGCAATCAGGACAAGTACCACTCAATGTGCTCCTCCGTTGGGCAGTAAGGATTCTATTATGGGAGGCTTGCTAGATGAACGTTTTAATGTGCTCAGGCCCTTTCGAAGATCATAGGTGTTTCCATAAGGGTGTTTTGCATCCTGATGGCCCTGTAAGGAAACAGTAAGCACTTTTAGTGGGAAACTCCCCATTTGCAGCTTCACCCTATCCTATGAAGTCATCGTCATCTTCGTCGTTGGGTGGGGGAATGACTCTAATCCTATTGATGATCTCGATGGGAAGAAGGATATTAAGGATGGCAATGGGGGGGGACGGGTAGCAGCTCCTGTCACCCGCCCTCGCGGATAATATTCATTCTCGTCTCTGCCTCTATATCTGTACGGGTATTCATTTATTATTCTTTCATAGGTAAATATATATCAACAGATATCCGCGAGTACTTAATAAATTTGAAAAAAATAATAAAATTCAAAAAATTAAAAAAAATAATATTTTGATAATATTTAAGTAATAATTAGGTTTTTTTAATAATTTTATATAAAAATATTTTATTAATTTTATGTGCGAGTACCTACAAGTACAGAGAAAACCACCTCACTCCCGCCCTATTTATTAAACAAAGATAACATAAACTAGTATTTATATCCGCAGAAGAAATTAAATGAATATTACCCATCTCCGTCACAGATATTATCCGCAAATACTAGTGGGGCGGATAAAATTGTCATCCAAATAGATACCCTGTCTATTAAAACCCCAATCTCTAGTAGCGGTGGTCATTTGAGAGACTTTCTAATTGGCTTTATCCACATCAAGATCGATGCTACACTGCAGATGTAGGGGCTGAACGTTTGGAATCCACTTATCCACTTAGAAACAAGTAGATTTGCCATCCCCGAGCACATGGATTTGACACGAGTTTAGGCCAGATAGTAACAAGGTCCCTCTATAAGCTGGTTAGTCGGGGGTACAGTGGGCTTCCTTTAGAAGGTTGGCTCCCCTCCCGTATTTACCAATCAACACCTGAGTCCAAAGATCTGTGGGCTTTTACATAATATTCCACCCAACCTTCATTAGGCAAGTTTCGTTCATTAGTTGTAATTGTTTGAACCAGCGGATCATGTGGGTTTTCTTCTTATGTTATGTACTTCCCCATATAAATTTTCTTTGGGTTTTTTCGATGTCATTGCAGGCCCCTACATGTAATCTAGAATGCTGCATATTTAAAATAGGAATGGAGCTGAGTATCGATTGGGCTAAGGTGACTCTTCCAGCAAAAGATAAGCAATTGGCTTTCCAACCACTGAGTTTCAATTGAATTTTATTCAGAATACTATGAAACTTTTGTTTTGATCCATGACCATGTGCTAGGTTAGCACCTAGATATCTCTCAACTTCATTTGTGAATGTGAATCCACTAGCTTGGGCTATATTGTCTCTACTTTGATGGGGGACATTCTTCGAAAACAAAATACAAGGTTTTTGTGTGTTGATCTTTTGTCCTAACACTTTGCTAAATTGATCCAAGCATTGGAGAATATAGTCAAGTTGTTTAAGAGTGGCTTCTGCAAAAAGTAGGAGATCGTCGGCAAAGAGGAGATAAGAGATTTGGGGTCCATTCCTTCCAGCTTCCATGAGAGTCCATAGATTGAGTTCAACTTTTTCAGCAATAAGGTGGGACAACTTTTCCATACAAATGACAAATAGGTAAGGGGAAAGGGGGTCCCCTTGCCTAATTCCCCTAGAGGGAGTAAACCCTGTCTTGTCTCTACTCCACACCACATTAAAAGTAGAAGAAGTGAACGACCAATTCAAGACAACTCTTAATAAACGACCAATTCAACCAGTTGTAGGCTTTCTCAAGATTGATTTTCAAAGCCATAAAACCACGCCTACCACGAATTTTCTTCATGGAGTGGGCCATTTCTTGTACTATGATAATGTTATCGTGTATATTTCTGCCTGCACAAAACTTGCTTAGCAAAGGGAAATTCTGTCAGCAAGATATGGTTTTATTCTATTCACCAGGATTTTGGTAAGCCCTTTGTAGATAGCATTACATAAAGCAATGGGTTTAAATTGGTTGATGAACTCCGGAGTTTCACTTTTGGGAACAAGGACCAGCAAAGTACTGTTTATATCCCTTAGAGTGATAGGATTTCTCCAAGTTTCCTCCATGGTTCTAGTAACACTGCTACCCACGACCTCCCAATTTCCGTGAAAAAAGGCTGCATGGAGCCCATCTTCCCCAGGAGCTTTAAGAGGCCCAATGCTGGAGAAGACATAAAAAATTTCTTCCTTTGAAAGGACATTTTCAATTCAAGGTTGGTCATGTCATTTGGTAAGAGGAGAGGGGAGGAGAATTTGTAATGTAATCGGGGTCGGGAGAAGTCTTCTTCCTTGTATAAATCCTGGAAGAAATTCATAGCCAGCATTTTGAGTGTGTCTTGATCTTCTTTCCAAACCCCGTTGTGGTCTCTTAACGAGAAGATTTTGTCTTTTCATCTTCTGATTATAGTGGTAGTGTGGTATAACTAATTCATATTTTTGTCTCCATCCATAATCCATCTAGCTCTGGATTTTTGGAGCCACAAAAGCCCTTCTTGAGCAAGCACCTCATCAAGCTGTTTATGGAGTTCCTTCTCAAGGCAGTCCAGCCCCCGATGCCTCCCATAATTAGCATTTTTTTTAATACAATCATAATTTTTAACATTATTTTTCTCTCACGTCACTTTTTATACTATTCTTTATATTATTAATTACGTCACTTTCTTTTTATTACTTTCTCTCACTTAATTATAATTATTAAAAAATATAATAAAAAATGATATATGATAAAAAAAATAATGTAACATCATTTTTCTTTTGAATACCATCTATTCCCGCCAGAATGCGTTTTTACCTGTTGAAGATGTTCCCAAAGGTGTTATAATTCCAATCCTTCAGTTTGGTAGCTAAATTGGCAGCAGAGGCTCTAAAATTGTTATTAGCATCCCAATTTTGCTGAAAGCTTTTGAAATCTTCATGTTGCTCTGGTACTAGCCGTAAATTGAATTTGACTAAGTCTTTTTTCCGCATTTGCATATAGAGTTGGCAAAACGGGTTTAATTAGTTGAGTTAACCTGTCAATTTGTTATTTTTTAGTGAGTTGAGTTTAATGTTTGAACTCATTTTTTTTTTGAACTCAAGAGACTGGCCGTCGCTTAACCTACGGGTTAAGCGGTTATACATGGTCTTGGTCAATTTGTTGGGTTATTAGTTTTTTTTTGTGAAACATTTTTATTTTGTTTTTTTTAACTATTTTCTATTTATTCTTTTTAGTCTTTTCTTTCCACTCTAAATTTATATCTATTTTTTTATAAGTGAGGATCATGATTCACTCTTTTTTGTATCTCTTTTTGTAGTATTTTTTATTTTTTTATACATTTTTTTATGTTGTTTAGATGGATTAAGTGAGTTGACTAGTCAACCTACTCAAATTTTTTTATTTTATTATTTATGCGAGTTAATCCATTAACTCACCTTAAAATGGTGTAAGTTAATTTTTCTAACTCATTTTTTAAAATAAACTAACCTAATCCGCTCTACATTTTAGTATATTGAGACAACGCGGAATAACCTGTTTTGACACTTTTATTTACATAGTCTTGGATATACATGCGGCCGATAACAACCCATAGTTTAATGCATACGAGTGGCGAAGAACTATGTAAGAAAGCATGGAAAGCACGAAGCAACAATGATTATCAATAAAATATACAACTACTTTTTTTTTTATTTCCTTTGGTGCCATTTGATATAGAAAATATGAAAAAAGATAGAAGAAAAAAAAGTACTTTTGTAACGAACAATTGGATAGACAAACATGGAAGTGAATTTACAAAGAGTGATAGAGAGATGTTAGATTGTACGTAAATGTAAGTTAATATTGACGTAATCTTATACAAATTTAGCGGTAATCTGATAATGTAAAAAGAGTGAGGTTTTTTTTTTTTGTGTGAGTGTGTAATTGAGTGTGAAAGTAGCATTCTGTAAAATGATCTTACGTAAGCAGTGTTGTTGCGATGCTCGTATTTCTGGGCAAGGGAAGGTGGATAGGGTAGGAAAGTGGGCGATCATCATGCAGGCTTTCAATTTTGAACAACTAATGGGATGAGCGTTGAACAATTAATTTGTTTCTGAAACTTATTGTGATTCTGGGTCTCCGCTTGGAGAATTGAGCTTCCTTCTTTGGACCAGCCGACAAGCAGTGGTCCATAACTTTTATGTTGGGTCCAATTGTAATTTACACCGCCTTTAATTTCCCCACTCAACCCCCACGCTAGTGTTATCAACTGGGTGGAGCGCAAGCTTCGTGTTCACCGAGTAACGATCCAGCAATTTTAAGCAGGGTGACCAAGATAACACACAAAAATTAAAAAAAAAAATCAAATGAAAAAAAAATCAATACAAAATAAAAAAAAAAAAAAACCAATACAATTATTTCTTTTACACTGAATATTCTTTTAATTATCAATACAATTAAATATTTTTTATTTTTATATATGTATAAATAATATTGACAATTAATTATGTGAAGTATAACTTAAAAAATATTAAATAAATTTAAACTTCTCTTATTATAAACTTGCTCATTTACTTATTATATGAGAATAAAGTTAAAAATGTTAAAGAAGTTAAAATAATAAATAACTATTATGAATAATTAAAAAAACTTTAAAAATGAGTGGGGTATGTATCCCTAGTCACCTGTACGTAGGTGAATCCCTAATTATTCACGCATAACATTTGTTCATTATCATGTAAGACAACATTCCAACATGTGTTTGGAAAGCTGCAAAAATTGAAGCAAGCACCAACGTAGGGGGCTTGTATACATCGATCAGGTATGTTGCTTTTGCGTGCATGTTGTTGTCACCACCAGTACGTGCTGTCGTGACTTTTAATACTATGTTTGGATGACAGGTAAATAGAGAAATAAAAATAAAATAAAGAGAATGAAATTAATTTTTTGTGTTTAGAAATTTTAAAATACATAGGAATAAAACGGACTATAAAAGGAATCATTTCTCTCTTCTTCCCCTCAAATGACCAATTTTTGTTCTCCCTAAAATTGAGGTGGAATGGAGGGAACACATATTCCGTTCCGTTCCATTAATGAATCTTCTAAACAAAGAGGGAGGGAACTATGTTCTATTCCTTTCCTTTCCAATCCATCTACACTTATTCTGTTCATTTTCGTTAATGAGAAAACATCAAAACACAGGGTAAGTGACTTGGGTTGGTTGCTTTACAATCCAATTGTATTTAGTAAATTCGCATTATTGTTTTTTATTATTATCACCCAATTATTTTGGTTTTAGTCATGCGAAATCAGGGGATTTAATAAATTATCCATCCTTTTCGAAGTATCTCGATAACTAACTATGCATAAGGTTAATTAAGAAAATAATATTAATTAAGAAATTAATTTTTAATTTGGATTATTTTTGAAATAAATTCTTAATTTGGGGTCTATTTTTACTACATTAACAAGAGATTTTATATTTTATTTTATTTTTTATCATGTCATATGGTACCACCTATCATTAAAGTGTGAAAGGTGCAATTATATTTTACTTTTTTTGAGAAACTTGTTAAAAAGTTGAAGAAAATTGTCACATAACAAATCTTGAGAAAAAAATAATTGTAAATTACTTTTTCTTATGTACTATCACATTGTCAATATTTAAAAAAACATAAAAATTTTTACATGTGAAATCTTAAAAAAAGAACAACTACAAATTACTTCTTCTTATATTATGTCATATCGCATTTTTTAGTGTTGAAAAAAAATAAAATTTGTCATATGTGGAATATTGAGAAAAGAGCAATTTGATCATGAGTCTAATTTTATTTTTCTTTTGAAATATTGTTAATCCATCTCGTATGTCATTGCTTATTTTACGTAATTTTTAAAAATTCCTCTCAAATTGATGGTTATAAGTAATATAACCTATATTAATAAAAAATAAATGTTAGTTTTAAAAAGCAACAAAATCATATATATTAATAAAACATTATAGAAGTGAATTTGTATAATATGGCCACAAGAATCTTAATTTGTAGACAATTCTTTATTCAACTCACCTTTACAAAAGAAAAAAAATTGTCAAATGCTCACAAACACGGCTGCACATATATTTGTCAAAATGACATGTTGTTATAGTGTGAAGAATTATTTTTATAGTTATTTTTTTTCTCATCATTCAATAGGTGGTAAGTTTTTTTAACATAAAAAACGTAATGTAATAATACTTAAGAAAAACAATTTGACATGTAATAATTCTCTTCAATTTTTTAACAAGTTACTAAGAAAAACAAAATGCAATTGCATTTTTTTACTCTTTAATGACACGTTATGTCACATAACATGTCAATGTGATAAAAAAAGACCTCAAATTAAATTTATTTTAAAAATATCTCAAACTGAAAATTAATTTCTAAATTAACATTATTTTATTCAAAAAGCCAAAAGGTCTTTCATCTTTGACACGCCTCTATCAAATTGTAGAAACGTTTTTCTCTCCTTCTCTTTATTGAATGAGGCTCTACTAACTTCTTTTTAAAAAATATCTGTATAAATTTTATCAATATAATTATATAAATTAAACTAATTAATACTTTCATAAATTCTTAGAAAGCAAGCCAATTGGGACACCGTTAAACAAGGAACGTTGGTTTGTTGGTGGCAGATTAAAATACATATAAAGTGGTCCCACCGCGATGCTCACTTATAGCTGAAAGTGACATCAACCATTTGGAGGGTTAATTGGCGGAGGCCAATGGTGTGAGGGGCTGGTATTCCAATTCATGAATGGCAATTTAATCTTGCCACCACAGCACCATTAATAGTACCATTAATAATATAATAATAGGGATATTTACTCGTATACCTGAAACACCACCCAAGTGGAGGCCACATTATTGATAGGAATTCAAAGGACCGTTGATTTTTGCTTCCGCATGATCCTCGTTTTGCTGGTTTACGAGGAAACCAGGTTAAGGTTCTGTTTAATATCGTAGAGATAAAAGAAAAGAAAGGAGTATAAGATAAAAAGAAAAAGGAAAAAAAAGTTGATGAGTTATCTTTCCCCTCCTATAATTTAATAAAAACGAAAGAGATTTTTTTATTAAGAGCATCAACTTATATTAGTATAAGTCTTTTTTTATATATATTTTTAATCATTAATTTTATTTTTATATAATAATTAAGATTATTTTATTAAAAATAACTATTAGATAAAAATAGATCTAACAATTAAAAATAGATATAAGAGAAAAAAAATTTACTTTGATATAAATTATTCTTTTTTCTTTTTTATTTGATTTTATAAAAAAATAGAAATGTATATAAATAAATATAAATAAAATTTTATTATATTTAAATGCACTTGTTAAGAATTTAAAATAATTTTTTTATAAAAAATAAAATATTTAATACATATAGATTAAAAAGCTATATTTTTTTATGTAAAACTTTCTATTTTAAGTTCTTTAATAAGTATCTTAAAAAACTCTATAAAAGTATATATAAATATATGATGAAATTCATTAAATTTGTTCTCTTCCTATCTTTTTCATTCACGAGGGAGAAGATCAAAAAATAGTGAGAGCTATGAAAATATATATTATTCTTCCTAATCTTTTCTATTCAAATATAATATTAAATAAGAGATGATGTTCTTCCTCTATTATCTTTTTTTCCTTTCCCTCCTCACATTTGATACCAAACAAATATTAAGAGATCTAGAGGGACAGAGGCAGAAAAACTTTCAGCAAGATTAGTCTATTTGTATGACTTTTTTCATGTCATGTATGTATCACACATTGTTAATTAGTATGAACACATTTTGATATTAAAAAAGAGAGCGATCAACGAGGTAAGTGGATCTGTCAGAGGATAAGAAATTCACTTCCAACTGAATTAGTTTTCTGTTTTTTCTGTTATAATTGTTTTCAGTTTCTTTCGGTTAAGCTTCATGCTTCCTGTATGCTATATATATATACCTCATGCTCATTAATAATAAGAAAATACTTTACAGATTCATTTTATTATAACTCTATCATGGTATCAAATTTCATCTTCGCTTTTGCTGTGCTCATCCTCTACCCATCTTGCTTCTGTTTTTTCTGAAATCATTTCTCCCTTCATGGCTTCTGCTATTGATTCCACTGTTACTTCCACTGTCAATTCCGATCCTTCCCAAGATCCAACCACTGCTTATTACATTCATCCTAATGAAAATCCATCATTGGTTCTTATTTCTCTGATTCTTGAAGGACCGAACTATCACTCACGGGCTCGCGGTATGACGATGGCTCTTCAAATGAAGCACAAATTTGGATTTGTCGATGGCTCGATCAAGAAACCATCGAAGGACGATTCCACTTTTCCCATTTGGCAACGATGCAATACTTTGGTTCTCTCCTGGTTGAATCGTTCTGTTTCTCCCATTATTGCTACCAGTATCATATGGATTGATCAAGCTTCTGATGTCTGGAACGATCTTAAAGATCGTTTTTCCCAAGGTGATTTTGTTCGCATTTCTCAGTTGCATGTCGAAATTTATTCCCTGAAACAAGGTGATAATTCTGTGACTTCGTTCTTTACTAAGCTCAAAATTTTATGGGATGAACTATACAATTTTCACCCTCTTCCATCTTGCAAGTGTACCACTCCCTATTCTTGTGATGCTTTAAAGATCGTTCAACAATACTGTGACAATGATTGTGTCCTATGTTTTCTTCAAGGCTTGAATGAGAATTTTGCAGCAATAAAATCTCAAATTCTGTTACTAGATCCCTTACCTCCATTAAACAAAGTATTTTCGATGGCTATCCAACAAGAAAGGCAACTCAACATTGGTCTTTTGCCCAACCCTTCTGCTTTAGCCTTTCAAACCAATACTGATTCCTATCAGTTTTCTAGCAATCGAGGTCGTGGTTCTTCTGGAGGTCGGTTTGGAGGAAGGTTCTCTAGTGGCAGAGGTAGTTCTCACAAACAATGCACTCACTGTGGTCGCACCAATCATATAATTGATAATTGTTTCTTCAAGCACGGTTTTCCCCCTGGATACATATCTAAGAAATCTCAGGCTTCTATAAACCATATTACTGCAACACCTCCTTTGCATGGCACTCAAGAAGATAACTCTTCCTTGGCTAGTCTTACACACGAGCAGATTCAAGGTCTCTTGGCTCTTCTTCCTCAGTCCAATCCCACTTCTACTTCTCATCACTCCAATTTGGTCAGTACTCAAAATGTGACAACTTCCAATGTTTCCTCAGGTAAAGAATTTGCCACTTGGATCATTGATTCTGGGGCAACTGACCACATGACCTCATCTTTGTCCTCTTTTATTTCTTATAAATCCATCAAACCAGTTACTGTTTGTCTTCCTAATGGTCAAGTTACACATGCTCAATTTTCTGGTACTATTTTTCTTAATGATTCTCTTATTCTTACCAATGTTCTTTATATTCCTCAATTTTCCTTCAATCTTATTTCTGTTACACAGTTAACTTCTTCCTTGTCTTGTCAATTTTGTTTCACTAATCTATTCTGTGTCATACAGGACTTGAACTCCTCGAGGATGATTGGCAAAGCTGAAGCTAGAGGAGGCTTATATGTAATGATAATTCCATATTCTCCTCATGTACCATTTATATCTTCTTTACATAAAGCCACCCTAACAGTAGCTTCTATTCCTTGTAATTCATATTTTGATTTGTGGCATTTTCGTTTAGGCCATCCATCCTTTCAATGTTACAATCACATACATAAACAACACTCCATTGTTCCTTCTGTATCTCATAAAACTTGTGACATATGTCATTTTTCAAAACAGAAACGATTACCATTCCCTTTAAGTACTTCTGTATCTAATGCTATCTTTGATCTCATACATATAGATATATGGGGACCCTTTTCCATCCCTTCCTTACATGGTCATAGATATTTTTTAACCATTGTTAATGACAAGTCCAGATTCACTTGGGCAATTTTAATGAAATAGAAGTCTGAAACTAGGAATCATATCATCAATTTCATTTCTTTAGTTGATACACAATTTGGCACAAAAATAAAAGCTATTCGTTCTGATAATGGCTTAGAATTTGCAATGCCTCATTCTTACCAATCTAAGGGAATCATTCATCAACTTACTTGTGTTGAAACTTCCCAACAAAATAGGGTAGTTGAACGCAATCATCAACACATTCTTAACATAACAAGATCTTTAATGTTTCAATCTCATCTTCCTAAACATTTCTGGTCTTACTCTATCTTACATGCTGTCCATATCATGAATTTCATTCCTTCTGTCAAGCTTGGCAATCATTCTCCATGTTTTCTTCTTTACAATCAGAATCCTGATTTTTCTTCCTTAAGGGTCTTTGGATCACTATGTTACTCCTCCACTCTTATTGCTAGTCGATCTAAATTTGATCATAGGGCCAGAAAATGTGTTTATCTTGGTCATCAAGCTGGTGTGAAGGGTTTTCTATTATTTGATATTCATTCCAGAGAGGTGTTCCTTTCAAGACATGTCATCTTTTATGAAAATATTTTCCCTTTTTTCTCTGATAAAACACACTTAGCCACTCTTGATGCTTTTCCAATTTCCCTTCCTTCTCAGCTTTCTTCTTCAGATCTTACTCCTGATCACTTATCCATACCTTCTGATTCTGCATGCACTCCCTCTATTCCTTCTTCTGCTCTATCCGTGCATAATGTTCCTGCTGCAGAATCATCTACTGCAGACTCCTCTGCTGCAGAATCCTCTGGCCCATCCCACAGACAGTCCCATCGATCTAGACACCTACCCAATTACTTAAGAGATTATCATTGCAATATTGTCAAATCTAATGCAGCTGTTACTTCATCCTCAGGTATTCAGTATCCTCTTTCTCAATCACTTTCTTATCATCGATTATCATCTTCACACAAACACTTTCTTCTTTCTATTTCTCCTATTTCTGAGCCTAAGACTTACAAGCAAGCCATTGCACATGACTGCTGGAAACTTGCCATGGATCAAGAGATTTCTGCTCTGGAACAAAACAAAACCTGGATTCTCACTGATTTACCACCTGGTAAACAACCTATTGGATGTAAATGGGTTTATAAAATCAAATATAGAGCATATGGTAGCATTGAAAGATATAAGACTAGGCTAGTGGCAAAAGGTTACAATCAACAAGAGGGTGTGGATTATTTTGAGACCTTTTCTCCTGTTGTTAAGCTTACTACCGTGAGATTAGTTTTGGCCTTGGCAACTGCTCATAATTGGTTTTTACATCAACTTGATGTAAATAATGCTTTTCTACATGGGGACCTTAATGAGGAGGTATATATGACTGTTCCACCAGGTTTTCAGTCTTCTCATCCCAACCAAGTTTGCAAACTTGTCAAATTTCTATATGGCCTCAAACAAGCAAGCAGGCAATGGAATTCCAAATTATCTTCTGCTTTGATTACTTTGGGTTATTGTCAGTCCAAATCAGATTACTCTTTGTTTGTGAAGACTTCTCATTCCTCTATTGCAATTCTTTTAGTTTATGTTGATGATTTAGTCTTCACTGGCAATGATTTGGCTGAGATTTCTCTTGTCAAAAATTATTTGGATGACCAATTCAGAATCAAGGATCTTGGCCCTCTGAAATTTTTTCTTGGTTTAGAGGTTGCTCGCTCAAAGGAAGGCATAGTTTTATCTCAAAGGAAATATGCTTTGGAACTTTTGGATGATGTTGGTTTACTTGGTTCTAAATCAGTCAGCACGCCTATGCTTTCTGGTCTCAAGTTACAAGCCGCTCCAGGGGACCCGTATGATGATCCAAAATCCTATCGACGCCTTGTAGGAAGGTTATTATATCTCACTACCACCCGTCCAGACATTGGCTTTGCTGTCCAAAAGTTGAGCCAGTTCATGTCCAATCCATTGCAGGATCATTATTTTGCTGCTATCAGAATCCTTCGGTACATCAAGGGCTGTCCTGGCAAAGGTTTATTTTTTTCTTCCGCTTCTGATCTCAAGTTGACTGCCTTTAGTGACTCAGATTGGGGTTCATGTCTTGATTCCCGGAGATCGGTTACTGGTTTCTCTATTTTTCTTGGTTCTTCTTTAATTTCCTGGAAATCTAAGAAGCAAACCACTGTTTCTAGGTCCTCCTCCGAAGCTGAGTACCGGGCTCTAGCATCCACTGTTTGTGAGGTTCAGTGGCTTCTTTATTTGCTCCAGGATTTGCAGCAGTCTGTTCACCTTCCTATACATCTTTACTGTGACAATCTTTCTGCCATCCACATTGCTAATAATCCAACATTCCATGAGCGTACTAAACACATCGAATTGGATTGTCATCTCGTACGGGACAAGGTTCAAGCTGGTGTAATTCATCTGATGCCTATTTCTTCCTCTGCTCAACTTGCTGATCTTCATACCAAGGCATTAGATCTTGCTACATTTCACTCTATTGTTTCCAAGCTGAGCATGATTTATCTGTATGCTTCAGCTTGCGAGGGGCTGTCAGAGGATAAGAAATCCACTTCCAACTGAATTAGTTTTCTGTTTTTTCTGTTATAACTGTTTTCAGTTTCTTTTGGTTAAGCTTCATGCTTCCTGTATGCTGTATATATACATACTTCATGCTCATCAATAATAAGAAAATACTTTACAGATTCATTTCATTATAACTCTATCAGGATCTGATAAAATTAAAAAAATAAAAACTTTAAGCATAATTTTAGTTGCAAGCATTTTTTTTTTAAAACAAGCACATTGGTAAGCTTTCATTAAAACTTGTAATATGTCTTAATTTTGCACTTGTATTGTATTAATACATTATTTAATAAATTTAATTATATTAATAATTTTTTAACAAACTAAACTTTCAAATTTAATGAACACTTATAGAAATATTAACAAATAATCTACTAACAATGAATCATAATAAAAATCAAATTCTAACAAATTTAATTGATATAATTTACTCTTATGACTTGTGTCAATCATTGTTAACATATTAATAATTATATAATATGTCAAATTTATTAAATGTTGTAACTTTTTTATATTAACTATAAAATAAAATTAATTTTTAAAAATGTGCGAGTTTGTCATTGCAAATTATTGTACAAATTTAATTTAATTTTTTTTGTATACTCACCGGTTTATTTTTATTTTTTTGTGAAATTTAGTAATTTTAATGTATGATACACACACGAGATTATTCTATATATATTATCTCATGAAATGAATAAATCACTGCATCTACTATATAGTTCTATGTAAGAATTTCAAATGATCGCTTGTGATTCCTATCCTAACCTTCCCACGTGGCAACCTCATTTTGATTGGAGTCTCGAACCTCAGGCAACGTGGCATAGTTAGTGACAGCACTCTCAGTACAAAAATGAAAATTAGCCGCTCGATTTGAGTTGTCACATCATGACCGTCAGTGCCGGCAGTTGGTCCCACGGCATGGCCCTTATCAGGCTAGATTTGTTTCGCAGATATGTGTCTATTCAACTATTTCAAGTTCTGGGCAACACCCAAGAAAAAAAAAACTATTCCACGCAAATGTGTCTATTCAAATAACTCCCCCATAAGATTTTTTATTTTTAATTTAAGTTATTATTTAAAATAATATATAAAAGAGAAGATGTTTAAAGTTGATAGATCATAAAAAAAATTTCTAAAATTAAAAAAGACAAAAAGTATAATAATAAGAATAATAATAAGATTAAAAGATAATTTAAATTTTAAATTTAAATAAATAAAAATTTAAAATGACACATATTATTTAAGAGAGTGAAATAAAAGATTATACCATTTTTAAGTAAATATATTTTAACATAATAGATAATGGTAAATTGCCCATATAGACATAACAAGGATTAGGAGAAGAAAAAAAGCTTTGACCAGATAAAACATAGCCAAATTCGTGATGAGAGAAGGTTTATGTATGTCAATAATTTGACAAAAATTTACAGCAATAGTTTTTCACACTTTTTTTATTGTGAAATTAATTTTTGTTTTGGATAATAAGTTATCTCTTCTTATAATTCAAACTTAAAATAATATTTTTTAAAATAAGGTTATTTTAAGTTTATATATAAAGTGAGTAGATAAAATTATATTTATTTTTAAATTAAAAATATGTTAAAATTATGATATAATTTAAATTAAATTAAAGATAAATATATTTTTATTTATTTATTTTATACACAAATTTATTTTAATTTTTTTAAATATTGTAAATGCCTATTAATTGTTAAGTTCACATTTACTTATTACATAAATAATCCAATATAAGTATTGTTAAGTTATTTTAGTACTTATTTGATTTACCTTTTGCGTTGAGTAAAATTGTTTTTTTAAGCCGCAAAATTAATGATTATGTTTGGCTATTATTTTTTTCGATGGAAAAAGCACAATTAACAGCTTCTGCTGTGAATGAAATTGATTTTAGATGTGTAATTTATAAAATTATAAAAAATGTATATATAATTACATTTTAAAAGTAATTTTACTTTATCATTCAAAGAAAATTAAATCTTTTCTTTTTTGAACAGAATAAAATTAAATCTTTTAAAATATAATTTTCAAACAAAAAATGTTTTTAACATCAATTCTTTCAAGGGGAGAAGAGAGCTGCAAGGTCTCCACTACTCTAGGGGGAAAGAGAAAAATGGAGTCCAACTGTCCAAGTAAATAGTGGGAGTGCAGCGAGTGCTGGGAGCTTTCTCTGTTTAAAGATATATTTTGATGTTGTTGGTGTGAATGGAATCCAAAGGTGGAAAGAGAGAAAGAGCAATCAAAGTGTGTAAGTGGGTGGCTGTGTGTGATTCGTGAAAAGCTTTTATCTGCCCCTGCGAGCGCTGGGATTGGCTCAAGTTGGCTGCTTGCCTTTGGTTTTATCTCTGATCACATTCACAACTGAAAAGGGAGAAGGCTGGCAGGGCCATCCAATTTTGATGTTATCCACTGCTAAGTGCTAACACAAACACGCAACAGGCCTGTTTCTCTTCCTCTTCCCCTCCCTTATCTCTCTCTTTCTCATATGCATTCCATTCCCATTATACATTTATTGCTTCTTTTTATTATTTAGTTTTTAAAATCTATCTTATCTATATTCAACTCCACCCATGTTTGTTTTCTTGTATTTTGTATGCTTAGTAAATTAGGTGTTAGGAATTTTGTTTATCATAACTTGTGATTATAATTGTTGAATAGTATCCAATATTAATCGTTCAATAATTGAATCAAATTAGATTATTAGGAACCTACCTTACCCAATCGGTATGGGCCTAAAATTTGGATGTAATGCTTACGTTGGAGGTTCGAAAAGTTAAAGAGATGAGAAGCAATGTTTTAAAAATTATACTAAATAAGTCGATTGAACCGGTCGTACTATGAAACAGTTATGTTTCTGATTTAAATATTATCTGATTCAATTATCATTTAATCACAAATTTAATCGACTAAACTAATTGAATCATGACTTAGAAATCTTATCCATTCAGATTTCAATCTTCAGTTTGAATTTTAAAACATTGATGGAAAGTTACCTTATTCCTATATCATGGCGTGGCACATGCCACTAGCCTCAAATGAAGACTTATAGTAGTAATTACAGATTACTCACTGCTATGGGGGATTGTTGACGGCAAGAATTATATATTGACATTTACCAACTGATCCAATCCCTCTTTCTTTCCGTTTTGATATTTGCTGAGAATAAAATGGCACATAAATGAACGGAGGAAAATTTGGCTAAGCGTAGTAGCTTAATCATTCTTTTATTTAGCTATAAGATTCCATCAAATATGAAAATTAGTTTCTTTTGGCTTATTAAAGACTTTTCCTTCTTTCCTTACAACATTAAATCGGCTACACTTATTATTAAAAACATTGAATGGGAGCTTTTCTTGAAATAGGATGAGGTTGACTACAAGTTATATTTTAAATATGAATTTTGATCCAGCGAGGGATAATCCGAGTGACATATATATATTGAAATTGAAGTGTGCATTGATATATACACTAATTTAGCTAAAGAACAATTTCCTAGATCAGCAAGTGATTATTTTATATATAAATATAAAGTTATCATGTGGGATGTATGGAGCGGTTGAACTTCTTGCAAGTTGTATGGTTGTCTTTATGTAATGTCACGGCTTCTCTTTTGGGCGGAGTTCAGAATTTGCATCATTAGGACACTAGCATTTCCAAGTAGTCTTTCAGGTGTTTGGACCAATGGCACTTTCTGTAGAATTACGGTTATTATTAACCATTAATCTGGGAGAGTGGTATAGCATCAGTTAACATAAATGGTGCTGGAATAAGACTATTTAAAAAGCTGGTATCCCAATTTGATAATTGTCTTCAGGTGCCTCAATCTCAAGTTCTCAACTAATTCTTATTCTAGTCCATGGCTAATCATAATATCCTGCACTGGATCTCTCTCTCTCTCTTTCTTTTGCTGTAATCTTGCACTTCAACTCAATATTCTTTTGAAGGGGTGGAGGGATTCTAATTTTTTGAGATGGCTGATTTTACTATTAAATCTTAGCAAAGAGAGAGAGACGTTATTCTTTTGAAGGGGTGGAAGGATTCTGATGTTACTTCTCATGTTTTTCTAATGAGTATCCCTGAGACATATTGTGCCAGATTGCATTTTCTTATTTTTGAGTAGAAAAGTATGTTGTTTTGATTCTAAATTTTTTTTTTCCCAATATTTTCCCCCCTCAAATTCCATAGGTAGGCTTGTTTCCTTACATATAACGGTAATAACAACTCTTACCAATCTTATGAAAAATGTAAAGGGCACTTCTCGGTCATTTCTAGGTAAAATAATGGAACTGGAAAATCTTACCAGGAAAAGCAGACGTTAGCTATAACAGTACACATAGATACAATTGAAAGGAGGGCGGGGAAAGGGGAATGGGGATGGAGTGCTTTTGTCTTCAATAAACTATTCGTTTCAAGAGGTCCAAGTTCTCTGTTCCCTGAACGGACTCAAATGATCTTCAACTTGTTTAAACAGAAAATTTTGGAGTTTCTCTCCTTCTATCATGCAATATTTGGAAAATATAAGACAAGGTTATAACAGTAATGGAGATTCTTCAGTCGTTCTCCATAGGCTCTTGCTGAAGTTTTAGAAGCTTGGTCCCATAGTACTTGCAGACAAGGTACCGAAACACCAATAATTGGTCAATGCCGTAAGTACCCTCTGCCTTTGCTTATCCTCTCCCCTGTTACACTTTTAATAGTGTCATAAGTCATAACAATTGTAGGCTATCCTTTCACTCCTGTTTCATTATTGTACTCCGTTTATTCAGTTAGGAAAAAGAAAATTATGTGAGTGAATATTTTTTAGGGCACACATCGAAAAAATTAATGATTAATTTATAGCTACTGGAAGAACAATTCATGAATCCAACTTCATGCCATTTCATATATGGAATTTGCTCTTGTTGCTTGAGTATCAAGTTTCCAATATACACAATACATATTATATGTCATTAATGAGCCTCCACTTAATAGCTAAAGCTTTTAAGAGGGTTGCTCTTTAACATGATATCAGATATGATCAAGTAGTCAAGAATTTGATCATTGTCATCCTAGTTCTTTTAAATGAAAGTTGAATTTTAGTATAATATAAAATGAGCATGAGAACAACTTCCACTTAATAGTTTAAGCTTTTAGAAACTATATATGTACTTGGTCTTTGAAAGCTTAAGCTTTTAAAACAATTGAAACTATATATTTACTTAATAGATATGTGGATACATAGGAAATGGGAAAGTGAAAGTAGATAAAAAGAAGTTAGAGAATATAGAAGAAAATTATGTATGAAAAAAAATATTATGCGTCACCCTTCAACTTTTTAGATGACTCAATAACTTAAAAAGGATAAATAACTGATTTTCTCATCATTTGTCCTCCATGTAAATGAAGTTAATTATTTGTGTTAGAAACATAGTAGAGAGGAGAGAAACCGAATATAAAATTTTACTGAATGATAAAAGTGTATATAACAAGCTAAGACTCTGACTTCTATAGAATGTGTAAAAATATGAGATAGTAACTAACTAATAACTAAATTAACCTCTAATTAATGCAAATAGACTTTAACAATTTGGACATTATGTTCTAAAAGTGTATTTTATATATTTTTTCTACTACATTCTTTTAGTGTCTATGAAAGCTAATACTATTGCCCTGCTTTGTCTTTAATTATTTTTCTGTGTAAGTTCCTTTTTCTGTTTGATACACATTCTCCCAATTTAGAGATGTTCTTTCTTGACAATTCTATTTGAAAATCTAGAGCTTCTTCCTTAGTCAAGCCTTTCGTTTGGATGATGATACTTCATAAAATTAATATCAACACCGTATCATTGATTCGCAAATATAACATAATTATTTCTTCTATTACATGACTTTTGTGTAAGGCTCGTTCGAAAATAGGTTCTCATGTATTTTTGCATAGTTTTGATTTGTTTTGTTTTAAGATTTAGGAAAATACTGGTGTCTCTCCATTTTGGAATAGTTTTTTCAAGATATGTTTCAATGGTTTATGAAAGAATAACGAAGCTAAAGATTGTGGTAATATTATGTTTATGTTATTCTTTGGCGCATCTGGTAGTGCCTTTATTTATCTTTATTTATGTTATGTTATCTTTCTCATCCTGTAATTTTCCTCTATCCTGTCCAATGTTTCTATTGGAGAACAAAATCTAGTTTCTTCTAATGGAATGTGAGAATTCAATTTGTTATGCCGATATGCTATAGAAAGCCATTAGAATAAGCACCTTATTGTGTAGTATATCGCTTCTCGTTGAAGAAATGGGGCATATAGGTATTCACCGAACAAAAGCAAGTAGGTATTGCTGAAGTAAGATATGGCAGGGTGAGGAGAAATCATTGAAGTGTTATGTAAGATTGTGTTTATATCACTTATATATTTTGACATTTCAGTCTTTATTAATGATAGAATTTACTACTAATTTATATATTTTTTATATTTTATTTTTAAAAAATAAAATATAAAGTTAGAATAATAAATATATAAGTTAGTAGTAAGTCTTATCGTTAAAAAAAAGTTAAAATATCAATATTTGAGTGGGGTGTGAGTGGGTATCGCTTCAGGATTCATTTAAAGCGGCAATAAAACGGTAACAAACGTAGTTTGCCAAATGAGGAAAAGTCCAACATTTTTTTTTTAAGACTAAAGTCCAAAATATTTTAAAGGCCCTAGGCTGTTCCCAACTATTTATAACGCTAATGAGGCCATCCAGGAGGACCAGCACTTTCTTCTGATCACTATCTGCCTCTGCATTGTGTACTTTGTCCCTCAGAATTGTAGGAGAAAACCCATGATTGCACCAACCTATCACCTCCTTTCTGAATTCTATTTACACCAAAGTTGATACAGAACCAGATATAGACGAGAGGTGGATCTTCTTTAAAGCAAAAAGCAAATGAAGGAATGGAATTAGATAAGCTCAGTAAGCTTGAAGAAGAGCCTCCTCTCTCTAGTGCTTACATCCGTAGCCTAGTGGAACAACTAACCACCTCTAGAACAAAAGACTCCATGAACCCAAAAGACCAAGATTGTGTTGTGGATGGTGATGTTTCCCCTGGTGGAAATTTAACAAAACATGGCAAAGTTGTAGATGCTAGTCGGGCACAGCAATCCACGCAACCACAACAACATAAAAAACAAGTTAGGAGGAGACTCCACACTAGTAGGCCTTATCAAGAAAGGCTTCTGAATATGGCAGAGGCTAGGAGGGAGATTGTCACTGCCTTGAAATTTCACAGGGCAGCTATGAATCAAGCCAGTGAACAGGAACAGCAACAGCAACAGCAACAAGCCCAAGAACAGCAGCAAAGGCCATCAGTATCCCTCCAGCCTTCCCAGCACCCAAATTTTGAGCAAGATGGAAGATTCAAGTCTAGGAGAAATCCCAGAATTTACGCATCATGCACACCCAATTTTCCAAATTACATGGATGGTTTTTCCTCTTCATACTTATCCCATCTACCTCCCTCAGTTCCAAATTCTTACACCTGCCCTGCTGCTTCCCCAATTGCTCCACCACCCCTTATGCCTGAAAACCCCAATTTCATACTTCCAAATCAGACTTTGGGACTGAACCTCAATTTTCATGATTTCAACAACTTAGATGCTACCGTTCACCTTAATAACTCATCATTATCTTCGTACTCATCTTCTCCTCCACTTTCTGTTGTGACTGATTGGGAAGTTCCTTCAGTTGGAATATCAAAGGCAGAGGGGTCTTCTTCAATGGTGGATACTATTCAATCATGTGCCTCATCCCAGGTTACTGGAGGCTTACACACAGCCATGGACGATGAGGGTATGGCAGAGATCAGATCGTTAGGGGAGCAATATCAAATGGAATGGAATGACACTATGAATTTGGTCAAGTCAGCTTGTTGGTTCAAGTTCTTGAAAAAAATGGAACATGGGGCACCTGAAGCCAAGACTGAAGATGAAGCATACCATCTTTTTGACGAATACGTGGAGTTTCCAGCTTGGTTGAATGCAAACGGGAGCTGCTTAGAGCAGTGCTCGGAGGATTACTTCCAAGATTCTACCTTACCTTGGTAAGTTCAACATAAGTTTCATAATTCTTAAAAATGAATTTTGTTTAAGAAGTACTTTTTTATTGTACCTCTTATTATGTTAAGGAAAAGTGACAGGAACATTTTGTAGTTTGTTGGAGCCTTCTTGTAACAGAGCTAGGGTAATTTAATTAGGTCTCGCCTTTTCGTTACACTAAAAACGATTCCATCTTTTCTCCTCTGGAGAATTAGATTTTCTTTACTGTGTTTTTAATTCTTGGTGGGATAATTTTATATGTAAGTTCATTTTGCTTTTCTTCTTTTGGGTCATATGGAATCATTAAGTATCCTACTGATAATCAGATTGTGATGTGAATTAGCCTGCTGAATATGATTGAATAATAAGTAATTTCCCTGGCCGATTTCAAGTTGAACTTGGTTTTGGAGCATAAGTCAAGCCAAGAGCCAAAAATTCTCGTAGTTCTTTTTCAATCGCCATTCATTTTTCAATCTGATAGTGATTCTCTTGAAATAGTTTTTTCTTTACTCATCTCAAGCCAAACTCGAGTAGCTCGTAGGGTTTGCAGCCCTATGTGAATCCTTCAAATGGTTAGGAATTATACCCCTTAAAGGTGATATTCTGTTTATGGTCTATAAATTTGTTTATGGTCATGTAAATGCAATTAAGTTTATTGTATATGTTTCCTTCCTTATGGGTTAGTGTTAGGCCTAGTGGAACAGTCAATTTGTGAAGCTTGGACCAGTGGAGTTTTGATCCATGTCATAGGCTATGTTATATGGAGAAATATTTAGGTAGGTATTTTTTATTATAAACACTCAAATTAATAATTAATATGTATAAAGTTATGTAGATCATTTTAAAAATACATTTGTCTATGTAAAATACCTTTATGTGCCTATCATAGATGGTATCTATCTAAATTTTTTTTTTCTGTTCGTCTCTATCTAAAAATATCTCTGTTATGGCAGATGGCTTATGGGCTTTCCTGGTATACACTGCATTAGTTTGACTAACCCAAAATATCTTTCCTGTTTTCTGGTTTCTGCTTTTTTTCTTAAAAAAAAATCAGATTCTTTTCTCTGTGAATTGCGGCAGAATACATCCATTTAGTGCATGCTTTTTTGGCTCTGGACTTTTTCAATGTACACGTACTTGTATACTAATCGTTTTTCATTTTTGTTTCTTTTTGTTCATGACTATGTGTACACAGCATGGACATTGGAGATATTGAAGGTATGGATGAGGATTGGTTAGCGTGACAAAGATTAATTGTTTTCGTTACATCAAATCTTTTGCTGCTCTCATATTCTATTTTTCGTTAGGTAACTGGGGTTTGGGATACTATTATTATAAACCCCCTCCCCCTCTTCTTTTTTGGATAATAAATAAGGCTTGCAATATATCAAGAGGCATGCAGCATCAATAATATTATTGTGAATGAACATTTTTGCTCCCGTTGCTCCTATTTCCACAATATATGTTGCAATATCGAACAATATCAATACGTATAATTCACTTTCTGTCGTTTAAATTGGGAGTGAGAAAAAAGGAGAAAAGACAACAAGGGTGGACGTGGTAGTTCTCTTCGGTCATTACAGGCCTTGCTTTGCTTTATTCCTAGGACCACCCTGTTGCATCTTCAAAAGCAAACAAAAAGAGTGAGAAAGAAGAATAACTAAAAGAAGGGAAAGAGAAAGTAAGGTAGGGTGCCAAAAAGGCAAAACCAACCCAGATAAATGCTCTGGAAATGAGGCTGTGGTTACTTGAGCTAATATGTCCACAATATGGTAGTGGGTCGAGAACAAAAACTAAGCTCGGTGCCCCAATTCTTAGAAGAAATTTAAATTTAAAGAATATAATACAAAATACTGCCCTATGTTTACAACAAATTTTCTGTCATCAATAGCAGAAAATTTCAATTTCCTGTGTTTGATCCAAAGGCAGAAATTTCGTTTGTATCATTGTATTGAATTACTTGAAATTTAGTGATCGGAAGCGATTTCCAAGCCAATGTTCAATAAATACATTTATATGAATTATGAATCTAAATTGAGCGAAAATCAAACGAAACTAATTGGAAATTTCTGGAAACAGAGAGATTTGGTATGGAAATAACAGAATCATGATTTACAGATGCAATGCAGTTATTCTTTATCTTAAAATTATCAACAACAGTTGAATATTTGATCATAGATAGATTGTTTAGTTTATTGTTAAGTTGTTTACACTAGAAAGATTCGTCGTTAGCTCTTGAGTTTGCATTGTTTTTCATTTTTTCTTCATAGATGGTCTTGACTACCGCAAGGGCTAAAAGCAATGTTTTCATATCCGGATTAGTCATTGAATAAAAAAAGAGAGAGGTTTAAGGTTTTAAGGTTTGAACAGAGTTTAATCACGGTGTTTTATTATATTAAAAAAATTAATAAATATATGCGAAGTATATAAGTAAGAATAAGAAGAAAAATATTAAATTATCAATAATATAATACACCATTAAAGAATTTTACAAAAATAATCAAATTTTATAGTGGTATAATGTCCTTTAATATAAAATATAGAGAAAAGAGTATGAAGTCTCTTAAACTTTAACTATTTTGCAAATCACCACCACTAATTTTAAAATCTTTTCAATTAGTTATTAAACTTTAACTAATATTTTAATAGATCCTTTTGTTCAATTTGAATTTGTTAATTCATTAACAATGATATTATGTAATAATATCTTATTTATTTTGTAAGGAGAAAAATATATTTTAAATTAAATTTTAATAAACAAATTAATAAATAATTTTTAATTAATGTTAATATAAATAAAATGATACTATGCAGTATTATCGTTAGTAAATTAACAAATTCAAATTAAGCGTAAAGATCTATTGGGACATTAATTGAATTTTAAGGACTAATTGAAAAGATTTTAAAGTTCGTGATGATAATTTATAAAATGGTCAAAGTTTAATGAGCCTTTATACTCTTTTTCCTAAAATATAATCTAAGTTCAAATTTTGGTTCCTAAGTTTTAAACATTTATTCTATATTTATTAAAAATACAATATATTAAATAATATGACCTCATTACACAACAAGAAGTATTAGCCTATTGACTACAAGCTCAAGGTCTCCTTATATACTCAGCTAAGCTCAACACTTCATGGAAGAATTTTTGTAAATTTTCAAGTTAAATTAAAATTGGTCCAATCTCCCAAACTACGACCGCTTCAAATGGTTTGGCCGGTTCATGACTGGTTCACTGGTTTTGAAACCAATTTTCAACATATTAGTTTTGGAGGCTTAATTGGACCAATTGAAAAATTAGTTCTCGAATTTCTCAATTCGACCAACCAGTCCGGTCCGATTATGAAATCAGTGGCTAAAAGCTTCAAAAACCACTTGTTCTTCTTCCATGGGCTCCGCCATACCATACCTTGGCAAATCACATTTATGCATATCATCTTTCATGAATTAATTTGTTTTCTTGATGTTTTGAAGCTTTTAGAATGAATTAAAAATTAATTGTTTTTGAGTGATTTTTATGAATGAGTGGTCACTAGTAATTAACTAATCAATCAAGTAGTTTTATTGGACTCAATCAAGTAGTTTTATTGGACTACTTGTATACAGTCAGCTTGGTTCCATTTGATAGGAATAATCAAAAGTTCTAGGACTTGGGTAGAACCGTCAAAATTGTCTGTTCTGTGAGATGATCCATTGGTCTGAAATAGCTTTTGAATTAGACCATTTTTATATGTACAAATTGGGCCGGCCCATCTTGATTTGGATCAGACCATTTTTTATTATCATTGTGAATGATGAAATTGGAAACCTAATTGACAACTCTAACATTAGTCTTCCCATGTACGTCCTAGAAAAGTAATAATAAACGATTGGATTTGAACTCTGTTAGACAACTCTAACCTTAGGCTTCCAATGTTCCTATTCAATTGCTTAATTTATTAACCCTTTTCATGCCCAATAAATTCACGAAACTTGAACTTATTTAAAAAAGAGTGATTTATAAGCTACACTCTATTTTTTGAGTTTATATACTCCATCCTTTATTTTGTTATGTGTCATCATCCATGAAATTTTAAAAAGTTACTGTCACTTTCGAAGACATAATAATAGAATCATCAATATAATCAATATAAAAATAGAGTTTTGATTTGTAAAATTTTGTAAAATAATAATTTTAAGTTGTATCATTAATATTATTTGAATTTGAATGTTAGTGTTATCTTATTAAAGAAAAATTAAAGGAAAATGTAATTTTTTTAAAATTATTTCTTACAAATGTCTTTTTTAAGTTGTACTATCAATAACTCACTACAAATTTAAATTTGAATTTCATTATTATTATTTTCTTATTAATATATATATATATATGAAGACTTTTTTGAGATATTCTTTTATAGAATAAAAATAATTTTGTTATAGTGTCAAACCATTGCTATGACATCTAATCATATTATAATATACAAAGATAAAATTAAGAGAGTTGACAGTAGCCTTTAAAGCTTGAAATATTCTTTCAATAATGTTTGAAAATTTTAAAATATTTTCAAAATTTTATATATAAATTTGATATTTGACACTATAAAAAATAAAATAAATATTTAAACTTTATCGTAAAATTTCTATATCACTCATAATCATTTATGAAAATTATAAATATATTTTCTTATAATAATATAATTATCATATATTATTTTTAAATATTTTTTATAATGTCATACACCGTAGGCGTACTATTCTAGTTTATTATAAAATTTATGTGCTTACAATTTGGATAATAAAAATATAGAAAAAAATATGCAGTCCTCATGAATTTTAACATTTTTATAAATCATCATCACAAGTTTTAAATTTTTTTAATTAATTCTTAAATTTTAATTAATGTCTCAATAGATCATTCTGTTTAATTTAAATTTGTTAATTCATTAAGCGATGATATTGTATAACGATATTTTATTTATTTTATAAAAAATATATTTAAAATTAAATTTTAATAAATAAATTAATAAAAAGTTTTTAATTAATATTAATACAAATAAAATAAAACTATGTGATATTATCGTTAATAAATTAATAAATCTAAATTAAATATAAGGATTTATTGAAACATTAATTAAAGTTTAAAAATTAATTAAAAAATTTTATAATTCGTTGTGGTAATTTATAAAAAAATCAAAGTTTAAAAAGTCTTTATACTTTTTTTCTAAAAATATTAATCAATCTTCAAGTAAACCGAGAAATAAAAAAGAAAACAATAATTTCATTTATTTATTTATTTCAGTTTATAATTTAATTCCATCTTCAACAAATCTCTACATTTCAAACTAATGTTGGATCGTTTATTCTTTAACATACAACAGATGGTAGACAGATAATGGCAAATGCGATGCGAATATTCTTCATGCATTTATATATATCAAGCTTATATATATCAAGCTTATATATAATAAGAATGCTATCTTTGTTAGAAATCCATATTAAGGTTTCCCTATATATAACCTAATTGCCATCAAATTGAAGCCTAGAAACACGAAATATCACGTCATTGGTAAGCAGCACAATGTCTACTAGCTTCCTGTGGACCATGAATTTGAGAGTTCTGTCAACATCTTCCAGCGCACGGTAGCATATATCATCGAAGCTCACAACTCCATCCACCATGCTCTCTAAGGACCTGGTGCCCCCATACATGGATGACCTTGAATCAAGTTGTTGCAGCTTTTTTAGTTCACTAAGAACATTACTCATGCCATCAGTTATGCCTCCCACACATTGAAGAACTTCGTCACCAGGTTTGCCTCTGACATTTCCTAAGCTTTTAAGCTTTGGAATCGAATCCATGAAAACTTTAGCATAGCTAACCTCAGCAATGGCTATGTTAATTGCATCTTGAGCAACTTGCCCTAGTTTGCCAATGTATCTCTTGGCAGCAGCCGTCATGGGCCTGGAGGCAGACTCGTTTATTTGGCCAGTTACACATAATAATGAAGTTATCAATATCAATGCCACAAAGGGATTTTGATTTGTCATTGATAATTGATTGACTTTGTTTGTCAAAGTTAAGGAAGTTGAGATAGGAGAGTTGAACTGGTGAAGGTTCAAAAAGATTCATTTATAAAACCAACACTTGAACGGTTAAGAGGTGCTTTCGGCATGCACGGTCACAGTTTCTTGAGTGAAGGACAGGTTAATCGATAATGCTTCCGTTTCCAATCAACGAAGATATATATTAATATTCAAGTTCAACTAATATTATACATAATCACATTGGATAAACTAGCAAGTTGGGTCTTGTGTACTTCATAATTTGTATTCAACACATAAATCAGTAGTTGAGATGGCATCTATCCACGATTAAAGTATGGCCACCTAACTCAAATAATTAGATTTTGTTCTATATGTATTTAGCGTTTAAAACTTTGCCAATCTTTTTCCAAATTCATTTTGGCAGTTGAGGTAGGGAAACTAGAGGATATTAGGAATGCAAAATTAAAACATTTGAGTCATGCCGAGAGTGGGATCCAGAGAAGCTAACACACTAACAAACTTACAGCTCAGCAACACGTACTCTAATATTGTTTCCTTAATCTCAAGTGAGATCCAGAGAATATTACTAAAACAGCTTCAAACTTAAGATAAGAGAGATGCTGAGAGTTAAGAATCGTGTGATCCTTAACAATGAGTAAGGGTCGAAGATGCTGAAACCAAGTAGCAGCCAAAGGTTTGTTGAACACATCAGCAATTTGGTCTATGGAAGGAATATGTTGAATATTGAGTTGTCTCTGAATAACCTGTTCTCTGACAAAGAATATATCCAGCTCCATGTGCTTTGTCCGAGAATGTAGAACATGATTGTGTGTCAATAAAACGTGCTTTGATTATCACAATACATTACTGGTATAGTGGAAATAGGAACTTGAAGCTCTTTTAGCAAAGACTAAAGCCAGATAATTTTGGTAACAATATGAGCTAGTGCTCTATACTCAGCTTCTATGCTACTTTTAGCCACAACCTGTTGCTTTCTGGACCACCATGAAATAAGATTAGGGCCAAGATAAATGCATGACCCTGAAGTGGATCGTCGGTCATCAGGGTCGGTTGCCCAATCTGCATCACAGAAGCCATACAGAACTAATTTCTTTACTGGTCTAATATGAAGTCCATAATGTAAAAAGTGCCTTTGAGATATCTTAGTATGCACTTAACACTCTTCCAATGTTCTACCAAGGGTTGACTCATGAATTGGCAAACTTTATTTACACTATATGAAATTTCGGGTATAGTAATGGTTGCATATTTTAAGGCACCAACAATAGACCTATAAAGAGAAGCATCGGGTATGTAATCTGAGCCATGCTTGGTAAGTTTCAAACCAGATTGCATAGGTGTTGAAATTCCTTTTGCTTCTAACATGTGAGCCTTAGCTAGAATATCTTTGATGTATTTCTGCTGAGAAAGATGTAAAGAACCATCATGAAGCCTTAGGACCTCAATACCTAGAAAATAAGTAAGTGAACCAAGATCCTTCAAGGCAAAGGCAGTATGAAGATTAGATATCAATGTCTGAATGCTAGAAGAAGAATTTCCAGTGATAATGATATCATCAACATGCACCAAGACATATAAACAGGAAGTTCCTGCAAATTTAACAAACAAAGAAGGATCACATTTGCTTGGAATAAAACCAAGATTCTGTAAGGTGGAACCAAGCTTTTCAAACCATGCCCTTGGGGCTTGTTTAAGTCCATTCAAAGCTTTTGTCAGTTTACAAACCAAGTTGGCATCACCAAGTTCAAAACCTTGAGGTTGTGTCATGTAAACCTCTTCGTTAAGCAAGTCATTTAGGAATGCATTATTAACATCAATTTGATGTATTGGCTAGTTTATTGTGAGTGGCAAGGTAAGAACCAATCGCATAGTGGTAGGCTTGACAACTGAGGAGAACATTTCTGTGTATTCAAAGCCTGGTTGTTGATGAAATTCCTTTGCAACAAGGCGTGCTTTATACTTCAGAACTGAACCATCAGGATTCTCTTTGATCCTGTAGACCCACTTATAGCCAATAACTTGTCTCTGTGGAGGTAATGGAACAAGTTGCCAAGTTTTATTTTTCTATCAGGGCATTATATTCCTCTTCTGTAGCTATAGGAAGAAGATGTTGATCAGAGTGTGGTGTAGAATGGAAATGAGACAAAGAGGGAGATAGAGATGGCTGACCAGAATGTGTAGAGGAGTGATTTAAAGAAGTAAGATGAGGAGAAGAAATATGAGGAGAAGGGTGTGCTGAAGATGAAGTACCAATATCAGCAGAGAACATATGCTGCATCACATTAGAATGCAAAATGGGTGGAATGAAGGATATGCTAGAGTGGTGAGGAGATATGACAGTAGAAGGTGAGGCAGAGATCACATCAGTGAAAGGAAAGTACTTCTCATTAAACAGAACATCTTTAGAAATAACAATTCTATGATCAGAAGTTAAACACTTATAACCTCTGTGAGATGGTGAGTAACTAAGAAATGTACATTGAGAGGTTTTGAATGCAAACTTGTGCTTATTAAAGGGTCTGAGATATGGATAACAAGCACATCCAAACACCTTTAGGAAAGAAGAATTAGGATTAGATCCAAACAATTTTGTAAATGGCACAACAAAATCAATAGCAAAAAAAGGTAATCTATTAATGAGATGGACAACTATGAGAAAAGCATGATCCCAGAACTTAAGTGGTAAGTGTGCTTTAGCTAAAAGTGTAAGTCCTAACTCAGTGATGTGTCTATGCTTGCGTTCAACTAGACCATTTTGATGATGAGTGTATGGGCAGATGACCCGATGATGAATACTTTGGGAAGAAAAATAGGTAGAGAATGGTTGATACTCACCACCCCAATCAGTTTGAACTGACTTTATTTTTGTACTAAATTGAACTTCAACCATCTTTTGAAATTGAACAAAGGCTTGCATGGTATCAGACTTCTTTTTAAGTAGAAATATCTAAGTGAACTTAGAAAACACATCTATGAAGGCAACATAGTAAGAAAAACCAGTGGAAGAAAGTACTGGGGCTAGTCTCCACAAATCACTAAAAACAAGATCAAAAGGCTGAGTATAAATGGTAGAGGAAGGAAAGGAAAGTAACTTATGCATTTGACCAAAACAACAAGCTTCACAAAAATTATCAAATGAAACTATTGAAGGGACTGAAACATTAAGCATGTGTAAAACTTTTTTGAGAACTAGAGAATTAGGATGCCCAAGCCTACAATTCTAGAGATCTAAGTCAGTTTTATCAGAAATAGCTTTAGGACTAGCTTTATGAGCAATAAATATTGAAGCAAGAGAGTTAGCACTTGTAGCACTCTCAGCAGGAACAGTAGCACTTGTTGCACTCTCAGCAGGAACAGAAGCAATTTTATTATTATTAGAGCAAAAAACAGCATGTGAATTACAGTAATTGTGAGAATTACAAAACTGAAATGTAAATGGCTCATTAGGCCTCAAATGATTACAAGTAACAGAGTTACAAGCATAATTGGACCTAAGAACATTATTTTTGGAATTACAAGTTGAAGCAAAACTATTATTACAACCAGATTTGAGATGAAAAGGAGATGACAAATGAGTGAAAGGAAAACTTGAGAAGCTGTACAGACCATCAGCACTAAGAGAACCTTCTAGAAGGACCTCATGAGTGACCTGCGATTTCACACAATAGTAAATAGGATGAAATTCAAAGTAAACACGGTTGTCCTTAGCAAACTTGCTGACACTAAGTAAATTTTGAGTGATTTCAGGAACATGCAGTAATTGGTGCAAAGACAAGAAAATAGTTTCATTAAAAAGAGATGTAAGAAAAGAAGAGCCAATATGAGAGATGGACAAACCTTGTCCATTACCCATCAGAAGTTTCTTAGTACCAGTGAAATCTTCTTTATTCAACAAATTCTGAACCTTATTAGTGACATGAGCAGTAGCACCTGAGTTAGGAAACCAGGAAGTGCTGGTGATAATTTCAGGTGTTACAAGCATAGCATGAGGAAAACCAGAAGATTGTGAGGAAATTGAGTGATAAGGATAGGAAGGTTGAGAAGGAGAATTACTAGAGGAAGGCATACTGGTGATAACAGGATAAGAGTAATTGCAGGAAGAAGGTGGGAACTGCGAAGGTAAATGAGGAAATATATTTGCAGGTAGAGATGGTTGTTGACTGGATGAATCAATGTGATATACTGAAGAAAAATTTGGATAAGAAAACGATTGAGGAAATTGAGAGAACTGAGGAAACTGAGGAAAGTAGGAAGATACATGTGAAGAAGATGAAGGAAACTGAGGTGGTAGAGATGGCAATGGGGGATTGAGTGGTAGATTTTGTGGTGGATTCTGTGGTGGTGATTGAAAATTATGATTGAAACGATGATAGCAAACTGAGGCACCATGACCTGGTTTACCATAGACTTGACAAATCACTGAGGATTTGGAACCAAACCTACCTCCATGACCCCTTGATCTATTATTAAAACTAAACTTATCTCCTCTAAAGAAGCCACGATTATCAGAGGGAAAAGAACTATAAGTTTGAGAGTCAAAATTCTAAGTGTTTGAAGGACCAAAATGACTGATAAAACCTGGTGATGGTGTTGAAGGAAAGGTTTGAGAAGAATCTTTCTGAGAACCAACAGAGGACTGAGATTGCAACATATTTCCAATAGGATTAACATGTGTAATATAGGCAGAAAGCGAATCTGGCACTGACTCTTTTTCATGTTTTTCTAATCTAGCTTCTTGAACAAGTAATAATTATTCAATTTCAACAAGAGAATAAGGTTCAATTTTACTAGAAACAAAAGTAACAAATGGATCACACTCTTCAGGTAAGCTATCAAGAATGATTTCAACATGTTCAGAGAGTGAGATAGGATTAGCAGTAGACATTAAAGCATCAATTAGAGTTTTGATTCTTAACAAGTATTCACTAATAGATCGTGAACCTTTCTTTGTATGGCATAACTCAGAACGAAATTGGCGTGTCTTGGCTTGATTTTGTGAGCTGAAATAATGATGAATCTGCTCCCATAGTTCAGATGACTTGATGCAGCTAACAAATTTGGTGAGCATAGACTCTGACAAAGAGGACAAGAGTCATGATAGAAGAAGTTGATCTTGAGCTTCCCAATCAAGAAACAGAGAATTAAGATTACCAGATTGTGCATCTGCTTCAGTTGTAAAAGGAGATGGAGCTTCACGTGTATTATCAAGAAAATGATGAAGTTAATGACCACAAATTGCAGCAAGAATTTGCTGTTTCTAGAGCATGAAATTTTTATCATCCAATTTTATTGAAATTGGATGAGAAAAGGAATTTGAACCAATGCTTGATGCTGATCTAGGTGCAGCATTTGCGTGAGGATCAATTAAGCTCATGATACCATAAAGGAAAATGATCAAGAACAGATATGAAATGAAGAAACAAAGAAATAGAGAGAAAGATATGAAAAGAAGATGAAAATTATTATTGAAAGATGATGAATGATTCTATATTACATCAGTTCTCTTCAGACTCATATATATACGATTAAACTAACATAACAAAGCTACAAAGCTAACTGCAAGACTAGCCGCTGCAAGATTAACTGACTAACTGAAAGCTAACTAATTCAATAACAAAAAAGTTAACACACTAACAAACTTACAACTCAGCAACACATACTCTAATATTAACCGATAATGCTTCTGTGTCCAATCAACGAAGATATATATTAATATTAAAGTTCAACTAATATTATACATAATCACATTGGATAAACTAGCAAGTTGGGTCTTGTGTACTTCATAATTTGTATTCAACACATAAATCCGTAGTTGAGATGGCATCTATCCACGATTAAAGTATGGCCACCTAACTTAAATAATTAGATTTTGTTCTATATGTATTTAGCATTTAAAACTTTGCCAATCTTTTTCCAAATTCATTTTGGCAGTTGAGGTAGGGAAACTAGAGGATATTAGGAATGCAAAATTAAAACATTTGAGTCGTGTAGCATTAACTAGTAACTACAGGTAGTCTCATTCATTAACTGATATCATCATCCTATAAAGAGACACAGAAACAACCAGCCACACTATATGCTTTACTAATGAATAATGCTACATCATTTTATTCAATTATTTTAATAATCATCTTAATATTAAATAAAATATATATTAAATAAAAAAATAAATATATTTAATATTTTAAAAATATAAAAATATTTAATAATTTTTTTTATTTAATAATTAAAAAAATTAATAAAATAATTAAACAGACAGATAAATCATTTCTCCTTAATAATAGTATACAATTTCAAGCCAGGAAAATGAGAAAGAAAAAACAGCAGTAAAATTTAAAGACTAATTAATTAAGAACTACCATTATTGATCCTAAACACAACTGTCTTATCACTGCTGATAGATTAATAATGGTGCTTTCAACTTTTCATTTAGTTTACTTGTTCTATACGTAATTAGCATTTAAAACTTTGCCAATCTTTTTCCAAATTCATTTTGGCAGTTGAGGTAGGGAAACTAGAGGATATTAGGAATGCAAAATTAAAACTTTTGAGTCGTGTAGCATTGACTATAGGTAGTCTCATTCATTAACTTTTGATATCATCATCCTATAAAGAGACACAGAAACACGTAGGCACGCTATATGCCATAATAGTAGTATACAATTTCAAGCCAAGATAATGAGAAAGAAAAACCAGCAGTAAAATTTAAAGACTAATTAATTAAGAACTACCATTATTGATCCTAAACACAGCTGTCTTATCACTGATAGATTAATAATGGTGCTTTCAACTTTTCATTCAGTTTACTTGCTTATGGAGATTAAGTGAGAGACACAGGATATCTGTTGATGCAGGGAAGCCAAGGGTTCCTAGAAGGCTTGGTAGGTCGGCGCATGGAACGCCAAACTGCACTGTTACACTTGAAGCCAGAACCAAAAGCCAGTTGCCAAACACGGTCCCCTCTTCTAACTCTCTCCTTTGCTTCCAAGTAAGCCAGCTCATACCAAATACTGCTGCTAGACGTGTTGCCAAAGCGGTGCAATGTCATCCTTGAGGCCTCCATGTTCTTGTCACTCAATTCCAGGTTCCTCTGCATTTCATCAAGAATGGTTTTGCTTGCAGCGTGCACACAAAAATGCTCAAAAGCCAGTTTGTAGTCAGGAATGTATGGCTTTTTTAGTGATGGAGAATTCCCATCAGATTTACCACCAAATAAGTGCCTCCACACCAGGGTGGCAAAAAAGAGGAGCTGCTCAGAAAAGGGTAGCACCAGAGGTCCTAGTGTAGTGATGTTAGTTTTGAGAGCATCACCACCAATTTCAATCAAGTCTTTGCTAATCCTTAGTCCCTTGAATTTTTGTTCATCTTCCTCTTGGTACACACACCTGTTGTATGTATGTAGCAGACATTTTATTAAGATGGAATTCCAATAATTCACCAAAATTTACATACAAAAAATAAAACTGATTAGACCATTAGTTGATGGATGACTACTAACAACAAAAACGGTAATAAGTACAACATGCAACTTTCTTTCCCCTATGGTGGATTTTCTTTGTTGCTCAGTTATTTTGATTTGGGGAGGGGGTCCCCGAGTTGTAGTGGGGTTATTAATTTGACGGTTGCACCGATCGAACTTAAATGTCGACCCAGAACGTATATTGAGCTTATTTATTCCGGGTGTCTATTTACAGGCCCACTAGAAAGTTCGGAACTAGACCATGTCAAAGTGGCTAAAAACAAGTAGACCAAAAAAAAAAAAAAAACGTGGCTTAAAACAAATTTACAAAATAAGAGCTTTTCTTATATATTAAAGATACAAAAATGTATGTACTAACAAAAAAAATAAAAAATTATTTTTTGAACACTTAAAATACAACACAATACTTGAGTGAAACACTATAATGTATGTGAGTGTGATTCTATATTCTTATATATAGTATGTATGACTATGCCAACTATATTATATTTACATGTTAATGGGATATCATAAAAATATTATATTTTAAGTATTCAAATAATATAACTATTAAATGTGATATATATTTTATATTTTATTTTAAATTATTTTTAATTATTTTAATAAATTTATTATAATATTTTTTCCATCTATAAATAATTAATCCACTAAATTTTTCTTGAGAATTGAGATATTGTTAATCTTAAGTGAGAATTAAAATTACTTTGGAGTCAAACAAATTATTTCGACATCTACTATGAAGTAAGCATGACTAAGAAATGGATAATATAAATTAAAAAGAATAAATTTACAGGAAAAAAAGATTAAAAATTAATAAAAAACAATTATTCAATTGAGAATTATTAAGAATGGTAAAAAGTGAGACACAATAGGGAATTTAGACGAAACTTTAATTAGGACATATATGGCATGTAATATTTTACATAATATTAATGTGAATTATATCAACACATAATTATACAATTATGGGCCTATTAAATTTGGAGCTAAAGCAAGAGCCTGGTGGTCCACCACCAGCCGATTTTTTTATTTTTTTATTTTTTTTTGTTTTTTCATTTCATAAGATAAGTTGCGGTGGATTTGGCATGTTTGAATTTATGGTAAATGATGAAATGTGATATAATGAAATAGAATGATATATAATTTTATTGCTTGAATTTTAAAAAGAAATGATGAAATAAAACGGTATCCATTCCATACTATTTCACTTCATATTCCATATTTTTTTCGTCTCCAAATTGAGAGATATAAGATAGAATAAAATATTTACTTTATTAATTTTTATTATTTAATTCCATTCTATTATCATTTCAAATAATAGAATGATTTTATTTATTTCATCATAAGTTATCAAAACAATAGTATAAAACATTTATTCCATTTCATTCAATTCACTTTACTACTAAATATCTAAACAAAACCATTTTTAAGTATGTATATATCTTATATATTTTTCCGAAGTTTAAATTTGATCCACGTTAAGTACAAATTTTGTCTATAATGTGAAAAAGAAAATGTCACACCATTCTAGTAATAATGACTTTTTTTTTATTTTCATAAAAAAAACTATCTTATTTTTTTCAAACAAGTGACACCATAATTCATTGGTAGTATAAAACTCTTTCATTATTACTGGATACAAATTAAATCATATTTTTAACCTATTTTACTCTGATCTTCATATTTTGTCGTTTATCTCTTTCAGCCAGTGCTGCTCAAACAAAATTGTTTAGTATGTGTTTTAAGTTTTTAATGTAAAACGGGTCTTAACGCCCAAAACAATGTAACACCAACTGCAGGTTTCAGCCAAGATCAAGATTCTAAAGGGAAAGTGGCTTAATTGACACATCAAAATGAATTTCTTTTGGAGAGTTAGAAGGAAAGGGGTGTGAAAAATACAGTTGATGTAAGTCAATAAGCTAATCTTCATTTTCAAAACACAGACATGAGGAACAAGAATAGAAAGAATATTATGCAACGTATCAGCTAATTCCCTGCTTAATCTAAAAAGAAAAACTTAACAACTAAATTATTAAACTAAAAACTGGAAGAGAATTAAAATAATGAAAAGATGAGGAGGAGTTGCATAAGCAAAAGCAAACCTGAAGCTGCGGTCATCAGCACCTTTATGTGTACGAACAATATGCTCAAGACGGTATTTGCCGCGGCTATAGTCACGGCGACGGTTGGAGAGCAGAAGAGCAGAGCAGCCCATGCGAAAGAAACAGTTTGGAATGAGCATGGACCTTTCTTTTCCCTGGTACCAGTTATATCCAACCATCTCTGTGCTCACCACCACTGCATAGTTGTTGGGGTTAGACTGAAGTATGTCTCTTGCTAAGTCCACAGCTATAATCCCAGCACTGCAACCCATCCCACCAAGGTTGTAGCTCAATATGTTACCCCTCATCTTGTAGTGGTTTATGATCATTGCTGACAAGGATGGTGTTGGGTTGAAGATGCTGCAGTTCACTACTAGAATACCAACGTCCTTTGGACGAACCCTGGTTTTCTCAAACAGCTCATCAAGTGCTCCAAAGATAACTATGGATGCCTCAGCACGACCTTCTTTCATTGTTGCCGTGTTCTCACTAGATGCAATCACTGACTTTGGGATGTATGTCTCGTCCCCTATCCCTGAGGACATTAGGATCCTCTTCTGGAACTCAAGGCTTCCTTCATCAAACTTGCCTGATTTCCTTGCTACCTCAATGAACTGCTCCCTTGACACCTGCATACAACATTTCAAGAAGGACTTAATATCACTAGTCCTTGTTTTTCTGGTTGGGGATCAAAAACATCAAACTACTATAAAAAAAAAAATGATGCTTTCTTGCACATAACATCCTGCCTCAGATCTGTTTAAATAATAGAATTTGAGTATAAGTGTGTAAAAAATGAAATAAAATTTGGTAATCAGATAATAAAAATTGTATAGATGTAAAATAATGTGTATAAGTGTGTATATAATCTAATCCAAATAATAAACAGTATAAACTAATCCAAGCATGCATTAAGTTGTACATACCTTGAGTTCATCTTCGGGTCGATAGCATGCAAAATCAATGAGGTAAATGGGACGTGGCCTTGACATGAAGTAGACGGACAAGGTGAAAACTAAGACGCCAAAGGAAGCGAGGACGGTGGCAAGGTCGTAACGGGCATCTTCCCAAAGCTTCTTCCATAGATCCTCTTTGCTGAGGCTACCAACCTCAGCACTGAAGACCACCAGAAGCACTGGTATGGTGACCAAGTAAATGCCATGGTTTATGAGATAATGGTAACCCAACTTCACGTACTTAAGGTTCACTGATTGAAGAAAATCTGGCAGACGCCTCCTGACCCTCACCGAGAAGGTCAATGAGCCAGCGTTGGGTCCAGATGATTCAATCCCACGGTTGACAATCTCCGTCGAGAAGAGATCACGCTCACTTGCCATGGCGGAAGAGATTACTATATTATTGTTTGATACCACAATCTGTGTGAGATTAGGCTGATATCATGCATATAAATTTATACGCGAAATTGATTATAAAAGAGGTGGGTGGCAAATAGTTAATGCTAGCACCTAATTGATGTTTGTGTAGTTGAAACTTTTCAACAGCCTTAAATTTCTTCATTGACTATAAGTGGGTGCCTGCGTTCAAAGTTCTGATGAGGAGGAAGTACTATCCCTTTCTTTCTTTTTCTTCTCTCTCCCTCTTATTGTATATAATATATATATATATATAAACTTTTTTTTTAACAATTATTATATTCGTATATATATCTATTTTAATATTTTATTTAATATTATTTATTATACATATTTTTTTATTATTATTTTTATTTAATTACATCTTTTAAAAAAATATAAATAATAATACATCTTAAAAAACAAAAAAGGATAAAATTAACATTCCCCTTTCTGTAGTTGTGTCTCCTGTGAACAATGAATGTCACATCACATCTAACGGGGCCACCAGCTGGCCTCCATGTATACAGTTGGTATAGTGTAGCACTTTTAGCTACGTTCTTTCTTTTTTTTCCTTTATCTTTTAATCCCGCCTCCTTCAATAGCTCAATACGACAACTGAAAGCAAAATAAAGTTAAAAACCCATTTAGCGTTTGACTATTTTTCTTTCGTTTTTGGTCCCTGCCAAAGCAGATCGTTGAAACTGATAAATGTGGAAGAAAACATTCAGATCAATGTACGATGTTAACACAATAGGATGAAAATGGAACAACTGGTCATTAAGCTCACTAAATGGAGAGCAAGGTCCGAACAAATAAGCAAGAATGTTAGAATAATTGAAATCACTGTATGTAATACAAAACAATAAGTGTATAAAAAAATTGTTAGTGAAACACAATTTTTTTTTTCTTTTTTTGGTACATGTGAAACACAAATTTTAAATGTGCCAACACTAACGACCAAGCTGGTTGTGCTGGTGATGCGGTGGGATCCAATGGCGACAGCAAGAGAGTGAAAGTCATGGCTGGGATTGGAGATTAATATGATGATTACAGACTGATGTCAGTTGGTCATTAAGGATAAAGAGATTTACTAGATATTTCATTGCAAGAAGTTGCTTAGTTTTTTAATTAAAAGACTACGTGATTAAATATGTAATAACTGATGATTAATAATAATAATAATTTGAAGTTAATAAAATTTTGATGGTTATGTGACTTTTAATGTGATAGTTATTATGAATTATAAAAGTTATGAGAGTTATTTTATAAGTAATAAAAAATTATGATGTATCATTAGAGAGAATTATTTTATTGGAGTTATGTAGTTATATGATAGTTTATTTTATGAGTTAAAAAATTTATTATTGTTAATTAGGGAGAGTTATAAAATGTACAAGATCTCTTTCACTTCTATAAGTATCATATGTACTTTAAAGTTTGTTGAATAAGAAATAAAAAATTACAAAGTGTCCCTTCTATTATTTTTTCACACTAACAAAGTAGTATCGAAAGCTAGTGAGATTTGAGTGATGACAAATAATGAAATGGTTCTATTTCAATTCTCTCGTCTTATAAAAAAATATCTATAAAGTTTGGTCTCGTAACATGAAGACATTGCTTGGATCACAAGATGCTTAGAAGATTGTTAAGAGTGACCTCATTAAGCCACAAAACGAGGTCACTTTGTCTCAAAATGAGAAGGAAGCATTAGCAAAGTCAAAGAAAAAAGATCAACAAGCCTTGTCCCTCATCCATCAAGGTTTGAATGATTTGATGTTCGAGAAGGTGGACAATGTGTCAACTGCGAAAGAAGCTTGGAGAATTTTACAAAAGTATCTCAAATGTGCAGACAAGGTGAAGAAAGTACGACTTTAAATTTTACGACGTTAGTTTGAAACTTTGCACATGACATAATTTGAAATTTTTTCAGATTATAGCTCAAATGTGTTGGTCAATGTTAATCAAATGAAAAGATATAGTGAAAACATTAAAGATGATCGTGTGAAAGTTAAGATTCTTCGCTCTTTGACTCCAAAGTTTGATTATGTGACTTGTGTTTTTGAAAATTCAAATGATTTAAACACCATGACCACTGAAGAATTGCTTGAGGCTATATTAGTCGAAGAAGAAAAATTGTTAAAAAAGGCAAAATGAATTTTTGGAATAAACCCTCAAAGCCAATGTTTCATTGCAAAATGATGGAGGAGACAAAAGTCAAAGAGGACGTAGACGTGGATAAGGAAGATGGTGTGGTCATAGCCAAGGTAGAAGAGGAAGAGGTAACCATGACAATTCTAATAATCAAGAGATAAGTCATTATTCAACTAGGGGTCGTAGAAGAGGAGTGACTATAGGAAGAGATAATTATCCTAGAACAAATGAGAGGAGGTATGACAAATCCAACATTGAATATTTCAATTGTCATAAATTTGGGCATTATGCATCGGAATGTCGTTATGGTACTAATGGTATTGAAGAAAAAGCCAACCTTATTCACAAAGAAGATGTTGAAGAGCCAACCTTATTGTTAGCACTCAAAGATGATGAAAATTATGACAAGAGCTCATGGTATCTTGACAATGATGCAAGCAATCATATGTGTAGCTATAAAGAAAAATTTGTAGAGCTTGATGAGAAGGTGAATGACAATGTTTCATTAGAAGTCACCTCAAAGTCCAAATTCAAGGCAAAGGTACCATTTTAATTTATCTTAAAGATTATGGTCACAAGTTAGTTATTAATGTTTACTATGTACTCAAATAAAAAAGTAATATTCTGAGTTTGTGACAACTTGTTGAGAAGGGATATGAAAATCATATGAGAGATCATTATCTTTGACTTATATATCATAATGCTAACTTGGTTGCTAAGGTGTCTATGACAAAAAAATAAAATGTTTGTGTTGAATCTTAATACAATTGAAGCAATGTGTTTGAAGGCCAATGTTGAAGATGAAGCATGATATTGGCATATGTGATTTGGTCACTTAAATTTTGAAGCACTCAAAACTTTGGGAGAAAAGAAGATGGTGAAAGGGATGTCCTTAATTAATCATCTCAATTAATTATGTGAAGCATATCTCCTTGGTAAACATGCAAGAAAAAGCTTTCCAAAAGAGACAACTACAAGAATAACCAAGACATTGCAACTTGTTTATACCGATGTGTATGGCTACAAGTTGTACAACCCAAGCAATGACAAGATAGTTGTGAGTCGAGATGTAAAGTTTGATGAAAAAGCCACTTGGAGATGGGAAGCACAAGAAGAAAGAAGTTATGATTTCTTTCTATACTTTGAAGATGAAGAGCAAGACCATGACGTCTATCTAAGAAGAGATTCCACCACCATCTCCCATTCATGAAGCATCATCATCTTTCGAAGAAAGTTCTAGGGAAATGCCAAAAAAATGAGAAGTATTGAAGAATTATATGATATAACTAAGCCTTTTGATTTGTTTTGCCTTCTTGTTGACAATGAACCTTTAGACTTCGATGAAGCTTTCAAAGACAAAAGGTGGAGACAAGTCACGCAAGAGGAAATTGAAGCCATTAAAAAGAATAACACTTGGAAGTTATCATCTCTTCCCAAGGGTCATGAGGCAATTGGAGTTAAGTGAGTGTTCAAGATAAAGAAGAATGTCAAAGGAGATGCAGAGAGATATACAAACAAAAACATGGAGTTGACTATGAAGAAGTGTTTGCACCAGTTGCCCTCGTGGAGACAATTCATTTGATCATTACTTTGGCGGCTCAAATAAGCTGGATGATTTATCAACTTGATGTAAAGTTCGCTTTCCTTATTGACTATTTAGAAGAGGAGGTATATGTTGAGCAACTAATTGGCTCTGTGGTAGAAGGGCATGAAGATACAGTTTTGAGTTTGAAGAAGACATTATATAGGTTGAAGTAAGTACTAAGAGCATGGAATAACCGTATCGACAAGTATTTTCAAGATAATAACTTTGTTTAATGTGTTCATGAATATGCTCTTTATGTTAAAGCATATGACAATAGAGATATTTTTCTTATTTATCTTTATGTTGATGATCTTATTTTCACTGAAACTAATCTTACTTTGTTTGAAGGATTCAAGAAGGCTTTGACACATGAATTTGATATGATCGATATTGGGCTCATGTCATACTATTTAGGCCTAGAGGTAAAGCAAATAGAGGATGATATTTTTATTTCTCAAGAAGCATATGCAAAGGAGATTTTGATTGAACCATGACATATGGAGTCAGAGTAGTGACATATGGAGTTAAATTATAAAAATTTGATGATGTAGTGAAAGAACATTCCACTATTTTCAAAAGCCTGAGATGCTTGACTTCGACAAGATCCAACATTCTTTTTGTGGTTGGAGTAGTGAGTCGCTACATGGAATCACCTACTTCTACCCACATGAAAGTTGCTTGGAGGATTTTTCGTTACCTAAAAGGTACAATTGATTTTGGGCTATTTTATTCATTTTCTAATGATTTCAAGCTTGTCGGATATTGTGATAATGATTTTACGAGAGATGTTAATGATAGAAAGAGCACTACTGGTTTTGTATTCTTTATGAGAGATTGTGCTATTTCATGAAGTTCTAAAAAATAATTCATTGTCATACTTTCAACTTGTGAGTCAGAGTATGTGACAGTAACTTCTTGCACTTGTCATGCTATATGACTTAGAAGGTTATTGAAAGAAAATTATTTTCTACAAGAGGAAGCAACAAAAATTTGTATTGGTAATAAGTTCACACTATCTCTTGGTAAAAATCTAGTGTACCATGATCAAAGCAAGCACATAAATACAATGCTCTATTTTATTAGAGAGTATGTTGACAATAAGGTGATTGAGCTCAAATATGTGAAGACATAATATCAAATTGCTGATATTTTTATTAAGCCTCTCAAGTTTGAAGAATTTCAAAAATTGTGAGCAAAACTGGAATGAATAAAAAGACTTCAAATTAAGGGGGAGTATTAATTAAAAATAATAATAATTTGAAATTAATAGAATTTTGATGATTATGTGACTTTTGATGTGATAACTATTGTGAGTTATGAAAGTTATGAAAATCATTATATAAGTAATGAAAAATTATAATATGTCATTAGGGAGAATTATTTTATTGAAGTTATGTAATTATAAGATGATTTATTTTATGAATTAAAAGAAAATTACTATTATTAATTAGAGAAAATTATAGAATATATAAAGTCTTTTTTACTTTTATAAGTATCCTATATGCTTTAAAATTTGTTAAATAAGAAATAAAAAATTACAAAATATCTATTATATTATTGTTCAACACTAACAATAACACCACTGCAAAGCTTAAGCCATAGTAGGTGAATAAATGAATGAAAAATTAAGAGCGAAGCATACATAGAAGAACTACAACCTCACAGACAATTAGAATGACCTATAAATCAACGCGTCTTTAAAAAGAGAAGTATTAGTATAGGAAAAGACTTATACAAAGTTATTTAAGTGATTGTAATATTTTTTTTCAATAAAAATGATATGTATGTATTTTTTATAATTTATTAATAAAATTTAAAAAAATGAAAAAATAGTTAAAAAATAAGACACATACTATATTTTTATTAGAAAATAACATAATAAGTAACTAAAGAATTTTACCTAGATTTTATCTTAATATATTGAAGATATTCTTATATGAATACAAGACATACTATGTTAGATTTACATACAAGGGACAAAAAATTAAAGAGAGAAAAAAATAAATTTCACTAAATCTACTTATCACACAAATTTATTATCTTTCTCTAATCTTTTGTCTTTGTGTGTAAATCTAATGTGATATGTTTTGTTTACATACAAAAATATCTCATTATATTATTAGAGTAACAATAAATACATATTCTAAAAATATCTCTATCATTAATTTAAGTTAATTTTATTAAAAATTTATATGAGTATGATTAAAATTTATGATAATTTTTTTTTGAAATATGCATCTATCCATATTCTAAGAACATGCATTTATTATTATTAATACATTTACTACTATTCTAAAAGTATCCAATAATTTTACCTTTTTAAGCTGGTTGGTTATAAGGGTGTCAAAATGAGTCAGGTCGGCCCATTTGGAATCAAGTTATTTTCGGGTCGGTCCATTCGAGTCATATAAGTTTTGGGTTGATATTTTGTTAGTCCAACCCAGTCCATTTAGTCTTATGTAGTGTTAAAAGAGTAGACTAGTCCGACCCATTCGAGTTCAGCCTATTCGGATCATATAAGTTTTGGACTGGTATTTTACTAATCCAATTCATCTATTTTGTTGAACTATTCAGACCAACTCATCGGACTTGACTCATTTTAACACCCGTAATTGGTAAGGTTGTTGAGTGTATTGTAAAACTAATAATTTCACCTTTTTAAGAGGGACGGCAAGGCTGTTGTGCGTATTGGCAAACTGCCGCGTTTTGAAGAAGCCTTACATGGTTACAATCCAACATAACAAGTGGCTAACTGAAGGTACTAAAACAAGCATATGACTGCAACCACCAAACCCAAATTCCAGAAATTAGTAGTGCAAAGTGAAATTATTTGTTTTATAATACTAACAATATACTCTTTTAAATATTTTTTTAATATTTATTTTATTATTAATTTATTCTTATACATTTAAAAAAATTATTAGAAGAGAGATACTAACAATATTTATTTTTAAATCAATAATAAAATAAATATTACAAGAAGTATCTAAAAAAATATATTACTAATATTTTTTATATTAATAAATATGTATCACTTTAACTATATAAATTATTGCTGTCTCCTCCATAAACTATAGTTTTGATGTTGTTACTGAAGTGATAAAAAAAAAGATAAAATTTAAGTAAAGTTTTTTAAATATTTGTAGTGTTTTTTTTAATAAAAATATAATACGTATATATTTTTCTATAACTCATTAATAAATTTTTTTAAAAATATTGATTAAGTAGCTAAAAACTAGGATAAGTGTCATATTTTTATCGGAGAACAAGTCAATTGTCATATTTTTGTTAGAGAAAAATACTACTAATAACTAAGAAACTTTACCTAAATTTTGTTCAAAGAAAAATTGTTTGGTCTTTGAGTTGTATTTGAGTTGTACACAAGCTAACCAAGACCGCATAAATGCCATTAATTTCAGTCATTAATAGCCGAAGAAACAGGTGAATCGTGAACATAACAATCAATTTGCAAAAGCAGAAATTATATTTTCATGTCTTACACCAAAACCCTATATAAAAAAAAGGAAAAGACTCATTTACATTGAGTTTATTTTTCAAGTGAATAAGTAATAATATATTTATTTTTAAATTATTTAATAAGTTAAAATTTTAATATAATTTATCAAATTAATGATAAATGCAACGTCTTCTCTTACGTCATTTTCTTCTCTATTCTCTTTTTAAGCCTCAAAGCTCTAGTCGTACCATACACTGATTCTTGCTGTTGCTTCAGATAAGATGACTGAACGTCTTCAGGATGTCTTAAACATTGGGTGAAAATCAATGATAAATACTCGCTTACTTCTTAGTTGTTTACTTTAGAGACATACTCACATTAGAAGGACCATATCCCAAAAATAAAAGTCGTGTAAAATTTATGAAACAAAAAAACTGATGTGCTAACATCTGCGTTCTTTGTTCTCTATTTATCGAGTACAAGCAGCCCGAAGCAGAATACCTGTCTAGGAGAACAATCATTCCCCATAACATCTATTCAAAATTCACAAATCACAACACATAAAATTTCCCAATTTAGTTTTGGGCCAGAAATCGAAGTTATAGTTGTTAAGGGACATATTATGGCGGTGAATAGTGATGCAACTCCAATGAAGGTATTTTAAGTATTCGATGATAACTCAGCGATCAGATTTTTCAAAAAAAATTATTTGACCAAGAACTTCGTCATGCCATGTGAATATTACCCCAGCACAGGCATGTTTAAGAAGTTGTTGCAACAAAAAACTACCTTTTAAAAGAGTGGGCAAGGCAGGTGTGATACTAAATTTGGGGATACATCCATCTGTATTCTGCCTTGGGGAAACACTGAAGCATGTTCCATCAACTTTGATAGTGACATACAGCCTGACGCAGAGCAAAGTAGATATGATCAATAATGAAGATGATAGCAGATAAAGATGAAAAACTTAATTCGAACCAATCTGACAAAATTGAACTGAAGTATCAAGTTAGCTCAATAATAATTTATAAAAAGAAAAGAAAAAGAATACAGATAAGAAAGCATGTCTGTCAAAGATTTAACAAGATAAGTTGCGAAAGCATGCCATTAACCCAAAACGGGGTACAGATAAGAAAGCATGCCATTCTCATCATGCAGGCTTGTTTGAATGAAGAACATTCTAACTTATCAAATTAACCCAAAACGGGGTACATGAAAGAAAACAAGAATCTAACCAACAACAATTTGACTATAACTTGTCATCGCTGACAAGCCAGTAATCTTGGATTTGTTAGTAAAAATGTCTGTAATACCTTGAACAAGACATGGCCAATCCTCAAGACAAAATTAAGCATATTTTCTGTCATGTCTCAGATCATCAAATTATTCCCTTCAATACATATTTTCCTTTGTCAAAATCAAATGAACCATCTGTACTGAAACAAATACAAATTCCATTGAGTAATCAAGATCGTGCCCCTTAGACTTTTAGGCTTATCATAAATGTTAAACAGAATATAACAAATCCAGATACTGGCCTCAAATGTGATTTTGACTGAATGATCCCCTCAAGTAGCTGATCTGCATTGCTTCAATATATGATTGGATGTTAAGGATACCAAGAGACAATTGATTTAAGGTCAAAAAAATTTAGGGAGCTTTAAGATATAAGGCCAAGGATTAAGGATCCTCAATTAAGACAGGATCAATGCAGTTTCATTATAAATACTCCAGCTTAGACAGGTCCAACCTCCTTTTACTGATAATATATCATCTATTGATTGATTAAAAGCACACCAATCATTTACTCAACACATTTTCAAGGCAGCACAACGCTCAAGCATTGTTTTTTTGGATAAGACCACAAGGTGTCTAATCCCTGTTCGGGCATTAGCTTTGCCGTGGCTAAAATGTGCTTCCAGTGGGTCTCAAACATTTAATTTGTCCAGCCACATTCTCATTATGATTTTTCCAATATCACTCACAAAGAGATACTATTTTGTCAAATGGACTGCGATTTAAGTATCTATTCAAGAAAAGAACACAAACACAATGATAGAGCTTCGCAACTTAATCATGGTCATACTTCGTATAATACGTAGATAGGGTATCACAGATCAATTTACCTGTTTACCTTGAAAATGTATGCCTACAATCACAGATTGTGTTTCTCTAAAATAAGGCAGAAACTTAGATTTAAGACACAAGCACAAAAACAACAACAAACAGCAAATAAACGAGTTTAAAACAATCACATCAGATAACATACACCAAATCTCTTTATTGAACATCACTACATACAGAAATTATGAATTCATTCAGTACAATCAACCAAACTAATGATTTATGTCATTTTAAAACCTATTTATTTCCCGGCTAACAGGATGCATGTCCTGCACATTGTTGGGGTATCTAAAGATTAATAGAGAAAAATAGTGTAGAAGTGTAGTTTTATTGATGAACAACAGTATCAAAGGGATACTGAGCTTGATAGAAATAAGAACAGAGCTACAATTGGATAGCTAAGCAATTCGAGAGAATTAGTTCTCTCCCAACGGTCCCAAAGTCCAATTCCAGCCTACCTCCTATTTCCCTACCTCATGCTACCTATATCTCTCTCACCTCAGCAACCGTTTTCTCAGCCTCCCACTCCCCACGCGACTGCTACTGCCAACTAGGCAGAAGTTAGTTACAATTTCTCTCTCACGGGAAATGATCCTGTGCATTACCTCTCTTGAGCCAATTAATGGGCTTCCACTTTCCTCTCTCATAGACTTTAGCCCCAATGGGCCTTATGTCCGCATCACACATCAAACCACTATATGTTGATAATAAAACCATTCACTTCCACCATCCCTAGGTTTGGAACCAAGTTTCTCTACTCCCTTAGTAACATGAGGGCCTAGAGTACCTCAAGTCATCTGATGAAGATGCATTTATTTATTCTCCCTAATGTTTTACTGCATGTTTAATCTTTAGCCAAGCTTGTAATAACCATGTTGTCTTGGTTTTCTTATGCTTAAATCTCTAAATATAATTTCTATCCCTCCTATCATACAACTATAAGTATAATCTTATTTGGAATAAAACTTCATGCAAAGAAGTGATCAGGTTTGTATTTTGCCTTCCGCAAAGAAACATAATACCCCACGTTTAAAATGTCACAGGTTTTAGAAACTTCAGCACCATGCAGGTTATTTGAGATTTACTCACCAATTAAGGTAGAAAGCAATACTCAAAATTGGAGCACGAGGTTATCGATTTACATCAACGTATACAATTGCACGTTCCAGAGAACTTTAAGGTTTAAATTGAAACAATTGTTTCTATGGTAAAATTGAAATAGACCTCAAGAAGTTTTAAAATTTTGATATGCACAGGTAATCTCTCCAATATCCATCTCAGAATTGTCCACAAGTAAAGGATCCTCATAATCCATGGTATCCTGTTGCTCAAGCTGCACGTGCAAGTTCCCCACTTCAGAGTCACTATGGATCAAATCATCATCACCTTCCACATCGGACATGTCACTGAATGTCTCAAACTTCTTCTTCCTTCCCCTATAACCAACAAGACTAAGCACTTTTTCCTTCCAGAGGACCAAGGGGCATTTCTCAATGAGCTCCGAACCTTCATAAGCTTCGGTTAGGAACACACTAAACCTCTTCCCCCTCTCCGAGACATAGAAGATTCCACAATGCTTCAGCAGAAGCCTCATGAGCTTCTGAGGCATCACCAGTTCCCAACGGAAGTGAGTGAGGTGATCAGTTACCAGCCTCTTCTCAATGGTAAAACTAAGCAGTTCGTGCATAACAGCAACTGCCCTCTTATCAAACTCTAGAGAACCAGCCTTAAGACCTCGTGCATCCGCATAGGGAGACAAATAAGACCTTTGCTGAAAATTTTCAATCTTTTCTCCATAACGAGACACCCTCTTATAATTTGCAGGGAATTTCAGAGGGAATGCAAGTGAAAGCATACCTGGGGTATGCAAAGTGGTGGTTTCAGTTTCAGTTATGGCAGTCACCTTCTTCTCCAGCTCAGTGATTGCCCAAGCAGGGTTCCAATTCACAAGCTCCAAGAATTCAACTTCATCAAGGTCAAGGGACTTCACCACCCTAAAATGCTGAGGATACTTGTGCACCCAGTTGGTCCTAAAATCCATTGGCAACCCGAAATCTCTTCTGAAATGAGCAATCTTATCCAATGGAAGACGCTTATCCACCGACATCATCAGAAACCTCGTAACGTGCTCTGCAGCTTTGTCTGCAAGCTGCTCGAGAACCCTTTGTTCTTCTTGTATCAAGTCCTCGGCTTTCTGGGTCATCCCGCACCATAACACACCCTTGTGATCCTTGTACAGCTCGAAAAGCTTGGGTGTTTTGCAAAGGAAATCGGAGATCCTATGGGGCTTGGGGAGGTTGATTTGTTTTCGATATTGTTCGAGGGAGCGAACGGGAATGATCATCTCTGGCTCTTGCTTTAGAATTTCCATCAGAAAGAGAATTTTGGAGGCTATCTTCCACTTTTCGGTTGCGACCTCAAGGTCGTGAATCCTCTTCTTCTTGCTCCTGTCTTGGACCCGCTTACTGGTGGTCATCCATCTTCGATTCTGATACTGCATTGAGCAATCACCAAAAAGAATCGTAGCTGCGTTGAGCTTCCTCATCCTCATCCTAGAATGTAAGCAAGGTTTAAGCATTTGGAGCACAAGATAGACGACGAAACAAAGAAACAATGTGGAAGATTAGAAGAATAGAAAACATTGTTTGAAAGCAGAGGGAATATTATAGAGCTGCAAGTGTTCGTGGAAATGTTGCTGAGAGTGAGAAGTGGGAAGTGAGAGCCCAGCACAAGCGGGGGTAGGTGATTTGGAGAAACCTTAGTAAAGTAACATATCTGCTTGTGATATTTGATATCCTATTATAATATAACATGTGAATTATTTTTTTATATTATTACTACCTAATTATCCATTTATCATCTAAAATTTTTACCCTATCTTCTTCTTCCTTTCCCGCACACTCCTTTTCCCCCACGCCTCTTCTCCATTTCACCTATGCCCCAATTCCACCTCTAGCATGCTCAAGTGGTCGCTGCTCATCCCTTTTGTGAAGTTCCTGCCATCGATGCCAATGGACCAAAGGTTGCTAATGGTGCTCTTACCAGTTTGGACTCCAATGGTAAGAGTTTTGCTTCTATTAATTTTTGGTTATGTTTACTGGAGTTGTATGGAAAATCTTGGTTCATCAATTCACTTCTGTTGGTATTATGGCATGTTAATCTGATTAAAATTGGATGATGGGTTTCTTACTTCTTCGAGGAAGTCAGTTTATAGTGTTATAAGGTTGTTGATTTAAGGCATAGTAAAAGAATTAAAATCAAGAAGCATTGTTTTACCTATTTTATTTTTTTGCATTCTAGGTGTTTGATAGAATGTCTTAGTGGTCTTGTTTTGCATAGAAAGGAATTCTTTTTTTTTTTTTCCACTTATTACCTGTGTATATCATTAACTACTTCATGATTAGCTACTATTATGAAGTCACTCATTTTTTTTTAATGAGAATTATGTCCTTTTTAGTGTTTTGTTTCTACAACTCTAATGTTATTGCATTTTTCTTTGTTTGCCGTTACAGAAGATTCCCAAAAAGTGAATGGCACTGCTAAGGTTGGTGGAGCTAAGGATGCAGAGGTGAGTAATTCTTTTGTAGATGGTTGCTGTCAAAGTGTCAATATCATTAGCATTTCTATTTGACTGCTTTGATTTATTCATCTCATTAATTTTTTGCAGTGAGGTTGATAGCTGGTGGCACAATGGGATTTGATCAATGTATTTGGGAATGAAACATGAGGGCTGATTACTCATCCTTGTATTAGACAGAGTTTTGTTTATTTTTTATTGGCCACACTTCCCACTATGGGAAAAAGAAACTCCATTTCTGCCATATTATGGTCTATTTTTTTTGTGTGGTATTTGGAAATGGCTTATTTCATCCCTAAGCTTTACCTCCTGTTTGTGGAGGATTGTGGGAGGAGTATTGTTTCGGTGTATTTCTTGTTCCAATGAAAAATGCCGCAACTTCATATGGAGACAATGCTATGTTGGAGGTTGGTTCTTAGATAATACTTAAATACTGATTATCTTTGTTAAGATAGTAATAAAATAAAGATTTGATAACTAAACCACATTGCAAAACCAGTATGACTCCTCCATTACTCCCTTGCTGTTAAAATTCCATCATTTCAATGAAGATATTAATAAGCATACCTCTAAACGTTGTAACCCACATCAAAGAAGTTTAAATATCATATTTGGTCCACGTTTTCTTTCTTCCTTTCCTGACAGTTTACAGGTCAAATGGGATGGGGATGATGATAAGAGTAAGAAAAGGACATCAAAGGAAAAGGTATGGACCGTGTAGCCATGTCAAAACTGTGAGTTGTGCCTTCTTAGTGGTTATAGGTTCACGGTCAAAATTTTATTCAACCAATTGCCAAAGCCAAAAAACTTACACTTTCTTTGGTGGTACTGTAACAACCGTGGTAGGGATTTTGACATCAAAAGAAACTATAAAGTGAATTCAAAAGTGAATCTAGCAGCCAAATCCCACATCTCCAAAGCTTTCTCAAAAGCTTTTTCTGGTAGGCGAGGTTATCAAACTCTCAAGCATCAGAGTCTCCCGCTTGAAAGAATATATTCCCTTCCACCAGTAAAACAAAAAAAGATTCTACATCTTAAAGAACCTGACCAATTAGCAGAAAAAAAAAAAGAAAAGAAAAAGAACCTGACCAATTAGCAAGAATGCAGAGCGTATGTTTTTATGCTTTACATTTGTTCAGTTTAATTTACAGGTACTACTTACGAAGCACAATCATTTAGTTTTCTAATGTTACAGTTCCATGACCTTAAATGAAAATAACAACCAATAAAAGTTCTCTGAGCACAATCATTTAGTTTTCTAATGTTACAGTTCCATGACCTTAAATGAAAATAACAACCAATAAAAGTTCTCTGGATTAACAACCGCATCATTTATTATGAACTGTCATTTTTAACTCTAATGGTATCATAGTAAGTACAATTACCTCATATCAGATCCAACCAGAACAGAAATAAAATGAACAAACACCAAGCAGTAGATGAAATTAACAAAAACTGAATACATTTGTTTCAGATACTTTGTTTTTAAGCAAATCTTTTAGTTCAGAAGCTAATATACCACTGTTCCCAGAACTTTAACTAGTCCACAAATGTAGCAGGAGAAATGCATAGAATCTAAACTAATCCTGAACCTAAATCATTTCCTGAACTAGTCCTGATCCTAAACCGAAACATGAACTAGTCTAGAACGCAAACCAGAACTAGAACTAGTTCTGATCCAAGCCCTAAGCTCTAGCAGAATTGACCCTATGCACTTGCCTTGCACCCCATGAACCAGAAGAAATGCACATTGACCCCAAACAGCAAATGAAATGCAGCACAAATGCATACCACAGAGCTAGATATAAGAATTTATTGTGAACTAAAAGCATCCCACATAAGAAGTTCAAAAATCAGAAGTTATTCAAAAATAATGAAATATATAATAAAGATTTGTACTCAAGAAATAGCATCATTTCATTTATAATATTAACTGAAAACAACAGGGCTAATTTTTAAAATGTTAAATAATGTGCACTAAGAACAATATTGCAAAATATAGTCCAAAAAAAGTCAGAGGCAGAATGCTGACATGAGAATGCTCACTGTAATGTTTTATAGCTCACAATAAGTTAATAAATCAATTGAACACCAAATGGGCAAATACAAAATCTAATTAAAACAATTGTAAAAGTTCTGCAGTTCAAAATATCTTGAGAGAATTCTGACTACAATGCCATATAATAAGCAACTTCAGTCCTCATTGTTAAAATTTGATGTCTTGGCTTGATCAAAATTATTTGCCTATGTTGTCACATAGGAAAACAAAAGAGAGAAAAAAAAACCCAGTATATAAGTAGAAAAATATGGCAACAATATAAAATGTATAATGAATAATCTAACTTGAGTCTCACTAATATCAATTGGCTGTCGAAACTTGTTTGAGTGCAACATTTCAAAAGATTACAAGATTTTTCATATTCCCCACAAACAATATAAAAAATTGTTGGTGTGTAGACATTTCTTGCATTTTTCAACAACATGATATCCATATTCAATGATGATATCATCTGGCTCATTTCATAGTTAGACTGATAGGAACCCAATAAAAAATGGGCAACAACTAAGGTTTATTCTAGAAGGAAATGTTTGGGCCCTAAAAATGAGAAAAAAAAAACAAAACAGGGACTTAATTGTAACTAACTTACTGAGCTGGCAAGGAGTAGTGGGGTGAGGATTCTGTTGAGAGAAAGGGTATAGATTGTGGGTTGGTTAGTATACGGGAGGTAGGCTGGAATTGACTTGGACTTGTGAGTGAATTAAGCACTCTCTAATTTGCTCATCCTTGTTTTTGTTTTCTTTATGCATTCCTAGAAGCTGTAACAACATTACTGGACTGATATCACCTTGATATCATCCAGAGAGTAATAAATATACCGATGTTTCTATTCCATTTTCTGGTACCTATCAACAGGTATCAGAGCTCCCAATTCTGGGAGCTGTGTATGGTGACTATACGAGCTACAATGGAGTCAAGAGTGGAGAATCTGGAGAGGAGCGTGCAAGAATGGAGGAACAAAAGTCGTTCGCAATTGGACGAACTCAAACGACCACTGAAGTGGAGCAACTGGAACTACACCCAGGGACGATCCCGACATCGATGGTCATCCAACCACCAAGATGAGGAGGGTAGTGAAGACGGGAAGCACGATAGTCGAGTGGGTTCGGTTCATCGCCCAAAACCAGAACCAGAACAGTTGGAGAAGATAGAGGCTGAGAATGCAGAGGAAGAGGTTGAGACTGAGGATGAAAGTGCTAACACAGTGGTGGTTTACCATTTCCAAGCCACTGTAGACGGAGGGGAGGAGGACATACGAGAGAAATTGACGGTGGTTATGGAGGAGGAGATCAACGAGGAAGGTAAAGGAAAAGGTGGTAGTGCATATTTGTTTGGTGTAGATCAAACCACTCCAACAATAGGTCATGGGTCAAAGTTAGAGATGGTCTCTGACCCAAGGTGTCGCATAGGGGAGGAGATGCCTGAGTTGTCCAAGTCTGGGTCGAAGGAAAAATTGAGCTCCGATCATTGGCTTAGACCAACAAGTGTGAGAAGAAAGAGAGTTGACAGGGACAGGTCGCCTGAAATGGGTGGCGGCTGGAGCAAAAGTGTCAATGGACGCTGTGAGGGTGGTAGTCTTGGGCAATGGCCTCGACGGACGCTGCGAGGGTGGTAGCTGGGATGAGTCGGAGGAGAGACACCAGGCAGATGGGTCATCTACTGTGACTGAGGTGGCTAATTCATGCACGCCAACCAAGCATCCACTGGCAAGACCTCCAGATCTAGATCCTTGTCCAATGGCTGAGGGACAGGCAGTTGAGGTGCAAGCAAACATGGATGCTACAACGAGAAGCATCGTGAATGGGAAAGAGAATGAGGGGGGGACAAAAATGTGATTACAGAAATTGAAGCCATTTATAACCTAATGGGCCAGGCCCAATCGAATGCGTAAATTACAGGGGTTTTAAAAATGAAGGCAGAGAGGAAATGACAAAGATTGGGCTCTTTTTTTTACTTAAGGGGCCAGACCCAATTCATTAAAGAAGGAGACCAAGCATTTAAGGAAGGAATTGGGCTAAGAAGATGGAGCTTAATAGTGACCTAACCCTTTAAAAATTCTATCAATTGCTCTCTATTTTTGGTGCCCCCACGTAGGATCGAACTGTGGACCTTTAGTTTACAAATAGGAATAGGCGAAGAAAGAAGAAAATCAAATATGGGGGTGGAGAAGCAAGTGGTGAGGCCTGGAACCGGTCCCAAGCCAGTTCCCGGTCAGAACGTCACTGTTCATTGCATTGGTTATAGGAAAAATGGTGACCTTTCTCAAAAGTTTTGGAGCACAAAGGATCGAGGGCAGAATCCTTTCACTTTCAAAATCGGGCAAGTTTCTGTTATCAAATGATGGGATAAAGGTGTGATTGGTATGCAAGTTGGTGAAGTTGCTTGTCTCCGGTGCACTCCTGATTATACTTATGGTGCTGGTGGTTTTCTTGCTTGGGGAATACAGACCTTCGATTTAATGGGTCAATGGGACTTAAGTGAAAGCTCTTGTGCTTCCAACATCAATTGGTCATTAGGTTTCAAGCAATGGGACCCTGGTGGAAATTTCTTTCAGCTGCTACAAGACCCTTACCCAAACCTTCACCTTGAGAACAAGTTCCTATCAGAATTGCAACCATTGCCATCCTTTCTAGCTGAAAATTGGGAATTGAAAGTGCAGCCAGCTAATGACATAGACCACCGGAAGAATGAAGAAGGAGAAATAAAGGTTTTGATTAAAGGGCAAGATCTACCTGATTTTGAAAGTTCTTGGGAACTAATGACCTTTATCCAAGAGAATTTTCCTGAATTTCACCTTGAGGACAAAGTGAGTCTTGGGGGGGAAGTGTTGATAGGAACCCAAGAAAAAATGGGCAACAACTAAGGTTTATTCTAGAAGGAAATGTTTGGGCCTTGAAAATGAGAAAAAAAACAGGGCCTTAATTGTAACTAACTTGCTGAGCTGGCAGGGAGTAGTGGGGTGAGGATTCTGTTGAGGATTTTGTTAAGAGAAATAGTATATCTTATGGGTTAGTTAGTATACGGGAGGTAGGCTGGAATTGGCTTGGACTTAGGAGAGAATTTAGCACTCTCTAATTTGCTCATCCTTGTTTCTGTTTTTTTTCTGCATTCCTAAAAGTTGTAACAACATTACTGGACTGATATCACCTTGATATCATCCAGAGAGTAATCAATATACCTGTGTTTCTATTCCATTTTCTATTCTTCATTTTATGGTACCTATCATAGACTTTATCTCCTTATATCACATGTCCTCTAACAACCTTTCAAAGTTCTTAAAAAATTTTAGCACATTAAAGGTAGCCTGACTCCCAAGCATTAAGGAAGTCATCCTCATACTCAAAGTCATAAATCTAGCTTCTCAACTCTCTAGCAAAAGAATCTGATTTTTTTAGGTCATGATTAACATTTTGAAGTGTATTTTGGAATAAATGCCACATGCATAAACAATGATATGATTTAGGAAAAACCTCTGCAATTGCTTTTGCCATTGCAGCATCTTGATCTGTAAGAATTGTCTTCAGTTTCTTTCCACACATAGCCTTAAGAAAAGTCTTAAACAACCAATCAAATGATTTAGCATTTTCATCATATAATAATGTAGCACCAAATAACATAGTTTCTCGATGATGGTTGAATCTAATGAAGGGAGCAAATGGTCGTAAATTCTTATTGGTGCGATAAGTGGTATCAAAACATACCAAATCTCCAAAATAAGCATAATCTAAAATTGTTTTAGCATCCACCCAAAAAATGTTTGTTATTTGATGATCAACATCAAGTTGAATTTCATAAAAGAATGATGGATTCTCTATTTGCTTTGATTTAAAATAATGAAGTAGAGTGTCTGCCTCACCTTCTTCCATTTCTTTCATCCTCTTAGAATTCAAATAATTGCTAATATCTTTAGCAGTACAACCAATATTCTCTCTCCTTCCAACCCATCAACTTATAAACTCAAAAACTAATTTTTGTCGTATGCTAGAACGATTCACCAATTCGACTTGGGGAGCTTGAGCATCAGAAATACTCCTTTGTGATGGTAATTTATGCTTACTCCATGGGGTTGCAAGCTTATGATTATGTTCTTTTACAAAAGATGTAACAATATATTTTCCATTTGATTGTCAACCAATGGCCATTTGTGCTAAACATTCAGTTCTGATATCTTTGCAGGTCATTTTCCCTTCATAATCTTTGTTCTTTTTGAAGCCTTTTTTAAAACAAACAAATCTTTAAGATATCACAGTCTCCTGATCTAACTTGCTTTTATTCCTCCAGTCTTTTCTAATGCCAAAACCAATGAAGCCAGTATGCATATTATAAAACATATCAGCATGATCTTCTGTCTCAAACCCCATGCCAACGTATGAGATTAAATCTTTCTCAGTCACTTCATGTTCAATGTTATCCATCAATTTCACTAGAAGAAAGAAAATATATTAAATATTAATATGTTTAATACTTATATTCTTGAGTCAATATTCTATAAACAAAGCAATTAACAAGTAAATAATACTAAAAAAGTTGGACATTCTAGTGAAATCTATATAAAAAAAATTTCATATTAAACAACAACCCCACAAAAAACAAGGTCACTAAGACATTCTATCAAACACTTAGAATGCAAAAAGTAAGGTAGCTAAAACAAGGCTTCTTGATTTCAGTTCTTGTAGAATAGAAAAACACAGCCTAAAATTAATAGAAGCAAAATCTTACCATTGTAGTCCAAACCGATAGGAACACCATTATCAATCTTTGGTCCATTAGCATCAAGGGTAGGAGCTTCACAAAAGGGATGAGCAGTGACCACTTGAGTACGTTGATTGCTAAGCTCGATTATGCTAGCCATTGGAGGAACAATTCCGGATGGTGACAGAGATGCCATAGAGGTGGAGAAACCAGTGATTGGACATGAGAAAAAGAACAGTGATGCCAGAGGTGAGGTTGCTGGATTTGGGGCATAGGTGCAATAGAGGAGAGGCGTGGGGGAAAAGGAGTGTGTGGGAGAGGAAGAAAATAAGAGAAAATTTTGAGGAAGCAAGTGTGCAGCGATTGGAGAAGAGCGTGGAAGAAAGAGGTGTGGGAGAAAGTACGTAAGTTAAGAAAAAAATTAGGAAAAAGGTAGTCTTACACTCTTTCTTAGGGGTGTATTACTATTTATACTCTTTTTAAGAGATGTGATTGAGTGAGAGAAAGTGATAAAAAAATATGTATAATAAATAATATTAGATAGAGTGTGAAAATGAGTGTATGCACTGTTTGATGTAAGAATATAAGAGTTAAAAAAATTAATGGTATGTCATATAATTAGATAGTAATAATGTAAAAATATTAATTTATATATCATATATATATATATATATATATATATATATATATATATATATATATATATATATATATATATCTGAGAATAACATTAAAAATACCTATAGTGCTTTATCTAAATTTTCTCCAAGTGATTTACTCAGTTACGTGAGGGGCGACTGTAGACTGAGTCCATTAAAAAGAACATCGTTGGGCCACGAATTGTTCCATCACGCCCATATTAATTGTTATGTTGTGTTCTTGCCTATGCCCTACATGATCTACATAGGTTGGTTCCGTCCAGTTTCTAAATTAAAACAAAACTGGTGAAATATATTTAATCCAACTATGGGCCTTGTACTGACCAAGAAAAAACTATAGGCCTTGTAGCTGGCCTTTTTTTAATTTATGTTTTGTTGGAGAAATTTTTAAGTAGATATTGTTCTAAAGTGAATTCAGAAGGTGCCTGAGATAGACACGTATATGGTGGTTTTCTCCTTGCGCAGCTGCTTCCAAGCGTATTGAACCAGGGGGGTGCGTACCTGCAAGGGGACTACAACACTCAAGTCAGGCAGTGCACAAGTAAAGTTTTTGTAATGAAATAACAGATACCTCATTAGGTTAACTTGGCCTGGTATATATAGAGTATGACTGGAATCCTCATGTAATCCGTATAGGACAAATGTACATTAGGATCATACCTTGACAAAGGTATCAACTCACGTTCGTTGAGGTTCGTCTCTGACCTATCAGGGCTATCCCCTTAGTGGTCAATCCTTATCGCAGGCAATTATGGTCCCCATATTTGGGGTTGTGATCGACAGTTGTGAGAATCTGCATGGGTCCGACAATCGTTATAGTCCGATATCGTGGTCTGAGGTTGTAAGGCCTAGGCCGAGGTGTTGATGGCGGAGTCCGGTAGTTCGTGTGTCGGGTCGATCCTTCCGGATGGGATCCCGGACCATAGTCTAGAACAGTTGCCCCTAGCTTAATGCTTAGACAAGACCTAAGTGTCAAGGTATAGGATCATTAGGCTCGCAACTAACTACGCCCTAACTTTGAAGCCAGGTTTCATGGTGTCTCATATTGAGGTCGAGGTCCATTATTGAGTACGAGGTACCTCCGAGGTCGGGGTGTGGTTAGAGACCGCGATGGGTCCTTGTCTGCACCGCCATTCTTTATTCCGAGGTTTACCTCCTGTTGCCCCCAAGTGTGGTTCATGGGGTCTTTTAACTTGCAGCAACATCCTTTGTTGGTCTTGAATTCTTTGGAAATCATTGCTTCGATTTCCTCGAGAATTAAGGAGCCTTTAATGGGGAACGTCAGCTTCGCGCAGTTTCCAACCATCCGCTGCTCTTGTAACCAATGGGAACGGGAGAACATTAAACACATATTTTATGGTTTGACAGGCTCTTTCTTCCTAGGAATCAATCGGAGCGTTCCATTCTTTTTATAAATAAAGGATGTTTACGTTTGACTTTGGCATTCCCTTTTTCCTTTCTGTGTCTCCATTTGGAAGTGACTTCTTTAAAAGAAATGGTTCTTTCTTTCCTTGTGCATTTCTGGAGAGTTTTGCCTCTTGCGGGAGTTTTCTTCTTGTTCTTCCCCAAATTTTTGAAACTTTGTCAAGGTCTTCGTAAATGGTTCTCTAATAGATATCTCACTTTCTCAGCGTATTAACGACAGATGTCTCACTTTCCCAGCGTACGAGGGTGTATTTGATCTACGCTCTGTCGTTGGGGAGGCTTATGATATCTGTCATGTTGGACAGAGGCAATTGGAGAAATAGAGCTTAAAGTGGCTCTCCTTGCCAGCAAATCCTCAAAGAGTATTTGTATATGCAGGAGGAACTATTGAGACTGCTCTGTGATTTGGAGTGGCTTGGGGTGATCATGGTTCTAGTGGAACGATCTTCCCAATGAACAACTGTGCCCCGTCCAACAAAGGGAAGTGCACCTCGGACTCTACTATCCTGGTGAAGGAGACAGTGAAGAAGAATGTGGCAGAGCCCCGGAGTTCGGTAGCAGTGTTCTATTCTAGGTTGCAAAGCCAATCCACTTTTTCAAAAGGCCGCTTCACGGGGAGGAGACCAGTGCTGGTTCTGAAGGAAATGTGGATGTGATATAGCTGAGGATGCTAGTGGCGGTGATGTTCTCATCTTTCTCTGGGTTGCTCTTTGTTTATAAATTTCATGTCTCAAATGTTTTCACTTCCCTCTTTTTGAATTCTGACGATGTATGGAATGAGAAATTAATAAAATTTTTCTTTTGCTTTAAATCTTGTTCTTCTATTTTTCTCTTTTTTTCAAATCGTGGTATTTATATTATACCGGGGTGAGTCCAATGCTCACCTTGACGACGTGATATGTTAAGTTACCCCCAACTTGGTACTTAGTCGAGACTGGCAAAGTGCCAAGTTTAAATACTTGGATCCGGGGTCTTTGTACCTTAGTGAAACTTTTCTGGGGTAGTCAATCTTCCGAGGTCTGAATAAGTTTTCCGAGCTCTTAGTCTGCTAGGTAAATGTCATCTCGACTGTCATAACGGCTACGTGGGCCACATGGCGCGCTCAGGTTGAGTGGACGTGTATAGTACTTCGCGCGTCATGATGAATATCTTTTCAAATCCGAAATACTCGGACGGAATTACCTCATAACCGTAACCCCCTTTTTGTTGCATTTCACTATTTTTCATTAAAAAGTGGTAGCCTAAGGAGATTTCTGACGAACTTTGCGGCGGCGCAAAGTGGTTATGAAATTTTTGGACTTCCGAAAGCTTAATTTCTTCCGTCTACTTTTATTTTCTTCAGGGTATTTCCTTTCTCTTGACTTTGATTTTGTTTATTTTTGTTTCATGAATGGTTGCGCACCCTTTTTGATGGTGTATGTTTCCCTTTCTTTACTGCGAACAAGGGTGGGGGAAAACTGTTTCCCCCGTCTTCTAATGGCGTTGCCCTACGGAGCACCTTCTCCATCGCACTGCATGCGGCAGAGGTGTCCTTCCAAGGCTTTAACCTTGGTGGGTGCGGAGGCCAGTGCATGGGTGCATTCGCTCTTCTCTATTTGCCCATTGCCATGTTTGGATCTTTAAACTTGACTGGTTCTGACCCTACGCCTCTGTGTGTCTTCCAGGAATTCAAATAGCCAGAAAGAGAGCGCTTGCTCTTGAAGCACTTGCCCCGGTTCCAGAAGCTCGCGAACTGGAGAATTAAGAGACTAAGGAGGAGGCGATTCGTATTCGTCGAGGTCCGAGGTTACCTTACACCTAGGTCGCGGATGATGCCTTCGATAGGATCTCCCGCTATAAGTCTGGGGCGGAGTTGGACAAGCTAAAGGATTACCTGGAGCTTACCGAGGGGGGTGAAAGGGATACTGAATTCCTGATCATGTCCCCGGGGAGAGAACGGGTGTGTTCGACCCGTCAAGCAGGGGAACACTTCATGTTTCTCTACGAAGACTTCTTTACGAGGTTTGGGCTTTGCCTCCCCTTCAACGACTTCCACATTACCGTCCTTCGGACTCTTCATGCTGCCCCTAGTCAAATCCACCTCAATGGTTTGGTAAATATCCTAGCTTTCGAGAGAATATGCCAGTTGGTGGGGTTGCAATGTTCAGATAGGGCATTTTTTTACTTCCACACGAGGTATTCTGTTCACAGTACCTGCGCTCGTTAATAATCCTGGCTGTCGGTACGATCACGACAAGGAAGAACAGTCTTCTTTCCATACTTGGAAAGTTATAAGGACTTTAAAGAAAAGTTCTTTAAATTGATGGTGGTCGACGGTACTCATCCCTTCTGGTTGGGGAGCGACGGGGTGCCAACATTTAGCCTATACTAGAATCCGGCTACGTGGAGCATCCCTCCTCAATCATTCGAGAGGGAAGTAGGTCACCTGAATGACGAAGAGATTGGGTGTGTCAATTTCTTTGAAATGTGGGTTATTGAGGTTAGCAAGATCCAGCCTAAAGACATATTAGATACTCCTGACGATGAGGAGCTTTGGGCCGTGCAAGGTAGTATAGGCCATTGTTTGTACTTATTTTATTTTTCTTTACCATTATATGACTCTAATTGCCTATGTTGATTTTTCAGAAAGCTTGGTCGAGATGTCTCAAGATGGGAACGCGTTGGCAATCCTTGAATCCTTGAAGGCCAGAAGTGAACCGGGGCCATCAGACCTCATCGCTGATGTTGTGCTAGTCTTATCACCCCGTCCGACCGAGGTCCCGACCACGGAGAGGGAACCGATCCACGTGGAGGATTCCTCCCCCCCCGTGCTTGTGAGGCGTAAAAGAAAAGTAGCCGGTGAGGGTCAGTCAGACGATCGGGGTAAGAGGGCCGCGGTTGAATAAGACACTGGACCAATCAACACCGGACCAATCAATCTATACCGTGAGGATTCGGATCCCCGAGAGTTCATCGACTTCCAGCTCCTCCTAGATGAAGAAGTTGAAGCTTATCTAGCCTTGCGTGGCAAGAAGGATACCTTCTCCTAGAGCGGGGTGAAAACTAAGCTCTTAGAGCAAAGGAAGCCGCTGTAAAGGCCAAAAACGATGCTGAAGCCCGGGCCTGAGAGTTGAAAAGTGAAGTGGCCGCCTTGAAGGATGTAGTAAAGGAAAATGAGGCCAACTTGACGGAGGTCAAAAGGTTTGTGGCCGGACTGAAAGTTGAGAATAAAGGTTTTCAGGCTGAGAACAAACGACTTGATGCCCAAGTTACTTCATTGCGAGGTGATGTTGGGCAACTTATTACCTGATAATCTGCTAGATTATCTGTTTTTCCAAAGCCTTTTGAGGGGATTTCACCGCTTAAGCCCAACTTTTGACGTTGTTTTGACCTTAAAAAAGTTTTGTTTTGTCTTTTAGTTAATTTATGTTAGTTTGTTAGATTTAGTTCATTTTGATTAGAATTATTAGTGCTTTAACTCATTATATCGTTGTTTTGATTGCGGGCACCAAGAGAAATATGATGAAGCTCAATGTGGCGAAGAAAAGCACTCAAGAAGAGAGGACTTAAAGCCTCCAAGGAAGATCAAGAACAAGTCTGCTGAGCCCCTAGCGCCCAGGCGCTAGAAGGAGCGCCTAAGCGCCCTTAAGCTTCAAAGGAGACACGTTGGATGTTGAGCGCCTAGGCGCTCAAATTGAAGCGCCTAGGCGCTCACGCTCATGACAACAAATGCGTTACGGACATATAGCGCCCGGGCGCTCTCCACGAAGCGCCTAGGCGCCCATACCGAGTTTAAATTCATATTTTCTCGACCTAAATGTGGTGTCTGCGTGGAGAGAAGAGAGGGGAGCCGTTTTGGAGCAGAGAAACACCCTATCTTGGGAGCTCTACGGTGGATTTGAAGAGAAGAAGAGTGGGAGCTCAGATTTTCTTCAATCTTCCATGGAGTTTTGCATCTTCTTCCCTATTGTTCTAGTTTTCACATTTATTTTCATGTCTAGCTAAACTCTCCCTTGTTGGGATTAGGTGGATTTTGATGGATCTTGATTGTTATTGATGTTGGATTTAATTAACATAAGTTGCTATCTTTATTTTGAGTTTATGATCTCTTCTCTTAATGCTTTCTAAGGATTGATCCTCTTTGGAATGATTCTAGGGTTGTATGTTGAATGGAAATTTGATATATGATTTGTGTTATGAGATTATGAACCTTGCTTATCTCTAGGCTAGGAATAGTCATTGATTTGCTTGTTACCTCTTTGAATTCTAAACCGTAATGTTTGTTTTCTCTTAGATTCACCTAAGGAATTAGGGTTTTTAATTGGGAACAAAAGGGTCAATCGCTTAAGGAATTAGGGTTTGATTAAATTAGAGAATTCGGTAACAAAATATGAATAGTAGCTTGTATTAATTCCAATTGATATGCAACAAGTGAAATCAAATGAAGCTTGATCCCAACTCTTTCATTAATTGATTGTTTTTCATCTTGCATACCAAGTGTTTGATAAATTGCCAACTAGAAAAACCCAAAAATATTGTCATTGCTTTTGGTTCTTTTGATTTTGTTATTGTTATTGAAACTCATTTTAATTCAAATCTTGGTTTAGATAGTAGCTAACTTCGTGAATTGGTACTTGGCCATCGATCCCTGTGAACGATATCAGGTTTCTCACCGTTTTTATTACTTGACGATCCCAGTATACTTGCCGTGGTCACATCAAGTTTTTGGCGCAATTGGGATCGATTTTACCAATATCGGTAATATCGAAGGCAGCCACTAGTTTAAACATTTTTTTTTCTTTTCTCTTTCTTTTTATTCATTCATTGTAGTTTTTAATTTCTTTAGTTACTTATTTCATTGAGTTATTTTTGCTCTGATATTGTGTGTTAAGTGTATGCGAGGTACCATTCATCCAGACAACCTTCTTTTTGACTCTGAAATTGAAAAGACCGCAAGAGCTTTGAGAAAGCAAACCAGAGAACGGAGAAGGAATTTGGGTGGCATTCAACCAGTTGTTGAAGACATGGCAGACAATGGAGAGAATGTAGATCCTCCACCACCACAACCACCTGTTAGGACTCTCATGGATTATTCTATTCCTAACATGGATGGGTGTGGAGCGAGCATAACAAGACCTCCAGTTCAGGCAAATAATTTTGAGTTGAAGCCAGCTCTACTCCATTTGGTGCAGAACAATCAGTTTGGAGGATTTGACAATGAAGACCCACATGCACATATAGCGGGTTTCTTGCAAATTTGTGATACGGTGAAGCTCAATGGGGTGAGTGAAGATGCTATTCGTCTGAGATTGTTTCCTTTCTCTGTGAGGATGAGCTAAGAGCTGGTTGGACTCATTGGCAAGAGGAAGCATAACTACTTGGGCAATTTTAGTTCAGAAATTTTTGACAAGGTATTTTCCTCCATCCAAGGCTGCAAAGTTGCGAAGTGAAATCACATCATTCAGGCAGTTTGATGGGGAGTCTCTTAGTGAAGCGTGGGAGAGATACAATGAAATATTGAGGAAATGCCCACACCATTGTTTTGATTTCTGGATCCAAGTGCAAAGCTTCTATAATGGCATGTTGCCTCAGACTAGAGCCATGGTTGATGCTGCAGCAGGTGGGGCATTGAATTATAAGACCCCAGAAGAAGCTTGGGAGTTATTTGAAATAATGGCCAATAATGACTACCAGAGGGCTGGAGAAAGAGCTGTAATGAAGAGAGGGTACTTGGAGATCGATTCTATGAATGCACTGTTGGCTCAAAACAAAATTTTGACTCAACAGCTTGAGAATCTCACAAAGAAGGTCAATACTCTTAGTGTGAATGCGGTGCGCAATGCTCCTTTGGCCTGTGATTTCTGTGGAGGTGAACACGGGAGTGTGGATTGTCCAGGAAACATGTTTGGACCTCCAGCTCAAGAGCAAGTGAACTTCATGAGCAACCCTCCAAGGCAGCGAGAATAATCCTTACTCCAACACTTACAATCCAGGGGTGGAGGAATCACCCAAATTTTTCATGGAGTAATCAAGAGAATCAAGCTCAACCAAGACAAAGCATTTGGGATATCAAGGACACCCTCAACAGTCATCATATCAAGGTCCTTCATCTTCCCAACCTCAATCTAATGAGAAGAAGGCTTCTTGGGAGTTAGCCTTAGAGAAGTTGGCTACACAAACCTCGAACTTTTGTCAAAACAACTACCGATTTTATGGAGGAAACAAGAGCGGGGTTTAGAAATCAGGATGCTTCAATCCGCAATCTGGAAACTCAGGTGGGCCAGCTTGCAAAACAGATTTCGGAAAGGCCTCCAGGTTCATTACCAAGTGACACAGTCCCGAATCCTAGAGGAAATGAGCATGTTTTAGCTATAACAACTAGGAGTGGGAAGGTACTTGAGCCTCAACCAAGGGAGGAGAAAACCAATGAAGAAGTGCCAAACAAGCAAGTTGAAGTAACTCACGGTGGTTTGTCTAATGACTCTAATGAAAAGGAGTCACAAAAGGAACAAGCAGTGAAGATGCCACCGCCAACTATCAAAGTGCCATTTCCCAAAGACTCAAAAAAGGAACAAGATAAAAACAGTTTGGAAAGTTTCTAGAAGTGTTTAAGAAGCTACAGATTAACATTCCTTTTCTTTGAGGCACTTGAGCGAGATGCCATCTTATGCCCGATTTATGAAGGAGTTCTTTGTCAAAGAAAAGGAAGTGAAGGAAGATGAGATTGTGGCACTTACAGAAGAGTGCAGTGCTATAATTCAGAGGAAACTACCACCTAAATTGAAAGATCCAGGTAGTTTCTCCATTCCTTGCACCATTGGTAAGCTGAACATTGAGAAGGCTCTTTGTGATCTTGGGGCGAGTGTTAATCTCATGCCGCTATCTATCATGCACAAACTTGGGATTGGAGAGGTTAAGCCTACTATGATCTCCCTTCAATTAGCAGATCGATCTGTCAGGCATCCATATGGTATTGTGGAAGACGTGCTAGTGAAGGTTGACAAATTCTTCTTTCCAAGAGATTTTGTGGTCTTAGACATGGAAGAGGATACTGATATCCCTCTGATTCTAGGAAGACCATTCCTAGCAACTTCAGGAGCATTGATTGATGTGCCAAGAGGTGAACTGATTTTGAGGGTGGATGGAGACCAGGTGACCATCAATGTCTTTGATAAATCTGCACTAACATCAGATCTCTATGCCCCCGTCAATTGCATCCAAGGTAAAGCTCAAAAGGAGTTAGCTGGGCTGAAATCTGCTGAAAAATTGAGACCTCCATGGCCTGACGAAATCTCACATGCTAAGGTTTATTCAGAACTCCCAGGTTCAAGTCAAGTTCCAAATGCCTTTGGAGGGGATTGCAAGGTCAGTGACCAAGTATGGAGGCAAAGATCTGACAGAAGAAAAGTGTCATCCTACTTCTCCTGTTTCAAGCCACCTTGATGAGCTGAGAAGCAACGTCGAGCTAATGACGTTAAACAAGCGCTTCATGGGAGGCAACCCATGCTCAGGCTCTTCTATCTCTACTTTTTCATTTTAGTCATTTTTGTTTAATTTTTATTTGTTTAATGTGTCTCGTATGCATTTTACTTAATTTCTTAGTTTAGTTTTAACTTCTTGTTAATTTGAGTTTATTGCCTTTGTGAGTCAAGCCAATGTTGAACTGTTTGGAGTTTACTTTTGTGGGTTCCCATGTTTGATAGTATCATTGTTATGTGAACCAACCATACATGCTTGCACTGTTAGGGAAACTTGAAAGCTTTATGGGCTTATTTCTGAGATTGTGGTACTTGAATGAGGATTATGACTTCCATGCATAAATCTTATAGCTTGTTGTTAATGTACTTGGTGATTTTTGTGATTGGATTTCATAATTCATCCGTGGGAGTTGTTTTGAGCCTTCAACATTTTTGCTCTGATGAGAGGTCACTGGTGAGTTTCTATTCTCCTAGCTTTGCTTGAATCTCATTTGCATGCCGTGATTTGCACAATGCATCGACATGATAAAGGCAGTTTTGTTGTTGAGCCAGATAGCCATATAGCCAACCAAATGATGTTTGTTTCCTTTGTGTTGCCCCTTTGAGCCTAATACACTGAATTCTTTGTTTGACCCATACAGCACGCCATAGCCAAAATAATGAATGTCTTATCCACCTGAAAAGGGTAATTGAGCATTGAATTTACTGAAGGTGTGGGTTAGCAATGTACTAAGTTTGGGGTGGCCATTGTTAAAAAAAAAAAAAAAAGTTGGCTTGTTGAATAGGAACCCCTTTGAGACCGATGGGTTACTGGGAAATACTTGACTCAATGATCAAGTACCCCTTTGAGACCATGTAGGTTACTGGGGAAATATAAAAGAAAAGGAGAATGTGAAAGGTATGAGATTTGTGAATTGAAGTTTTGTTAGAAGTACCAATGCTCACTTGCTCTCTAAGGTAGCAGTTTATATGTTCATTTTATCTACCTTATACTTTAGCACCAAAGCGACCTTGAATAAAGTCCTTTTGATGGTTGCATTTGTGAGTGGCGTGCATGCATGTTTGAGATGAAAAGCAAATCCAAGGAGGGTGAGCTTAATAAGTGATGACTGAGGGAAACACAAGCCCAAATACAAGAGTTTAAGTGGCCCAATTATTAGGTGTATCTTGATGCCGTGTTCATTAACTCTCAAGCTGTGATTGATCAGTGCATGGTTGTGATGTCCCTTATTTTTGACCCTTTGGGTTTCAGCTACACAGTTGAGAGTTCAGCTTTCAAGAATGCATATATGAATTGATTTGCTGTGACTTTGATGCTTTTGAGTTGTGGGACACTCTTGGTTTATTTTACTCAGTTCAAAGCATTGGTATTTGAGTTGTAGAGTTGTCTTTTCATTTAGCTTATTTCTTATTTTGTTTTGCTTGAGGACAAGCAAAGTTTTAAGTTTGGGGTGGTGATAATCTGCTAGATTATCTGTTTTTCCAAAGCCTTTTGAGGGGATTTCACCGCTTAAACCCAACTTTTGACGTTGTTTTGACCTTAAAAAAAGTTTTGTTTTGTCTTTTTAGTTAATTTATGTTAGTTTGTTAGATTTAGTTCATTTTGATTAGAATTATTAGTGCTTTAACTCATTTATCGTTGTTTTGATTGCAGGCACCAAGAGAAATATGATGAAGCTCAATGTGGCGAAGAAAAGCACTCAAGAAGAGAGGACTTAAAGCCTCCAAGGAAGATCAAGAGCAAGTCTGCTGAGCCCCTAGCGCCCAGGCGCTACAGAAGGAGCGCCTAAGCGCCCTTAAGCTTCAAAGGAGACACGCTGGATGTTGAGCGCCTAGGCGCTCAAATCGAAGCGCCTAGGCGCTCACGCTCATGACAGCAAATGCGTTCTGGACATATAGCGCCCAGGCGCTCCAGACGAAGCGCCTAGGCGCCCATACCAGAGTTTAAATTCATATTTTCTGACCTAAATGTGGTGTGCTGCGTGGAGAGAAGAGAGGGGAGCCGTTTTGGAGCAGAGAAACACCCTATCTTGGGAGCTCTACGGTGGATTTGAAGAGAAGAAGAGTGGGAGCTCAGATTTTCTTCAATCTTCCATGGAGTTTTGCATCTTCTTCCCTATTGTTCTAGTTTTCACATTTATTTTCATGTCTAGCTAAACTCTCCCTTGTTGGGATTAGGTGGATTTTGATGGATCTTGATTGTTATTGATGTTGGATTTAATTAACATAAGTTGCTATCTTTATTTTGAGTTTATGATCTCTTCTCTTAATGCTTTCTAAGGATTGATCCTCTTTGGAATGATTCTAGGGTTGTATGTTGAATGGAAATTTGATATATGATTTGTGTTATGAGATTATGAACCTTGCTTATCTCTAGGCTAGGAATAGTCATTGATTTGCTTGTTACCTCTTTGAATTCTAAACCGTAATGTTTGTTTTCTCTTAGATTCACCTAAGGAATTAGGGTTTTTAATTGGGAACAAAAGGGTCAATCGCCTAAGGAATTAGGGTTTGATTAAATTAGAGAATTCGGTAACAAAATATGAATAGTAGCTTGTATTAATTCCAATTGATATGCAACAAGTGAAATCAAATGAAGCTTGATCCCAACTCTTTCATTAATTGATTGTTTTTCATCTTGCATACCAAGTGTTTGATAAATTGCCAACTAGAAAAACCCAAAAATATTGTCATTGCTTTTGGTTCTTTTGATTTTGTTATTGTTATTGAAACTCATTTTAATTCAAATCTTGGTTTAGATAGTAGCTAACTTCGTGAATTGGTACTTGGCCATCGATCCCTGTGAACGATATCCGGTTTCTCACCGTTTTTATTACTTGACGATCCGGTATACTTGCCGTGGTCACATCATTACCATTTGCATCGATATCAAGGAGAAGTAGTTCCAAAATGCCATCAACTAAGTCCAGCTCTTCAATCCCGGGGTTGATCTGGTTTTGGATTCCTTGGACTCTGGGAAGGTAGTTCGAGATGGTCATCTTGTGCTTCCTCGTCTCGCTGTTGAGGGTCCAAGTGTTAAAGGCTCTTCCACCGTGGTTCGCGGTCCAGATCCTGCCGCAGAGTAATTCTGATTTTTATTCTTGCCTCCTGTGTGGGGTTTTGTTTTTGTATGGACAATAGTACTACTCTGATTTTCGGGGTTTTAATCAAATTGGTTTTGTTGCATCTCTTTGTCTATTTCGGGGTCCAACGTCCATCGTGTTATTTAGAACAATGGTTATAGACTTAGGAATTTGGCTAAAAAGAGTATACCGCAGTCCGGGTCCAACGCCCATTATCATTAAGTGCTTATAGTTCCCTTTCAGGATTAAGCATGATAAGAAATTAGAAACCTTGACTTATGATCCGATGTCTAAAGTGGATTGGCATTTCGGATCCGTGCCTAAGGTAAGAAACCTTGTCTGGGGTCCATTAACATTTGGTTTGGTATTCAGGATGTCGCGTGACTTTGGTTTAAAAGACTGGTCCTTGCCGGGGTCTTTCGTGCTTATGGTTTAGTGCGAGAATTTTCCTAAGACAAGATTTTTCTACTGTACGACCTATCTAGCACAAGACAACTCATGGTTGGTACTATGACATCTTGGGATGTCGTAGTAGCTTTTGGGGGCCTTTGAAAATTTCAGTAGAAAATGTAAACAATCCGTGACATTTTGTTTGATTGAATATTTTGAAGGACTAAGGTCAGTATGACAATTAGGACAGATCAAACATAAAGTAAACTAGGAGACTAGGCCTTAGAAGGCACTTAGCTATAGTTCTTTTTAAGTTTGTCTGTGTTCTAAAAATTCTTCATCGTTTTGCCTGTCAATGTCTCCAGAGTATAAGCTCATTTGCCTGTACTGATCACGATGCGGTAAGGGCCTTCCCAGTTAAAGGCTAGTTTCCCTTGGGGAGGCATTCTTTCCGCCGATGTCAGCTCTGTGGAGTACTAGGTCGCCTTTCTGGAACTTCCTAGGAATAACCTTTACGTTGTACTGGGCTACCGTTATTTACTTGATTGTGGCATCACGTATGTGTGCGACGCGCCTTCTTTCTTCCTACAGATCCAAGTCTTCCCTGATCAGTCCGGGGTTGCTATCAGGTGAAAAATTCTAGAGACGCCAGCTTGGTTCCTCTATATCCACCGAGATCATTGCTTCACATCCATAGGTTAGCTTGAACGGAATTTCACCCGTTGTAGAGTGAGTGATAACTCTTAGAAATAAGAGTTATTACCATTCTATTTGCTTAATCATTGTTCTTGTTTTGATCAATTTTTGGAGAAGAACTTCAAGTTTTGTTTGATTTAGTAAATATCTTTGTTAATCTGAGTAATTGTGAAATGCTATAAATTCTGATCTGTTATTGCTGAGGGTTTGATTTATTTACGAAGAAAGGTGTTATAAAGGTGTAATTCTTGAAGGTGTTGCTCGGGATGCTTTGGAATCTTTCTGACTTTGGGGAACGAGTCACTATAAGATAAAATCATTTCCAGTTTCACTCTTGCCCACTAGAAGACAAAATACCTGCTGTGCTGCGCTTAAAAGGAAGAAAGAGAATACAATGCAGCAGCTGTGTGTACTTGGGAATTGGGCCAAGGAATATTTTAGTATTTGAATTTGTAAAAGCCCAAAAAGTGAGGCATGAGAGAGAGTGTAACCCTATTTTGGGAGCTAGTACAAATAGTGAGTGTGACCTTGCCTTTAGGGGGGAGAGCTTTTTGGTACTGTGCAGAGCCGTCAGCTCCTGGTTTTGTCTGTAATTCCAGTTTTTACGCATTATGTCTTATTTTTCCATTTTCTTTGATTACCTTATTTCTAAGCTCATTATGAGCTAAATTTTCTTAGTTAGGATTTTATGAATTTGTAATTGTACTGAAGGGTAATCCAATGTTATGGATGTTATTCATTTTCTTCTTTTCTGCTTAAATGTTTAATTTCGGTTTAGCTTGATCAACTAATCTGAAATATCAACTAATTTCGTTTGGAAAAACCAAGTTAGTGGATTTGATTAGAAGATAGAAGAGATAGAACAGTTAATTGGAAAATTAATTGTGTTGAATGAGCTAGAATAGCCTTCAAGTCTTTAAGTAATTTGGACGTGCGTCTTCTCGATAACTGAGGGAAATTAATTGAACTTAGGAATAAGAAGCTTTTAATAAACTCAGTTTTTAATGCTAGAAAGCAAATTTCATTTCCTGGACTAAATGTTGTAGCATCCTGAAGCATACGTTACCCTGAAGTAAAGAATTACAAAGGATTAAAATCCTAACTGTTCCCATTTCTGATTTAAAACACTTCATTTATTGTTTTCATTAATTTCTTGCATTTATTATTGTCTGCTTTGATATCTTATTTCTCCATTTACTTTACATGTTTAAAAAGTTATCTTTAATTTCTTGCATTTAAATAGAAGAAGTTAACTTTAGAATTGGTATTTAATACAATTTAAATCCTTATGGGAACGATCTTGACTTATACTTTATTACTTGTTGACTGTGTACACTTGCACATTTTAAAAATATAACCGACAAGTTTTTGGCGCCGTTGCCGGGGATTGACAATGGTGTTGAATATTTAAATTCTTTTGTTAATTTAATTTATTTTGTTACTTCTAAAAGTTTGGTGTCTTGTGTTCAAGAATGTGTCGTATTGCAATCAGTATAAGTAGAGGTGAACCCGAGTTTCAAATTGACTTGGAGATAGAGAAAACACTAAGAGGATAAGGAAGAGAACCAAAGAACAACGTGCTCAAATCCAACATTCTGAGTTAAGCCTCATGGCTGATCTTTTCTTAAATGATGAGGAGCAACCCAGTATGATCGACAGAGCAAATGACAGAGAAAGGTCTATCAGGGATTATGCAGTCTTTGATCCCCAAACGATGAATACTGGGATAGTGAGGCCAGAAATAACCACCCTGAGTTTGAATTCAAGCCTATGATGTTTCAAATGCTTCAAACGGTTGGGCAATTCAGTGGTGCTCCTACTGAAGATCCTCACTTGCATTTAAGACAATTTCTTGAAGTGGCTAGCAATTTTAAAATCCCTGGAGTAAGTGATGATGCATTCAAATTGAGACTCTTTCCTTATTCATTGAGAGACAGAGCAAAGACTTGGTTGAACTCTTTGGAACCCAATTCAATTACTACTTGGAATGAACTAATTTGAAAGGTTCGACAAAATATTTTTCTCCCACTAAAAATGCCGAGAATGAGGAATGATATTACTTCCTTCAGGCGAGAATGAAGATGAATCACTGTATGAAGCTTGGGAGAGGTTTAAAGATCTGTTAAGAAGGTGCCCTCATCATGGCATTCCTGTGTGCATTCAAATGGAAACATTTTACAATGGATTATTACCACCTTCAAGGTTAATGTTGGATGCCTCTTCTGGAGGAGCTCTTTTGAATAAGTCTTATAATGAAGCTTATGAGTTAATTGAGGCATAGCTGCCAATAGTTATCGATGGCCAACCAGCAGAGCAAATTCTTCTAAAGGTGGGGCTGGTGTTTATGAAGTAAAGGAGAGACTGCTATATACGCTCGACTTCTTCGCCATTACCAACATACTTGAAAAACTTAAGCTCGGCTAACACTAGTAAGGAACCTGTCATGGTTGAACCTACTATAGCTCCAGTAAATTCAAGAGCATGTGTTTTCTCGTGGAGGAAGGCATCGTTTGAAGAATGCCCCGACAATCCAAAGGTCGTCGATGAATTATGTGGGAAATAGAGGGAATAATTCTTTTTCCAATATTTATAATCCTGGCTGGAAGCAACATCCTAATTTCAGCTACAGTAATCACTCCAACACTCTGAATCCTCCTTCTGGTTATGCATCTCTACATTACCAACAACAACAACAAAACATTCAGCAGTTGGAACCATGCTCCCGCAAAGGAGCCATCATTGGAGGCTATGTTGAAAGCTTTCATGGTGAAACTAAAGCTCAAATCCAGAATCAAGGAGTCTTGTAAGGAACTTGGAGAACCAAGTAGGTCAGTTGGCCACTGCATTAGCTAGCAGACCTGCTGGTACTTTGCCTGCTTCCACAGAGTCTCCATCATCTTCAGATGATAAAGGGAAGGAACACGTTAAAGCTGTAACCCTGAGGAGTGGTAAAGTGCTACAGGATGCTACAGCATCTAACCAGCAGAGAACAAAGGTAACTGAACCAGCTGAAACTGAGGAACCTAAACATGAATCAGTACCACGGCCTGAAGATACAGAGCAAGTCATTCCTAAGTGGACTGAACCCAAGATGGTTCCAGAGAGACCACCTCCTCCATTTCCACAGAGGTTGAAGAAGGCAGCTCAAGAGAAGCAATTTAATAAGTTTTTGGATATTCAAGCAACTGCATATTAATATACCTTTAGTTGAAGCTCTACAGCAGATGCCCAACTACACAAAATTTATGAAGGATGTTCTTACTAAAAGGAAGAGATTAGGAGAATTTGAAAAGTGGCAATGACAAAGGAGAGCAAACCAAGCTGCAGAACAAGGTTCCTCGAGAAAATGAAGGACCCGAGGCGGTTTACTATCCCTTGTTCTATAGGAAATACTTATTGTGGAAAAGCCTTATGTGACCTTGGAGCAAGTATTAATCTGATGCCTATGTCCATTTTCAAGCAACTGAACATTGGTGAAGCCAGGCCCACTGCTGTGACTTTGCAACTTGCTGATAGATCTATTGCTTATCCAGAAGGAAAGATCGAGGATGTCCTAATCAAAGTGGACAAGTTTGTATTTCCAGTGGATTTCATTATTCTAGATTTTGAGGCTGACAAGGAAATTCCAATTATCCTCGGAAGACCCTTCTTGGCAACTGGAAGAACATTGATAGATGTGCAGAAAGGAGAGCTTACTATGAGGGTGAATGATCAGCAAGTAACTTTCAATGTTTTTAATGCATTACAATATCCTGATGAAGATATGGAAAGTTGTTCTGTCATTACTGATATTAACGCTCTGGTGCAAGAGCAATTGATAGCATCAGGCCGAGACTTGGAGCATGAGGCTGAATTGAATAAAGAACCTGATTTTGCAGATGAACAGTTAAAGCAGCCAGTTGAAAGGAACTTGGCATACAGATCTTGGATTAGAAAATATGAATCCTTAGACATATCTGCAGACACTTTCACAGAGAATGTTCCCTCTGTTGAAAGACCTCCCACCCTTGAATTGAAGCAATTACCTTCTCATTTGAAGTATGTTTATCTTGGAGAAAAGGAAACTCTTCCTATCATCATCTCTTCCTTCTTAACTTCTGAGCAAGAAAGTAGTCTTATTTCACTTTTGAGGAAGCACAAAAAGGCTATTGGATGGCAAATGGTGACATTAAAGGAATCATCCTAGTCTTTGTATGCACGAGTGCAATTAGAGAAAGATACTAAGAACGATATTGAAGGGCCGAGAAGATTGAACCCAATTATGAAAGAGGTGGTAAAAAGGAGATCATTAAATGGCTTGATGCAGAATCATCTACCCCATTTCGGATAAGTGCGTGGGTAAGTCCGGGCAAGTGCGTTCCAAAGAAAGGAGGAGTTTCGTAGTGAAAAATGAGAAGAATGAGTGATTCCCACAAGAACAATGAAGTTGGAGGATATGCATGGATTATAGAAAGTTGAACAAGGCCACAAGGAAGGACCATTTTCCACTACCTTTCCTTGATCAGATGCTTGACATGTTGTCTGGAAGAGAGTTTTATTGTTTTCTAGATGGCTATTCTGGTTATAATCAGATAGCAGTAGCACCTGAAGATCAGCAGAAGACTACGTTCACTTGTCCTTATGGTACATTTGCTTTCAGACGAATGCCTTTTGGGCTCTGTAACGCTCCAGCAACCTTCCAGAGGTGCATGATGGCCATCTTCTCTGACTTTATTGAGAAAACTATGGAAATCTTCATGGATGATTTCTCAGTTTTTGGAGATTCATTCATAGGATGCTTGGACAACTTAGAAAAGGTGCTGGATAGATGTGAAGAAACCAATCTAGTGCTAAATTGGGAGAAGTGCCATTTCATGGTTAAGGAAGGTATTGTGCTAGGCCATAAGGTGTCAAGAAAAGGCTTAGAGGTGGACAAAGCTAAGGTTGAAGTGATTGAAAAACTCCCTCCACCCAATTCTGTTAAAGGCATCAGAAGTTTTCTAGGACACACAGGGTTTTATAGAAGGTTCATCAAGGACTTTTCTAAAATATCCAAGCCACTTTGCAAGCTGCTAGAGCATGATAGTACATTTCATTTCACAAGGAATGTTTATCAGCTTTTGAAACCCTGAAGAAGGCCCTGATCACTGCTCCCGTGATAGTAGCTCTAGATTGGGAGAAGCCATTTGAACTAATGTGTGACGCAAGTGAATTTGCAGTGGGAGCTGTGCTAGGTCAGAGGCATAATAAGATATTCCGTACTATCTATTATGCTAGCAAGACTCTCGTTGATGCTCAGATTAACTACACCACTACAGAAAAAGAATTGTTAGCAGTTGTATTTGCATTTGACAAGTTCCGAGCATATCTGGTGGGAGCTAAAGTAGTGGTGTACACTGATCATGCAGCCATCAAGTATCTCATTGACAAGAAGGATGCAAAGCCAAGACTTATCAGATGGGTGCTTTTGCTTCAAGAATTTGATTTGGAGATCAGAGATAAGAAGGGAATTGAAAATCGGAGTAGTGATCATCATCCCGTCCGTAATTGTTGAGAAAGGAGAATCCAAGCTTCAAGAAGAAATTAAAGAGAATTTTCCGATGAACATCTTTTTCGATTGAAAATGTTGCAAAGCACCTTGGTACGCAGACATAGTGAATTTCTGGTCGGTGGGATAATTCCGGTGGATATGAACTCTCAACGTAAAAGGAGGTTCATGCATCGGGTTAAACACTTCTCTTTGGGATGAACCTTTTTCAGTATAAAAGATGTCAAGACCAGATCATGAGAAGATGTGTTCTTTGAGGAGGAAGTGCAAGCTATCCTTAATGATTGCCGTCTTGCTCCTTATGGTGGTCACTTTGGAGGAAGAAGGCGGTTTGCAAAAGTCTTACAATCGGGATACTTTTGGCCCACTTTGTTCGAGAGATGCTCATGAGTTTGCCAAGTTTTGTGATAGATGCAGAGGGTAGGGAACATTTCCAACAGACAAGAAGTGCCACTCAACACCATTTTGGAGATTGAGTTGTTTGATGTATGGGGAATAGATTTTATGGGACCATTCCCTATATCTTATGGAAATGCCTACATCTTAGTTGCAGTAGACTATGTTTCTAAATGGGTAGAAGCAGTAGCATTGCCTTCCAATGATGCCAGGGTAGTTACCAAATTTTTGCACAAGAACATATTCACCAGATTTGGCACTCCTCGGGCTATAATCAGTGATGAAGGGACACATTTCTGTAACAAGCTGTTTGCTAATTTGCTTGCAAAATATGGAGTGAAACATAAAGTGGCTACTGCCTACCATCCTCAAACCAGTGGGCAAGCTGAAGTGTCCAACAGAGAGATCAAAAGAATCCTTGAAAAAATGGTGAATCCTTCTAGGAAGGATTGGTGTGCACTTAGATGATGCTCTGGGCCTACAGAACAACATTCAAGACTCCCATTGGCATGTCTCCTTACAGATTGGTTTATGGCAAGGCTTGTCATTTACCAATAGAGCTGAAACACAAGGCATTTCGGGCTATTAAGAAGTTGAATTTTGATGCACAAGCGGTGGTGAAGCACACGGTTACTGGTTGAATGAGCTTGAAGAGTTCAGGCTCGTTGCCTATGAAAATGCTTGAAATCTATAAGAGCAAGATAAAGGCATGGCATGATCAGAAAATCCAACCCAGGGAGTTAGTTGAAGGAATGCACGTGCTCTTGTTTAATTCCGATTAAAATTGTTCCCTGGGAAATTGAAATCAAGGTGGTCTGGACCATTTAAATTGGTCAAAATACACCCTCATGGAGCGTAGGATTTGCCGGAGAAAAGTTCGGAAGAGAGTTCAAGGTGAATGGACAAAGAGTGAAGCCATATTGGGGTGAGCGGTGGGCAAGAATGAGGGTCACCACTCATCTTTCGGATCCTTAATCAACGGTGTGAAGTCGGTGTCAAGACATAAAACCAAGCGCCTTGGGAGGCAAATTGACTTTATATCCTTTACTTTATCTTTTAAATTTCAGTTTAAATAATAGTTATTTTCAATAAAAATATATATATATATATATAAAAATGTTAATGAAAGAATAGTGTTTCTTTGTCCATGTGATTCTGATGAAGACAAGTTTTACCTTCTCGCATGTAAAATACATTAATACCTTGATTTAATCCTTTCTCACCACAATCCCTAGCTTAAAATGGACTTAGAAGAAGGACTTCTTTCAAAAGTCACCAATCAATTGGAGGAATTGGGTTACAAAGACCCTTGTCCAAGGAAGAGAGGGTGAGGTCTGAATTAGATTTCAACCTAAGTTTGGGGGTGAGTGAGGACCGAATGTGGTCTTTGTAGCACTCTACGGCATCAATCCCGTGAGTTTTGAGCTTCAAGCAGATTTTGTTCATCATGCATTCCATTCATGTGTTTTCTCTGCAGAGAACTTGACTTATTTCTGTGATTGATTGCATATTTCACTGTTGCACACAAATTGACTTGAGGCACTGTTCTTGTTTTAAATACTGAGACTTAAATGGCCAACCCTCAAGTATTACCCTTTGTGAACCCCTTTGAGCCTAAGACTTTTTTGTCGGTGATAAGCCACATTACAAGCTCAAACTCCCTGAAAAACAATGCACTACCCTGTTTAGGTGGAGTTTAGGACTGTGTCAAAGAGTTACCTAATTATAAGTCCTGACCACAATGGTTGAGGACAACCAGCAGTATAAGTTTGGGGGTGGGGTGCCTACGCAATAAAAAGGGAGGAATGAGCAAATTATCAAAGGATTTTCTATTTCTTCAGTTATTCAAAAAAAAAAGAGAAGAAAAGGAATTCCTCCCTTGTTACCATAAGTATGGGTAAATAAAATAAAAAAAAAATAAATTTTTTTTTTCTAAGTTTAGGGGTGGGTAATTGTTGACAAAAATCCTGAACTCCACCTAAGTTAGCTACTTCCCAAAAATTCCACACGAACCTTAGCCTCATTCTGACCCATTAAGGTCCTCTTCTTTGTGTGAAAATTGTGTATGTGCTTTTGATTGATAGAAATTTGTCAAGCATATGAGAGAGTTGCATGTGAATGATGATTGAGTGAAACATCAACACAGAACATAAAGTTGAGTGAATTGAGCGATATGACAAACCCAATAGTGTGTTAAGCCCCTGTTCTTAGGAAGATAATCTAGTAAGTCTTCACCCTAACATCCAAAGGATATTTGGAAAATGCACTTAAGACTCTGTTGAGAGGTGGTTTGGTTGGAGTTCCTTGCTAAAACTGAGCTGAGAGCTTAGGGAAATCACACACACACTATGGAAAGTGATTAAGACAATGGTATTTTGTGTTGAGCATAATCCTGAAAAATGCATCTGAGGATTGTCATGGATCTGGCTTATACTATTCTGGTTTTGTTTTGTTAATGCTTGTTGAATGTCATTACTTGAGGGCAAACAATGGTTCAAGTTTGGGGGTGTGATAACTCTTAGAAATAAGAGTTATTACTATTCTATTTGCTTAATTATTGTTCTTGTTTTGATCAATTTTTGGAGAAGAACTTCAAGTTTTGTTTGATTTAGTAAATATCTTTGTTAATCTGAGTAATTGTGAAATGTCTTTGTAAATTCGATCTGTTATTCTTTGAGGGTTTGATTTATTTCGAGCGAGGTTATAAAGGTGTAATTCTTGAAGGTGTTGCTCGGGATGCTTTGGAATTTCATGACTTTGGGGAGCGAGTCACTATAAGATAAAATCATTTCCAGCTCAGCTCTTGCCCACTAGAAGACAAAATACCTGCTGTGCTGCGCTTAAAAGGAAGAAAGAGAATACAATGCAGCAACTGTGTGTACTTGGGAATTGGGCCAAGGAATATTTTAGTATTTGAATTTGTAAAAGCCCAAAAAGTAAGGCATGAGAGAGAGTGTAACCCTATTTTGGGAGCTAGTACAAATAGTGAGTGTGACCTTGCCTTTAGGGAGGAGAGCTTTTTGGTACTGTGCAGAGCCGTCAGCTCCTGGTTTTGTCTGTAATTCCAGTTTTTACGCATTATGTCTTATTTTTCTATTTTCTTTGATTACCTTGTTTCTAAGCTCATTATGAGCTAAATTTTCTTAGTTAGGATTTTATGAATTTGTAATTGTACTGAAGGGTAATCCAATGTTATGGATGTTATTCATTTTCTTCTTTCCTGCTTAAATGTTTAATTTCGGTTTAGCTTGATCAACTAATCTGAAATATCAACTAATTTCGTTTGGAAAAACCAAGTTAGTGGATTTGATTAGAAGATAAAGATAGAACAGTTAATTGGAAAATTAATTGTGTTGAATGAGCTAGGAATAGCCTTCAAGTCTTTAAGTAGGTGGACGTGCTTCTCGATAAGCGAGGAAAATTAATTGAACTTAGGAATAAGAAGCTTTTAATGAACTCGTTTTTAATCTTTGGAAAGCAAATTTCATTTCCTGGACTAAATCTTTGTAGCATCCTGGAACGAAGCATACGTTACCCTGAAGTAAAGAATTACAAAGGATTAAAATCCTAACTGTTCCCATTTCTGATTTAAAACACTTCATTTATTGTTTTCATTAATTTCTTGCATTTATTATTTTCTGCTTTGATATCTTATTTCTCCATTTACTTTACATGTTTAAAAAGTTATCTTTAATTTCTTGCATTTAAATAGAAGAAGTTAACTCTAGAATTGGTATTTAATACAATTTAGATCCTCGTGGGAACGATCTTGACTTACACTTTATTACTTGTTGACTGTGTACACTTGCACATCTTAAAAATATAACCGACAGTGAGGAGTGGTTTGGTAGGCCCACAGGACGTGGTCTAACTACTCTGCCCAATTTCCTTTGGCTTCGTTCAGTCTTCTCTTTAACCCATTGATGATAACACAGTTTGCTGCCTCAGTTTGCCCGTTTGTACGAGGGTTTTCTATGGTACTGCAGTGATGTTTTATCTTCGACCTGTCGAGTAGTTCTTCGAACTCCTTGTCTTTGAACTGCGTTCCATTATCTGTCACGATTGATTCTGGGACCCCGAATCTGGTAATAATGTTGCGCTAAGTGAATTTTTGAATCCAGACTGAGGTGGTGGTGACCAAAGGCTTTGCTTCTATCCACTTGGTAAAGTAATTCACAGCTATAACCAAAAACTTCAGCTGCCCGGGCGCTTGAGGGAATGACCCCAAGATATCCATGCCCCAATAATAGAAAGGCCAGGGTATGGATGTTGTGGACAGTTCCTCTGGTGGGGGCGTGGTAGTGGTCAGAATGCCATTGGCATTTGTCGCATATTTGGACATACGCAAGGGAGTCTGCCTCTATTGTGGGACAGTAGTAGCTTGCCCTGAGCGCCTTCAATGCTAGAGCTTTACCCTCTAGATGGTGCATATAACTTCTTTCGTGAACTTCAGTCAGAACGTATTCGGCTTCTTTCGGTGTGAGGCATTTGAGGAGGGGTAAAGAAAATTCATATCAGTATAACTGTCCATTGAAGATGGTGTATATGACCACGACTTTCTTTAACTTAGAAGCTTCCTTTGAATCCTCGGAAAGGCTACTAATCTGTAAGTACTCCATCAGTGGCGTGATCCAGGTACGCTCTTGCCCATCGACCTGGAAGACAGCTATGTCGGCTACTGCTGGGTGCGAGATGGTCTCTTGGATTACCAATCGGTTGTTGCCCGGACTCTTGGTGCTAGCCAACTTGGATAAGAAGTCGGTCCTAGAGTTTTGCTCCCGGTGTATATGCTCCACTTTTACAAGCTGAAAGCTCGTGAGGAGTTCTTGTACTCTCGCCAAGTGTTTCTGCATGAGGGGCTCTTTGGCTTGATATTCACCTTGGATCTGGGAGGTCACGAGCTGGGATTCACTGCAAAGTCGAATCTTCATGGCCCCCAAGTCTATGGCCATTGCCAGACCGGCGATGCACGCTTCATACTCTGCCTGATTGTTCGAGGTAGGGAATTCGAACCTAAGGAAGTTCTCAACAGTCACCCCTTCAGAATTCTCCAAGATTACCCCGGCACCACTTCCCTTCGGGTTTGAGGATCCATCAACGAACACGGTCTAGGATATCTCCTCGGTATTGCAGTAGTCTGAAGTGAGTTCGGCCAGGAAGTCCGAGAGCGCATGTGCCTTAATTACTACTCTGGGTTCGTAGGCTATTCCGAACTCAGAAAATTCAATGGACCAGGCAATCATCCTCCCTGCTAAGTCCGGCTTATGCAGTATCTGTCAGATAGGTTGATCTGTCCTTACTACCAAGGGATGGCACTGGAAGTATTGCCTTAGTCTTCTGGCCGTGATGATGAGTGCAAAAGCAACCTTCTCTATCTTGTGATATCGGAGTTCGGGACCTTGCAATACCTTGCTCACAAAATAAACTAACTTTTGGCCTTCCGGTATTTCTCTGATGAGTACCGAACTCACAGCCTTCTTGTAGACGAAGAAGTACATGCAAAGTGTTTCTCTTGGCTCCAGCCTTGTAAGAATGGGAGGGGATGCCAGAATGTTCTTTAGAGATACGAAAGCGTCTTCACATTCTTGCGTCTACTCGAATCCTGTCCCTTTTTTCAATAGCTTGAAGAGGGGGAGGGATTTATGAGCAGCTTTGGCTAGGAATTTGGTGAAAGCTGCGATCCGTCCAGTGAACTGTTGTACTTCTTTCACGCTCTGGGGACTATGTATTTCGAGCACTGCTTTGCATTTGTCGGGGTTTACCTCAATACCGCGGTGAGTCAACATGAACCCTAAAAACTTGCCAGCTTGGACACCGAATACACATTTTTCTGGATTAAGTCTCATGCCGTGCTTTCTTAATTGTGCAAATACTTCCTTGAGGTCTGAGGTGTGCAACCCTATCGACGAGGTCTTGACTATCATATCGTCAATGTAGACCTCTAGCATTCTTCCCATCTGTTCGTCAAAGACCCTGTTCATCATTCTCTAGTAGGTCGCTCTGGTATTTTTTAACCCGAAAGGCATTACCTTGTAGCAATAACTCACCCTTTCAGTGATAAAGGCTGTTTTATCTTGGCCTCCGGGGTACATTAGAATCTGATTGTATTCGGAGTAAGCGTCCATGAAAGATAGTAGTCAGAATTCGGAGGAGTTGTCAACTAGCTTGTCAATATTTGGGAGGTGGTATGGATCTTTAGGACATGTCTTGTTCAGGTCGGTATAGTCCACACACATCCTCCATTTCCCATTTGACTTTTTTACCAGGATAATATTCGAATGCCAAGTGGTGTACGAGATCTCCCTGATGAAGTTGGCATTTAGTAATTCCTTGACTTGCTCCTCAATAGCCTGTTGCCTCTTGGGTCTAACTTTTCTTTTCTTCTGAGAGACTGGTTTTGCATCCCGTTTAATAGATAAACGACAAATGAAAGCAGGGTCGATCCCAGGCATGTCAGCGGATGTCCAGGAGAAAAGATCCTTGTTTTTCTGCATGAGCTCTATTAACTAGATCTTCTTCTACTCTTCAAGGTTTGTTCCTATCTTGGTGACTTGGTTGGGTTTATTACCCAGCTGGAGCAGGATCAATTCTCCTTCAGGTTGGGGTCTGGTACCTCATATTTCCTCACGGACATCCAACTTGGTCATCAGAATGTTGACTTGATCACGGGCGGGGCTGGATGTGTGTGCCTTTGTTTTCTTGGAAGCCCTACTGATCTTCAAGCTCTCGTTATAGCACTTACAGGCTGCAATCTGGTCGCCCTTGACTGTGACGACTTCGTTATTCCCGTTGAGGAATTTTATGGCCTGGTGGGCGGTAGAGACTATAGCAGCAATGCCATTCAGCGTAGGACGACCCAGGATGATGTTGTAAGCCGATGGGCAATCCACAACTAAAAATCTCACCGTAACTGTTTTGTACGTGCTATCGTTACCTAGGGTTAAGAAAATTTCAAAGTATCCGACTGGGATAACTTTTTCTCCAGAGAAACCGGTCAGCTCACCTTCATATGATGTGAGTACAGACAGAGGAAACTCCAGTCTTTCGAAGGCATCCATAAACATGATGTCTGCCGAACTCCCCTGATCCACAAAGATACGACAGACCTCGGCTTTGGATATTATTCCAGATATGACCAGTGGGTCGTCATGATTTCGGATAATATCGCTGTAGTCTTTGTCGGAGAAGAAACTGGGTGGTGTATCGTTGTCTTCGTTATGATGTCTTCGCGAAGAACCAGATACGCTTAAGACCACTATTCGGAGTGCCTTTTTCTGGGAGTTGTTAGACGAACCGCCCCCTACAAACCCTCCTGAGATAGTACTGATGAGTCTGTCTTTCCTGTTACCCCCACCTTGAGTATCCCAATCCTGATCTTTCCTATTTTCTACATCGCGGCCTGGTGGGGTCTGGGATCTTCTGGCAGGACTCCGGGTTCTTCTCTAGCGTTCGTTCGAACTTCACCGGGGACTACGGCTTCGTCTCCGATCCCTGTGTCTTCCATGGTCTTCACCTTCTCGGAAACTACTGATGTACTTTTGTAACCATCCCTCTTTGATCACGGACTCAATAACGTCCCAAAGCTAGTAACAATCTTCCATCTCGTGGCCATAGCTCTTATGCCACTTGCAATGTTTTGAATAGTCCCTCTGGAATTGCTTCTTTACGGGTGATGGCCTCTTGATATCTTGAAACTCAGTTTGCAGGACCTCCTTCAAGATCGTCTCTCGAGGGGTGTTCAAAGGAGTATGCTTAGAATACTTGGGCTGATACCGTTCGCTCTTAGAGGAGTCGCGATGTTGGTTGGAGTTTTAATTCTTTTTTCTGGTGTACGGGTTCACCTTTTTCTAGATTCTCTTTAGCCCTGGTGATTTCCTCCAATTCGACGTATTTGTCCGTCCGTAGGTGAAACTCATCTAGACTTACCGGCTTCTTTTTTGCCAGCGACATGAAGAAACCTGAGTCAGTCCAGAGTCCGTTTCTAGCGTAGTGGAGGGCTACCCTGTCATCTAAGTTTTCAATACCCACGCAAGCCTGATTGAACCTTTTAATGTATTCTCGCAAGGATTCAGAATTTCCCTCGCGAATCCCGGAAAGGGAGTCAATCGACTTTGGTCGTTCCTTTGCTGTGGTATAATGCTGCAAGAAACGTTGCATAAGGTCGTTCCATCCTGTGACCTTTGTTCGTAAGGTGACAAACCAACGGAGGACATCCTTTTTTCAGAAATAGAGGAAAGGCTCGGCATAGCAGTCTCGGGGTGTATCCATAGAGCTGCATGGACTGAGTGTAAGCGTCCAAGTGCTCCTAGGGATCTGTTGTCCCGTTGTAAGGCTCCACGTTACTCGGAGGTTTAAAGTTCCTCGGAATCTTGTATGCCATCAAAGCATCTGAGAACTGTTGTTAACAGTTAGGGGCCGGGTTATTGTTTCGAACAACCTCGGTGCCAGCACGGTGGACTGCTTGTTCATTACGAACTACATCCCGTTCTTCGTTGTCATTGTCCGCCCTAACAGATCTTTTAAGATCCTCTAGTCGACGACGTTGTTCTTCTAGCTGACGTCGTTGGCCTTTGATCAACGTTGTCTGTTGGTGCAACAAGTCTCGGAGGCCATTCCTCGTCATCTCAGACTGGGCATTGTCTTCATAATGAGATGCATGGTCTATATTGTTGAGGGAGGTCCCTAAGCGAGCACGCACAGGGATCCTCGCCCCATGATTTGTATTGTTAGCTCCACCCTAAGGGAAAACAAGCCTTTCTCGGACAGAGACCCTTTGAGATGGAGCGAGGCTTTCAGCAGAAACTAAAGTCTCATGTCCCTCGTTGAAAGTTTCCATGACAACAGGCCTGCTTCTAGCGACGGAGGTCTCTGGTGGTCCAACGGAAGGAAGGTCGCGCTGTGCTGCTGGGTCCTGTGCTTGACCAGGGACAGCGTGTGCAGCGCTTCCTTTCTTGTGGTTCTGTCTTGTGCTCACCATGGTTAACGTGAGAATAGAAGTTTATCAGATTCCTACAGACGACACCAATGTTCTGAAGTGGATTCATAAGGTACCTAAGATAGGCACGTATATGGTGGTTTCTTCCTTGCGCAGCTGCTGCCAAGCATATTGAAACAGGGAGGTGGGTACCTGCAAAGTGACTCCAACGCTCAAGTCAGGCAGTGCACAAGTAAGGTTTTTATAATGAAATAACAGATACCTCATTAGGTTAACTTGGCCTGGTATATATAGAGTATGACTGGAATCCTCATGCAATCCGTATAGGACAAAGGTACATTAGGATCGTGCATTGACAGAGGTATCAGTTCACGATCGTTGAGGTCCGCCTCTGACTTGTCAGGGTTATCCCCTTAGTGGTTAATCCTTATTGCAGACAGTTATGGTCCCCACATTTAGCGTTGTGATAGGCAGTTGTGAGAATTTGCGTGGGTCCGGCGATCGTTATAGTCCGATGCCGTGGTCTAAGGTCGTATGGCCTAAGCCGGGGTATTGATGGTATGAGTCCGATAGTTCGTGTGTCGGATCAATCATTAAAATATGATTTATTATATCATCTCTTAAATACTTAAATTATTATTTAACACATATAAAAATATTTTTAAAGATAATTATATTTCTATTATTGATCTTAAAATGTTACATAATTAAATAATAATTTAAATAATTATAATAAAATATATCTATTTAAGAATAAGTCGATTTATTGTCCTAAAGAAAAGGTATAATCTAACTATCAAACTTTTAACTCAATATTAAATAAATGCTTAATATTTTTTGATTTTATATTTTTATATTATGTTCAACTTAATTATTTTTTTTTCAATTGAATTATTCAATTTGTGTTTCATTTGATACACTTTATAGTATTAGAGCTCACAATATTAATCTATTAAATAATAAGACAAGACCTACTAATATAAAAAAATTAATAAACTCTTATACTATTATACATTTGATCTAAAATTGTATAATATAGATAAGCTGACAATATATAATAACTTTTTATTGACTATATTACCCATTAACATAAAAATTCAAATAAATAAATCTTTATCTCTGAAAAATAAAATAAAATAGAAAACAATACAGACATTTTTTCTGGGTACATAATACAGACATTATTCACTGAGACGGTGATTAGCCTCGATGGGTAAATCTCATCAATCCAGCTGCAATGAGAGAAATCAGAAATGAGATATGTACGGTGGTACATATCTCTCATTAGAAGTCCCCCGACGGCAACTGCCTCTTCTACCACCGTGTTGATGATTGCAAGCATGGGTGGAGTTAAAACGACAACAAAGAGAAAGATCTGCATGTCTCAAAACGCGTTGTTTCTAGGGTTTTAATGGTGGAAATCAATGAAGGAGTGGTGGCCGGAGTGGAGATCAATGATGGCCAGGATATGTTTTTTGTTTTTGTTTCTTTTTTTCTTCTTTTTTTTTGTTTTTTAAATTAAGTCTAACTATAAATAGAAACCGAACTGCATCCTGGTTATGCAATCCGGGACACATAGCACTGCTCCTTTGATAATTTTAATTATTTCAAGTTATTTCAGGATAGATTACTTTGTAATGAAAAACTGAACATAGTTTTTTAAAAGGAAAAAAGTTAAAGAACACCAAGTATTTAATCAAAGAAAATAAATCATTTAACTTGGAAATACACTATTAAGGGAAATGGCCATACAACTTAAGTACTATATTGACTCTCTAAGTTTGCTCAACATATAATGTGGGACAACTTGAGTTTATGTGAAGAGTTTATCTCAAGAAGTTAGCCTATTATAAAGGATATATATTATTCTCATTATTTAAGTATCACGTTGTTCTTCCTAGATAAAATCTTTTTTTTTTTTTTTTTGCTTTTACTTATTTCTTTCCTTTTGTGAGAGTCTCTGTTTTCTATCTCCTTTTGTGAGAGTTTTTTTCAAGTTTATCGTTATCATAATGGAGGACAAAATGAAAGCATTATAGCTGGTGGAGGAAGAAGACGATGGGCTGGTGTTTGATGTAGAGCGGAATACAGACAACAATGCTAATCTGGAACTATGCCTGGTGGGACGGTTTCTCACTGAGAAGGTTCTCAGAGTAGCAATAATGAAGGAAAGGATGGCCAATATATGGAGACCTGGAAGGGGAGTTACAATTCGGGAAATCAATCCTGGAGTTTTCTTGTTTCAATTCTATCATAAATTGGATCTTATGAGGGTGTTCAATGGTGGTCCATGGAGTTTTGACAACCACATGCTGATTCTGGAACCTGTTAAACTAGGGGACATAATCAGTAAAATTCCATTATTTCATGTGTGCTTTTGGGTGCAAATCTATGATCTTCCAGCAGGTTTCGTCACGCCAATCATTGGGAAGCATTTGGGTAATTATATTGGAGCTTTTGTGGAATATGATGAGAATAACAACGTAGGTGGCTGGAAAACTTACATGCGCATTAAAGTGAAAGTTGATGTCCGATTGCCACTGAAGAAAGAAAAGAAGGTGAAGAAGCCAGGAGGTGAGTGGAGACTGGTGAAATTTAAATATGAACGTCTGGGCGTTTTTTGCTTCCTCTGCGGTGTTTTGGGACATACTGAGCATTTCTGTGAAAAAATCTTTGAGCTGGAGAATGACGATGGTACTCGTGGTTGGGGACCGGAGATTAGGCGGAGACTAGGAGGAATGGTGGCGGGTCGCGATGGTTACAGGAGGGGCCAGCGGAGTGGGGTTCGTTTCCAAATGACAGTTATGATAATCAAGGAGAGGTGATGGGCAGTATTAATGGCAATCATTACCTAGTTAATGCAAAAAATAAACGTTGGGCAGAAAAGGAGGGGTGTAGCCATAATGAGCTAGTAGTAATGGCTATTGATAGGCACGTTGAATCAAATGTGGTTATTGAGCCTATTATTGCTGATATGCAATCAAAGGCTAATAATATTCCACACAAAACAATGAATGCAGTGGACCAAGCATTAATGGTGGCTGATCAGTCATGCAAAGAAGACCATGCAGAGAAGAAAAGAAGGCGAGAGGTGCTGAAGGCTTCCATGGACTTGGAGGCGAGTAGGGAGTCGGAAAACAACAACGATATTCATTTTTTATTGGCGGGTCCGGGTCCCCAGGCCTGCCAGGAACAATGAGTATTTTAAGTTGGAACTGCCGAGGCCTGGGTAACCTGCGTGCAGTTCTGGTGCTGAAGGACCTGATCCATTCTCATAAAGCGGATATTATTTTTTTGTTTGAGACTCTGGTGCATAAAAATAAAGTGGAGGAGGTCTGTAGAAGTATCCATTTCGATCACTTTTTTTCTGTGGATAGAGAAGGGCGTAGTGGTGGGGTTGTCGTTCTATGGAGGAAAGAGTTCAAGTGTCAGATAATTTCTTTTTCCAGAAATTATATTGATATGGAAGTTCAAGATGACGAGTTGGGGAGATGGAGAATAACTGGGTTTTATGGCTTTCCAGATAGGAGTAGGAGGAAAGAGTCATGGAATCTTCTTAGACATTTACATTCTATGTCTAATCTTCCTTGGTGCGTGATAGGAGATTGTAATGATTTATTATATTCTGATGATAAAAATGGTAGAGTGGACCATCCTCAATGGCTCATCCAAGGTTTCAGACAAGCAGTGACAGATTGTAACCTTATTGATATTCCCTTGGAGGGTTATCCTTTTACTTGGTCTAGGAGCAAGGGGACTATCAATGCGGTGGAGGAAAGGCTGGATAGAGCTATGGTGTCGGATACTTGGCTAGATTTATTCCAAAATACTACTCTTTATAATCTGGTGGCTCCTATATCGGATCATACCTCAATCTTATTGAAGCTTTTCCCCAATAAAAGGAATAGTTTCAAGTCATTTTTCAGATTCGAAAACTCTTGGTTGTTGGAGGAGGGGCTGGACGAGGTTGTTACTGATGGGTGGAATTTAGAGCATAATGAGAATGTGTTTCTCAAGCTTAAAAATTGTGCTCATAATTTGGAGTATTAGGGGCGTGAGAAGAGATGGAAATTTCGAAGGGAGGTGGATGCGTTAAAGAAGGACATTGAGATATTACAAAAATGTGAGGATGCTGACTCGGTCGCTTATATCAATGCAAGTAAAGAAAAACTGGTTGCAATGCTAATTAAAGAAGATCTATATTGGAGACAAAGGGCCAAAATGCATTGGCTCAAGGATGGCGACAAGAACACCAAGTTCTTCCATAGCATGGCCACGTGGAGGAAAAAGAGGAATTGCATTTTAAAATTGATTGATGAGGGTGGTGCTCACGTTGAAGACCAGGAGGGAATACGTAGGGTGGCTAAGGAATATTTTAACAATTTGTTTGCTTCTTCCGTCAGCGACTACGAGGATGTCTTGGATGTTATCATTCCAACAGTTGTGGACGTGGATAATGCAGCCTTGGTGGCTCCTTTCTCGAAGGAAGAATTTAAAGATGCTTTATTTCAGATGCATCCTGACAAATCACCCGGTCCTGATGGGTTAAACCCAACTTTTTATAGGAGGTTATGGAGCATGCGTGGTGATGAAATTTTGGAGGCTTGTATCTCTTGGATTGATAGAGGTTATTTTCCGGCTAATGTAAATGACACAACAATTGTCCTTATTCCTAAATGTGATTAGCCTTCCTGTATGAAGGATTTTAGGCCTATTTCTCTTTGTAATGTTATTTACAAAATTTTATCTAAAGTTTTGGCCAATAGATTGAAAAGAGTTTTGCTTAAAATTATTTCAGAGGAACAGTCAGCTTTTGTAGCAAGTAGATCTATTTTGGACAATGTTTTAATGGCTTCAGATATTATTCACTATATGAAGTGTAAAAAGAGGGGGGAGATTGGAGACTTGGCTCTTAAAGTAAACATCAATAAGGCTTATGATCGTGTGGATTGGGCCTACTTGAGAGCCATTATGTTGAAGATGGGATTTGATGTGAGATGGGTAAATTGGATCATGCTTTGTGTAGAATCTGTTAGTTATGTTGTGAGAGTTAATTCTGACCTTGAGGGACCTATACATCTTGGAAGAGGGCTTAGACAAGGAGACCCTTTGTCTCCTTATCTTTTTCTATTGTGCTCTGAAGGCTTGAGTGCTCTCATCCATAAAGCTGAAAGAGAGGGTCAGATACATGGCACATCTATTTGCAGAGGTGCTCCTCAAATCTCTCACATATTGTTTGCAGATGACTATTTTTTATTTTGCAGAGCTATTGAGAATGAAGTAGAAGCTCTCAATCACATCTTACAGGTGTATGAAAAGGCTTCAGGAGAAACAATTAACCTCAATAAATCTGAAGTCCTTTTTAGTTCTAATACACTTGATGCTAAAAAGGTTTTGCTCCCTTCAAAGTTGGGTGTGCAGTCTATGTTGGGAACGGGAAGATACTTAGGAATGCCTTCTATGATTGAATCAGATTGCACATAATGTCCTCGTCCTCGTCCTCTTCTGCACTATCAGTCATGGGAAATATTTTAAAAGGCTGAAAGTTAATCAACTGCATCAAAATAAAGTAGAAATGAGGGATTAATCAATATTCTCACATTACTCAGCAACGTATTTATTACGAGTAACACACATTTCCAATTAGGTTGGAATATCATCACCATTTGTACAAAAGAGAATTAATTAGTTGGCCGGAATTAAGGTTGGATCCCTCACTAATTTAGTTACAACAGAAAGGAATTAATGAATAATGAGAAAAACCTAAATAATCATTGAAACTCACATCATAACAAAACTCATAACCATAGTGTTGAACCCTTCTTTTTGAAAGACTGTTCCAGGGCCTGCAATCAACAGCTTGGAGCAATTCCTGAGAATATGGAAAAGTCTCATATTTGTAAATGAAGTTCCAATATAAGTGAAAAATGATAAGAAACAGAGGATTGAAAGAAAATATAAATATGCTAAGCAAAATTATAGTATTGATATGGGAAGGTAGACACTGCCAAGTGCTAACCTCTTCTTCTTTAGCACTAATGAAGTCATGAACTAGGTAAATGCCTGGAATGCTAAGATCTGATGCTGTGATAGATACAGGAACCAAGTCATTCACTTGATCCTAAACAGACATGTATAGTCATGAACAAACAGGAACCGGGAAGAAATAACAGAAAAAGAACAAAAAAGGGAAAACATTATGTGCATGTCTCAAAGCCAAACTAATGTCAAATAATTCATGCTATACTTACAGAGGAATTTCAAAATGACCATCCAATTTATGCATATGCATGAAATATTCTTTCGCATAGTGTTAGTAAGCATGAAGCAAATGTAAATGACTTCATGTCATTTATAACAGTCTGACTTCAGAGTGTTATTCTGCAAGGATGAATATTAATTTAAATGATGATAAAATCTTAGGACCTGCTTGGGAGATGGAGGCAAGCAGGGAAACAGAGGAACTAAAACAAGCCCTTAAAGATTTTTACAACTTAAAGATATTGAAAGTTAGATGTGTGGAAGCACCCAAAGTAATAAGCATCATGGGAAAAAAATTATGAAAAGAAAAGGATTGATACTATTGTTACCACTGGTATGAGAAAATGCACACACAAAACTTTCGAGTAGAGAGCAAACTCCTCAAACTTTATTAAAATAAAATCTACTGACGGTTATTTTTCCAGTACATTTCTTTATATACACTTTATTCTACAATTGTATCTCTCAGTCTCCCTTAACTTCTTAACTGTCACCGTTAGCTGACTAACCACTCTAACAGAGTTCTAACAATGAACAATAAGAGGTGTCATCCCTTCTTCTCTGTGCTGTCGTTTCCCACTATTTGTATGAAGGATGAAATAGAAAAATAAGAAATCAGAGAATGCAAGCAAGAAGGACCCCATAATCCATATCTCATTATGAACAATATTTTTTGCAGTCAATGTGTTTGCAAATATTATATCCAGTTTTTTTTTTTGTTTTATCACCATTACACACTTGTGATTTTACATACATGAATCATGATAGATCATCAACTCAAAGGGAAGTGAGTCAAGTGACAAGGATAATTTGAAAGCAATTGAATTGATTAGTATATAGTACCTGCGGAGTTGGCTGAAGTACTGAATGACCGATATGCAAGGTTCGACCTCCTAGTTCAGGACATAAGCATCCATCTAAAGCCTTGAAGGCAGCTTGTGCAGAACCCTCTTCAAAATAAGATACAATGACACATGTGCCACTCTCATTTGCTGCATAAACTCCCTTGAGCTCCCCAAATTTGCAGTATACAGATTCAATCTCATCATGAGAGAGTCCCACAACTGGCCCACAATTGGCCACATAAAGGTTTGAACTCAATTCACCATCTTTCTTAGGACACCCAAACCTTGGCAAACCCATCAATGCCAACAATACAAAGCTGCATAAATAAGGCAAACCATAGGAGATTCAAAGACAGAAGTAAAAGATTGGTCAAGAGTTGATTACCTTTGCAAAAGGATGCTTCAAACATCTACCCTTGAGCTATATAATTATATTATTTGCAGCTAATACCAGTCATAATCATGTACTTCTGCAGAATTGAGATATATATCAGAGATTATTCCTTCTCCTTGAAACATATAATATAAAAATTGTCCCGCATACTATATATCATACCAAAGAATCAAACAGATTGATATCCACTCTAATCTAACCAAATGAACATTGATTGCAAGTATACAGAACTAATGGTCGAAGAGCATACAAAAAATTGTATAGATGCAAACTTGTCATTGAAATAGAGGAAGAATATGTAATAGGCTAGTAGTTAGCTAGATTCCTAACTTATATCTGAACTAAATAATAAAGTTTGGAATTTTTGTCTTTAGCCCAGTGGGATCACAAGCAAAGAAAAGTAGGAGCAGAAATAAAAACAACATTTAACTAAACGAGAACTTGATGGGAACTTGCCTAAATTTTGCAAGGTATAGGGTCTCAAGGTGAACTTGAAGAAATGTAGAATTATGTGCTCCCTAATGTCTCAAGAGCTAAACGAGCCAGGTTTACCAACATAACTTCCATCCATTTCACCTTAAATTTGGGGGAATACCTTGGCAGCTACCCTAGGAGCATTGGGTTCAGCTCCAATGGTTCTGTCTTTCTCGATGGTAATTAAATTACCTAACCTTATCTTATTGCTTGGCATGTTTATTTTATTTACATTTGAGCAAAGGCCTTAAGGCCATTCCATTCCTTTAGGTCTAAATTTTGGTCATTATAGGTGACACCGATACGTTCAGTACAGATTCACAATTTACAAGTCATAACATCAAGTTTTTGTTTTATGCTAATGTGTTAGAAAAGGAACAACATAACCCAACTAAAGACACATTTCTAATTCTCACCTAGAACATCAACACTGTGAAAAGCCCACATGAAATGTTTCACAGTCAACAGTATGACAACATGACCATACATTATAAATAATAGTAGATTAGTTATAGCTACTAGTGAATAACGACAGTGTTCTTTTAGTTGTATTACTATTCTAATTTGTGTACTAGGTGTTCAAAAAAGGAAAGGTTGACATAGAAGAAAACATTGCCTTCCAAGTTCCAACAAAAAGCAGAACAAAAAGAACATCAGATTAGCCATTTTGGTGCTTCTTTATCATTTCTCAGCAGCCAAACGAAGGTTAACAGAATAGAAGGGTCAAGATCTGAGAGAGAAAGTGAATACTCAGCCATAAACTCGTACCTTCATTTGATGCCACCATATCAGAAGCCACAAAAGAAAGCGTGGAAATCAAACCCAGAAACAACAATGGAGTACTTAACTTCATCTTCTCCAAAAGTTTTCTACACTCTCTTGTTCCTTCTTCCTTGTTAGTCAGCCACTTCTATCTAAGCAACAAAGTAGTCCAAAGAGCTCTTTCCCAGCAAAAGTAGAACTCAGCAGAAATAAGATAGCAAAAACTGAAAATCCCAGAACTTGGTGGGATTTATGCTATCAAAAACTACAAACTAGGCCAAGTTCACAGGTTCTAAAAATGCATATTACTTACATAGTGTGTGTGTGTAGATTTACCAATGAAGAAATGAAAGATATAAGTAGTGAAATTGGGGGAGAAACAAGAGTTTTAAAAACTGAAACTGGAAATTAAGATAAGTATGATATGCAATGAGGATTAAATAAACAAACACATGGACACTGCATAGCCAGCAAAACTCTACATTGACACTGGGCATGCTATCCTCCATATCTCCACCGTCTCCGTCCAGAAAACCAATTTGGCATCCTTGAAGCTCTTCACTGGCAAGTAGTCAGGTTTTGAAGTAGACTCTTTGATCACTAATGGCGTCTCCATCCTTGGAGTTCTTCCCATAAAATGTACACAGATAACACTCAGTTTTAAATTTGTTATAAACTTCTTATGATACATATAAGCCAATGGTTACACTGTGTGCAATTATATATAAGGCTTTTGCTTTAGTTGAGACGTAATTATCTTTCACTAGACTCAACGCAAAATCATTACGAAAAAGTGGGGACTTAAAATTAGCTTGGTCCTCTTAAAATCATTAAGTGTCTTGTCTTAATAGTTTATTTTTCAAAAGTTTTACCAATAATTTTTTATTATAAATTATTTTAAATATAAAATAAGTTAATTAAAATACACTCGTAATATATTTCAATCAAAACGGGTAAAAAATGCCCAAACAAAATATAACATCAAAATTTTAAAAAGCTAACTTCAATGATGGCTTACGAGTGTGTGGCCTATGATGGCTTAAGTTAGTTGAACAATATATAAAAATGCTATTTTTTTTTCGTTTCTCTAATGTTTGCATTGACAGCACCAAAATGAATAATTGAGGGAGAGAAGTGGGTACAGGGACGAGGAAGAATGAGTTTATCGCACTTGCAATGACAGGAAAGAAAAGCTTTTTTTTTTTGGAAACAATGGCCTAAAGAAAGAGACTAGTGAGGATGAAGAAGGAAGCAATGTAGAGTTTTGTTTTATTATGGTTTGGAAAAAAAGGGAAAGATAAACAGAGAAGCACATATACAAAGCACATTTATGTTCATGTTATTTGACAACATGACCATACATCATAAAAAAGCTCAACATTTGCACCAAAGAAAGATAAGTATGATATGCAATGAGGATTAAATAAACAAACACATGGACACTGCATAGCCAGCAAACACCCATAATGAAATGAGCAATGGTTGGATGCCATGACTAAACACAAATGTTCAGGACAAGAGTTCATACCTATGGCAAAAAAATTGTCCACTCAATAATTTAACAGCGGGATGTTGAAAATAACAACTTACAAAAACATTGAACAAGCTAGAGTGAAGCTGTAATCTTGCTACACAACAGAAGTCACCTTCAGCAGTAAGTGCATACCAGGATTAGAGACTCAATCACTGCCTAATTCAGTGATCCACGACACCTGCATAATAAGTACATAAATGTTATGATGTGTGTATATCTCTACCATTAGCAAGGAGAACAAAAAGGCAGTTCTGAAAGAATACTCATCCAATTTAAAAGCCTGTCAAATAGGCTAATAAATATTATAGGGTTATAATATTGAGCATAGGCATTAGAAAAGAAAACAAAGTGATACACAGAGATTATAATCCGCATATTCACAAATAAAATTCTAACCCAAAATCAACTTCCAATTCTATCTCAGGACAATAATCAATCAAGTGCATTCCATTTTATCCTTAATCGTGTTTGGTTATGTTATGTGGAGATGTATTTTAGAGACCGAATTTATGGTCATTAACATTTTTTTTAAAATTTTTTTATTTAAAGACCGATATTCTAAAATAATATATATTTTTTAAAAATTTTTAATTTCAATCTCTAATTCAGTCATTAAATTTTTATTTTTTTATAAATTTTTTATTTAGAGATCGAAATATCGATCTCTAAAAATAACACACATTTTATTTTTTAAAATTTTTTAATTTTGGTCTCTAATTCTTGGTCTCTAATTTTTTTGTAAATTTTTTTATTTAGAGATCGATATTTCGGTCTCTAAAAATAATAGACATTTTTTAAAAAAAATTAATTTCAGTTTCTAATTCGGTCATTAAATTTTTATTTTTTTTTTTGTTTTTTTATCTAGAGACCGAAATATCTATCTCTAAAAATAACACATTTTTTTAAAAATTTCTTTAATTTCAGTCTCTAATTCGGTTTTAATTTTTTTTGTAAATTTTTTTATTTAAAGACGGAAATATCGATCTCTAAAAATAACATTTATTTTTATTTTTTTTAAATATCTTTTTATAACATAATTTCGGTCTCTAAAAAATTTAGAGACCGAATTAGAAATCACTTTCATTTCGGTAACAAATTAATTTTTTTTTCTTTATTCAATCTCTATTTCGGTCTCTATAGAGATCGAAATAAATCAATCTCTAAATTAATCACTAAAACTCAAATTTCTAATAATGATTCTACTATCTAAACGAACTATAATAATCATTCATAGGTACTCGCTTAAATAACATTATAGATGTAGTGAAAGTAGAAGACAAAAATAATCTATAAAATTGATATGATATACATATTAAAATATTTCTTACTCCATGACACCTTAAAAATTCCTCCTTCTCTAATTAAAAGCTGTCACATTAATTAGATTCGTTGTCATTTTTAGTTCGATTATTCACTTTGTACAGATCCCTACTGGACGTTTTCTTTTTCCTTTTTATTTTTTTGGTACACTATTGGACTTCTTCTAAAATATATATTGAGTGTGTTTAGAATAAATAAAAATAAAGAATGATTTGATTTAATTTAATTTAGAAATTGAATTTTATGTTTAGAATTTGAAAAAAAAAAGAATTTGAAGTGATTTAGAAATCAAATTTTGTGTTTGGAATTCCTTAAAATAGGATTTGATTTGATTTTATTATTTTACATTTTAACTCTTATGAGACGTAGTTAGAAGTAGTTATTAACGGTAAAATAATTTTTTTATTTCAAGTCAAATCAAATTCTAACAAATCCTATCAAATTTGATGAAATTTATACAACAAAAAGAATGAAATTTATGAAATTTTAAAAATCAAATCATTTCTTATTTTTTAACATTTCAAACACAAGATTTAATTAAATTTAATTTACAAATCAAATCATTTTTCATTTTTTTAGATTCTAAATACACTCATTATGAAAGAGGAATGCTATCAACATACTCTTTTAGATGTTTTTTTTTAATATTTACTTTATTATTGGTTTACCTCTTACATTTGAAAAGATTATTAGAAGAGATATACTAACAATACTTACTTTTAGACTAATAATAAATTAAATATTAAAAAAATATTCAAAAGAGTATATTACTAATATTTCTTATATTATGAAACAATCTAAACTTAATAAACGGGTAGAACCCAACTCATGGTTTAATCATATTCATTGGATCAATTTAGTTTTTTAAAATCCCTAGCATTAATTAAAGGGAAAAAACTTAATTTTGAATCTCACTAATACATTCATTCTCAATTTGATCTTTTATAGATTAATTTTTGCAACATATTAATTAAGATATTAATTAGTTTAGTCATTTCTCAATCAAAATTTACCTTAAAGTTATCTGATAAGAAACTAAATTGATGTGAATTTTGATTAAAGAAGGATTAAATTACAAAAGTTGATCTTTCCAAATTAAAAATGAATACAATGGACTAAAACAGAGTCTTTGTCATCTACAAGAGACGACTCAAGTGGTTAATTAGTAAACTTGAGCTTAGTAGTTAAAGAACATTTGTAATGTAAAAAATTTAAACCCACATGAAAATATTTATGATAAGGGATATTATCCAAACTTTGAGTAAAGATTAATCTCACGTTTCAAAGATATAAAAAAATCCTTGTATGACAAAAACATAAGTCTTTGTCTTAATTGAATGTGGATTAGTGGATTTGTACCCTGTTTTGTTCATTAAACAGTAGTAAATTGCTAATGGTCATTACCCACCATTAATTACCACTTTTTCATTGTGGTGATTTATAACATGTTCATTTTCACTTGTTTCGTTAGTACCACCATCTCTCTAGCACATAGCCTACAGCCAATACATAGCTAAATACTATCGTTGGATTTGCTATGAATAATTAAGACACGCTTCAAAAGAGAGGGTTCGATTAATATATCCATCAGCTTTCAAAAGTGCGTGGCATGTGAACTCAGTAGGCAACAGTCCAAGTTCAGGAAGGCGTGGAGAAAAGGCTAGTTACTCATGAAATCTTGAGTTGACGAGCAGCTTGCTGATGTGTAATCAGACTTTTTCATTTAGTTAATGGAAAATTCAGTTAACAAAAAGGTCGGTGAAGAGAAGTTTCAAAAAGAGAATGCAGAATACATATAATCACCCTATCTGTGGTAGTTTTAATGGTATTGGATTCTTAATGATGATTTCCAATCCTATGACATACATGATGACAGAAGTTGTATATGAACTGAAGACAAAAAAAAAAAAAAAAGGTAGTCTGTGTTTTTGACACGCAAGTAATCTAGGTCAATTTTTTAGTACGAAGAGCCATCTCTATTGTACTTGCTCAGAAAGCCAAATAGTACACAATTAAAACTCTTCAGTTCTTTGAAGAGTCATCGCGGTCGGATATGTCCAAGAATCACACGCATGCTTCTTCTTCTTCTTCTTCTTCTTTTTCCCACTAAGTATTCTTGATGGAAAGTCGGTATTACCAAAAATATTCTGTGTAGGTCATCTATGCAAGGTGGGAAGTTGGAACAACATTATCATCTCGAAAAAAAAACCTAATGTTAACGATATATTTTTAAAAGCTACTTTTTGGGCTTAAATTATTAATTATTCAGGATAAAAGCAACGATTAGTTGACAAATGAATTTTTACGTACATTTTATTTTGAAAAAATAATTGTTCATGAGTATTGGCTTTTTCATTGGCAATTATGCGTTAAAAATAAGTGATACATCCTTAATTAAAAAAATTGATTATATTAGATAAGTTTCTCAATGCTAATTATTAAATTCATATACTACTTATGCAGTTATATTTTTCAACTAAAATAAATCATGCTAATTATTGAATTTATATACTACTTAAGCACTTATATTTTTCAACTAAAATAAATTAGGCTTCCGTATGACCATGTTATCCAACTAATTTCTGTCATACTTTTTAGTTATGTTAATAGAATTAATTATTATTATTATTATATATAATAATTATTTTTTTCTTTTAAATTAGACCCATATATACCGACACCAATTGTCAATGATATAAACGGGCAACTTTATGATATCAATTCTAGAGCAACAAATTACAAAGACATAGTTTTGGGAAAAAAAAAAATCTTTCCATATCGAAACATTAATTTTTTTTTTAATGAATGTGTCAATAAATTTAACACACTAGTTTTTAAACATTACTATTATACACCGTGGAAAGTCAATATTTTGATAGACCCCATTTGATAGGTCATCTATCAAGGGGTGAAGCCATGATATTAACTCAAAAGACCAAATTAATGACACACAAGGACATAATTTGAAAGAACATTTTCATAATTTACAGTATTATTCCTCTTCGAAAGTGACAATTCACTGGTATGCATGTGTACGACAACCAATCTGCAAGCTAGAAAAACATTGATGTTTGCATCTTGAATTAATATATTCTCATCGCCTACTTCACTTTTGACATAATTTTACATATATATTAATGGAAATTATATTTTTTTTGGACTCACATGGAGTATACTCTTCTAATCAAACCCATAAAAAAATAGTTATTTTTTTTACGTCGTTCTTCTGGGCGAAGCGATTATATCAACTCAAAAGTACCAAATGACAAAAATGTTGTTTGAAAGCTATTTCACAATTTGATTTAGAATATTATTCTTTTATGAAAGTAATAATTCATGCATTCATATAATGTGTTCAAGAATAGTTTTTTTTTTTAATAAATGAAAAATAAGAAGGAATCAAAGCTATTGTTAGCCTTTTTTAAGTATCACTTTAATTAGATGTGTGCATCTTGAATTCATGTTTTCTCATTGCGTGCTTACTTTTTGACTTAATTTTTTTTCCCCATGCTCTACATAATTAGGGGCAGAGCCATTTACTATGGCTTCCCAAAACTTTTTTTATTTTCAAATTTGTTATGTGCTATGTATGACTTTTTAAGTAAATCTTCTAAATAAATGAGATCTGTATCATGTCTTAAAATTGTATGATATTATGAAGTGAGTGTGTATTTAACACCTTAAAAAAAATTAGTTCCGCATTTGTATTTAATAGTGAAAATAATATTCTTAAGGACACACCCATACTTTTTTGTTTTCAAACCATACCCATATATTGTCATTTAACCGTTCTGGTTCGTTCAAAAACAATAGGCAAAGTCATTATATATAAGTTACCAACTCAAAATGACTAATACAAAAGATATATTTTAAGAGACTACTTTCATGAAGTGTTTTTGAATCTTTGAAGAGCCACCATGATTGGATATAGATATATTTTGTATTTATATATTATCTTTATAGCATAAGTTCATCTTTTGATTTATTTTCTCCGACTCCATTACTAAATTATGAAAAGCCAGTATTAAGATGAACCCCACGCCACGGGTACCATTTTTCTCAAATCATGCTCACACACACATATGATTGTTACTCAATTGACAAATATATTAAATCACAAAAGTAATATAATGATGAATAAGTATCGTCTCACAAAAATTACGTTGTCAAATATCAAATTCACTAAATCAACACTATCTAGGTTATAGGAAATTGAGATTTAAAAGAGTTCAAAAGAAAATAAATAATTGAAGGAAAAACAAAATAAGGTAAAAACATATAAATTAGAAATAATAAGAGAGTATGATAACAAATTAAGGTGTAAACAAGCAATGATAATTAGAGATCCGACTTCACTTAATTCAACAATCTATCATAGACAATAGAGTAATTTTAGGACATTCATTCTAATTAATTTCTAATCATTCAATTGATGAATTTCAATGGATTCGATTTCCAACTCCATGAGAGCTCCATGATGGCTCCCTCTTTTCTACTAGGGCTTGTCCCTTTGCTGCTTTTGAGCCTTCAAAACTCCGTAATTTTTGTGCATTTTCTGAATTAAAAGAGAGCTTCTTTGCTAAACTCGTTTTCCCTATGTAAAAGCTAACAACTTTCACCTCATGAAGAAGTGAGATTGCTAAGGATAAATCCGCAAGCAATCGAAAAACCGGAATCGCAAATTAACAATTTGCGGCTGATTTAAGGGGCGCTAGCGAGATTGAATTAAAGTACGCGGCAAATCTCTTAATTAATTAAAACTCAATTCCTTGGCGGATTAATTCTCTTTAATTATCAAAGGCTAGTCAATTCATTGATCTAACCCCAGCTCTTAAAGACATGATCTTCACCCTATGAATTCTCATGGAAAATACCACAATTCTCTCACACAACCTATAACCTCTATTCCTATATGATTATAAATCATGATATTTATTATTAGAAAATGGTCTAATTAAAAATTCATAATGCAAACCTTCCACACAAATTCTACTCACATAGGAAAGGAAAGAGAATCTCAATAAAGATCAATTTATGAGTGACTAATTCATAAAAGTATTAAGAACCATAATAAACACTCAAATTGAATAGAAAAGAAATTATTTAAAAATCCAATCTTAATACATATCAATTGAATCAAAGTTACATCTTCACCCTAGCAACACACAAATTTAATACCAAGCCTAACTTTTACTCATGATGAAAAGAGAAGAAGTGATAGAGAATTTAAAATTCTCAATAATAGATTTATACAACATAATCTCATAATAAATCCAATATCAGTATATAAAACAAGTTACTTAGAAAAATTAGGAAAGAGAATTCATCACGATAAAACCATAGAGAAGAAACAAAAGTGTCTTCAATGGTGATTCGATTTCCAACTCAATAATTAAGCTCCAGGTGAATGCACCGGCTTGGAGATCTCCTCCTCAAGGTGTCACAAAATGCAACGTGATGCTAGCTTTAACTCGGATTTATACAAAGTCTTCAATGCCTTCTTTCCTCTTGCTTTTCTACTAGGGCTTGTCCAACATAATCTCATAATAAATCCAATTATCGTATATAAAACAAGTTACTTAATTATTTTGAAAAGCCTTCAAAACTCATCAATTAATCGTAATATTTTGTGCATTTTATGCATCACGAATACACTTTATTAAACACTCTTACTAAGGAATTAAAAGAAAGAGGAAAGCTAGTTTTTCCCAAAACAACATTTTGCATTTTTCTCAATTTCTAATCCTTGATCTTTGCTCAGTAAAATGAGCATAACTTCTACGTATGTCTGAATTAGGTGTCCTTGGAAAGTTAAGAGAAAAGTTAACAACTTTTCTAATTCTTATTATATCTAACATGTTATTTGCATGATTTTTCTCATCCTCCAGATGATAGACTTTTTTATTTGATCTCTGTCGGACACTGGGCCAGAAAAATTATATGATTTTCATTGGCAAAATCTTGGATTTTGGCCACTCCAATCCGGTTTTAGGTGAGTTTAAGTTTCACAAACGGAAGGGAACATAAAACACTAAAAGATTTCACTAAAAATAGATCAAAACACTACAAATCTCATCTTTGGTTATTGAAAACCTAAAACTCCAAATTCATGAAAAAGCGTTCTCATGCCTCTAAGCAAACCAAATCATGTTATTCTCAAGTTTTCTAACAAGATTCAAGCCAAAACAAGTAAAAACAACTCAAAACCCCAATTCACACATCAAGTCACAACTCAAAAACAAAATGAAAAGAATAGGAAAATGAGTCAAGAACAAGGTTTTTCCCTCTCAAGGTCTTGAAGATGACGAAGGTTGCTCATGGAAGCTCTTGTCGATGAAATTTAGATTTGCGGCGGATTATTTAAATATTTTTTAAAATTTTTATTATCTTGAATTAATTCATGTGAGAATTTGCATACGGATTTATCACCGCAAATTTTTTTATCCAAAAAAATTATATTTTACGCTAGAAAAGACACGGAGATTTGCGGCGGATATTTCCGCACAATATTTTTTTGGTGAAGAAAAATCTGCCGTGAAAATCCGTCAGAATTTATCCATCGCAACATCCGCCCGCCAAATGTTTTTTATTTTTATTTTTTAAATTTAAAAATAAATTTCTATTTTATTTAATAATCGGAAATATCCGCACGTAAAACTTTTATGCCACATTTAAGCGGATATTTGCAATGTCCCTCTGCTCGCACTTTTCCACTATAGACCTTGTAGAGGACACCCGTATTTCGGCCGCACAGAGTGGCGAAAATTTGATTTTGGCCACTCCAATCCAGCTTCTAGGTGAGTTTAAGTCCCAAACAAGTTCACAAACATGGAAGCTTTAACATAAAACACTAAAAGATTTCACTAAAAATAGATCAAAACACTACAAATCTCATCTTTGGTTATTGAAAACCTAAAACTCCAAATTTCATTTCAAATGGAAATCAAGGTATACAAGTAATGAAAAACTTTTTCATGCCTCTAGCAAAAAATCATGTTATTCTCAAGTTTTCTAACAAGATTCAAGCCAAAACAAAAAAACAACTCAAACCCCAATCACACATCAAGTCACAACTTTGAAAAGAATAGAAAATTATAATCCGCCCCAAATATGACTCCATTTGCAAGCTGATTCGAAAGGGGTCGTGAGAAAAAAGGGAGAGAGGAATAGAGAAAGAATGCGTAAAATGAAAATTTGGGAGAAGGAAGAAGATGAAGTAGATTTAATTTTAGATCGATGGAAAAACTTGCAAATGTATTTTTGAATTGGGCATAATTTGCGTTGATTTTTCCGCTCAAAATATTTTAATATTTTATTTGAATTTTTTTCTTGATCTGCGATGGATTTTTCCGTCGCAAAGAAAAAAATTATATATTTTTGTTAGCTTTTTAATGCCCCAAATAACATATCGATCATAAATTTATCCATTATATTTTACGTATGACTCAATTAATGAGAAATGATTAAGATAGTGCGAGAATCTGAATTTTACTTCAAATCTAATCTCTTTAAGAATCTTTATCCATTCTTCAACATAATCCTTATTTAAAATTTTGTATTTAATCATAACTCTAATTAACATATAAGAATAAGATAAGAATATTTCAAATATTTATCTTCAAGAATTTCTTATTTTTGCACAAAATATGATAATTTATCTTAAAAATTCAAATATGACTAAGTGAAGAAATAGATATTTAAAATTAAATTAAAAAATAAACAAAAAATAAATAAAAATCAATAAAAAAGAATCTTAATAAATAAATCTAAAAGATGAGTGTATTTAACACTCGTCAAATACCTTCAAACTTTAACAATTACTTGTCTTCAAACAATAAATAAACAGTAAAAATTACAGTAAAGGTATTTCTTTTGTAAAGATGTCAAGTATTGCAATTCAAACTTCTCAAAGAAAACTCAAGAATCTAAATCTATGAATAACTCATTCAAATGCCAAGAAATTAAAATATCCAATTAAACATACACAGTTAACAATGCATAAACAACTTAACTTAAGTAAGCTTTGACAAACAAAATCATGAATCCATATGCACCCGCCAGATGAGACAATGCACACAAAGCAATATCTAAAACCTCAACAACATAACGAAGGGATGAATAAATGTATGTCCTAAATCCTATAGGCAAAACCATTACTCATTTCTCCACTAATATAGTGCATACTTTCAAATGATCAAAATGTCTTTATTAAGGTTGTAATGAGACAAAAAGGTGAAAGGTAAAACAAAGAAAAGAAAAAAGAAAAAAGAAAATATGAGAGAGTCATGACGAAAAAGTTTAAAACAAATTAAAAATTAAGATATATTATGCAAAGGAAAAATTTCACTTCAAATTACTAGCACACTTGCTTCTTCTTCTTTTTTCTATTTTTTTAATATTTATTTCTACCTTCAAACTTATTTCTTTGCAACAAATTGGATAGACTTTTTTTTTCTAAAAAAATATGTTAGATTTTGACTTTTCTTTCCTTCTTTTCCATTTATCTTCAACATTCACCGCTTTTGGATCATCAATAAGTCTCTTCCTTCCACATTCAATCATATCTCACAAAAGGGTAGATAAGTGTTTAAAGGTTAAGGGTAAAGGTGGAATGTGAATTAATGAAAGAAAATAGGCTAATGAAAGGCTCAAATGATGTTCTAAGGGATAGTAATGATGAGTGGGTGGTCTAAAGGCCATGATAGGTAAGTGGTCTAAGGCCATGATGAGGTTAAAGAAAGAATGTCTAGATCATCTCCTTTTAAATGCACACTAGGACTTCGCCTCCAAAGGATGCAGCGGAATTGTTCTAGGACTTGTGAGACAATTAGATACTCACTTTAGCACACATAGTCTTTCTATAAGAACACGCAAATTCAATCAAAAGTTTAATAAACTGGTGTAAAAGAAAAATCGAATGTTCAAAGCTAAATACACATGACAATCATGAACAAGTCTCCAACCAACATAATCCTAAGCTAACATGAATCAAGCTCTTTTGGCCTAAGATCAATCTTCAAAGCAATGTTTTTCTTTTCAAAATAGGTCAGTTCATGCATATGTTGAGTGAACATGGATTTAGGGTGATGATGACAAAATAAAATCAATAAAAATAAAAAAAATAAATATAGAAATAAAATACTAAAGGAAGATTTTTTTTTTTGTAGCCGATAACTATATACATCCCCCAAGGCTCCAAACTCGGAGAAACACCTAAGCCAACTCAACATTAATTTCAAAACAAAACAAAAAATGTTAATCAATAAAATAAGGAATAACAAAATAATAAAAAATACGTAAACCAAATAAAAATAACTAACCGAAACCGAAAGGGCCCACCCCCTAACTTAAAATGCGGCAATGTCCAGTGATGCACAAAGTGGAATAAGAAAATATAAGAAAAATATGAGGTGAGGGTTTGTGAGCTAAAAAACACGGTTTTAGTGTTTTTGGAATAGAGAACTTCATATTCTCTTTAACAATTATACTTGCTCAAATATTTAAATTACCGAACTTAAAGCTTACTCCTCATGCAAACTTAGTTCTGCAACTTCGAAGCTTATATCCCTTGCACAAAACTCCCCTTCTCCACCTTAAAGAAACAAAATGAAGACATGTTACTACATAATAAGGCTGTTAGTGAACCAAAAGAAGTTGTTAACTAAAATTACCAAAATCAATAAATTTAAAGATAAAATAGTATAGAAAAAGAAATAAAACTTAGGCGGCCTCTCAAGAAGCGCTTGTTTATAGTCCTTAGCTTGACTTTGTCTAGTGATATGATCAAAGTGGTCTAAATTGAAAGGAAGGTGATAACTCATTTTCTTTGTTAAAGTATGGAGTCATATCATGATAAATGTCCTTAAGTATGCGTGTAAGACCATGTTGTGCCCCAAATATGGCTTGTGGACCACACCCCTTGAGAGAACCATTCTCTTTTGCAACAACTTGAGTCTTAGGAGGGTCAATATCAACATTGTATAATGGCGGGGGGTCCTTGATAGTCAAATCTTTATGTTTTTTAGCTTGAATGAAATTGATAGGGGCATAAAGATTTGACAATAGGAAAGATTTAGCAGTCCCGAATACATTAATTGTCACATAGTCTTCATCAACTATCAAGATGAGTTTACCCCTAAGTACATCAATTAAAGCTTCCGAAATTGTCAAAAATGGTCCTCCAAGAATAAGAGGGATGTTAGCGTCTTCTTCCATATTTAACATTACAAAGTCATTCAGAAAAAAGAATTTATATACCTTCACTAGCATATTCTCTACAATACCATATAAGTATCTAATAGTTCGATCTACAAGTTGAAGAGATATTATGGTTAACTCGACTTTCTCAATACCAAGCTTCTTGAAACTTGACAATGATATCAACTACCATTGTTAAGTTTCAAGGGAAAATAGATTTTTTTTTTTTTTTAGAGAGGAGGGGGGTGACTACTTTCTTTCATGAAAGATAACAAAAGCTCAATTCAGTATATAAAGTGTTCAAACTCACTGAAATTAAATTGAAGACTGTTTTCCACTTTAAGAACCAATAGCTCAATAGCAATTACGTAACTAAACTACCTAACTTCAGGTCTTTATTTTTTCCATTTCAACTTTGGTGGAAGGGACAGGGACACCCATATGCACGCTTGTCGATGGTTACTGATTATATTAGACCGATGCTAACTTCATGTTTTCTCATTACAAATAAATGCCAATGTGGCCAAGTAATTTTGGTAATTAGCAAGGAAAATGATTGTTTTTCCACCAAAACCCCAGAAAGTCATGCTTCATCTCTCTGACCATGTGTATCGCGCCTTATCTCAACTTCTATACCTACCTCTAATTCTTAATACTCTTCGAAAAGAGGGTGATGGAGGAAAGAGGTTTGAACTTTTTATTTATTGATGAGCAAATATATATAGAAGACATATTTAGAGATGAGTTTTTATTATGAGGGGATGAGAAGAGTAAATTTTGATCATATAATTATATATAGATGATCAAGATTAAAAGTTATTTAAATGTCATCTAATCACTTAAAAAATCATATGCATTTATATTCTAATTTTAATCATTCATATAAAATCTAATGATTAAGATTTACTCATCTCACATTCTATATATATATATATATATATATATATATATATATATATATAATCTTATCAGTGAGAGGAATGTTTTTGACTTAACTCATTTTCAAGGAGTATAGATTCACTTTAGATCTAATAGTTGAGATTATTTCAATATTAAAACATAAGTGCCGACTTTTTAGATGTCACATGACCTTTAAAATTTTTTAATAAAACCACCACTTATGTATGGTTGTATGGTAAATTGATTTACTCCTCTCATATATATAATAAAACTCTTTTACTAGATATGACTTATATATGTTATATATAAGAAGTGAGAGGATCTACTATACTGGTGTAAGTCTTTTTTTATTTACACTCATTTTCAACTATTAGATCCACTTTCATCTAATGGTTGATGTGATTTCACTAAAAGTAACCATTAGATGAAAGTAAATCTAACGATTAAAAATGAGTTGTATAGTCAAAATTTACTCCTACATCATCTCACAAAAAAACTCCTCTCTCTCTCTCTCTATATATATATATATATATATATATATATATATATATATATATATATATATATATATATATATAGGATGGCACAACCTGCTCTATTGCTTTTGTTATTTTTGTTATTATGAATTTGTTTTGATAAATTGATCGAAACTTTCATCTAATTGAGGTGATTTCAGAAAAAAGACAACCTTTTTTTTTTATATAAATGGATCTAACGAAAAAAGTGTATAAGTCAAATTAATTAAGTGTATATAGATATATATGGCAAGATTCACGAATAACCTTAATTTATACAATCATGTTATTTGTATAATTCAAAATAGAATACTTTGATATAACTTAGATAAGTGAAGAATACCTATAAGACAAGTAGATATTTCAATTACTTATACGGTAATCTTCTTCTATTATACATAGGGAGTTAAATATATATATATATATATATATATATATATATATATATATATATATAGAGGATGGCACAACCTGCTCTATTGCTTTTGTTATAATTTTTTTATTATGAAATTTGTTTTGATAAATTGCAATCGAAACCAGTTTTGGGGAAAGAAAAAAACGGACAACCTTTTTTTTTTTATAATATACTAAAAAAAAAGTGTATAAGATTAAGTGTATATAGATATATATGGCAAGATTCACGAATAACCTTAATTTATACAATCATGTTATTTGTATAACTCAAAATAGAATACTTTGATATAACTTAGATAAGTGAAGAATACCTATAAGATAAGTAGATATTTCAATTGCTTATAAGGTGATCTTCTTCTATTATACATAGGGAGTTAAAATTAGAATTCACCACATTTTACACAAAGATCAACATATGGTGATCAATGAGACAATAAGTGGTGTTTCTTATTATTTATATGGTAAATTTAAATTTTAACTCACTATGTGTAATAGAAGAAGATCATCACATAAGTAATTGAAATCACCACTTATCTTAGAGAGGTTTATCACTTATTTGAGTTGTATAAAAATCATTTTTCTAATTCATATTCTATGTTGTAGATTGCTAAGATATTATAAAGTCTTAAATATATTTTTTTGTCTCTGAAAATATAATATTTTTTAGTTTTGATCTCTCTAAATTTTATTTATTTGATTTTAGTCTCTATCGTTAATGAAACTTTCATTCAGTGCTTACGTGATAAATGAAAGTCCCACTTAGTGATGTCACATGTCAATAATTCTGTTTATCATGTGAATATTTAACGAAGATTCACTAACAATAAGGACTAAAACAAAAATAAAATAAAATTAAGAAAGACAAAAAAAAAACTATATTTTCATGAAGTAAAAACATATTTAAACATATTATAAATATAGTGTTACATCAAGGACTAGTTCAAGGGATCAAGAAATGTTTAATAAAACATATAGTTATATATAAAAAGAATGATATATATAGCTATACGCTATAGCTAGCCTAGTTTCTTTTGAAAGACTTCTTAATTTGATAGAATTTGAGATAAATAAAAGCATACCTACTTTAGAAAGCCTCCAAACAGAGACCGCCGTTCAAACTCAACTATATGACATTGACAATATTAACAATACCTTCTTCAGCGATCGTGAACTAAAATTTAAAATGTTAACATGTCAGCAGTGACATTGACAATATTGACATGTTGGTATGCATTCAACATTGAAATATTGATGGTGTACAGAATTTAGAACTCAACAAAACTTGATTTTAACATTTTTTTCAAACTCTTTTTTTAAATTTTTTAATTATTTTCTATGTATCTACTAATTCAATTAAGTAGAGTTAAAAGTACTAAATAAATAATAATTAAAGAAGTTAAAAGAAAAAAATTAAAAAAAATGTTTGAATCAAGGCTCGTAATTCTTTTAAAATTACTGAATATCATTCGTATAGAACTCGATCTATGAACCTCGGTACATGGCTCGTGCGTTAGTTTGGTTTAGATTGGACCACTCGGGACCTGATCTTTTGGGGCTGTGGAATTCTCTGCTACTGATTTTTGTTTGATATGTTGGTGTCACTGAGATATGGAGATTAACAATATTTGCTGGAAGTCAATAGAAGTTTGGACATATTTTGGTTGTCTCGATCGATCAAAATTAACTAATTAATAATGAATTTAGCAAATATCCAATGCTAAAAGAGTGATGATCCAATGCTAAAAGAGTGATGAAACTGTTGCAAAAGAGGCGACATCTTTTCATCCGAAACTATATAAGGAGAAAAGTACATGATGGACAAAGAAGGATAAGGAGAGAGACTGTTGAGTGTGGAAGCCTATGTCTATTAGGGGATGTTATATATATACCACACAAAAGTTGTCACATCTCTAATAAATTTTTAGATTTAGTAAAAAAAAAAATAAATTTTTAGATTAATTGTATTTTTACTTATTTAAAAGCTGTTTAACATTATTTATTTACTTATAGAATACATATTAATAAGAAAATTCAATAATTTCTTGAAAAATTATCATTTTAAAATAATTAATTAATTAACTTGATACCAAAACTGTATATATATACATTTTTTTCTGTGAGTTGAATGTAATAAAAGTGTATATTACTATAAACCAATTTTGGATTTGGATGAGAAATTTCTTGTAGCCCATTTATAAACCACATATCATATTTATCACCATTAACCAATCCCGTAGATAATTTATTTTATTATTTTAAGGCAATAGCTTTTGTTAAAATTATTTTATATGATAATACATCATTAGATATAATTTTTTTATTAATAATGTATCAAAACTAAATTTATATTTATATACATAACTATTTACTACGAAGGTAGGTGATCACTAAACCAAAGAGCTGATGATAGTGAACTGATTTTGCATCTATTGCTTGAATAAAGTTTCCAAAAGTGAATATGAAGTATCGATACTTAAAATTTTCTCAACCACAACTACAACCACAACCACAATCACTCTTCTTTTTTGATAATTATTATATTTTTTGAATTAAGTACTACGATGTCGTCCTTGTTTTTGAACCGACCAACATACATCGAAATACCAACATCTATCAGTAAAGTTTTTATACAGCTGTTTAGTAGAAAAGATATGATAAAATTTGATAATATTATATTTGATAATATAAAATTTAATATGTAATAATTGAAAATATCATAATATTTAAAATTATAATAAAAAAAATCTTTATAATAACTTATACTTATAAATTTAATCAAATTTAATATTATTCTTAAGATTTAATTAAATTGTTTATTATTTTAATATATAAAAAAATTTAATAATAAATAAATATAAATAATACAATATTTACATTAAACATGTCATAATATATTATATTAATTTATTCAATCAAATTTAATACAATATGTCAACAGTCTATAGTATCATTTCCACAATATTATTTGTTCTCATGCATTCTCAGTTTCTTCTCGTTAATGATCATAATTCACTTCCTTGATTTAACATCTCAACATCATTGATATGTTATGAGAAAGAAGTGATCGATATTCTATATCCATACGAAAATTTTTACATCCTTCAATAAGTTCACCATCATCATCAAAATAACTACTCCTATCCTATATATCCTAGATAACATGGTGAATTGATTCAAAGTTTATTTCAATCATAACTGAAAAGAACAAAATGGATGTCGCCGCCATTGAGAGAGTAATTGCAGAGATAATGGACACATGACACATTTCACAAACTGTTGGCCGAAGCAAATGAAGCTGCAACATCCTCTGCAACCACAACCGCAACGACCAGTAAGCAGTGGCAGTGTGTCAAGTGTGGGACAGAGACCAGTGGTCCACCAACAAGAAGACACAAAGCTCAAAACCCGCATGAAGAGAGCCATGTTAATTTGTTGTCAACGTTACCGTACAATTTCCCCCCACGTGCTCTATTTCTTTAGAATTATACAAAAGTGTTTGGGGCCCTACCGCGTCCCACACGCGACTACACCCTATCGTAAACCCACGTGCTCACAGTCCTTCTACGCTCTTTGCGATCAACACGTCTAGAGTTTAGAACTTTAGACCTTCAAAATCAAATCCTAGACCTTCTTCTTCAACCCCACTAATTTTATATATATTATAATTAACAAGGTTTTCTCCTCTGCCGCTGTACTTCGACTCCATTGAAACCTGCCATGGCTGGTGCTGCTTCTGATATTCCTACCCTCGACCAGACCCCATCTTCTTCTTCTTCTCCTTCTTCTGCTACTGATAATAACAAGTTATACAAAGGTGTGAGGAAGCGAAAGTGGGGCAAATGGGTTTCAGAAATAAGGCTTCCCAATAGCCGTGAACGCATATGGCTGGGGTCTTATGATTCTCCTGAGAAAGCTGCTCGAGCCTTCGATGCTGCCCTTTACTGTCTACGTGGTCGCCATGCCAATTTCAATTTCCCTGACACACCTTTCAACTTGGAGATCAACAATGTGGCTGTGGCTGACCAATCTCTTACCCCACAGGAGATTCAAGTGGTTGCTGCTAAATTTGCCAACGAGGACCCACTGCCACTTGATTATCACAATCAACAACCCTCGCAACCACAACAACCACAACGTGATGGTGCTAATTCATTTGGATTGTTATCTAAATCAGACAGCATAACAGAGAGTACTTATACTACCACCACGGCCTCGTCATCTTCTACTACTATGCCTATGCCTATGCATGAATATGATGGGACGGTGCAAGTGGACCATGGGGACATGAGTAAAATGGATTGGACATTTTTGAACGTGTTGGATGATGGCTCCAATGAGGTTCCTGTTGGCTCTGACTACGCCCCCTATTCTGACCTAGACAAGATGCACTCGGGTGAGTTATTGTATTCCACTTTACCACCATCCTCTTTTGAGGATAATGAGGACGAAATTGAAGGTGATGATCCTTTTTCTCACCAATCATTCCTTTGGAACTGGAACTTTTGATTCGCCCTCCGCGCTCAGCTTGCCCACATTTTAACTTACTTGCCAGCCTCTCCTTGGATTTTTAGTAACCATTTGTATATATGGTTATTGTTTCTTAATAATAATAATAAGGACAGGCCACTCTATCTCAGACCATATATACTACCATAAATATATATATTTGTGGAAAGTGATCCAGTTTTTCTGTGCTATCTTTCTATTTCATTGATTAGCACACAAGGTACCTACTAGTACTAGTATTGATAAATTCTCTCTTGTATATTTCCCTTTTGCGATATAAATAAATATTTGTACCATTATAGGTCGTTTTAAATCACCTGTATACTTGTTCAAGATATATGCTTAAATATATATATACAGCTCTTCTGTGGCTTGTTCCTCCTTCTTTCTTTAATTTTTTTTATAATTATAATTTGATCTGAGTGGGTTGGTAGTGTTTTTACTGTACACATATATAGTGTGTTCCAATTAAGGGATTATGAAGGAAAATGGCAAGATTTAAGAAAATTAGGCATTTATATATTTGTCATGTATAAATTAACAGTATCATAACTTACTATTGACCAATCAACAATGGTTAAGTACAGTAATAAGAAAGGCTACACTCCTAAGGAGATGATCAAAGTTAAAAAAAAAAAAAACTTGCTATAGAGCGTTTTTGCTTTTTCTTGATTATTAGGGTTTTCTCTATTATTATTCTGGGACTGTCTTTTTCTTTTTGATGTATAAATTTTCATTCCCTCATTTCTAAGAGATCTAATTGCAGTTAACCGTTTGGAAAGTTAGGTGTATATATATGTATATAGTAGGGTTTCCCATTTTAGAGATTGTCTTTTGCTATTTGCACACGGACTCCCCTTTTTTGCTCATATGTCTAAAAAATTGATTGTAAGTTACTTGAGATTACCTATAGTTATCTTTAATATCTTTAATTTGATTCAAATTAATAGCTAGTTAGAACAACATATCTTAATTTGTATTTCTCTCTCAGTCTCTTTCAATTTAGCTGGCAATACCAAATATATATTGAGGTACAATATGTATATGATAAGTTATAAATGTGACACTTTGTTGGGAACAGCACTAAATACGGTGTAGTATATTATATATAAAGAAAATTTGAAATCCTTTTCCCCAATGGCCCGTTCTATAAGTTTCATTTCTATAATCCAATGATAGATAGTTGAAAACCTAGCATGTATCATTTTATCGTTCTTCAGTCCTATTGATAGTCCAGTTTCATCTATTCATTAATAGCTTTCAATATACCTATAATTATTTATGAATATGTGTAATTAGGGGTGTCAAAATGGGTCAAACCCGATAAGCCGGTCCGAATAGCCCGACAAAATAGACGGGCTGGACTAGCAAAATGTCAGCCCGAACATTACATGGTCCGAATGGGCCGGGCCAGCCCGCTCTTTTAACACTACATAAGACTAAATAGACTGGACTTGGCTAGCCAAATATCAGCCCGAAACTTACATGGGCGGAATGAGTCGGCCCGAAAATGGCCCGATCCCGAATGGGCTGGGCCGGACCGTTTTGACACCCCTATGTGTCACGCACGCAAGAAAGATATTAATAGACTAATTCATTATTGCAAGGGACGTGTTTTGTCTTTTACTCAAGAGGTGGTCGTTGGAGAGCCCCAAATCGGTCGTTCGGCAGTTCGTTGGTGACGAGGTGAAGTTCCGTCAAGATACTCCGACCGATCTGTCTCTAAGTCGAGACACACTACAAGAAAATAGCGTATTTGTGACAGATTTTTGCGGTAGATTATTCGAATTCACCGCAATTGCGGCGGATTTTGCGACGAATTAAAATCTGTTTCAATTTGTGATAGATTTTGTTGTGGAATAAATTGCGGCAAATTTTTGCGGTAGATTTTTTGCCACTAAATTTCTCCGATGACTTTTCTATCGTAAAATATTTTTATTTTGGATAAAAAAAATTTGCAGCGAAAAAATCCGCCGCAATTCAAAAAAAAAATTGCAACGGAAAAATCTGCTGCAAAATGACCATTAGAATTAAAAATTCGTAAAAAATGTTAAAATGTCCATCGCAAATTCCGCCACAATTCAAAAAATAAATTTGCAGTAAAAAAATCCACCGCAAAATAGATCAGTAAAATAAAAATTTAAAAAAATATTAAAATAATCCACCGCAAAATCCGCCGCAAATCTAAATTTAAATTTGCTTTGATAAGTATAATAAAAAATTATAAAAAATATTAAAATAATTTAGGACGGAAAAATCTGCCGCAAATTTTTTCGCAATTCAAAAAATATATTTGCGATGAATTTTTCTGCCGTAAAAAAATCACCGCAAAATTAAATCTACTTCTTCTTCTTCCTTCTGCTATTTTCATTTTTCAAATGACATTCTTTCTCTAATTCTCTCCCTCTCTCCTTCCCCTTTCTCCCTTCCACCGACCCCACCCCGCTCCAGCACTATCACCCTGGGGCCACCACCATGCACCGCGAGCCCACGTACCGCGACACTTGCGCTGCCACCAGTCACGGACCCCGACACCGGCACTGAATCCGTCTCAAGCGAAGCGCGACCCGACCGCGACCCTACCCCAAAAATCGACTCCAACGCATCTTGACCAGACTGCAACCTTGGTAATCTTTAAGACCTTGAGGTAGGGGAAAACCTTGCTCTTGACTCACTTTCCTATTTCTTTCATCTTGTTTTTGAGTTATGACTTGATGTGGGAATTGGGGTTTTGAGTTGTTTTTGCTTGTTTTGACTTGAATCTTGTTAGAAAACTTGAGAATAACATGATTTAGTTTGTTAGAGGCATGAGAACAGTTTTTCATTACTTGTATACCTTGATTTTCCATTTGAAATGAGAATTTGGAGTTTTAGGTTTTGAATAACCAAGGATGAGATTTGCAGTGTTTTGATCTATTTTTGGCGAAATCTTTTGGTGTTTTATGTTCTCTTCATGTTTGTGAACTTGTTTGGGATTTAAACTCACCTAGAAATTGGATTGGAGTGGCCAAAATCTTCGTAACCACGGTTCTGCAAAACTTTTGTCCCAGGAACACGACCCGTGTCCGAAAACACGAGGAGGGGGGGAGGGGGGCGTGTCCCTTTTTGCCAGTTCAAATCTAGTGGAAACGTGCAGACAGAGCAAGATATGGGGGTGGCCGTGTCAAACAACACGGCCTGTGTCGCAAGATATAATGAGCATTAGCTTTTGTGCTCTCCATGAAAGTTATATCTCTTTCTCTTAGCTTTCCAAGGACACCTAATTCACCTTGTTTTTACATACACAACTCAAGTCATACTCATTTTACTGAGTAAAGGTTAAGGGTTGAAATTGAGAAAAATGCCAAAATGTTGTTTTAGGAAAAACTAGCTTTCCTAAGTGTAAGGACCTTTCTTGTATACCTTTATAAGTGTGATAAGACCTTAGTAAGGGTGTTTAATAAAAGTGTATTCGTAATGCATATAAATCAATTGTTATCCTAATAGATAAGTTTAAAGATTAATTAATGAACAGATATGATTGGAAATATTTGGAATTGTGGCAATTGTTGGGAATCTATGGAATGCAATAAATGAAATAGAATGGTGCTCCTTTTTAAAGAAGGCTACGGCTAGTTCAGGTGCAAATGAGATTTCTGGTTTAACTTATATTTAAAAATCACATAAAGGTGACTTTTATTAGAAAGGTATTATAAACATTTCTTGTTTTTATTTATAAATGGTTTATGTCAGAAATGAAAAGACAAATTTTTTTGATTTATGCCACTTTTCTATTTAATAATTAAGTAACTTGTTTTATATACAGTAATCAGGTTAAGGAGCAGTTGCAGCAGGAGATGTTGTATCGAGTTCAGGAGATTCAATAGCAAATGGAGCAGCAAAGCCAACAACGTGAACAACAACGTGAGGCAAAGTGAAAAATGCGATTTGAATAATACCAGCGTCAACAGAACCAAATGATTAATGAGCTGAAATCATATGTACATACTGCTGGCACTCAACCAAGCCAACAACTACAACTAACAGAAGAAGATAATCAGAATAGTGAAGATGATCATGATGAAGATGACAATAATAATGAGGATTATTAAACTTTGAATTTGAACAAGCTTTGATATGTTGAATTTGTACAATGAGTTATGTTGTATGCGATTTGTTATATTTGTTTTATGGATTGGTTAAATGCATTGACATGTTGAAATTGATGTCCGAGTGGATTTTGTTATATTGTGGATTTTGAATATTTAATTTAAATTATTTTTATATTCAAAAAAATTTACGGCAGATTTTGCGGCAGAAATATCAACTACAAATTTGCATAGATTTTTGCAGCAAAAAATCTATCGCAAAATCCTCCACAAATTGAAAAATTCACCTCAAAATCAGCCACAAATTAGTGGTGAAAAAATCAGCCGCAAATTAGCAGCGGCAACATTTGCTGCAAATCAGGCGAGGAAAAATCCACCGCAAAATCCGCCATAAATTAGCAACGGAAAAATCCGCCGCAAATTAGCTCATTTCCAGTAACGATTCCAGCATGTTACTAGAGAGTTTTGCGGTGGATTTGCGTCGACCGTATTTGCGACGGTGGAGAATCCGTCGCAAATCTGCTACAAATTATTAATTTGCGGCGGATTTTAAGTGATTTGTGGTAGATTTATCATTCACAAATCTCGTTTTTTCTTGTAGTGACGGTAGTATAGGTAAGAGTAGAGAAGAATGAATATGTCTGGCCTAGGTTGCCAGACCAGTTTAATTTATATAGAGATATAGAGAAATGACTCTCCGAATACCTTTTGTTCAGGTCATTTAAAATTCTGAACATTATGTCTGGTCATTATGACACGAAAACATTATGTCTAATCACTATGACAAGAAGTCATTATCAACTGTTGGTTATGATGCCATCAAACGGTCCACAACCTCCTAATTTGGTCATCTATGAAGATTGGTCAAACTTATGAGTAGTCGAATGTCAATTAGGTCAGGACGGTTCATGACGTAATCCTTAAATTATTTTTATATTGAAAGGAAGATTAAGTAATGAGTATTTTAATTTAAACTTTTCGTGTTAAGCTTTATTATAAATGGATGAAGTGGTCGAAGCCAACGAGCTTGTGGAGTAATTTTGTTAATCAAAAACTTGAGCTTCTTATTATTTCTTTTCTATCTCACAGGCCATCTATTTCAAAATTGATCCTTGAAATTGTGTAATGTTGAAAATTTCTTAATTATGGGTTATTATAATTGTGAATCTTATTTTGTGAAAAAAATAGAAAATTTTTTATTTTAAAAAAGGATATATGATTCGAGTTTTAATTAGACAAGCATAATAAGTATGATATTCTTAATGATTTATTGGTTATTAATTGTGCACACTATGTTTTGTTCATATATGATTAAGTGATAAAGTGTAAATCTTAACTCATAATGAGCCATGATGAAAGGGTACGTTATGAGTTGTCTATGTCAATGAATTGGTAAGATCGATCGGGCAGCATACTCAAAGATACCGAGTTCAATTCTTACTAAGGTGGTGTTTAATGTGCACCCTATAAGCGTCACTACATTCTGTCAGATATAATAGAAATTTACAATCCACAGTTGTGAGGGAATATTGGCAACCCGATTGTTCGGTAAAATAAACACAATTAAAAGTCTGAATTTGCATCAGGAATTCCCAAAATCCCTAGATTGTATTCACCTCCCCCCTCATTCATCAGCCCCCAATGTTCGTCGGATGTAGGAGCTCCTTCGTTCTTCTAAGTTCAAAGTCATATGCAGCTCCATGTCCTTATGTATGTGCATTTGAAATAGTAGTGTCACAGCCTCATAGCAGCGGTGTTGCTTCATCTTAGACGTTATTCTCAATAGCGATCTCGATAAAGACAATGGCCACCTTGTCTCAGCCTACTTACCAGATCTGAGATCTTTGCTTCTGATCAAATCCATTTCATATCATTTAGCCATAATTCCTGGAAGATAGTCTCTCTATGATAATGCTTTGTACAGGAAACCAAGTTCTGCAACAGATTTCAACCTATTCGATCTTGCTTCATAATGCTCCATAGTGTGATCAAAAGTAATTTAGTTCCCACTCGAGTTTCAAATTTTAATATAAAATCCACACTCAAGGGCTTAATTGTAAAATGAAAACACAATAAACGATTCAAATAAAATGATTGAAGTTGGTTTTACCTTCTGCAGCCGATATGTTCAATGGATCACCGATGGTCTTTGCTTACTAATGTGGAGCACATTAAAACCTGCCTTCTTACTAATGACTTTGTTCTGGACTATGATCTGAGATCTTATCCTATATGTCAACTTGGCATGCATCTAGTCAGAATCCGTCATTGATACTCCAACAAAAAATTATGGTACACTATTGAGATCCCACCACAACAGATATCAGACCACGACGTTAGGTAGCAGCAACATTACCAAAAGATTTGTGCAGTGGATAAATCCTACGAGTATTCGTAATTGTCAATCATGATCTTGTGTAATAATAGCACCCATAACCGTTTCTGACTGCTCATAACTGTAGTATCAATAGTTTAATTTTATATGAATCCTCTGCAACTATTAAGGAGACGTATCTCCCTATCTAACCTCTATAAATACCATGTTCAATCACCTACAATAAGTATATATTATTCTTTAGCATAAACCTTAATTGTGCACAACCTGACTCGAGCGTTAGAGTATCTTTGCATATACTAACCCCTCATTCCAGTTCGTGCCTATCCAAGTACAACTCAGTATCCATTACTGAACATTGGCGTCGTCAGTGGGAAACCTTAAATTCCTATTCTCACTCAATTATGGGGAACACGAGACAAAACTATAGGAGATAAGATGTTGCGCCAACCAACGCAGGCCAAAGGCAAGGACTAGCGATGCACTATCCTCCTCACCCTGTCTCACCACCAGTTGCTAAAACCTTTGCTTCAAGGAACCAGGGGCCCAATGCTAGACACCTACGTGATGGGCATGAAACCTCACTTTTTGATGAAAGCCCTCACTCATCACGCAGGACCTCTGTGACGGATCAGCTTGGTCATCACATAAATGAAGTCGATAATAATGGGCCCAGTATCCTAATGCACCAACGCCTGAGACCCAGGAATAAAGAAATTGATGATCGTGTCTCCCATCCAAGGGCACTATTCAGTCTGATATGTCCAGAAACCACCTCTTAGATTTGGCGCAACAACAAGTTGTGGTCAAGAAGTTTTGACTTAGAATCTTGAACGTATACAGGATGGTACCACATTGATGATGGAAATTATGTATTTCAAAGGAGAATGTCGTACTCTAATGTTGAAATGTCCAATGTTGTTAATAACAACCCATACATCGACGATTAGGAGCAGCCCTTCTCTGCCCAACTCATGGAGTATAGAGTTCTAAGAAACTTTAAGTTTCCTGCTAATGTGGAGCTCTGTGACAAGACTACAGACCCTCAGGAGCATATTGATGTCTATGTCCAATCTATGCCCTTCCATGGGGGATCTTCCCAATTACTATGCTGCGCTTTTCCCTTTTCGTTGAAGAAGGAGACCCTCAGATGGTTCGTGACCTTACCATGGGGATCCGTCCTCTATTGGCAGGACCTCAGGCAACATTTCTTCATCCACTACTGTTAGACCATTTGTGTACCGCAAGTGCACGGATCATTCAAGTAATACAGATACGGAGTATAAGTTCGTTCCCACGAGGATATATGGTTTCCATTACTAAGTAACAACCAATAGCTTAGCTAAATTCTATTCAAGAACATATAAAATGAAGAAATGCAAATAAACTAAATCTAAACTACAAAATCAATAAAGATAGGGGTTTTGAAATCTAGGAAATCCTTTTTCACCTTCTATTTCAACTAATGATATGTAATCCTTATAAGTAACATCAATGATTAGTTAGTTAGCTTGAGAATATGATTTAGTCAAAAGCCTATGTCTAGCGCAATTAACCATGATGTTATTTACCTAATCCATTATGTTTCTTGTGTTTTCATGAGGAAAGTATAAGCTACATTTGGTAAAATTAAGGTTAAAAGATTATATTTCTATCTTGAATCAACTCATAAATGCTATATTGAATTAAACATCAATATACAATATCCATATCCACAAATTGTAGTTCATTTGCATCAATCAAATCATGCAATTAGTGGAAACAAGATCAAGCATTAAGCATAGGTATGGAAGAACAAAACCAAACATCAATAGATACTCAAAGTAAGACATAAACATCAATATTGTATAAAGATCTAAAGATTGGCTAAATACATTGGATGCTAATCTAGTGAACATGAATTTACAACAAAAATATTAGAGATAATTAGGAAACAAAAGGGAGAAGATGAAGAAATCCATAGATGTCACTTTGAATTTAATATCCTTCCATGAGGAAGTTAGCATCCAAATAGGCCTTCAATCTACCCGTAAATGAATGTCGCAGCCTCTCTAAACTCAATCCAGTCTATAAAATGAAATAATCTTATTTTAATTTATTACCAAGAGTGGATCATCGGCGCGTGTCAAATTAGGCAAATCGACATTTTTCCTTTGTGAACAACTCATATCATCCCTTTAATTTTGGACACATCTTTTTCTTTACCTCAATGCCGAGATGTAAATTTGGCTTCCTTCCATTCTAGCTCAATTGCTCCATATATCATCTTGTTTGGAGCTCTTCCTATGATAGAAAAAATATCAAATCAAGACTTCCAAAAATTTATTAATCAATAACATAATACACTTGGGTTTGCTTAAATTTATAAATATAATTGGATATAACAAATATCACCTCTTGCTTTTCTATGAACGGACTCAATGTTCCTTCAAGGTTTTTCATGGTGGGACACATATAAAGAATTTTTGAGAAGTCGATAATAATGGGCCTTGATTATTATTCCTCCAATCAAGTTCGGGTGATTTCTCCATCGCTGATTGAGAACCCAAGAATAAAGAATGACTTTTTAAAATGATCATTTGTGTCCCTTTAAAAACAGGAATATTAGGACATTCATTTGTCGAGTGTCCTAATTCATCACAAATGCCACAAATTTCTTCTTAGATTTGGGGCACTTTACCTAATTCCATGGATTCAATCTTTCTAGCCAAAAGCATACTTTGCATTTAGATCTTCTTCGACTAAGATGGTATTTTTCCTAGATTTGCAAGCGAATTTTCTAATTGAATTTTCGAAAGAGATGGTCAAGATTGAGAATTTTCGACCAAACCTTAAATAATCTAAAGGCGTTCTTTATCAAGAATCGCCATTACATCGCTTTCACAAATTGTTTAATGTCAGGTGTTAAACCTTCATAAAATGTTGAAATGTCAAAACAATGTTGTTAATAACAAATCTTTAAAACCCAACTTTACATCGATTTAAATTTTGGGAAAAATTTTGGATTTGTCTCTTTTCAACTCATGGAGTATAGTTGGAAAAAATTTCTTTAAGAAACTTTAAGTTTCTGCTAATGTGGAGCTGATCTTGGTTTCAAAGTGACAAAGCTTTATCTTTCAAAGAAAAAGGAAACAATTTAAGCAGACAATCCTCGGGAGCATATTGATCATTGAAAGAATATGTCCAAATTCTATTTAGATGTAAATATGGGCTTTTATTTTCTAAACCATGAAAATTAGGAAGGATCTTAAATCTAAAATTATTATAGTAAGCGACTTTTCCCTTTTCGTTGAAATAGCACGAGAGTTCCTCGATGGTTCGTATACCTTACCATTTCGTTGTTTGGGATCCGTCCTCAATAGCGGGACCTCAAATGCAACATTTCTTCATCCACTAATTCAAATAAATCAATATATAAGTTACTTGATTAATTTTAACCAAAAGTGCATTTGAATCATTAAGATAAATAAGTAATATAAAATAAAAATAATTCGTTCCCACGAGGATATATGGTTTCCATTACTAAGTAATATAAACCAACACCCAAAAATAAAAATAAAAATAAAAATACAGAAAATAAAGCAAAAAATAAATTAAAATAAAAATTCAAGAACATATAAAATAAAGTACGAGAAAAATGCAAATAAACTAAATCTAAACTACAAAATCAATAAAGATAGGGTTTTGAAATCTAGGAAATATTTTTCACCTAAAATAAATGATAGAATTTCAACTAATAAAAAAAATATGTAATCCTTATAAGTAACATCAATGATTATTTAAAAGTTAGATTGAGAATATGATTTAGTAATAAAATAATAATAATGTCTAAGCAGAAAATGTAATAAAAAAATAAAAAAATGAAAATAAAATAAAAAATTTACCTAATTCAAAAATATGTTTCTAAGTTAGTAAGTGTTTTAATGAGAGTTAGTTATAAATTAGAAATTAATGAACGATCTATTCTCAAACACACGCTTAATACATGGCTAAAAGGTATACTAATTATATAGTTCAAAGCGAATCAGGTTGTCTTAAGTAATAAAGCTAATTGAATTGAGGAATTGATCGAAGGAAAACTAATCAACCATACAATATTCATAAATATTAAAATCCCTATGTTCAAAGGAAAAAGTTCATTTGCATCAATCAAAATCATGCAATTATTAAAACAAGAGCAAGCATTAAGCATGCATAATCGAAGAACGGAAGATTTAAACCAAACATCAATAGATACTATCTAAGTACTTGTAAACATAAACATCAATATTCATATAAAGATCAAGAAAAGTAAATTCCCTGGAAACAACATACAACTCATATCGCATAAAATAGTGAACACAAGAAAGAAATTAATCTAACTTAACTTATTAAAATATATGCTCAAGATGAAAATAGTTACTCATAGACAAGAAGAAAGAAAGAGAAAAAAAGAAAGGAAAGACTTGAAGGAATCCAAAGATGTCAATCCTTACAAATATTAATCTCTTCCACAGGAAGATAACATCCAATGATCAGCCATGCCTCTTTTTATAGAATTAAAAGCCTCAAATCCAAAAGAGATGATGGATGATGATAACAAAGTGATAAAAGAGATAAATGGTGGGTGGATTCTCTGTCTCTGAAATGTTTCCTTCTGAACTCATGGCATGCGTCATTTTTGAGTCAAGTGGTCTTCATGAAAGTTCTAGCACATTGTCTATTTCCAGAGACACCAAGTTTAGCCAAAAAATAACCACAGCCCAAGATATGGCCCAATTACTGCTCATGGGTCAGGCCCAACATCAGCACCTCTGTTCTGACTTCTAAGCCCAATATCACCTTCAAGGCGAACATTTTGTGTTCTTCATGAAAGTTGTAGATATGGGTCTTAACCTTTCACTGTCAAAATTTCAGAATTATTGAACTCCAATATTTGAGTGCATAAAGGTCAAGCTGTCAGGTTCAAAACACTAGATTTTGCTTCAACTCCAATTTGAGTTATCCAAACATGTGTTTCTGGTCTTGAGGCCTTCATGAAAGTTGAAATTTATCTTGGCTTAAAAACAAGACCAAAATCACATCCATCGGATATTTGTAACTCAAATTATAGCTACTGAAAAAGCCCAATATATATATACAATGAATGAAATATATGAAGCTCTTCCTAGTGAATAGATAGAGAAAAACACCAAATCACATTAATCAGATAATACAAATTCACTTAAGAATCAATCACCCAAATTAATGATAATTCAAGCAATAATTTCTTTGATCCAATTGCTTAATTTCATAAAATGTGACAAAATCAACTTAATTAAGCCAAATTGAACCTTAAGAAGCCTAGTTAGAGGATTATAAAATGCATAAAATACATTGTTATCAATAAGCGCAAAACCTTTCAAATATGCATGAATACAAGGACTTTAGCAATAAGAGAAATACATATATAGGGCACAAATAACTACACATTGTGGAGTTATCACACCCGCAAACTTAACATTTTGCTTGTTCTCGAGCAAAACAAAGTATGACCAAGTAAACTCACTTAACAATTTAGACTCAACATGCATTCAGCAATTAGCATGTTTCAATCTTTCTATTCTTCAATTAAACCATAGTTACAAGTATGTAATGATTACTTTAATCCATAAAAAGTGCAAATGCCCCAAAACCAGCTTCACACATACATAATCCGTCATATGCTAACAATGTAGCTTCCTTCCATGCAATTCACATTATCCACGAACATGCAAGATAAACTTCTCCTATTCAAATCATACACATCTGGAGAAGTTTATAAACATACATGCTTATGAATCATATGATCCTCAAAATTGATCCTAAACTCTCTCTCCACTAATGTAAATCACACACAACTGAAGATTAAGAAGGTCTTTACAGTTTGTTATGTTAGGCCATGGTATAAGTGTAAGAAATGAAAGGAAAGGATATATACAAACATTGAGACATATACACATATGATTTCAAGACTTGAGCCCAAGAGAGATTTGCAGGGTATTCCAAAAAGACTTTGAAAGATCAGAACTCATCAGAACCATTCAATACTTTTCATTTCTAGCTTTTCTTCTTTCTTTGTTTGCTTTGCTTTTCTCTCTTCTCATTTTCTTTTTTTTTCTTTTTCTTTTTACTTTAACAAAGCAATTTCTTTTTCCTTTTTGATTGCATTTGGTTCCTTCAGGCTCATTTTTCTTAAACATACATACCCCTACTCACTGGACTCAGTTCAAGAAATACACATCATGTACTCAACAGACATTAAGGTAGGATGAAAATGCAATGCTTTCACATGCATTAGAATAGTTAACAGGTTAAGGAATACATGGGTGAATGAAAAACATATAAGGCTAAACAATTAACAAGCTTCAAAATGGGACCTAAAGATATCATCATTCAAGGTAGGCTTGAAAAGCTCAATCGGTCCAAACAATACCCTAATTATTTCCTCAGTCATGCACAATCTAGGATTTCTCCTTAAGAGAGTTTAAAAATAACTTCTAGGATCATCGAAACTCTACATGTACATCCATGAACTTTCTCTAGACATGCACTCTTATCATACTCAAAGTTACGCTTGCATCAAAGTGAGATGTAGATCATACATGAAAAGCAACTAAACTGTTTCCCATGCTTCAAGATCACATAAGGTTTCACTCATAAGGGGGCAAATAGTAACTTTTCATATCATGAACAACCAAAACAATACCAGCAGTCTTTTATAATAAAGCATGCATTCAAATAGATGAAACTTTTCAATTTAACATGCATCACATCATTTGCATAATAGCAAAAATTGAAACTTCTTTGCAAACCCATCAGCAATACCTAAAACAAATCGAAACTTATGAAAACATGGTGGCTATCACAACTGCACCAAGAAAATATCATCACATGTATCTCTAATATATCATAGTAATCAAATCATGTAATGACACTCCCCCAAACTTAAGTCAGACAAAGTCCTCACTTTCTATGGTATCCAGGGTACTTGAGCCTATAAACATAAAAAATGTGAGAGCTGAGTATAATATAAATATTTAATAAACACTTAAAATAAACTAATCATGTACAATATATACACTACAACACAATATACCGCAACACACAGCATCCATGCCATAATATTTGATCAAAATGGGTGCCTTCAATAGCACTAAAAACAAATAGCTCTCATTTTTTTTAAGACAAGTTCTGCAGGTTAGCGCCGCGACGTTAACATTACCACGCCGCGGTGCTGAGCTCTCTGGAATTTGGCTCAAATGCACACAAATAACCGTCACGCTGCGGCATGCAACAAACTCACGCCGCGGCGTGAGACATCAGCCTGCACAATTCTGCAGCAAATTCAGTTTTGCAGCAGAATTTGCTCCAAAGAGGTCCTCAACACCTTTTAAACTTGTCCAAAAGGCTAAAACACAAAATGGATAACTAAAATGTATTAAAACACAAAATCATACATACTAACCTATATTTAACTTAAAACTAAACATAAACTTAAAACTAACTAAGACTTACTACAATCAAAATACTAACATATATAAGACTTAAAACTAACTAAAGATACTAAACTCAAACATACTAACTACAAAAATACAAAAATCAAAGATACTAACATATTTAAGACTTTAAACTAAAGAAAAGCCTAAAAACTAACTAAAGCTACAAAATTAAACTTACTACATATTTATGACTTAAAACTTACTAAACACATACTAATTTACAAAAACATAAAAACCTGGGTTTCCTCTTAAGAAGGGCCTCAGTTATAGTCCCGACAGGACTTTGTCACCAAAATAAATTGTGGGGATGAATAGTCTTCTTAAACTTAATCCAAGGCTTTTCCTTTTGAGGAGTCGCGAATTCCCTGAAGGACCTTATATGATTAGGATCATCCGACTTCTTTATTGAACCTAAAATAATAACATAAAAAGACTTAAATTAACATAGATTATATACAACTTGAATTAGAACTAACCAAACTCATTGTTGATATTAGCAATATGGAATTAAACCGTTATCCCCCGACAATTGCCAAGGAATAAGGCTAAACTCTTTGGAAATACATTATTATCCCTGACAATGGCACCAAAAACTTGTTAGACCATTTATGTACCGCAAGTGTATGGGTCGTTCAAGTAATACAGATACGGAGTATAAGTTCGTTCCCACGAGGATATATGACTTCCATTACTAAATAACAACCAATAGCTTAGCTAAATTCTATTCAAGAACATATAAAATGAAGAAATGCAAATAAACTAAATCTAAAGTACAAAAGCAATAAAGATAGGGGTTTAGAGATCTAGGAAATCTTTCTTCACCTTCTATTTCAACTAATGATATGTAATCCTTATAAGCAACATCAATGATTAGTTAGTTAGCTTGCGAATTTGATTTAGTCAAAAGCCTATGTCTAGCGCAATTAACCCTGGTATTATTTACCTAATCCACTATGTTTCTTATGTTTTCATGAGGACAAGTATAAACTGCACTAATGAACGATCTATTCTCAAATACACGTTAATACATGGCTAAAAAATATATTTCTATCTAGTTAGTGAATCAACTCATCCAAACCAATTGAACTAATCGAACATGCACCAACCATACCATATCTATATCCACAAATTCCTATGTCTAGTTCATTTTCATCAATCAAGATCATGCAATTATTGGTCAAACAAGAACAGGCATTAAGCATAGGCATGGAAGAACAAAACCAAACATCAATAGATACTCAAAGTAAGACATAAACATCAATATTCATATAAAGATCCAAAGTATTTCCTAAATACAACTGCTAATACAGTGAACACGAATTTACAACAAAAATACATGCTCAAGAGATAGGGAAGAAAAGAGAAACAAAAGGTAGAAGAGGAAGGAATCCATAGATGTCATCCTTGAAGCTTTAATCTTCTTCTATGAGGAAGATGACATCCAACCTAGTCTTCCTAGGCCTCCAATCTGCCCAAAAATGAAGTTCAGGTCGCAGCCTCTCTAAACTTAGCAAGGCTCCCATGAAGCTCTCTCATAAAATCTGCTGAAAATCTATTTATAGACTTAGAAAAATAGAGGCATGCTGTAGCATTAACATGCCTACGCCGCGGCGCGTGTCAAATTAGGTCAGGGACGCCGCAGCATTGATTTATATGCGTCGCGGCGCTCAATTCTTTGTACTCTTTAACTTTGATGCAGGGGAGGAACGCGCAGCAGCGTATGCTCTTTAGCGCCGCGACGTTACATGCTGAGATGCAAATTTGGCTTCCTCTTCCCATTCTAGCTCAATTACTCCATATATCATCTTGTTTGGAGCTCTTCCTATGATAGAGAAAACACCAAATCAGTAACAGATACAAATTCACTTAATCAATAACATAATACACACAGTTTGCTAAATATCATATAAGAAAAGTATCAGAATTAGATATAACAAATATAAGCGTAAAACCTTCCAAATATGCATGAATACAAGGACTTTAGCAATAAGAGAAATACAGATATAGGGCACAAATAACTACACATTGTGGAGTTATCAATTACACTACTAATTAAGAGCAACCAATATCTATTGAATCTCTCTATGAGATTCTCCAAAGGCGCGACGAGCCCCTTCACGAATACCTTAAGAGGTTCAATACAACTTATATCAATGTGGAGAACTTTGATGAGATGATTGCTCTCCACTAAGCCAAAAGCGGCCTCTGGACAGACTCCCACTTTTTTCAATCTTTGGCAAAGAAAAAGCCAGAGAATATGGAAGAATTTCGCCAGTGATCCCAAAAGTACATAAACTTGGAGGAGGTTACTAAGGCTAAGAGGACTCTAGAGAAAGGTGAGCCTTCTCACCCAAAGGGCAATCAAAACTCCTCACAGCCCCGGAACTCCTCTAAGGACAATCTACCCCGGGTCAAGTACTCTAGTTACACTCCTCTGAACACTCCATACGTAACGATTCTGAGGGAAGTGCTTCAGACCGAGTTCTGAGATATTAAGAGGTTAGCTCCTCTGAAGAATCATGCGCAAAAGGATTGTAACAAGCATTGTTCTTGGCATAATGGCTATGACCATGATACTGAAAATTGTTTCTAACTCAGTGACGCTATTGAGTCCCTAATTAAGGCAGGATGTTTGGATCAGTACATTAGCTATGTCCAAAATAATGGACACCATGGAGGACAAAGGGTAAGAAGATGCAGCCCTCGACGGAGTCTGTTTCTGCCAAAAAAGAAGAACCCAGAGTCTTATGAGAATATCCCAGAATCCAGCTCACCATGATATTGACAACCAGCATAATCAAAATTAGAATGTTCGGTTAGACGACAATGATGACTGTCGTGCCCAGGTCAACCATACTATCAATACTATTGTAGGTGATGTTGTGGGCAGTGGGTCATCCAATAGTGCCCTGAAAAATACGTTAAGGATAGTGATGTTGAACGTCTCCTACTCCGCACCCAAACCATGAGCTGGAGATCGAAAAACACCGTCCATCTCTTTTTCAGATGAAGACTACGACGAGATTATTCCAGATCATGACGATCTGCTGGTGGCTTATAGGATAATCTTTAATGTCGAGGTCCAGTGCATTTTCGTGGATTGGGGGAGCTCGGCTGACATCATGTTCATATAGCTATACCAAAAGCTAGAAGTTCCATGCTCAGAGCTAATTCCTTATGAATGGGAGCTTACCAGTTTCATTGGTGAAAAGATCACTCTGGCATGGTATTTGGCATGGTATTTTGAGACTTACTTGATCCTGAGAAGTACTAAACTATTCAAGAATGTCAAGGTCAAGTTTCTGGTCGTGGACTGTCCCTCAGCATATAACATCATCTTGGGTCGTCCAACTCTGAATGCACTTGGCACTGTGGTGTCTACTATCCACATGGCCATGAAATTCCTCACGGTCAAGGGAGATCAGATCATGGCGTGTAAATTCTACAACCAGAGCCTCAAGATCAGCTAGACATCCAAGAAAGTAAAAGCCAGTACCTCTAGCCTACCTCTGAACTAAGTCAATATTCTCATGACCGAACTAGATATTCGTCCAAGGTACTAGACCCTAGCTAGAGGGTGAACTACATCCGCTCCAACTTGGTAGTAAGCCAAATCAAGTAACTAAGATTAGAGCAAATTTGGAGAAAGAAGAAGGGCACTAGTAGATTAAGCTTTTGGTGAAAATAAAGACATTTTGCATGGACATCCTCCGACATACCGAGGTTTGACCATGCCTTCTTCTTCCATTGTCTATCTATTAGGAAGGATGTGAGATCAATCTTCCAGAAGAAAAAGAAGAAGGTCGGGCTAAAAAGATAGCTTGTCAATGAAGAATAGGTCAAGGAGCTGCTCAGTACTGGCTTTATCAGGGAGATAGCCTACACTACATGGTTGTCCAGTGTAGCTTAGTGAAGAAATCCAATGGGAAGTGGAGGATATGTGTGGACTACTGACAACTTCATAAAATACAGTTATTTGTGTCTCATATTTATGTTTTCATTGATTGCTTAAGTCCTCATTGTATGTATATTTGGAAGGTTTTGTACTGATATTTGTTATATTCTATTTTGATGCCTTTCCAATATGATATTGAGCAAATTGTGACTACTTTGTTATTGATTAAGTGGATTTGTAATTGTTAATAATTTGGTGATTTCTTTATAATAAAAAAGGCTCTAAATAAGCTGATATATAGAGCATTTGAGCAAAAAAAAAATGAGAAGAGAAAGCCAAGTTGAAGACCAACACTTCAACGTTGTGGCATAGGCTGGTTAACGTCGCGGCGTGGTGCATTCCCTGCATGAGGCAGAGAAACCCGAGAGTAGAGTGCCGCAACACAAGTAAGAGGCGTTGTGGCACCAGTGACCTAATTGTAAGTGTGTCGTGGTGCCACATGGTTAACACCGCTGCGTGACTCTATTTTCTGGACCTATAAATACATTTTTAACAGATTTTACAGAGAGAGCTTTTTAGGTTTTAGAGAAGCTATGACTGGAATTCACGTTTTGGAGGCTGAGGAGGTTAAGGAAGCCAAGGTTTGAGGCTATCTTCTTCATGGAATGAGATTCAAGCATCAAAGATCATATCCATGAGCTTCCTTCCTTCTTCCTTTTCTTTTCTCTATTCTATCTTCTATAAACATGACTTTTGAGATAGATTATCGTGTTTCATGATGTAGCTGAGCTGTATTTAGGGATAACTTCAAATCCTTCTATAAATATTAATGACTTTGTATTACTTTGAGTATATATTGATGTTTGGTTCTGTTTAATCATATGGATCTTAATGCTCTTGATAGTTTGACTAACTTTTAGGTGATTTGATGAAATCTGATGAGCCTAGACATATGACTTTGGGTTTTAGATCGTATGTATGGTGGATGCATGTTCGATGAGTTTAATTGGCTTAGATAAGTTAATTCGCTAATAGGATATAAATATACCTCTTAGCCATGCATAGTGTGTGTTTGAGAATAGATCATTCATTAGTGGATTTCATTTTGGTTCTCATGGAAGCATAGTGAGCTAGGTGAAGGAAGCCAGGATTAACTAACCTAGACATAGGCTTTTAACTAAATCAGATACTCAAGCTAACTTAACTATTCGTTAATGTTACTTATAAGGATTACATAGCATTAATTGAAGTATAAGGTGAAGAAGGATTACCTAAATATCTAAACCATTATGTTTACTTTCATTTATTTTTTTCTGTCTTTAGATTAGTTTTACTGCACTTTCTCCTATTTTATATGTTCTTGAATAGAACTAGATAAGTTATTAGTTAATACTTAGTATTGGAAGCCAATTATCCTTGAGGGAATGAACTTCACTCTTCATTGTATTACTTGAATGACCCGTGCACTTGCAGCCTAATAAAGGGACAAATAAGTTTTTGGCATCGTTACCGGGGATCGAACCTGGGTCACCCGCGTGACAGGCGGGAATACTCACCACTATACTACAACAACAAACTAAAGATCCCTACCCATTCCCCAATGTGAACAAACTAGTTGATAACTCCTCCAGTTTATGTTTACCGTCCTTTATGGATGCATACTCCGGATACAATCAGATTCTGATGTATTCTGAGGATGTAGACAACACCGCTTTCATCACTAACAGGGTGAGGTATTGCTACAGGGTTATGCCCTTTGGATTAAAAAATGCGAGAGCCACCAATCAAAGAATGATGAATAAGGTCTTTGAGTACCAAGTAGGAAAAATACTGGATGTGTACATTGATAACGTGATAGTGAAGACCCCATATGTCGGATCACACATTGCGGACTTCGAATAAGTATTTGTGTAACTCTGACACTATAACATGAGCTTTAATTTGGAGAAGTGCGCATTTGGGGTCCAAGCAGGTAAATTCTTGGGCTTCATGCTGACTCATTGCAAAATTAAGGCAAATCTAGACAAATGTCAAGAGTTGCTCAACATGCACAGCCCACAAAGTGTTAAGGAAGTACAACAGCTAACAGACTAAATTTTGACCCTCACACATTTCCTTGTCAAAGCTGCTTACAAGTCTCTTCCCCTTTTTAGACTACTTAAAAGGGGAAAGATTTTGAGTAGACTCAGAAGTGTGATGATGCCTTTACGTCCTTAAAGAATCTTTTGTCCTCTTCCCCCATACTAACAAGACTGAAATCCAGTCGGACATTATACTTGTACATTTCAGTTCACGAAGAGGCTGTAAGTTCAATATTGATCTGAGAGATAGCAGAAGGCAGAAATCGGTTTACTTCGTGAGTATATGTGTTGTAAGGCCTAGAGCTATACTACTAGAAAATTAAAAATGTTTCCTTCGCATTTATCACCACTTCCAGAAGACTCAGATAGTACTTTCAGTGTCATCCGGTGGTAGTGAGGACGGATCAACCTATCCGTCAGATACTGCACAAGCCAGAATTAGCAGAAAGAATGATCGCCAAGTCTATTGAGCTTTCTGAGTTAGGATTAGTATATGTGCCCCAGCTGGCAATAAAGGATCAAATGCTCTCAGAGTTCCTAGTAGAACTCACATCAAACCCCAGTGACCTTGAGGGGATTTCTTGGACCATATTCGTTGATGGCTCATTGAACCCCAAGGGAAGTGGTGTCAGGGTGATTTTGAAAAATTCTAAAGGGGTAACAGTTGAAAACTCCCTGAAGTTTGAGTTTTCCACTTCAAATAACCAAGCGGAGTACGAAGCATGCATTACTAGACTGGTAATGACCAAGGACAAGGGAGCAACTAAGATTACACTTTGCAGTGACTCCAAACTTGTGACCTCCCAGATCCAAGGCGATTATCAGGCCAAGGAGTCCCTCCTTTAGAGATATTTGGCCATAGTCCAAGAGCTCTTTAGGAACTTTCAGGCTACAAAGATAGAGCATATTCCCAGGAAGCAGAACTCCATGGCAGACCTCTTGTTCAAATTGGCTAGTAGCAAAAGCCCGGACAACAATTACTCTGTGATTCAAGAGACCCTCGCTCAACTTTCCATCTCAGACATTTTTTCATATGGAAGGAATGAAGCATACTTGGCTTACCCCAATAATGGAGTATTTGTAATTTGAAACCCGACCCGATGATCTAAAGGAGGCCTCCAAGCTGGTCAGAACCGTGGTCTGGTACACTATCCACAATGGACAATTGTATCGCCATAGTTTCTCTTTACCTCTCCTCAAGTGCCTCACACTGAAAGAAGCAAAATATATCTTGGCTGAGGTCCATGAAGGGAGTTGCAGACACCACTTAAGGGGCAAAGCCTTAGCTCTAAATGCACTTAGGGTCAGATACTATAGGCCAACAATAGAAGTTGACTTCCTCACACATTCTGAGTCTGTGATAAATGTCAGTGGCACTCAAACCATTATCAAGCTCTTCCAGAATAACTATCCACGACGTTCATACCCTAGCCATTCTACAAATGAGATATGGATATCCTGGGTCCGTTTCCCCAAGCACCTAGACAACTGAAGTACTTGGTGGTGGTTATGGATTCTTTCACTCAATGGATCGAAGTAGAGCCCATAGTCACAATCACCTCTGCCAGGATCCAAAAGTTTACTTGACGTCACATCATCAACAGGTTTGGGGTTATGGAGTCCATTGTGATAGACAACGAAACCCAGTTCAAAGATAAAGATTTTGAAGAGTTGCTTGTTGAGCTAAAAATCAAGCATCATTACAGTTCTATTGAGAATCCCAAGACAAATAGATAAGTTGAAGCCGCAAACTAGGTTATTGTTTGAGGAATTAAAAGAAGATTGGACAAAATAAGGGAAACTGGGCCAAATAACTTGACCACATCCTCTAAGCCTACCGGACTATGCCTCACTCCAAAATAGGTGAAACCCCTTTAAACTCACTTATGGGTGATAGGCTATGATCCCGATGGAGATAAGAGAACCCAATTGGCATCACTAATAATTCTCACCTAACAACAACCCCAGACTTATTAGAGAAGACTTGGATCTTCTAGAAGAAAGAAGACGCATTGCTCACATACGTGATTTCGCCCTTAGACAGAGAACGACGGCTAGATATAATTTGAAAGTTGTCCCAAGGAAGTTTGAACCAGGTCATCTAGTACTTTGAATAGTGGACATCAGTGGTAAGAATACCTCCTAAGGGAAGTTAGTCCTAAATTGGAAAGGTCCCTATCGGATCATGATCAGTACTGGCAAGGAAGCTTACACCCTAAATACACTAACAAGCAAGCTAATACAAAACTATTAGATTTTGAACAAACGCATAAAGTATTATAGCTAAGTGCCTTTTCGGGCTTAGTCTCCTAGTTTACTTTATGTTTAATCCGCCCCAATTTTTGTGGGTATACATTGCACACACTTCAGTTTTTCATTCAATCAATAGAATGAGGAAGTTATCTTCATACATCTACATGCATCTTCTAGTCTCAAAAGACTCTCAAGTTGGATTCTACCTTGAGAATGTCTATAGAGCCCACTCCTTATGGGATTTGTGGCTTCTTTTAGGATTAAAGACCCTCAAGCTGGACCGCGCATTGAGAATGTCTGCAGAACCCGTTTCTTATGGAATTTGGGGTTTGTTTCAAATTCACAACCATTAAGCTGGGGAATGCCTAGAGATTGCCTACAACATGTTCCCTATGAGATCTGGGGTTTTTTAGATTCCAAGTTAAGAGGAATAACCCACAAAACTCGTTTGAGTGTTTTGGTTGTGAGTTATAGGCCCATACCCAAATCCTCAACACCTGGCCACAATCATTTTGTGGTTGTGAAATTAATTAGCGACACGGGTTACATTATCTGTGGTCTGCCATCAAGTACCTTTCGTAGATATCTTATGTTAAATTGGTTTTGCACTTAAAAATTCCTAAATGTTAGGCGACTTTCTTAACTAGATCGTTAATACTAATGACCCCGATTATGGATTACCTTTGATTTTTCCTAAGTTCTCAATGGAATTTTGAATGCTAAAAAATTTTGGGCGTTGGATAACGGACTAAGGTTCTACGTAAATAAAATTCTCTCAAGTCCCTAAATGGTTACTAAATGCATATTATGGTGGGCGTTAGACCCAATACGCACCATGGAAAGCAAATAAGCGTACAACACATGCAAAGCAGAGATAATGTAAGCAATTATATCAAAACTCAGAAACTGGAGAAATTGTCTTTACAAAAATAAAATGCCTCACGTAGAGGACAAGAGAAAGTAGTAGAGAAAAAGAAAAAATAAGCTAGGCCTCAGCATCACCGTCTGCCAGAACTGCATGATTCACGCCGCTGCACCACCGTCATTTTCAGTTGAAGTTACATCACAGATGGTGGTGGTAAGGACCCTGGTAGAAGCTTGATTGGCCTGTTGAAAATCAACTTCTGGGAGTCCAATCTATCTAAGGCCATGGCGACCCCAAGTTTAAGGAATTGGACTTGGACAACTGCATTCTAAAATTGCTTGCAGCTTATGTTCATGCAGATTATTTCCAGTTCCGTATTATCCCTTTCCAGATGCTGAATCTCATCTCGGAGGCTGGCGATGGTCTTGTTAAAGCTGGCCCTCTCCTTTTTGAGTTTGGATTTGGAGTCTGCCAGTTTCTTCTTTAACTCATTAACCTTTGATTCAACATCTACTTGAGCCTTTTCAACTTCTTCCTTAGCCTTGAGAGCCAAATTAAGTTGTTGAGCTCCTTCTACTTCGATCATCTTCAATTTTTTGGTCAATCCCTTCTTATACTGCCCCCAAGCTCTTTTCAAGGCTACGAGCTTCACAAGCTGCTCGAAGTGCAAAGATCTGAAACCTTGACAGAATATCAGGCGAGCTCCTTTAGGTAATGTGTTTCACTATATCGTCATCCAGGAGTTGCCAGTCGAGGAACGATCCAGACTCTGCGTCCTTCTTATACAAGGCGATCAAACATTTTCTTTCATTTGCCTCTGTAGCAATGCTCTTTTCATGATCTGTTGCCCTACTGCATTCGCAACATTTGTCTTCCTCTGAAGGGGTTGAGCAGGAGATTTTGGTTGATCTAAAGCCACCTCAACAATAGGATCTCCGATGGCGGAAGCCAGAGCAATACATACAGGAATGTTTGAAGGTTTAGCCCCCCTTTCCTCGCCTTCAAAACTTGAAGGGCCACAAGAAATGATCCGGAGGCCATGTTTTCTGCAAAATAGGAAAATCATAAGTCAGAAATGATAGGAAAGGAAAATGCCAAAAATAAAAAATAAGGGCAGAATACAGCCTACGCTCTACCTAATATAGCCTCAAGAGTTTCGTCATTAGTGAGTTCTATAACATCCTTACAAGAAATGCGCTGAACTTCCTCCGCTTATTTATTGATAAAATCCACGCACTTAGTGTCCTCCCGACCAAGTTCGGGCTTCTTCATCTCGATCGTTTCAATGGGAGTGTCCCAGGCTTACGTGGTCCAGTACAAGTGGAGCACTAGGGTCCCATCTACCCCCAAGAAGAATGGGTGGGATCTAGGAACCGCCATCAACTTAAAGAACTTTGTCTTGTAGTTCTTGAAACTATCCTGGAAGATGTCGAAGACCTTTCGTCCACTTTTTGAATGAATAATGAGCCAATTTTTTTTAGTTGCCCTCTCTCCTTGGGGGACCACCGAGTGAAGAAATAGAAGAATGCTTTTTTCATATACCAAATTTTGACCATTTTGCATAACCATTCGAAGGTAATGATGAACCCCAGTTGTTGGGATGAAGCTAGGACGGGGCCACGTTTAAAGTACGGAGGACTGCAATTTGGAAGTCCATAAAAGGTAGTCGGAGCCTCGTTGGATGAAAAGGTCTTAGTACAAAAACATGAAGTGTTCGCCCTCTATTCGAGTTATACACACCCTTTCACCTTGCTTTGGAGCCGAGATCCGATACTTATGGTCCTGCTTGTCGTCCTTTGTTAGCTCCAAGTAGCTCGCAAGATTTTCTACTTTCTCCCTTGTTTAGAAATCGGACTCGTTGTTCCAAACGTCATCTCCAACCTAAGGATACACCCTCTTTCCTCGGACTAGTTCCATAGCTCCCTCTACGATTGGTCTATGTTGTACAAATCTTCTCTTCGTCATGAATCCCTGGAAACACCCACAGAGGCTGGTAAGGCCCTATCAGAATCAAGAATATCTAACTTATTATAGTTACTGGCCTCTGTGCCCCACGACCCAATGTGGGCACCTTCACTACTCACAGCACAACAGAAAATGTGCTCCAGAGGACAACATCATAGAGTTGGGCCCTAAATCACAGGTATCCCAACTTATTTTAGACATGAAAGAAGGGAAATTTCCTAAAATATAAAAAGATAGAAACCTTCTACGTTGAGGTAATGCCAAAAACAGTGAAAATAAAAGGGTAAATGGACATGTACCTTGAAGAAATGAACATAATAGGTGACTAAAAGGAACTTAACCGCCAAGAACTACTGAAAATCGTTGGAAACAACACAAAAACAACTAGCACTCTACCGTTTACGGTTGTAGAATATCGCCTCAGGTTGCCAAAAATTGGAAGGGAATAGTAAAATTATACAGGAGGCATCCTCGACTCCTATTTATAGAGGTAAGACAGTTGGGGGAAAATTCAATCCAAACACCATAAATTTCAAAAGTTACTCATTATAGCACTTAGAACTGCGTAAAACCCTAACCACGACTATCCAGTTAGAGCGCGTCACGTGGATTTCACAACTATCACAATAGTTGAAGCAACAATTGCTCAGAAAATCAAACGTTATGCAAGCCTCGCTGGCTTGAGCATAGATTTTTTCTATAGACCCTGGCTACACCCTAAAATGTCCACCTATGGCCACTTAACTTGTGGACCTTGGCCTGACTATGACACGTCCGTGAATGTCAATGACTTAATTGTTAATGCCTTATAGTTAAAGCTTTTAACCCTTTGAGGATATAATCGACCATGACTTTATGTAAAGTATGAATCCTGTCACCCGGAGGCATAAAGACTTACCTGGATACTTAGCTATATTAACTAAGCACCAAGTTAGAGGTAACATAACATGACCAGATTAAGCATATTATTACACAATAGGCGTTGGACTCATCCCGGTGAAAGAAGCATACAATGGAAATGGAAAAATAAAACATATTCAAAGATGCAAAAAGAAGCAAAAGGAAACTTTTTATTCAGATTCCATACGTTGTCAGCTCTAACAAAAGAGCCTATGAACTACCCTAATATAAGAATGCCCGCTAGAGAAAGCAGGAAAGGAAGCCAGATAAGACAGTGATAATAAAGATGGCCATTGACCACAACCACCTCCATGGTTCTTCTAGAAACCAACATTCATCTATTCACGGTTGGCCAACATGAGCAGAATGTTTTACTCCAAAAGATTGTTCCACCCCCACAACAGAATGCTTCACAATCCTGCATATCTAGCTGCACACTGCGGTGAAACCAAGACACCTGGCTAGTACCTTCGGTTCAGTCAGGAGGGCAGAGGAGTGAGAGCGGTAAGGCTCCATGCATCACAAGAATTCCGATAGAAATAGTGAATCCTCTCAGCAAGCGCAGAAAGGTTACATATTCTTGCGTACGCCTGGAAAGAAATGCTTCTGTCCCCTTGATGTGTGGATAAAATACACAAATCTTGTACTTAATTTAAGATAGATTTAGGTGTACTTTGATGGATTTATGTTGAAATTTATGCCACATTTAATCTATTTATCCTTGGTATCTCATGATTGGTCTTTCTCTATGTTTTTAGGTCCAAAAGAGATGTTTTGACATGGCTCTATGAAGTTTTGGATGGATTCATTGTAATGAAATTGAGCTCAAAATTTATATGGCTAAGATTCGTAGAATTTTTGACCTTTATGCAATAAAATAAACATAACTTGAGTTACAGAAGTCGAAACGAGGTGATTTTGGTATCATTGAAAAGCTAAAAAAAGATCTACAACTTTCATAAAGACAACTTTTCCAAAAATTGACGTTTTGAGTTATTTAAGAGTTAGACACGGTCGTGTCTAACTTGAAAAATGCTTCTATCAAGCTCACGCGACCTTGTCTAAGTCCAATGAAGCTTCTGACTTTGAGACACGGTCGTGTCTCTTGGACACACGGTCATGTCTCCTCCGAACATGTAAATTACGTTATTTTTCAAGCTTACACGGTCATGTCGAGCTTAGATATGGTCGTGTGAGTCTCCCTGACATGAAAAAAAGTTGTTTTTGCCCCCCAAAATATTATAAATAGAGGCGCACCCTCAAACCTGATATATACCTTTTCGACAGCAGACTTTGAGAGGCAATTTAGAAGAGAGAATTGTCACAAATTCTTGGAGGACAGCTACGAAGAGAGGACGATATTCTTGAAGTCTTGAAGATCATAATCACCGTAAAAGGGGTTTTGATTTCTTTTTCCCTATAGTTTTCTCCTTTCTTTAGGTTTCTTTCCATGGATTTGTATCTTGATATGAGTATGTTTGTATTAAACATGAGTAGCTAAACCCATAGCTAGGTCTATGGGGGATCTTGTTTTCCTAATTATTTGGGTTTGATTTCTAATTTGATTAAGGTAATTTCTTTTAGTGTTTATCATATTGCTTGCATTCTAGTCATAACTTGATCACTTTTGGCATGTGTTAATTCATTGTTTGACCGGTGACCATCCGCATTCAATGAGTGGATCTATATGGTAAGCCTATGATTAGATTGGTGAATGACCAAATATTAATTTATCCTACTAATGGAATTGATGGTATGTTAGCTGATCTCTTGAATTGGTACTTAATGCATTCTTGATTAATTCAACTAAATGACCAAATAGGTGAACTAAATTAGGAATAGAATATTGTTTCATCCATGACCATTGGGATTCAATAGCAAATAAGAGAATATGGGCAAAAGAATTACCATACATCATAATTGAAAGAAAATCTGAATAATTAGATTCAAGTGAACCTTGCACCTTGGTTTCTCTCTCATTGATTTATCTCTATTTTGCTTGATTGTTCATTATTTTTCTTCTTTCTTTGTTTTCCAATTTTATTTTGAATTTCACACCCTTTCGATTGTCTAAATAACAAAAGAGTTTTACGAAACTAGTAATTACTGCTTTTTCCTCGTGAGATTGATAACTGTGACTCAAGTCCTATATTACTTGGTGATAAAATACACTTGCTCTTAGTGAATTTTACGTGTACCACCCCCAGATGCATGTTGACATACCCGCGTTGGGTAGCTACTTAATCCTTACAGAACCATTATGCCTAGCAAAAAAAGTCTCCATTAAAGGAATATGTTGGGGAAAAAGAAATACCTTTAAGAATTTTAGAAATAACAGGAAGAAGATTTCAGAAAGAAGCATGGCTCTCCATAAATGACAACCCCACTACAAGCATCACTTATTTATAAAGGTAATAAAACATTTTGATTGGCTCTTTAGAAGGCTAACTAACTGAATGTTTAAGGTCGCGTTTTAAAGCTCCTCCTCTGTGATTGGTTATAAGAGTAACGGGAAGTTGAGAAACAACTTGAAATTGTTATCCTCTTTAAAAACGAATTTAATTCCTAATAAAATCAAAATGACAGTTCCCCAAGCAAACTCAAACAACTACAAATTGCAAAATAAAAGTTGTAAGAATGGACAACAAAGACCTCATGAACTACACATGAGGGCAACATATGACATACCTCAGATGACGGAATGACGACATAAGCATAGCGATCCAACTCAGATCCTGGTCTTACATGTTAATCCCAAAGGCATACTATGACGTATCACGGACCTCGGCCCTTTCGAAAAGACTTTGCGAGATCCAGCGTTAACACTGACTTGGATCCTTTTGTCCATCGCATATCATGTGCTCCTATTAAACTTAGATACCTTAACGCTTAGCTGTCCCATCTAAGCACCAAGTTGGGAGCAACTATTCTAGACTATGATCCGGGATCTTGTCCCATGGATCAACCCAGCACGCATATAGCCAGAGTTCATCGTTTACACCTCGATGAGAATTCATGGTATAATGCTGCAATCCCACCACAACGGATATCAAATCACGGCATTGGGTAGCAATAACATTACCACGAGATTTGCGCAGTGAATAAATCATACGCGTATCCGTGATTATCAATCATGATCTTGTATAATAATAACATTCATAACTACCTCTAACTGCTCATAACTGCAGTATCAACATTTTGATTTTATAAGGATCATCTGCAACTATTAAGAGAACATATCTCCCTATCCAACCTTTATAAGTACCAGACTCAATAACCTGTAACAGGTATCTATTACTCTTTAACTTAAACCTTAATTGTACACAGCTTGACTTGAACGTTAGAGTGCCTTTGCAAGTAATAACTCTCCCCCGTTCTAACGCACTTTGCTTTTACTGCATAAGAAAGAAACCACTGATTTGTACCTATTCAGATACAACTCAATATTTATTATTGAACAAATTCCTTATTGATAAGTTATTCGAAAGTACTAGTATAGCCTTCATTAAAAGTGACATTTCCTAATCTTAGAAGAAGACAACCTCTCTTTACCCTTATGTTTCTTCTTTAAACCAAAAAAAAAATGGAAAAGTTGCCTATCATTGTGAAATTGAAAAAGAAAGTATTTATCCTTGTACTTAGTTGAACATTTTAAGTCTGAACTCATGACAAACATATATTTGCACACACACGATCAATCTATAATCTCATAATATATTTTCTGAGTTCGTATCGCTATAACAGTTATATTACATTGAAATGGATTCTTGTTACTATTTTAAAAGGTTAAAATATACTTTTGGTCCCTCTAAATATATTAGTTTTTAGTTTTACTCTCTCAAAAAATTTTGTTATGATTTATATCTCTTTAATTTTAAAAGTGAGTGAAATTAACTTAATTTAATTCATACATTTTCTTAGCACTTGAAATGAGGATAGAGATTAATTTTACTTACTTTTAAAATTATTTATAAAGATACAAATCAAACAAAAAAATTTTGAGGGATCAAAATAAAAAAAATATTATATTTATTAGGACTAAAAACATATTTAAATTGTTTTAAAACATCTATACATATATATTATTGAAAAAGGTACAAAAAATTGGTTCTTCTTGTTGTAGATTTTTTTATTTTTTGTTTTTTAATTTTTGGGTGTGATGCTTTATTTAGCCCATGTATATATGTTTGCGAAAATGTGTTAAATAAACTAAAGTTTCTATATGTATCTCTCATGCTAAATACATAACTTAGTTCTCATGAATTAATAATTAGATTTTTTTTATCAGTTTAACATTGTATGCCTACTTGTCCATGGCCAATTTTAGCTCTCATGCATGACAACCAACATAAAGGCTCGGCATTCATATATTAATCGCCCCAAATAATGTAACGAATTTATATAATATATAACCGTGCAAAATAATAAAGCTTGTCAATTTGGTTTAGATTTATGTAGATGCAAATGTCTATTTGCACGCTTCTCAAGCCACGTTCATTAAAAGCTTCTTTATTTTTGCTTCTCACGAATGCAGGTTGCGTTCACTAAAACTAATACAAAGAGTCAATTAATATATGTTGAGGAGGATCAACTTACACCAGTGTAAGTTGATTTTGATTTACACTCATTTTTAGCTATTAGATTCACTTTCATCTAATGGTTATTTTTAATGATATAATTTCAGTCATTAGATGAAAGTGAATCTAACGATTGAAAATAAGTGTAAGTCAAAAAAGACTTACACTGGTGTAAGTCGATCTCTCCTCATATATGTTTAGATTAAAATTTATAAATTTAAGTTTGAGTTAACTTAATTTTATAAATTTAAGTTTGATTTAAAATGAGTTTAAAGTATTAGGTATCAAGGCCAGGACTGAAGAAACAAAGAGAAACAGAGAGAAAAGAGAGAAGATGTATTGAAGGAAACTGAGTTGTATTGAAATGATTGTGTGTCTTCGTATCAGTACATTTGGTTTCTTTTTATATCACTTAGTTATCAGTTATAACAGAACTGAATAACAAATCAGTTGTAACTAACTCAATCAGTTGTAACTAACTCTTCTCCCTTACATCCCCCCTCAAACTCAGCAGTAGAAATGATTCAACTCTGAGTTTGGTTCTAAATGTCATGAACAAGGAGCTAGACATAGCCTTGGTGAGTATGTCAGCCACCTGCTCATGAGCTGGAATGTGGCTGACCTGCAATTTATTGGAAACAACCTGATCACGAACAAAATATAAGTCAAGCTCAAAGTGTTTTGTGCGAGAATGAAGAACAGGATTAGCAGCCAATAACACAGCACTGAGATTATCACAAAACATCTTTGGGGGATGAGGCAGTGGTATGTGTAGTTCAGATAACAATGATTGCAGCCATATAAGTTCAAAGACTAAGGCGAACAAGGCTTACGTATTCAAACTTCCGTCTTCGCTTTCGGATCTTGCATGTTTGTTTCTATTGGACTAGGAGATTAAATTTTGACCAAAATAAACACAATAGCCACTAGTGGACTTTCTATCATCTGGATCAGATCCCCAATCAGAGTCACTGAATCCATAGAGAGCTAGTTGAGGTGATTTGTGAAGATGAAGACCATAGGATGCAGTGCCTTGAAGATACCGTAGTATTCTTTTCACTGCTTTCCAGTGAGAATCCATAGGATTTTGCATGAATTGGCAAACCTTGTTGATAGCATAGGAGATCTCTGGTCTTGTCACTGTAAGATACTGGAGGTTGCCCACAACTGATCGATAAAGAGTAGGATCAATGAATGGGTTGCCTTCTTGAGCAGAAAGTTTGAGATGAGCAGTCATGGGGGTGGGAAAGGACTTGCAATCAAGCATATCAGCCTTGGCCAAGAGATCATGAATATATTTGGACTGTGATAGATGTAGTCCCCCAGATAGAGTGTTTTTTACTTCAATTCCAAGAAAGTAATGTAAAGACCCCATATCTTTGAGAGCAAAAGTAGAATTGAGAGTACTAATCAGGGATAAAATTTCAGATTTGGAGGAACCAGTAACCAATATGTCATCAACATAGACCAGAACGAAAATGGTAGAAGTAGAGGAAAACTTGGTGAACAATGAAGTATCAGATTTGACAGCAGTGAAGCCAAGATCATATAATGCAGTAGAAAGTTTGTTGAACCAAGCTCTAGGTGCCTGCTTGAGGCCATAGAGTGCTTTATGAAGCCTGCAGACCAACTTAGTGTCACCAAATGTAAATCCTTGAGGCTGCTGCATATAGACTTCCTCATGGAGATCACCATTTAAAAAAGCATTGTTGATATCTAGTTGATGAACAGGCCAATTCTTAGCCAAAGCCATGGTGAGGACCAAACGAATGGTGACTGGCTTTATTACTGGACTAAAAGTCTCAGTATAATCAAAACCTTCTTGTTGATTGAAGCCCTTGGCAACAAGCCTTGCCTTATATTTGTCTATTGAGCCATCTGGTTTGTATTTAATTCGAAACACCCATTTGCTTCCAATGGCAATTCTGTTGGGAGGAAGCTCAACAAGAGACCAGGTGTGATTCCTCATAAGTGCATGATATTCATCAGCCATAGTTTGCTGCCATTGTGGTTGAGTAAGAGCTTGAGTAACAGAGGTTGGTTCTAAAATAGCAGAGAATACCTTTGGTTTATGAATTCCAGCCTTGGCCCTAGTCAACATTGGATGGTCATTGTGAACAAGGGGGTCAACAGAAATTTGCTGAGAAAGATCTGGATTAAGATGTACTGTGATTGGTGACACTTGAGAAGCTACATCCTGCTCATTACTAGAATGCAGCTCAGAAAAATGATCAGGAACAAAATTATTGTGTAATGCAGTGTTAATACAAAGTTGGCTATTCACAGTTGTGGCACGTTTAGGAACTATAGGAATGGAGGGGATATAAATAGGAGGGGAGGATACTGAGGATGAATTTGACAGAAAGGGACTCAAAGGTGATTGAAAAGGAAAAAGAAATTCATCAAAGATGACATGTGGAGTAAAGAAAAATTTTCCTGCAGAGGACATACATTTGAATCCTTTGTGAGATGGAGCAAAACCAAGAAATTGACCTAAAATCAAGTTTATGTTTGTTATAAGGTCTTGTGAATAGATAACAAGCACAACCAAATACTTTAAAGGTGTGATATGAGGGCTGTTTGTGAAATAAAGTTTCAAAAGGAGAGACATTATTGAGCACAGGAGTTGGTAGAGAATTAATTTATGAAGAAATGCATCACCCCGAATTTAAGAGGAAGGGAAGAGGCTGCAAGTAAAGTTAATCCCATTTCAGTAACATGCCTATGCTTCCTCTCCACTCTACCATTCTGTTGGTGGACATAAGGGCAAGTTAGATGATGAGAAATTCCATTTGACAGCAGAAATTGTGAGAATACTAAGAACTCTTTGGCATTATCAGTTTGTAAAGCTTTAATTTTGGTTCCTAACTGCAATTCAACCATTTGTTTAAACTGAATAAAAACAGAAAATGCTTGAGACTTAGTATGGAGTAAGTAAATCCATGAGTACTTAGAATAGGCATTTACAAACAAAATGTAGTATCTGGCACCATTGATTGCATTCATAGGGGCTGGACCCCAAATGTCAGTGTACACAAGTTGTAATGGAGCAGTATAAACTGAAGTGGAATCAGAAAATGGTTGCTGATGGGACTTGCCCATACAACAAGCTTTACAAACAGGTGACAACTGTGACTTATCAGAAGAAATTGGAAAATTACAAGACTTTAACACTTTAGTCACCACTTGAGTTGAAGGATGACCAAGTCTTGAATGCCATAGAGACAGATCTGCTGAAGTGGATGCAGAAGCAGTATTAGAGGAAATAGAGAAGGATTTTGTGACAGTGAGCTGTGGAAAAACATATAAGCCATTTTTAAGTGTGCCTTCGAGGAGGATCTTCTTGGTATCCTGAGATTTGACAAAACATTGATTAGAGTGAAACTAATTATCTTTGGTAAATTGTGCAACACTCAATAGATTTTTGGTTATTTTAGGAACATGTAAAAGATTAATCATGATAAAGGAACTATTGACAGAATTTGAATGAAAATTAGAGTGCCTAACATGTGAAATAGACAAACCTGTACCATTACCAACAAACACTTTTTCTGAACCATCATATTCCATTTTGTGCTGAAGATTAGATGAGTCTGGTGTGAGATGGTGTGTGGCACCAGAATCTGGGTACCATGCTGAGTCATACAATGTAAAAGGGGTAGCCAACATAGCATGCATAGGAGTATTGCTATTACCATTAGAAAAAGCTTGATCAGAACCTTGGATAGCCATCATGGCATCGACAGAGGAATTACCATGACCAAGATTTCAAAAATTCTGAGTTGATGGAGATCCTGTGAAACCTTGATCAAACCTGTACCAGCAATCTACAACAGTGTGTCCAGTTTTCTTGCAAAGTTGGCATTGTGGTTTATCTCCAGTAAAATTTCTACCTCCAAATCTTCCAACTCTGCCTCGAAAATTTTGTTGGCCTCTGCCACTGAAATAGCTTCTTCCTTGATTCAAGTTAAAACCACGACCTTGATTGAAATTTTGCCTTTGATTGAAACCACCTCTAAAGTTGAAATTACCACCATAGCTGCTATTATTTTGATTCTTTTTGATCTGAGATTGAACAAAATTTCCTTGAATTGCTCCCAATTCAGTCTTTCTGAAGCGTTCAATTCGTTCTTCTTGAGCCATGAGAAGAGCTTCAAGTTCACCTACACTGCAAGATTCACTTCTTGAAGTGATTGCAGTTACAAATCCTTCGTATTCCTCTGTTAAACCATCAAGAATTGCTTTAACATATTCTGTTTCATCAACTGGAGATCCAATTGATCCCAAAGTATCAACAAGTTTCTTAATTGCAAGCAAATAGGAGGTTATAGAGGACTCTTTCTTTGTATTACGAAGCTGATTTTTAAGTTGTCTAACCTTTGCTCTAATCTGTGATGCAAAGAAGATTTCTAACTTTTTTCATACTTGAAATGAATATTCACAACCAACCATTCTTGTTGTGAAGGAGCTGCTCATCGAAGATAGCAACCAGGACATCAACAATTGATCTTCTTTGTTCCCCGATTGAGGTAGGTTTCACTAACTTTGAAATGCTTCATCTTCTCTTGAGTTAAACTTGTCTGGAACTGATTCTCCAGTGATATACGATGAAAGTTTATGACCTTTGATTGTTGCTAATGCTTGTTGCTTCCAAGCCAAAAAATTATCTTCATCAAGCTTGATTGACACAGGATTGGAAAATGAATGCAGAACAAACTGACTTGTGGTGTTCATTGTTGCTGTAGAAGAGCTTTGATTGGATGCCATGGATCAATACTGAGCTCTGATACCATATTAGGTATCAGGGCCAGGGCTGAAGAAACAAAGAGAAACAGAGAGAAAAGAGAGAAGATGTATTGAAGGAAACTGAGTTGTATTGAAATGATTGTGTGTCTTCGTATCAGTACATTTGGTTTCTTTTTATATCACTTAGTTATCAGTTATAACAGAACTGAATAACAAATTAGTTGTAACTAACTCAATCAGTTGTAACTAACTCTTCTCCCTTACATAAAGTAATATGATTTATATTTAAGAATTTTTATTTAAAAATTAAATTTAATAAAATAAATATTATTTAAATGAAAGATTGAAATTACTTTTAAAGTAAGATTGAAATGAAAAATATCTCTTATAGAATTTTACCAAACAAAAAAGTAAAAATTTAGAATTTTCACTTCAACTGAAATTTAAGATAATTTTTCATTAAAATTAACTGAATTTCGCTAACAAAAAATTTTGTCAAATATATTAACATATCTTTTAATATTTGAAACATATTTTTAAAATATTCAAATTACAAACTAAATACACTCTTAGTACTTAACTCATTATGCTGCAAAACAGAAGTAAAGAGCTAAGCTAATACATATTGTGCATATTGTGAACTGTGAAGAATGTTGCGCACATTTTATGAAGGACTATTGTCCCCAATAATAAGTTTTAAAATAATATTTCCGAGAAATACATTATATACATACACAGATCTGTCTCGTCGCAGGTCTCTCATAAATATGTTTATATAGTTACATGAGTTAAAAGAAAAAAACTTTAATAAATCAAGTCTAAACCTTCTTAAACAAGATTTTACCCATCTAACAGTTGAATTTAAACCATCTATCATATTTTAAAAAAACAAACAAACTGTTTTATCATATTGATCATTTGGTGTTAGATTTCAAAAATTGAACTTTAATAAAATAATCAAACTTCTCTTACTTTCATATACTTGAAATGTATATATTATGTTAAATTTAGTATATATCAATGGAGTATAAAATAATTTTAGATTCATATGAGATTTCATTGCTCTGATCTAAATGTAGGTACTTTTAACTCATTGGTCAATAGTGTGAAAAGTTTATTTAACAAAAAGCTATTCAATAATGAAAGAAATTAATTTCGATTTACACCTATATGTATCATTTTTTTTAATAATTTCACTCATATTAACTATTTTTTAATTGTTTTAATTAAATATGAAAAGACAAATATGTAATTAATAGAAAATATGAGAAGACATGTTTTTTTGTAAAGAAAAAATGATAGCTACTGCACTGGCCTGGAGGTACAGTGGCCTATCAGATTTTTCTTGGAAGCTTAAAGGAAACAAATAGCCAGAAAATTTGCTTGTTTTGAAAAAGAAAAAAAGTTTATCAAAAAATAAAAATAAACACTCACTTTTAATTAAATAAAATTTCCGTACAGAAAAAAAACCCTCTTTTGTATAGGCTCCTTACTATTTGTTAGTTATATAACATCGATATTAGGGCTCGTTTGGTGGTCAAGATAAGAGAAACAGGTTAGGATAAACTATCATATCCTATTTGAAACTATTATTTGGTGAGCCAGTAGGATGTGATAAATTAATCCTATCACTTATCCTATCCTGACTATTTAGTTCAAATTCTATCCTGAGGGGAAGTGGGTTAGAACTGATAGGATAGGATAAGGTGATTTAAAGTATGATATAAAAAATATTTTAAATATAAAATAATTAAAGTATAATAAAATATAACATGATTACTAAAAAATATATAATAAATATAAAATATTTAAAATAATAAAATACTAATAATTAATTTTAAAAATCATTTTTATTTTGTCTCAAGGCTAATTTTGTTATTTATATTATTTTAAAAACTGAAAAATATAAAATTATTCTAATAATTTAACTATATGTAAAGTAAAAACTAAAAATGAATATTTAAAATTATAAAAAATTAATTTAAGTTAAACAATATTTTCAAAATTTTAAAAATTATATGTAATTTTATCATAATGATAAATTTGTCTTTTTATATAATTTAAAAAAAATTAAAATTATAAAAAAATAAAATCAAATAAAATATGAAAACATTCCTAATAAAAAAGAAAAATTTTAAAATCATACTAAAATTATAATGTTATCCTTGTTGCTATCTGGTGGACATTTAAACGTCGGATAAGATAACAATTTATCGCTTAATATCCTATCCTACTCCTATCCCTTTCTCTTATCCTATCTAATTCTTATCCTATCCCGACCACCAAACGGTATTTCTTAATATTTAATACGATACGTATTGGATATTTTAATTTTTTTGAATATTTTTATTTATATAATTTTTAATTATTTTTTAAATTTTTATTATATTAACATATTTATATTATACTGTATTGGTGTCCATATCCGTTTTTTTTTTTTTTTGACTTGTTTCCGTGCTTTTGTGACTGATGCCGGTGGTATATTGATGGTTTGGTTTGGCAGGTGACTCCATGGTTTAAGTTAGCCGCGGGGGCGTCACATGTGATACTTATGGTCACAGCAACTGAGTTTCCTTTCTTCTCTTCTCTTTCCTTATAATTGAATTTGAATTAAATAAATATCTCTATCACCCATGTGATGTGAGCCCTCAGCATCATCATTATCCTACTTCCGCACTAACGTCACCGTCGTGTGTTCAAAAGGAGCTAACAAAAGAACACACACAAAATAGGATCTTGATATTTTTATGGTGTATAGTATAAATATCATTTTTAACACCGCCTTTTAATACATTATCATATGTGATATTTATCAAAAAATTTTAAAAAAATTTAACACATATTACATGTAATAATATGTAAAAAATAATATTAAAAATAATATTTATACTATACGTAATAAAATAATTATTTTTACACAAAATAATATTATAATAATACTTGCTAGTCGCAAGTTGTTGTATATATAATACAGGATTGTCACCTGCTTTTGCTTTTTCTTATCGAAATAATTGTCTTATCACATATAGTATAAATATTATTTTTAACATTATTTTTTTACACATTATTACATGTAATATGTGTTAATTTTTTTTAATATTTTTATAAATATCACATGCGATATTATATAAAAAAATAATATTAAAAATAATATTCGTACTATACGCGATAAGAATGTCACGATCGTTTTTCTCATGTTTTCACTGGGTTTGAGTTTGACCTCTCAGGTGTCAAATTCCAGAACACATTCAACGTTCAAATATTGGTGGTTTTCCTTTCTTTGAGTTATCCCTCGAAATTGGGAGTTCTAAGAATTTTTAACAACATAAACGGTAGAGTGGACATTGAACAAGAAGGTTCCCACACAAACGTTGACCATGAAAGGACGGCATATGTAAAATTTTAAAAAATTATTTTATATATATCAAAATGTGCATGATATATTTATATTATATATTAATATAAGAGATATCAAATTATGTTATATATAATTATAATATTTTTGTAATATATAAAATAATTTTATAAATAAATTAAATAAAATTAAATATATTTTAATTCAACAAATAATAAATTTAAAAATTTTAATTTAAAATTAATTAATAAAATAATGAGCTGGCATCAGCATTATCCAACTTCCACACTAACGTCACCGTCGTGTGCTCAAAAGGAGCTAACAAAAGAACACATAGAAAATAATATTATAATAATACTTGCTAGTCGCAAGTTGTTGTATACAGGATTGTCACCTCCTTTTGTTTTTTTCTTATGTTTTCACTGGGTTTGAGTTTGACCTGTCAGGTGTCAAATTCATAACACATTCAACGTTCAAATGTTAGGGCTTTTACCTTTCTTTGAGTTATCCTAAATTGGGAGTTCTAAGAAATTTTAACAACATAAACGGTAGAGTGGACATTGAACAAGAACGTTCCCACACAAACGTTGATGATGAAAGGCTGATATATGTGAAATTTTAATTTAAAATTAATTAATATTATGTAGAATATTTTAATAGGTATATAAATTATATTTGGAAGATTAAGATAAATAATGTGAGACTCTAACACTTCCCTCCACATATATTTAGACGGAATAGACAATAAAAAAGTCTAGCGAAATAAACGACGGAGATAAGATCTTAACTCTTATATCAACTTGAAAGAATATTTTTGAATATTGTTATTGCTTGAATTTCAATTGTACATGTATGATTTACATTATACAATCTTATGTCAATAACTACTTGTCTTAATTGCTGATCAAAAAGTGCCTACAAAGTTAGTATTATAGATCCTGATCTCAAAGCTTCTGTTGTTTCCGCTACAATTAGCTTTTATTGTTAATTAGATCAGCTTTCATTGCTGGGTTTAGAGCCAGCTGTCATCGCTGGGTTTCAATTAGCTTTCATCACTACAAATTATTGCCTGTGGACTCTCATTGACTCTCTCAGTAAGCCTTTTGACTCTTGTTCTCTAACCATGACCGGTAAGCATTTATGTTATTAATCATTTAATGCTTTTGGTACTAAGAATTTATAGATTATGGACTCTGGTGCAACTAACCATATAACATTTTATTCTCCATATTTGTTATCTTATCAACCCTCTTCTAGTAAGCATCATATAACCATAGTTGATGACTCTTATATCTCAGTTGTGGGTTCTAGTACTATTGAACTACAACTCTCCCAATACTTAAACAATGTGTTCCATGTTCCCAAACTTTCCAATAATCTTATTTTCATTCATAAGCTTACTAAGGATAATAATTGCATGTGTCGTAATATTTTTCCATTTTCATTGTATCTTTTAAGATCTTGTCACGGGAATGACGATTGGAGTTGTTAAGGAACAGAGAGAATTGTACTATTTTCTTAATATGCAAGCTGATGGTGGTCCTGATCAGAAGTTGCTACTTTCTAGACATTAGTCCAGTTCTGAGTCTCTTACTTATTAAATTTGGCTACAACACAAGCGTTTTCAATAAAAGATCTTGGATAAAATAATGACAATTTGATAGCAAGTTTAATTGAAGGAAGAAATCGAGACTTGAACCCACAATAAATAAAGAGAGAAAAAGATGAAAATCTGGTAGCCTTCAATAAAAGGGGATTAAGTTTCTTAAAATTAGTTTTCTAAATCTAGTCAATATTTTTTTTATTATTTAGAGATCAATTAAGGAGATTGAGTTTCCTAAATTTAGTTTCCTAAATCCAATTTATATTTTTTTATTATTTGGGAACCAATTAAGGAGATTTTGTGCAAGATACACTCTTATTAGGTAAAATATCTTATTAATAGACAAGGAGAAGGGAGGCTGCAGAGGGGAAAAAGGATAGAACGCGTAAAGACGACAAACTTGAAGGCTTTTTCTTTAGAATTTATTTGTCTATCATCATAGTATGGAGAACTAGATTCTCAAGTAAGACTTGGGATGAACTTGCACACTAGATGATATTTTCAATTTATTTTTAATTTATGTATTTAATTTTCAATTAATAAAACTCATTTGTTTTATCATTTTCAATTCATTGTTGATATTTTCTTCTCTGAATAATCATAGAATTTATTCTATTTATGGATTCAGTCATGCTTTTTCTATTGAATGGTTTAGTTCTTTTGTTATGTTTGGATCAATTATTTATTTATATTGATTTATTTCTTTGTTGCAATATCACTCCTTGAGTATATTGTCGTTGTTGAATTTTCTTAATAGGGATAATAATTTACATAATCTAAAAGTTATGAATGATTGTTCAAAGAGTTACATTTAGCTTAATTTTAGTTTATAAATCTATATTTTTTTATTGAGAATTTTAGAAATTGAATTCCCAATTGAGTTATTCAATGAATTAAGAATAATTAAAATATCAAATTTGTGCAAGGGATTCTCGATGTTTTACTATTAATCAAATTTGAGTATTTTTTTCGTTAGTCATTTTGCTTCACTTTAATTTGTATTTAAAAATAATCTTTATTTACTATTAATCATTTAATATTTTTCTTTAATTTCTTTGTTTCTTTAACTATTCTTTTAATCTGTCTCTCTATGAAATCGATACCCCAAAGTTGTGTTACAACTATCGCATTATTCTTTAGGCGTAATCAAATTTTGGTGTCGTTGTAGGGGAGACGATAGAAGAATTGCTAATCAATTCTTTCTTCAAGCAGTTTGTAAAGGCGGTAACTTTGTTCTCTTTTTTATCTTGTTGTATCTTTATTTTATTTTCTTTTTGTAGTTTTTTTTTAATTTTTTTTAGTGTTGCATTTTTCTCTACCTTGCATGAATAAGTATAAAGACGCCTTAGGTCGATTTTCTTGTAGACATATGTCAGAGTTAGAGTCTAATTTTTCTATTCATTTGTTTGATACTCCTTCTAATTCTGAGGAAATGAGTGAACATGAAGATCAACCCACTTAGACCCTTCATGATTACCTCTATTCTACACGCACAACCACACCATCATGCATCATGTTTCCACCTAATACTCCCTAACTAGATTTTAAAACAAGGATGATAAAGTTACTCCATACTTTTCATGGTTTAAAAAATGAAAATTCATATTTGCACATTAGGGAGTTTGAGGAAGTTGTTGTGACTTTTCATAGTCAAAATGCAACTGATGATGTTATGAGACTTAAGTTCTTTTCTTTCTCTTTGAAGGATAGAGTTAAGAGTTGGCTATACTCGCTAAGACCACGATCTATTGAGTCATGGAATGAGATGACTGAGACCTTTTTTAATAAACAATTTTCCAAACATAAGACCAACGCTTTAAAAAGGCAAATCTCTACCTTTACACAAAAGGACAATGAGACTTTGTATCAGTCTTGGGAGAGATTTAAGGAGTTGTTGAGTATGTGTCATCACTATGGGTATGAGAATTGGCGTTTAGTGAAGTATTTTTATGAGGGACTTACACATAAAGAGCACCAATTTGTGAAGATGATGTGTAATGGTGAGTTCTTACAGAAAGATCCTGATGAGGCCATATAATTCCTTAATGAACTTTCTGAAAAAGCTCACATTTAGACTAGACCTAATGCTACTGAGAGCACAAATAGGTCACGACTTGCAGGAAACCTAAATGGTGGTAGAATTTACCATCTGAGGGAAGAGGATGACCTAAAGGTTAAGGTTGAGATGCTCACTAGGGAGCTAGAGGTGTTAAAGACTAAAGACTTAAAGCTAATACAAGTGACTAATCATGCAGAGTTCTTAAGCTCAATCTGCATCTCATGGTCCATACATGACGCAAAAGAATTTGAAGGATGCGAATATCATTGTGACACGAAGTGGTATGTCATTACACATCCCAACAATGAACAAATCTGAGGATGTGAAAAAGAATCAAGATAGTAATGATATCGAGCTGCCCAAAGAACCTGAGGTGATAAAGAATCCTGTTAAGGTACCATTCCCTCAAGCTTTAAAATCAAGCAAGTGAATTTTGGATCCTAACAATGAAATCCTAGAGAATCTAAGGTATGTAAAAATCAATCTTCCTCTTTTGTATGTGATTAAACAAGTTCATATTTATGCAAAAATTCTCAAAGATTTGTGTACAGTTAAGAGGAAGCACCATGTGAAGAAGACAATGTTCCTGACATAACAAGCTAGGGCTCTAAATGAGTAACAGATTCCTCTCATGTACAAAGATCCTAGTTGTCAAACAATTGTATGCAGCATCAAAAATCATAAATTTGGGCGAGCTTTGCTAGATTTAAGAGCTAACATGAATCTAATCCTATATTCTATTTATTTGCAGCTGGGGTTGGGAGAAATCAAACCAACCACTGTAGTATTGCAATTGACTGGTCGTTTAGTCAAAGTACCCCGAGGTGTGGTAGAGAATGTTCTAATTCAAATTGACAAATTTTATTATCTTGTTGATTTCCTAATCCTCGACACTAGCCCTGTTGTCGATACTACTTCAAAAATTCCTTTTGATTTTAGGTAGGCCTTTCCTTGCCACTGCTAATGCTCTTATTAATTGCAGGAATGAGCTCATGAAGTTGTCTTTCAGAAATATGACTCTTAAGGTGAATATCTTCCATATTGCAAAACAGTCAGAAGATGATGACGAAGGTCACTAGACATGCACGATTGACTCAATCATAGATAGGGGAGTTTCTAAAGCCTATAATTTTGATCCCCTTATGTGTTTTCTTGTTAATTCTAAGTTTGATTCTATCAGTAATCTGGCTGATGTAATTGATATTAGTACTATTTTTTATAGAAATCAGAATCATGGCACTCGGACATGGCAACCAAAGTTTGAGGAGTTGCTTGAGAAAGTTTGGAGCATTGCTGATATAAAAAGTGTTTGTTCCCAGGTTTGTTCTAATAAAATTAATTTGGAGAAAGATAAATGGTCAGCAATTAAAGTCATAACCTTGAGTTAAAAGATCCATATGTAGAAGAGACTTTGGTAGACGATTCTGTCTACCAAAACCAAGGTAAATTTTTAGTTTGAGTTCTTATTTTTATTAAGTCGGCCTAAGTGTCTCCCAGATTTTGAAGTCTTTGTATGGGAATATAAATAGTGTCGTCGGTCAACAAAAAAAATTTAAAAAATTCAAAACCAAAAAAAAAATAGTTTTCGTGCTTATTTATTTCATTTTACTTTATTTTGTTTTTGTTATTTTTGTCATTACTAACCATTGTCAAGGTGTAGTTATCATCTTCTCATCTTTTCTTTTTAATTACTAAGCATTTCAGGTATATGACTCATCCTCATTACTCTGTTTATTTTTCTCCCAATAATTTCTTTGATGTATATTGGTGATTATTTATTAAGTCTGGATTTAATTTGAAACATTGAGGATAATGTTTGGTTTTGATTGGGGGTGGGAGTTGAATTTCAGTTATGTTATCATTATGCCACTTTTGTAAGAAAAATTTTTCTATCATCTTGCTCAACTTGTTTCACATTATTCATAGTTGCTTATGCATGTCTCTTTGTTGAAAAATTGAAATAATTAGAAAATTTGATAAAAGCATGTAAATACCATATTTTTGCCGAATGAGTTTTGAGTCATTCATTTTTATTGTGAGAGTGTTTTTTTAGTCATCCAATGTTTATTGTGGTGCTTATGATTTTTTTTACTAGATCGTTTTATTATTGTTTTGGATAAAGAGAAGTTTTATAACACACTTGCATTTAATCTGATGTCATGAAAGTTAGTAGAATAGTGTGTTTCCTTGAGAGATGATATTAGGCCATTTTTTTTTTTTTTTTTTATTTTGAGCCTTTTTATAATGTTTTTGTTCTGTCACATATTGCTATTAGTCACCCATTTGATCTTATTTATTGAGTCTTTCTTTCTTAACCCTTTCCTAAAGTGTTTTAAGAAAGAAGCAATATTATTACAATATGGGAATGTATAATGGAAGGAAAAAAGAGAAAAATGAAAAAAAGAAAAAAAGAGAAGGCAAAGTGAAAGTGCAAGAGAAAAAAAATTCAAAAAGCTACAAAGTTGAAAAAAAATTGAGAAAAGAAGTTAAAAAATAATAATTTAAAGAAGGTAAAGAAAGTTGTGTTGAAAGTGTATAAATCAAGCTCTAAATGTTCTTGAAACACTTTTGATTTTCATTGTTTTCCTTAGCCTTTATATTTTCTGTTTACCCACATTACAAGCTTAATAAAGTCTTACTTGATCTTAATGGATTGTATGGTTCTTCTAATGTACATGACTAATCTTAAAGTGTGATGTAAAATATTTTCTTGGCATCTTTACATGAAACAATATTTGTTATATTTTCTCAACATTCTTTTTATCATTTTATATGTGAGATATTTGTTTTGATTTGTACCTACTATTTTACTCACATATACTTGCTATGAATGACATCATACTTATGAGTGATTTTTATTATTGAGTGCAACTCTTGTAATGATTGTATATAGTTGAAAAATATTTTCTGATGGGGATTCTAGTTGTGATATTTGGAGACAATGAATATATGTCATAGTAATTGTATTGTTCACACACTTTGAGTTTGATGATGATAAAGTTTTTGTGGCAATTGTGGTGTTTTGATGTATGACTGATATTCTTGAGTTAAGATTGTGAATGCATGTGTCTTGAAGCATGTCAAATAGTTTTTGATGATAACAAAGACAAAGATGAAGATCAAAGAGCGAAAGAGCAAACCAAGATCAAAGGAAGAAATCAAGAGGTTTAGATATAGGCATTATAGCACATCAATGTTAAATGCTCCCAAGATATCTCAAATGGTTTTTCAAAAATGATTTGAATCAATATGGCTTTCAAAGATCAATTCCTAAAAAAAGAACTTCTTTTACCTTGGATCATGCCAAATAATGTTCTATACTTGTTTAATCCATGTTCTCTAAAGTTAGGAATGATTTAAATCTGTTTTAAGGCTTGAAAAATGTGTTTAAAGTTTAGTGTAATCGATTACCAAGGTTTAGTAATCGATTACAAGCCAAACAGAAGCCATGTAATCGATTACATCAATATTGTAATCGATTACCATAAAGTCAGAGAACGTGTAATCGATTACACCAAGTCATGTAATCGATTACCATGTTCCCAGAAAGCCAAGAACACGACCAAAAGGGCCATGTAATCGATTACACCAATATTGTAATCGATTACCATGAAAATCGAGGGCGTAATAATCGATTACACAGTCATGTAATCGATTACCACAAGCCTGTAGAAAGCCAAGAACACGTTCTATTTTCCATGTAATCGATTACCAAAGGCTTGTAATCGATTACCAAGGTTCTGACATGCCCAACGGCTATATTGAATGCATTTAATGCTTGGCTTTAACCACCCCCAACGACTCTTTTAATGAATGAGCTTTAAATACAATGGCTGGGGCATCATTAAGGGTTGTTCTTGAACCTAAAAACATCATAGCAACACATCATACGAGAATCAAACTCTGAAATCTCTCTTGCTCTGTTTTTGTCCAATCTTTGAGATATACCTTTGTGAGCATTATTAGAACTTCAATTTGTATCATCTACTCTCTAGTGAGAGCTTCTCAAATTCAATCTTAATTCTTGTATAAGATGAGGTGAGGCATCCTCAATTTGTAAAGGGTGAGGCATCCCTTTGTTTGAAGAGACTCAAGCTCAAGGGTGAGGCATCCCAAGGAGTTGAGGGCTCAAGTTTGTAAAGGTATTCAAGCACCTATTGAAGCTTGAAGATATAGTGAAAAATCTCAAGTTGTTGCTTGGGGACTGGACGTAGATCACAAGTGGATTGGTGATCGAACCAGGATAAATGATTGAGTTTGTTTTCTCTAAACCCTTCTCTTTATATTTGTGCATTGCTTATACTCTTACTTGATTACTTCTCTCTTGGTTGGTTATTAAGCAATATACATTGTTCTTATCAATTCATTCATTTCAATTAGTCAATAGCTTCAACGAAAATCAATAGTCAAGTGTTTTGCGAAAGAATTGCGAACTTGTTTTACAAACTCAATTCACCCCCCTCTTGAGTATTGAAGCCACTTGGTAACAAGTGGTATCAGAGCTAGACTCTTGTATAAAGAGCTTAGCCGCTTCAAGAGTAAAGATGGCTTCAAATGATTTTTCTAATGAAAGTTCTTCTATAAATAGGCCTCCCTTTTTCAATGGGGACGATTATGCATATTGGAAAGAAAGAATGAAGATTTTTATTGAAGTTATTGATATTGATGTGTGGGATGCTGTTGAAAATGGTCCTTTTATCCCACACGTCTAGTTGATGGTGTTAGAACAAATACACCAAGAAATGAATGGACCGATGATGACAAGAAAAAGGTTCAATACAACTTGAGAGCCAAGAATATCATTACTACCTCTTTAGGATATGATGAGTTCTTTAGGGTGTCAAATTGTAAGACCGCTCAAGAAATGTGAGATACATTGCAAGTAACTCATGAAGGTACAAGTGAGGTAAAAAGATCTAGAATTAACACACTCACTCACGAATATGAATTGTTTAGAATGAACCAAGGGGAAAGCATTCAAGAAATGCAAAAACGTTTTACTCATATAATTAATCATCTTGCTTCATTGGGAAAAACTTTTGCTAATGAAGATCTTATTAACAAAGTTTTGAGATGTTTGAGCAGAAATTGGCAACCCAAGGTGACGGCAATATTGAATCAAGAAATCTTGCCGCAATGACTTTGGCCACTCTCTTTGGAAAGCTTCAAGAGCATGAGTTGGAACTAAACCGATTAAGTCAAAATGAGGAGCAAGATAAGAAGAAAAGGGAATTGCACTCAAAGCCACCTCTTCCATACTTGAAGATGATGATGAAGATGGTGAAGAGGATGCTGAAAATATTGAACTAAGTGAGGAGAATCTTAGTCTCCTTGTGAGAAAATTTGGAAGATTCCTAAAGAAAAGGGACTTCAAAGAAGACCACCCTTTCCTCAAAAGAAAGCATATCACAAAGGAGAAGGATCCTCTACTCCTCCAAAATGCTACGAATGCGGAAAACTTAGGGACATATGAAAATAGAGTGTCCTACATATCTCAAGAAGACGGAGAAGTTTGAGAAAAGACCCTCCAAGGAAAAGAAAGGAAGAAGAGCATACATAGCTTGGGAGGACAATGACTTAAGTTCTTCCGACGATTCAAGATGAAGAAGCCCATCTTTGCCTCATGGCTCAAGGAGAAGAAAATGGAGAAAGCGACACCGAGGTAACCTCTTCTAACCTAGAACCTCCACCTACTTATGATGAATTGCAAGATGCCTTTCAAGAATTGCATGATGAATCTTTGAGACTCACTAAAATGATTTTGTCTTCAAATAAAACAATCTCCTATTGACAAACAAGGTTTCTACTTTAACTAAGGAGATAAATGAACTTAAAATTGAAAATGAGACCTTAGGACTCATAGATGCTAATTCATCATGTATGACTTGTTCCTCACATGATAATGCATCCATATCATTACCTTGTTTATCATGTAAAGCTTTTGAAAAAGAAATTGAGGACTTGAAAAACACTCTTGCAAAATTTACTATGGGAAGAGATAATTTGAACATGTTACTAAGCAAACAAAGGTGTGTTTTTCAAAAGGCCGGATTGGGATACAATCCAAATAATCATCAAAAATCCTATAATAATTTCTTTGTTCCATCTAAAACTTCAAGTACCCCCTTTATCAAATGTTTTCATTGTGGTAGGAAAGGGCATAGTGCATCCACTTGCAATGTTAGAAAGAATATAAATACTAAAGTTGGAATTAAAAGGGTTTGGGTTCTTAAAGGCACCATGCCTAACTCTAACACACAAGGACCCAAGACAATTTGGGTACCAAAAGTTAAAACTTGAATGTGTGTTGTAGGTGTGCTTGAAGACCAATAGCTCAAATTGGTATCTTGATAGTGGTTGCTCCAAGCATATGACCGGTGATGGGTCCAAGTTCTCCTCCCTTACTCTCAAGAAACATGGTCATGTCACATATGGTGATAACAACAAAGGGAAGATTCTTGAAATTGGCAAAGTTGGTAAGATTCCTTCATCATCTATTGATAATGTTTTGCTTGTTGAAGGACTTAAACATAATTTGCTTAGTATTAGTCAATTATGTGATAAAGGCAATAGAGTTATATTTGATTCAAATTGTTGCATAATTGAGAGTAAGGATGATAAACATGTTAGGTTTGTTGGTCATAGGGTCAATAACATATATATGATTAGCCTTTATGACATTTCCTCAAATGATGCTAATTGCTTTATGACTAGAGAAAATGATTCATGGTTATGGCATAGAAGAATTGCTCACATTCACATGGATCACTTAAACAAATGAGTTTCTAAAGAACTAGTAATTAGTCTTCCAAAGCTCAAATTTGAAAAAGACAAACTTTGTGATGCATGTCAAAAGGGAAAACAAGTAAAGGTCTCTTTTAAAGCTAAAAATGTGGTTTCAACTTCTAGACCTCTACAACTTTTGCACATGGATCTTTTTGGTCCCTCTAGAACTATGAGCTTTGGTGGGAATTACTATGCCTTAGTGATTGTGGACGATTTTTCTAGGTTTACATGGACATTGTTTTTATCTCACAAAAATGATGCTTTTCAATCATTCAAAAAGCTTGCTAAAGTTATCCAAAACGAAAAAGGTTTTTGTATTGCATCCATAAGAAGTGATCATGGTGGTGAATTTGAAAACCATGAATTTGAAACGTTTTGTGATGAACATGGCATTGAGCATAATTTTTCAGCCCCTAGAACACCACAACAAAATGGTGTTGTAGAAAGAAAAAATCGATCTTTAGAAGAAATGGCAAGAACTATGCTCAATGAGGCCAACCTTCCTAAGTATTTTTAGGCGGATGCTGTTAACACCGCTTGTTATGTTATGAATAGGGCTCTAATAAGGCCAATTTTAAAGAAAACCCCTATGAATTATACAAAGGAAGGAAACCAAATGTCTCACATTTTCATGTTTTTGGATGTAAATGTTTTGTTCTAAATAATGGAAAGGATAACTTGGGGAAGTTTGATGCAAAATCTAATGAGGGAATCTTTCTTGGTTATTCTATACATAGTAAGGCCTTTAGGGTTTATAACAAATGATCTATGACCATAGAAGAGTCCATACATGTTGCATTTGATGAGACTAACCCAAACGAGCCAAGAAAGGAGCTTGTTGATGATGTTGCAGAAATCCTTGCAAGAACTCACCTTGGAAATCAAGAAGAAGAAGTCAAGAAGCAAGAAGAAAGCCCATATGATTCCCCAAGACAAGAGGACTCTCAAATCATAGATCTTCCCAAGGAATGGAAAACATCAAGATATCATCCTCTTGACAAAGTGATAGGTGATGTATCAAAAGGGTAATCACTCGTAACTCTCTTAGAGATGCATGTAATCATATGACTTTTGTTTCTCAAGTTGAACCTAAAAACATAAATGAGGCCATTAATGATGAACATTGGATCTTGGCCATGCAAGATGAATTAAATCAATTTGAAAGGAATCAAGTTTGGGAATTAGTCCCAAGGCCCAATGATCATCCAATAATTGGCACCAAATGGGTTTTTAGGAACAAACTTGATGAAACGGGTTTAATAATAAGAAACAAGGCTAGGCTTGTAGCTAAGGGTTATAATCAAGAAGAAGGTATAGATTATGAAGAAACGTATGCTCCCGTAGCTAGACTAGAAGCCATTAGAATGTTACTTGCATATGCTTGCATCATGGATTTCAAACTCTTTCAAATGGATGTCAAAAGTGCCTTTTTAAATGGTTTCATACAAGAAGAAGTATATGTTGATCAACCTCCCGGTTTTGAAAACTTTGAGTTGCCCAACCATGTTTTTAAACTTAAAAAGGCCTTGTATGGCTTAAAACAAGCTCCTAGAGCTTGGTATGAAAGGTTGAGCAAGTTTCTTTTGGAAAATGGTTTCTCTAGGGAAAGGTTGACACAACTCTTTTCATCAAACATAAAAAGCATGACATTTTACTTGTTCAAATATATGTTGATGATATTATATTTGGTGCTACTAATGACTCTCTTTGTAAAGAATTTGCCAATATCATGCAAAGTGAGTTTGAGATGTCCATGATGGGTGAGCTCAACTTCTTCCTTGGACTTCAAATCAAGCAAACAAGAAATGAGACTTTCATAAGTCAATCAAAATATTGCAAGGAGTTGCTCAAGAAGTTTGGAATGGAAGGAGCAAAGCAAATGGCTACACCAATGGGAACTTCCTGTTACTTGGACAAGGATGAAGGAGGTAAATCGGTAGAAATCACTAAGTATAGAGGTATAATTGGCTCACTCCTTTATCTTACCGCAAGTAGACCGGATATCATGTTTAGTGTATGCATGTGTGCTAGATTTCAAACAAATCCTGAAGAATCACACCTAAGTGCTGTAAAACGTATTATGAAATATCTAATAGGCACTTCACAAATGGGATTATGGTACCCTAAGGGTGCTTCATATTGTTTGGTTGGTTATTCCGATTCTGATTTTACTAGGTGCAAAATGGATAGGAAGAGTACTAGTGGGACATGCCACTTGCTTGGAAGCTCACTAGTTTCTTGGCATAGCAAGAAGCAAAATAGTGTGGCATTGTCAACAGCTGAAGTTGAATATGTTGCAGCTGGCAGTTGTTGTGCTCAAATCCTTTGGATGAAGCAACAACTTCTAGACTATGGTCTTGAGCTGGATCACATCCCCATAAGATGTGATAACACTAGTGCAATCAATCTATCTAAGAATCCCATTTTACACTCAAGAACAAAGCACATTGAAATAAGACATCATTTCATAAGAGATCATGTTCAAAAGGGTGATTGCATGCTTGAATTTGTGAAAACCACTAAGCAACTAGCAGACATTTTCACTAAACCTTTAGCAAAAGAAGCCTTCTATTATATAAGGAATGAACTTGGCATATTAGATCAATCATGTTTAAGCTAAGTTGCTGCATAATCCATCTTTTTGCTGCATAAAGAAACTTTCTCTGCATAATCAAGCCCTTTTCTGCATAATCATGGTTATTTGTTGCATAAATATTGTTTTTCGATTCTATACTGACTTGAGCGTCGGAGATTTCCCCAAAGTTATTTTGCAGGTGCTCCTTCATGTCAATTATCCCCAAGAAACTCAAAAGCATCACAAATTCATCCAAATGGGGTAATTCTTGGTAAAAGTAGCAATCTTGTATGATTAAGTATTTTGGATCAAAATCTGTGTGAATTACTTGCCTAAATGATGTTTGAAATTGATTTAAGATGCTTTGCAATCAACTTGAATGGTTTAAAATTGATCCCTAACTGTTTAATATGCAAAAATTGAGTTTTAGTAGTACGTAATCGATTACAAGACCTTTGTAATCGATTACAAAGGTTCTGTCAAGCCGCAATGTCGATTACACAAAGCGGTAATCGATTACATTGAATCAGAACTGAGGTAATCGATTACACATATACTTTCGTAATCGATTACAAAGTTTCAGAAAGTGGTAATCGATTACATTGAAATTGTAATCGATTACAAGGAAAATAAAGTGTAATCGATTACACAACCCATGTAATCGATTACAGAGAGGTTTAAAAGGCTTCTGACGCGCGAAAGGTCACTCATTCTAAACATTTCACCTTTCCTCTCCTCTGTTCTCACGAAGCTCTCCTTTCACCTTTCCTCTCTCAACTCTCTCCTTTTCACTCAAACATCCATTAAAACCTTCCAAAATCACCCTCCTCTCACTCGAAATCCCTCTCCTCACACATCCCCATCCTCAAATCCCATCACGATCCACTCCTTTCTCTCACCCACCACCTTCGTTCTTCTCCTCTTCATCCCCCACGAGCTTCACATTACCCAAACCACTCATCCATGGTTGACTCATCTCAACGTGCCAAACGTGCAAGAACAGGGACCACGGTTGGTGAGTCCTCCAGTGCTCCTCCACGAAACATCTACGCTTGGACCTCACGAGACACTTCTCCACCACTAAGAAGGTGAACTCTTCGGGAAGAACTTCCGGTGAGGAAGCTCATCTCCCGAGGTATCTCACTCAATCCTTACGCACGGTGAACCCCGGAGTGCTTCCAACTAATTGAGAGGTGGGCTTGCTTCGGGGTTCTTCAAAGATTCGAAAGCCATTTATCCCAACCCGGTACGTGTGTTCTATGCCAACCGAGGTATGAAGACCATTGCTTGATCTCTCGAAGTGAAGAAAACTCGATTAAAATCACTCGGGAAGAATGGTGTAGGTTGACCAAGCTAACCTATCCGGGACCGGCTTCTATGGTAACGAAAATGCCAGGGTGACGAGTTTGAGTATAAGAGTGCTTTGATGTCCCCGATTCGCTCGGCCACGTGCTTCCCAGAACAACAAGAGAGTTATGGCGATCGGCCTAACAATGGAGAACAGGGTACTCCATTATCCGGTGGTTAGAGGCTTGATTCCCGCAGGCGGGAATTATTCTCGGGTTTTGCGGGATGATGTTGTGGTCTTGTAGGCCATGACCTTGGTAGGCCAATCAAGCGGGCCAACTACATCATTCAAGCACATGCTTTGGATGTGAAGAAGAAGAAGAACTCGCCCTTCCCTATGCCATGTTGGTGATTTGCTATCCTAGAGCACTTGTCGCATCTCCTTGGTGAAGAATCCAAGGATACCGGCTCCAAGGGACCCCAATCCATTGGCTCGCACACCTTGAAGAAGCTCCACCGCGCAAGGTCGATGAAATTGGTACTATTTGGCACATGGTACTTATGGGCACATTCCTTTGCCGAGAGTGACGATGAGGATGAGGACGTGCGGCCTGCACCGGCTCCACCGGCTTCACCACATTGGAGCTTCACTGAAGAGTTGCGGAGTTTGGCTACCACCGTGGATGCCGGATGGATCGCATTGAACGAAGGTGGATCACCTCGAGCTTAGGATGGACTACTCGATCGGGAGCTTGCCGCCATTCGTTCGCATCTGGAGGGCACGGCACACGCCGCACCATCCACCTCCTCTGCTCTCCTCCCGCGCTCCTCTATCATTCGTTGATCCCTCTCGCCACTCCGGTGGAGTTCCCGCCGAGAATGAGGAGCTCCTTGGTTCGAGAAGACGACCTTGATACTGGCGACGATGACGTAGACCTTGGAGATGTTGCTGCTGATGTAGAGAGCGATAGCGAGGCCACTGATAGTGATCATGGACCTCTGCCATGATAGTTTCCTTGCTTTCTGATACTTGATTGTATATGGATTTTGGAAATACATTTATATATAAAAATCAGTTGATATTTGATGTTTATTGCTTTTCTGAATCATCTTGATATATTGTTGTTTATATACACATGAATGATTCATTATAATCTGCCTGTCTGAGCCACTTTGTTCTCTGTTGCTGTTGTTGTTGGGAAATCATGAAAAACAGAGGAAATGCTGTCAAAATTTCCACTTAATGTTAATGTGTTTTTGAGAATGCCAACGGGGGAGAGATTAGTAACTTGCATTAGTACGGGGGAGTTCGATTTAACGCTCTTACATAAATATTTCACTAACCCTATATTGCATACATTACGGGGAGAGTTGCGCTTAAATCTCGATATACATATATATATATATATGCAAATTGTTTCTCTTCCTTTAAATGTTCAGATTGTCATCATCAAAAAGGGGGAGAATGTGAATGCATGTGTCTTGAAGCATGTCAAATGGTTTTTGATGATAACAAAGACAAAGATGAAGATCAAAGAGCAAAAAAGAGCAAACCAAGATCAAAGGAAGAAATCAAGAGGTTTAGATATAGGCATTATAGCACATCAATGTTAAATGCTCCCAAGATATCTCAAATGGTTTTTCAAAAATGATTTGAATCAATATGGCTTTCAAAGATCAATTCCTAAAAAAAGAACTTCTTTTACCTTGGATCATGCCAAATAATGTTCTATACTTGTTTAATCCATGTTTTCTAAAGTTAGGAATGATTTAAATCTGTTTTAAGGCTTGAAAAATGTGTTTAAAGTTTAGTGTAATCGATTACCAAGGTTTAGTAATCGATTACAAGCCAAACAGAAGCCATGTAATCGATTACATCAATATTGTAATCGATTACCAGAAAGTCAGAGAACGTGTAATCGATTACACCAAGTCATGTAATCGATTACCATGTTCCCAGAAAGCCAAGAACACGACCAAAAGGGCCATGTAATCGATTACACCAATATTGTAATAGATTACCATGAAGTCGAAGGCGTGTAATCGATTACACAGTCATGTAATCGATTACCACAAGCTCCAGAAAGCCAAGAACACGTTCTATTTTCCATGTAATCGATTACAAAGGCTTGTAATCGATTACCAAGGTTCCGACATGCTTCAACGGCTATATTGAATGCATTTAATGCTTGGCTTTAACCACCCCCAACGGCTCTTTTAATGAATGGGCTTTAAATACAATGGTGGGGCATCATTAAGGGTTGTTCTTGAACCTAAAAACATCATAGCAACACATCATACGAGAATCAAACTCGAAATCTCTCTTGCTCTGTTTTTGTCCAATCTTTGAGATATCTTTGTGAGCATTATTAGAACTTCAATTTGTATCATCTACTCTAGTGAGAGCTTCTCAAATTCAATCTTAATTCTTTGTATAAGATAGAGGGTGAGGCATCCCTCAATTTGTAAAGGGTGAGGCATCCCTTTGTTTGAAGAGACTCAAGCTCAAGGGTGAGGCATCCCAAGGAGTTGAGGGCTCAAGTTTGTAAAGGTATTCAAGCACCTATTGAAGCTTGAAGATATAGTGGAAAATCTCAAGTTGTTGCTTGGGAATTGGACGTAGATCACAAGTGGATTGGTGATCGAACCAGGATAAACGATTGAGTTTGTTTTCTCTAAACCCTTCTCTTTATATTTGTGCATTGCTTATACTCTTACTTGATTACTTCTCTCTTGGTTGGTTATTAAGCAATATACATTGTTCTTATCAATTCATTCATTTCAATTAGTCAATAGCTTCAACGAAAATCAATAGTCAAGTGTTTTGCGAAAGAATTGCGAACTTGTTTTACAAACTCAATTCACCCCCCCTCTTGAGTATTGAAGCCACTTGGTAACAAAGATAAATTAGATTTGATTAAATTTGTTAGAGATACTGTTCATTTTAAGTTTTGTTTTAAGTCGCTTTCATTGGTAAGGACTATTAATAAGTTGATTGAGGGTTGTGATAATGCCTACTTTTTATGTATTTTTTCTTATAAAAATAGGCATTATTATATCTCATTATATTTGATTTTAGTGACTTTATAATACTATTGATTGATTTATTTAAAGAATTCATTAATTTAACTATTGTGATAATTGTAGAAAATCTATTAAAATATCTTGGACAAAATAATGGTAATTTGGCAATAAATTTAATTGAAGAAATAAATCAAAACTTGGGTCCACAACAAATAAAGAGAAAAAAAGATGAAAATATGACAACTTTCAATATAAAAAAAATAAGTTTCTTAAAATTGGTTTCCTAAATTCAATCAATATCTTTTAATTATTTGGAAACCAATTAATGAGATTGAATTTCTTAAATTTAGTTTCTTAAGTCTAATCTATATCTTTTTATTATTTAGGAACTAATTAAGGAGATTTTGTGTAAAATACACTATTATTAGGTAAAATCTCTTATTAATAGACAAGGAGAAGGGATGTCGCAAAGGAGGAAAAAGAGAGGACACATAAAGACGACAGACTTAAAGGCTTTTTCTCTAACATTTATTTGTCTCTCATCATAGTATGAAAAACTAAATTCTCAAGTAAGGTTAGGGATGAACTTGCACACTAAATGATATTGTCAATTTGTTTTTAATTTATGCATTTAATTTTCAATTACTAAAACTCATTTGTTTTATCATTCTCAATTCATTGTTGATATTTTCTTCTCCGAATAATCATAGAATTTATTTTGTTTATAAATTCAGTCATGCTTTTTCTATTGAATGATTTAGTTCTTTGATTATGTTTGAATCAATTATTTATCTATATTATTTTACTTCTTTGCTACGATATCGCTCCTTGTGTATACTGTCGTTGTTGAATTTTCTCAATAGAGATAGTAATTTACGTATTCTAAAAGTTATGAATGATTTTTCAAAGGATTACATTTGGATTAATTTTAGTTTATAAATCTATACTTTTCGATTGGGAATTTTAGAAATTGAGTTCCCAATTGAGTTATTCAATGGATTAAGAATAATTAAAATATTGGATTTGTACAAGAGATTTCCGATGCTTTACTATTCATCAAATTTGAGTACTTTTTCCGTTAGTCACTTTGCTTCACTTTAATTTTCATTTAAAATTAATATTTATTTACTATTAATCATTTAATTTTTTTTTAGTTTCTTTGTATCTTTAGTTATTCTTTTATTTTGTCTTTATGTGGAATCGACACCCCAAAGCTATACTACAACTACCACGTTATTCTTTGGGCATAATCATGTCTCTTTTAAACATCTTTCCTTGCAGCACCGGAGTTTTATTTCAGTCATAGATTATATCAGAATCCCAGCATCTATACAAGAAGCATTAAAGGATAAGAACTTAATTCAAGCTATGAATGAGGAGATGAGTGCATTAAAAAAGAATGGAACATGAGAGATTGTTGAGAGACCAGGTGACAAAAGACCAGTGGGGTGCAAATGGATATATACTTTGAAATATCAGTCTGATGGCACACTAGACTGGTATAAAGCAAGGTTGGTGGCAAAATGATACACTCAGACTTATGGAATTGACTATGAGGAGATATTTGTTCTAGTAGTCAAGATGAATATTGTAAGCATCTTACTCTCGCTTATTGCCCACTTTAGGTGGGAACTACACTAGTTTGATGTTAAAAATGTCTTTCTCCATGGAAACTTAGATGAAGAAGTTTATATAAAATTCCCCCTATACAATTCCACTAGTGGAAAGAACAAGGTGTGTAGGTTAAAGAAGACTTTATACGGGTTGAAATAGTCTTCCCGTGCTTGGTTTGGAAGATTTACAAAAATAATGGTGTCTCTAGGATACAGACAAAGCCAAGGTGATCATACTTTCTTTTTTAAACATTCACAAGAAGCTAAACTTACAGTTCTGTTTGTGTATATTGATGACATCATTATATCAAGTTGTCGCGACCGTGATCGCGGCGGGAGCGGCGAAAAATAAATTATTAGGAATCGTCACCAATTTTATTTAAATTAGAAAAAAATTGAAAAATCCTTTTTGAAAATGGTCTTTGGAACCAAATTAGATTCAGGAGTCGGTTATGCATAGAGAAGGGTGGTGACTTAACCCCACAGTACTGATAACTACACAAAGTGTAATTATTTGTGCCCCATATCTGTGTTTTAAAGATTGCTTAAGTCCTTGTATTCATGCATATTTGGAAGGTTTTATGTTTATATTTGTTATATCCAATTATGATACCTTTCCAGTATGTTATATGAGCAAACTGAGCATATTTGATATGTGATTAAGTGAATTTATATGTGTTACTGATTTGGTGTTTTCTCTATCATAGGAAGGGCTCCAAACAAGATGATATGTGGAGCAATTGAGCTGAAATTGGAAGAGAAAGCAAAATCAGCATATCAGCAATCAATGCCGCGGCGTGCACTGTTCAATGCCGCGGCGTGGAGGTCCCCCGCATCCAAAGTCGAGGCTACGAAATATAGAATGCCGCGGCGTGGCAAATCAATGCCGCGCGGCGTCCCGACCTAACTTGATACGCGCGCGCGGCGTGGGCAAATCAATGCCGCGGCGTGACTCTGTTTTGCTGAGTCTATAAATAGATTTTATTAAATTTTGTAAAGGGAGTTTGGAGAGCTCCGTAGATAGCTTTAGGTTTTAGAGGAGCTATGGCTTTGTTCTTCATTTCTGGGCTGATTGGAGGCCTAGGGAGGCTAGGTTGGAGGTTTTCTTCCTTAAGGAAGAGGATTCAAGCTTCAAGGATCTCATCAATGGCATCCTTCCTCTTCTCCCTGAGTTTTCTTCTTCTCCTTTATCTTTTGAGCCTTTGTTTTGCTCGTAAATTCGTGTTCAATTGATTAGAAGTGTATTTAGGAAATACTTTGAATCTTTATATGATTATTGATGTTTATGTATGAATTTGAGTTTCTATTGATGTTTAGCTTTGTTCTTCCATGCCTATGCTTAATGCTTGCTCTGTTTGATCAACAATTGCATGATCTTAATTGATGCAAATGAACTAGACATAGGGATTTGTGGAAATGGACATGGTATGGTTGATGCATGTTTGACGAGTTCAATTGGCTTGGATGAGTTGATTCGCTAACTGGATAGAAATATACCTTTTAGCCATGTATTAGCGTGTGTTTGAGAATAGATCGTTCATTAGTGGAGTTTACACTAGTCCTCATGCAACCATAAGAACCATAGTGGATTAGGTAAATGACACCAGGGTTGATCGACCTAGACATAGGCTTTTGACTAAATCAGATTCTCAAGCTAAACTAACTAAGCATTGATGTTACTTGTAAGGATTGCATATCATTAGTATGAAGTAGGAAGTGAAGAAGGATTCCCTAGATTTCCAAACCCCTATTTTATTGCTTTGGTAGTTTAGATTTAGATTAATTGCTTTCCTTTATTTTATATGTCCTTGACTAGAATCTAGCTGAGCTATTGGTTGCTACTTAGTAATGGAAACCTTGTCCTCGTGGGAACGAACTTTTACTTCGTATCTGTATTACTTGAACGACCCGTGCACTTGCGGTACACAAATGGTCTAACAAGTTTTTGGCGCCGTTGCCGGGGACAATGGTGTATTTCCAAAGTCTTTAGCCTTATTCCTTAGCAATTGCTGGGGGATAACGGTTGAATTCCATATTACTAATATCAACAATGAGTTTGGTTAGTTCTAATTCAAGTTGTAAATAATCTATGTTAATTTCAGTCTTCATTCTTTGTAATTATAGGAACAATAACTGGAGGATGAGCTTTATCATTTGAGGCCTTTGTGGGAGCTCGAGAACCCCCAATGGAGAACCTCTATTCAGGCGGAGGAAGGCCTACCATCCAATCCATCACTTTTGTGAACAAACAGGCCGTACTCAAGGAAATGCATCTTGAAGTGCATTTCGGCGGTTTGCCTTGTGAAAGTCCCTTAGGGACTATAACTCGAGCCCTTCTTGGGAGGGAACCCGGGTTTTATTGTTTTTGTTAAATAGTATGTAATTAGTAAGTTTTAATTTATAAATATGTTAGTATGTTAGTTTTTTGTAGTTTTAGTTAGTTTTCATGTTTTTCTTTAGTTTAAAGTCTTATAAATATGTTAGTAAGTTTAATTTCGTAGTTAAGTAGTTAGTATTTATGATTTAGTATGTTAGTTAGTTTAATTTAGAGTCTTAAATATGTTAGTATATTAGAGTTTAGTAAGTTAATTAGTTTTTATGCATTAGTTAAGTTTTTAGCTTATAAATAGGTTAGTATGTTAGATTTTGTAGTTTAGTTAGTTTTAATTCTAGTATATATTAGTATGTTTGATTGTTTTGATTTTAGTTAGTTTATATGCTTTTGTTTAGTTATTAGTAATGTATAGGTTAAATATGTTGATTATGTAGTTTTTATAATTTTTAGTCGTACATTTTGTAAAATAGCTTTTTGGACATGTTTCTTTCTTCTTTGGAGGCCACTTTGAACCAATTTCAAGAAGCAAAGCGTGTTGGTGCTAAATTTAGCGATCGGCTTCTCATCGCGGCGTGTCTTGTTCAATGCCGCGGCGTGAGTGAATCTTTTTTTTTTCTGCAGATTCACTGCAGGACGAGGTGTTACGTAGCGCGACGTGTCTTGTTCAATGCCGCATGGCGTGAATCTCGATTTTGTGTATATTTTGTTCATATTTTGTTTCTATTCATTTTTCTTCTTCAATTTTTTTTTCTTTTTCATTCTTTTGTTAATATAATTGTTTTTATTATTTAGCTCTCTTATTTTTTTTAATCTATTTTTAGACTCAAGACCCCGGGAATTCTTGGAAAGTGCGGACTTTGTCTCACTTAAGTTTGGGGGAGTATCTTTACATGCTTGGGATGAATATGATGTATTATGAATGCATGTAATGATACTTTTAAAGATGCAGTTGTGATAGCCAACATGTTTCAATGAGTTTTAATTTGATTTGGTTATTACTGCGGGGTTCAAAAGAAGTTTCAATTTTTACAAGACTGTTGGTGTTGTTTTGATTGTTCATGATATGAATGGTTGTTATTTGCCCCTTTGTGAGTGAAACCTTATGTGGTCTGGAAGTATGTGAAATAGTTTAGTTGCTTTTGATGTATGATTTACATTCCGCTTAGATGCAAGTGTAACTTTGAATATGAGATGAATGCATGTTTAGAGAAAGTTTATGGATGTATATGTAGAGTTTTGATTATCCTAGAAATTGTTTTTACACTCTCTTGAGGCGAAATCCTAGATTGTGCATGACTGAGGAAATGATTAGGGCATTCTTTGGACCGATTGAGCCTTAAAAAGCTTACCTTGAATGATTATATCTTTAGGTTCCCTTTGAAGCCTGATAATTGTTTGGCCTTATTTGTTTTTCAAACCATTGTCATGGTTAACCTGTTAACCGTTCCAATGCATGTGAAAGCAGTGCATTTTTTTCCTACCTTCATTGTTTGTTGAGTACATGAGGTGTTGTTTCTTGAAGTGAGTTCGGTGATTTAGGGTATGTATGTTTGAGAAAAATGAGCCTGAAGGAACTAAATGCAATCAAAAGAAAAGCAAAAGAAATGCTTTGTAAAAGTGAAAAGAAAGAAAATGAAAAGAGAGAAAAGCAAAGCATGAAAAAGAAAGAAAAGAGCTTAAAAATGAAAAGCATTGCATGGTTCTGGCAAGTTGTGATCTTCACTGAAGAATACCCCGCTAGTTCGCTTGTTCTCAAGTCTTGAAATCACATATTCATGTATTTCGATGTTTGTTGTGTATCATTTCCTTCTTTTCCGTTACCCAATACCATGGCCTAACATTACAAGCTTTAAAGACCCTCTTGATCCTCAGTTGTGTGTGGTTTACATTAGTGGAGAGAGAGTTTAGATTCAATTTTGTGGATTTGATGATTCATTTATATGTATGTTTATAAATTTATCCAGGATGTGTATGAATTGAATTGCGAAGTTTATCTTGCATGTTCGTGGTTAATGTGGATTGCATTGAAGGAAGCTGGATTGTTGGCATGTGAAGGATTATATATGTGTGAAACTGGTTTAGGGGCATTTGCACACTTTTTATGGATTGAAGTAATCATTGCATACTAGTAGCTGAATTTAATTGAAAAAAATAGAAAGATTGAAACTTGAAAGTGCTGAATGTTATATTTAAATTGTTTAGAAGGTTTACTTGATCATACTTTGTTTTGCTCGAGGACTAGCAAAAGGTTAAGTTTGGGGGTGTGATAACTACACAAAGTGTAATTATTTGTGCCCCATATCTGTGTTTTAAAGATTGCTTAAGTCCTTGTATTCATGCATATTTGGAAGGTTTTATGTTTATATTTGTTATATCCAATTATGATACCTTTCCAGTATGTTATATGAGCAAACTGAGCATATTTGATATGTGATTAAGTGAATTTATATGTGTTACTGATTTGGTGTTTTCTCTATCATAGGAAGGGCTCCAAACAAGATGATATGTGGAGCAATTGAGTGAAATTGGAAGAGAAAGCAAAATCAGCATATCGGCCAATCAATGCCGCGGCGTGCCTTTGTTCAATGCCGCGGCGTGGAGGTCCCCGCATCCAAAGTCGGAGGCTACGAAATATAGAATGCCGCGGCGTGGCAAATCAATGCCGCGGCGTCCACGACCTAACTTGATACGCGCCGCGGCGTGGGCAAATCAATGCCGCGGCGTGACTCTGTTTTGCTGAGTCTATAAATAGATTTTATTAAATTTTGTAAAGGGAGTTTGGAGAGCTCCGTAGATAGCTTTAGGTTTTAGAGGAGCTATGGCTTTGTTCTTCATTTCTGGGCTGATTGGAGGCCTAGGGAGGCTAGGTTGGAGGTTTTCTTCCTTAAGGAAGAGGATTCAAGCTTCAAGGATCTCATCAATGGCATCCTTCCTCTTCTCCCTGAGTTTTCTTCTTCTCCTTTATCTTTTGAGCACTGTTTTGCTCTGTAAATTCGTGTTCAATTGATTAGAAGCTGTATTTAGGAAATACTTTGAATCTTTATATGATTATTGATGTTTATGTATGAATTTGAGTTTCTATTGATGTTTAGCTTTGTTCTTCCATGCCTATGCTTAATGCTTGCTCTGTTTGATCAACAATTGCATGATCTTAATTGATGCAAATGAACTAGACATAGGGATTTGTGGAAATGGACATGGTATGGTTGATGCATGTTTGACGAGTTCAATTGGCTTGGATGAGTTGATTCGCTAATTGGATAGAAATATACCTTTTACCATGTATTAGCGTGTGTTTGAGAATAGATCGTTCATTAGTGGAGTTTACACTAGTCCTCATGCAACCATAAGAACCATAGTGGATTAGGTAAATGACACCGGGGTTGATCGACCTAGACATAGGCTTTTGACTAAATCAGATTCTCAAGCTAAACTAACTAAGCATTGATGTTCTTGTAAGGATTGCATATCATTAGTATGAAGTAGGAAGTGAAGAAGGATTCCCTAGATTTCCAAACCCCTATTTTATTGCTTTGGTAGTTTAGATTTAGATTAATTGCTTTCCTTTATTTTATATGTCCTTGATTAGAATCTTTGGTATTTATTGGTTTTACTTAGTAATGGAAACCTTGTCCTCGTGGGAACGAACTTTTACTCTGTATCTGTATTACTTGAACGACCCGTGCACTTGCGGTACACAAATGGTCTAACAAGTACCCCTAATACATCCGTCCTAAAACGGTTACCCTAAATTAGTTTATGCAAAAACTTAATAATCTCATAATATATTTATTTTATCTTTTTTATTAAAAAAAATAAAAAAACAAAGAATTTGAGAAAATTTAAAATTTGGCTTGACGAAATAGAAATTTCGCCTCTACGTATCCTCAGGTGCAATGAGGAACTCAAAGTCACGTAGTTCTGTAGAAAATAAGTGTGGGTTGGTTGATTTTATTTAAAGAAAAGATTTAATTTTTTATTTTATAAAAATTTGAATTAACAGGTCGTCGCGACTCTGTTAATCAAATTAAGATTTGAATAGGTGAAGCTCGCATCACGCTAGAAACGTTACCCACCAATTATTGAATTTATTACTATTAAATAATTTTTTTATCTAAAATTACGTAGAAAAAAAAAAAGAAGAAAATAATAATAATAATAATAATAATAATAATAATAATAAAATGAATTTTGAATCTTTATTAAATAGTAATTTATTTTTTAAAAAATAATTCGAATCATTAGATTGTCACAACTCGGATGATCCAAAAATAGTTACAAGATTAACAATTGTCACAATTCGATTAATCTGTTTCGCTCTTTTTTTAAAAAAAAATTAATTATTTTTTTATTTTTACTTTGTAGTCTTACCATTTTATATATATATATATATATATATATATATATATATATATATATATATATATATTTAGCTTAACCCATTTAATTACAAGCTCATTTCACTTAAAACAACAATATAAAAAAAAACTATCGAAATCAAAAGAACAGACTTACGAAAAATAAGACAAAAAAAGGAGAGTTTTGCTTCTTTCTTTTTGGGTATTTGCAGGAAAAAAAAATAAAGGAGCAAGGAAGATGAAGGCCGGCGGCGACGGTGGCTTGGTTCGGGTTGGTGAAGCGCGGCAGAACCGGTTCGGTTGCGAGATCACACGGTGCGGCGGTGTGGCCTGATGAAATGGATTAGGCTAACGGTGGGTAGCACGGTGTGACGGATGGATTGCGACATTTGTGAGGAACGGTTTGTGGGTGCCGGTTTCGTATAGGAGAGGTGATGGAGAGGTATTTTGGCGGAAGTTAAAATCTGTAGGTCAAGGTTAAAAGTGTGTGCTGAAGGTCAAAGTGAAAAGTCCCCAGTAAAGTGTGGGTTATGAGTTTTTATACGAGAGGATTAAGTTAAGGTGTTTGAGTTAAAGTGTGATTAGGATTGGTTTAGGATGAGTGTTGAGATTTGTTTAGGATGAGTGTTAGGTTGGTGATAGAGTTTAGTTAGGATGAGTTTGTTTAGTGATGGGGTTTGTTTAAGATGAGTGTTTGAGTTAGTTTAGGATAAGTTTGAGTTATAATTTGTTTAGGAGGAGTGATGGAGTTTGTTTTAAATGAGTGCTGAAATTGTTATAGGATGGGTTATGGGTTAATGGGTCAGGTTATGGGTTGATGGACCAATTGGATTGGATAATGGGTTAATGGGTAGGATAATGGATTATGGGCACATGGGCTAATGGACCAATGGGTTGAACTTTTTTTTCCTTTTATATATTTTTTATTTTTTATTTTTTTATTTTACAAAAATACCCAGACAAAATTGGGTGTTCACACAAGTGATGACATAGTTGAGAAGCAACTCCTAAAGGAGAAATTAGCAGCTGAGTTTGAAATGAAAGATCTTAGAAGACTAAAGTACTTTCTTGGGATTGAAGTTGCCTACTCCAAGCAAGGTATCTTTATTTCTCAAAGGAAATACGTCCTAGATCTTCTCAAAGAGACCGAAATGCTCGGGTGTAAGATTATCGGTATACCCATTGAGCAGAATCACAAAATGGGAAATGATGAAGAGAGTCCCAAGGTGGACAAAGCTCTCAATATCATAGGCTAGTAGGGAAATTGATATACTTGGCACATACCAAACTAGACCCAGTGTATACTGTTAGTATTGTTAACCAATTCATGCATGATTCGTAGGAGAGACATATGTAGGTTGTGGATTGAATTCTACAGTATCTTACTACAGTATCTTAAAACTATGCCTGAAAGAGGATTACTATTTAGAAAGAGGGGAAACTTCCATGGAAGTGTACACAAATGCTGACTATGCAGGTTCAACATCAGGTTATTGTATATTTCTAGGTGGAAATATAATAACATGGAGAAGTAAGAAACAGAACGTAGTAGCACGATCAAGTGCAGAAGCTGAGTTTCGAGTTATGCCACAAGGAGTTTGTAAGTTGCTATGGATGAAGATCATATTAGATAACTTAAGACTAAAGCATGAAGTGCCTATGAAGTTGTTTTACGACAACAAATCAGTTATTAACATTGTACATAATCTAGTTTAACATGACAGAATAAAATACATTGAGATAGATGACACTTTATTAAGGAGAAATTGGATAGTGGACTTATTACCACAGCATACGTTCCTTCAGAATATCAGTTGGTAGATGTATTAACTAAGAGACTACCTACAGAATACTTTCAGAATCTTACTGGCAAGCTAAGAATGATAGATATCCATTTACCAGCTTGAGGGGAAGTGTTGAGCTTTATTTTATAGATTCTTTGTACTTGATTTATTTTTTTATTTTCGTTATTAGGACATATTTAATTTATTTCTTTATTTTTGTTATTAGAACATATTTAATTCTTGTATTAGAATAAATTTATTTCTTATAATTTAACTCTATTATAAGTAAGTAATTATTAACATAAATTTATATAATATAAATTATACTTATACAATTGAAATTCATGCAATAATAATATTTAAAAATATTTTAAGTGCATATTTTACAAGCTTTGACAACAAGTACTACAAATTAATTATATTTTCATACTTGTATCATACATTACATGAATAGCAACTTCCCAATACTTAATTAGTTTCCATCGGAGTTGAGTAGGCATAATAGACAGAAGTTTGTTGCTAAATATATATTAATTATTATATTTTTACATCAAATAATATATATATTATTTTTTATATTTTATCTAATATTTTTTATTATATATATTTTTTTATTATTTTTTTTATTCAATTATATTCCTTAAAAAATATAAATAATAATACACCTTTAAAAATATATAAAACTAACATTTTCCATCGTATATAGTCAATTAGTCATAGATGGAAGATAGTGTTGGTTCTTTCTGTTAGTTTGAGAGGGCATTCAAGATGAAATGATTTGCTAATCTTATCAAAAGTAGTGATAGGATTAATAAGTTTTATAATTTAAAAATAAAATTGAATCTTACTATTATAATTAACGATCCGTTTCACATATTCTATAAGACCAAACTCCACATTAAATAAATTGTTGATTTAGGAGAAAAAATGATCCCACGATTGAGAGTGAGTATGGGTAAGGGTAACCTAGAGAAGAAGTCAACTATGTTATTTATTTTAATTACAAATGAGTCCCTACAATTAAGGAAATTCTGATCAAGCACCTTCCTAGATAGATGGCACTCAGCCACTGTCTGAGTCCACCACTGCGGCAGATTTGGTGGTGAGCTGTGGGGTACGCAAGATTTACCTATGTGGTGGTGAGTGGCGGATCTACGGCTGAGAGTGGCAAATCTACAGCCACCGCCACCCAACCGCTCCTGAAACTCCATCGCCACCACGAGCTGCTGTCCGTTCCACTCTACTCCACCACCAAACTTGCCTGCAACCCGCGAACTCCGCCGCGCCGTCCAGATCACTTCCCGGCCAACAACCCCACCCGAACCACCATCACCCAGGCCCACCGATGCAAGAGTCAATATACTAGTGGTCTGGGTTCGTTGGTCCCCCAGCAAAGAGTTGCTCACCTGGGCTCTGGTCAAAGTTTCTCAGCCTGGTGATATCGTCGTTGCTTTGCATGTTCTCGGGAACCATGGTAAAAGCAACGATTTTTTTTTTGTTTTGGGTTTTTCAATTTTTTTTCTCCTTGCAGGTTTTTGTGAAGATTGAGTGGTGAAATGGGGTTTGCGCAGAAATTGTGAATCGTATGGGAAATCGTCATTGCTTTTGCTTGTCAAGGCATTTGACCTTGTTCTTGCTATTTGTAAAGGATTATGCAATTTGAAACAGGTTCAATTTCTCACCATTTTGAAACAGGTTCAATTTCTCACCATGTTCTTCTTCCTTTGTTGGATTTTTCAATTTCTACAGTTGAATATGCAAATTGATCAGGAAATACAGGACACAAAAATTGAAAATGCAAATAGCGCGATGGTGGCAGTGGCGAGGTGGTTCCAGTGACTGGGTTCCGACGACGATGGTAAGGGAGGGGGTTGGAGGAGGGGATAAGGACTAAAAACCAAATATCATAAATCAAAGGTTTTGATAATAAATAATAATTTATTAAAATAAAAAAAATTAACCTGTTGAAACTTGCAATAGCAAGTATTTTCTTTAGGGTATCGGTACTTTACTATTTGAGTGGAGTATCTGAAACGCTTCCTACAATTAATATTGTTCCAAACGAATAATATCAATGATTCAGTTGTGAATTCTGTATTTTTGACTATCTAAACACAAAGGTGGCCATCTTCAGGTGTAGAGTTAGTCCCTCAACTCCACTTTCTTGTACTTTCATGCATCGAATCGCTTTCCTTTGGATCTTCCATCAGCTTCAAAATCAAGTTCTTAGCGAATTCCATGATGAACCCCACCTCTTCTCTTACTCTTCTTCAAAATCGAGTGAGGAGAGCGACTGGCAGTGCGAGGACAGGGTCCGCCGGCGAGCACTGTTGCCACCGGACAAGCCTAACGTGGCAGAGATCTGACCAAGGGAGAGGAGGAGCATTTCACTGCCTACTTCGAATTCGTGGCCGGCTCTAGTGTAGGTGGCATCATCGCCGCCCTTCTGTTCATCCGTGGCGTCATCGCTGTCGACGAGAGCGAAAATGAGGAGAGAGACACATCAATGACTAACAAGCAAAACTCAAACATATGGACTAAAACATAAATAAGATAAAATTGGTTTCACTTGCTATTACAAGTAATTTTGCTGGAGTATCCATGCTCCAAAGATTGGATGGAGCATGGTAAACGCTTCCAACCTGTATCGTAGCCCATAATTTTCAAGAAATAGAAACTGTAAGCAATATTCTAAGGGCGCTATCTTCAGTTTTTAACTGCTTTACAAATTCGGGATGTTGCAGAAATTGTTTTGGACCAAGCCAGCGGCTTCTGGTGTATCTAAGGTTCTAACATGCAGAACGTGCCATCTGCTATGCTACTATCCCATCCCCGATAATTCCTTAAAAAGCCACAGCAGCAACTGACAAAAATCAGTACGTTATAGGCGCAGCAATACAATTGTTATCTAGTACTATTATTATCTATTGGATTGCACAAGAGTGTGAGAAGCATGCAAGTTTAAAGTGTACGAGTATCATTACTTTTAAGAATAACTACAGACCATAGAGGTTGTTCAAAGTGTTCATGATTTATAAGCAACCAAGGGCTGGTGGTGGGTCTCAAACAACTGAGTAATAATAACTCTAGTGAAGCTCAATAAGAGCAGCAGATTGCAGTGCAGCAAAAACTTACTATGATGAGTTTCACCCTTTTGCTGGAAGAGAAGTGGGTTACTTCTGGGATTAAAAGGGGAAGAGGAGGCAACCACAAACATTTCCAATTGTAACTAGCAATCACTTCAGATTTATGTCACAGTTGACAAAAACCTCGAGACTCCTGGATTAAGATAAGTAGGATGAGCCCTTCTGCTAAAATACTTTATCTTTTCACATGTTATCTTTTGGCAAAACAACAAACTCAAGTCAATACCTCTAAAAAGTGATCTGGTATGCTAAGTTACTTCTGTTCATTTTGCACAAACACTTGATTAAAGACTACTGCAGTAAGAAATTTGATCTATCAACTTCCTGATTCTCAAATATACTAAAACAAAATTAAGCAGAACATTCTGCAGTCTTTTTCCCCCCTTCTTTTCCAAAAACCTCGTGATCTAAAACAACTCGAGTGCACTAAGAAAGCTCCCCTTAAAGGCAAAAGAAATGGAAAAATCATTAAACCTTTGTTTAAGATTCATTACACAGCATATGTCACAATGGTACACTTAACCCCTTTTGGTCAACAAATCAAGATAACATGAGAGAAATCATTGCATCGGCAGATTCTGGTCCATCATTATTCACGCTTGGTATAATGTTATCAGGAGATATAAGTTTTACAAAGTCTTTGAGTTCCGTAAAGCTGCAATGCTCACTGTATGGCACTTCATACCTGATAAAAAAGGAAAACTTTGATTCATTAATAGCTATACAAATTTAAGGGAAGTGAGCAAACTGTTTGTTCTTCCGACTACCACTGTGCAGCTACTACCTAGTACGGTGAAAATAAATCATAATGCACCATCGAGGCCAGGGCTTTGGTAAAACAAGCTCTATTGGACCAGAAGTAGAAAGAAAAAGGATGAGACATGACTGGTTTTGATTTGAAGGACCCAATGTAGGTATATGATATAACATTTTAACCATAAGTATATAACAAAAGTAAATATAGTAGTAATAAGGGATACTAAAGCATCACCTTATAATAGTACCCTGCTGACACCTTCTCCCAGGAGACTTCATTTTACCTTTGCCAAATGTCCAACCAGTGGGAGAGAAAGCAACTATAAGACTGAACCGACCCTGATTAAAGAAAATGCATTTGATGATTAGAAATGCAAAACTGAAAGTTAAAAGACAAATGTAATTCAGTATTCAAGATCTTGTTCCAAAGCTACAAAACTGCTTTAGCAAGAAGACCAGGTAGCAACCCTGCATGGCTGCATCGTTTGTCAGCCACCAAGATATTCGATCATGGAATAATTATCAGACTAAATATCAGATCAAAGTAGGAAAAAAGATTAGTATACGTAGATATATATACTGTTGATAACTACATGCGTACGTCAAGGTATGTACTATGTCTACATTGAAAAATACCACAAATCATATATTGGGTATGCTAGAAAAACAGGCAGCAGCACTCACCACATATTGACTTGATATGTGCTTCAATCTTTTGAAGCTTGCGAGTGTCCACATAGGGGCAACATGAATGTTGCTTTCGTGTTCATTTGAAGTAAACCACTGCATATCCTCCTCCTGAAATTCCAAACATTTTAAAAGACGCAACTTTGCTGCAGTCACGTAAACCTTTTTACGAAGCGCACGAGCAACCTCCAGGAATAGCCTTTCTTTTCCTATGAAACATGAGAAAACAAGGGGGGAAAAGAGCATTGAAAGTCTTCTCATTTTTTCTAATTAGTTTCCTGGCTGTTGGGCAACAATACTACGATAGAAAGATAACTACCCAAATGTACATTTAAAAAAACTGCAACATATGTCAAACAAATATTAACTGGCAAAGATAACTGATGTAAAGTATGTAGCATAAATATCCACAAAGAGAAAGAGTTGTCTTGAACTCTACCAATTGTATAGCTGCCAATCAGAAAAAGGGTCTGGGGATTAAAAGCCTCCGCTTGAATGGCATCAATAACAAATTGTATTACAGCCTCTTGTTTTGGAAAGTCATACTGCAATTGTATTACAAAAATACAAAACAATTAGTATTTAGAAGTCACAGAGAATAAGTATATAAACAAAGTTTAACAAACTGAATGTATTTGTACCAACTATATGCTAAAATTATTATTATAATGTAAAGCATAACCTTGCAAATCTTGATCTTATATTAAGAATAATTTTGTATTAATTTATTTCGACAGTAAATTGCCAAGACTGTCTAAGTCAGACACTTATAGGCGCTGGTAGTGCAAGATTTTAAATTGCAGTCTGCAACCACAATTGTGGCCGCAACGGCAGCATTGTGGTTTTGGAGTTATCCACTGTTATCAGATAAATGGAAGAAAGTGAGCTGAAGCCATGACCATAACTTGGTCAGGTACATGTATATATATTTACAGCGAGGAGACAATAAAAGAGTGATAATATGCAATTAATAGGTAAATAAAGAAACTAAATATCAGCCTAATATTCTAACTTAATGACCGAATATTCTGTCCTAATTGATACCCAGATATTTATCCGTAACATCCACAAATGGGAAAAAGAGCATTGAAAACAATCCACTTTGACACCATCTCAAGTATTAAGTATAAAGTCTCACTCCATTATTAATTTATTACTTTATTGAACGTAAATTTAAGGAAGCAAGGTTCCAAAGCTAAAACTTAACACAGTCATGTCATTTGAAAGAGATGACTCCACTATTCACATATGGACTCACCTGTGGGTTACAGTATGTTGTATCAAGAATTAGAGTATGGATAGGACACATCTGTAGGAAAGGATTGATAGCTATTCCTTCACTAAAGCGAAAATCCCCAGTGTGGAGCACTGCCTAAATGGACAGAAAAATACCTAGTCAGTTCTAACACAACAATGGGTAACTAGCAAACAATTATTAAGCTCATTAGGAAGTCAATCCAAGCCACACCTTACCATTCGGAGGTTGAAAGAGTATGATTATGGAACCCGGACAATGATTGGCATCCAAGCAAGTCACATCAATACCAGCTATTTTAACCTTTTGGTCCAGAGGCAAAACATGTAATTTATCATATGGAATCCCAATGTTCATATTTACAAGTCTAGCTGTAACGGAGGAGCAGTAGATCTTTCCATGATTGAACGACTTGGTGAGACCTTGATAATCTGTATTAACCAACAGCCAAGGCATAAATTGGACAACTTTGAACACAAGGAACTCCTTCGTTTAATTTTTTTTTTTGGCAGTTTTAAGTCTCCAGAGAGTTTTTAACATGTGATCTGAAACTCCTAATTTTTTCCTAATAGGGGAATGAGCACCAATACACCCAAAGCCAAATGTAGTTTGGAAGAAAACAAAATCCTAACTTTTTTATATGACACATTTAACACACTTCCATATATCAGAGAGGCACCAAAACTACTTTGTTACATTATGATGCATATATTAACGTTCTTGTTTCTTCATATCATATTTGATCCACCAATGTGAATAATTTCCAGAATAATTGTATATCCAAATTGTATAACCAAAGTCAAGCACTATGTAAAGCAAACATACCAAAACAACTATTCAAATTTAGTAAGCTAACCCATTTGATGGAGATCTGTGTCAAATCTACTAAGAGCTAACAGTCCTTGTGCCTATTAAAAAGATAAGATCTTAAAGCAAAACTTAAATTCCAAAATATAAAAATTTTGAGTGAAAATAACAGTGTTAAATTAAAAGTTTACCAGATTGAAACAATTCATGGATATAAAACAACAATCAATCTAAATTTATATACATATTACATACACACACTAACACACTCATTGCATTGACAACATTACCTTACAACTGAAAATTTATAGATGATAAAGATTGAATATTAACATGCAGAAGCAGACTTACGGTCCAAATGGAAGTGTGAGAGAAACCAGTGGGAACAATCTCCTCTGAGATACTTGAAAGCATCCTGCAAATATTAAATGTATTTGTCAGATACTCAGGCCCACATCAAAACAAGATAGGGCAATACCATTGATGGAATACCAGAAGTTCCAGATATTGACGTTCATAATTTATTGACTATTTGCGGATGAATACATATTTTTCTTCATTATCTTCTATCTTCTTTTCCTAGTTCATCGGGTCACACATGAAACATGATTGACGTGCATGCAGTTTGATTGTCATCCAAATGGCCAATAAGCATTTTCTTTATCGGATATGCTAAACCTTGTTAACATGTACCATATATGAAAAATCCCCTTTTCGCGGGCAGTAAGGCATCGAAAACACAACTTGAATGTAAAAAACATGGAATTTTCATTTTTTTGGGACCATTTAGAAAAAGCTTTCCTTTTAGCTAATATAATTCCAGAGTCCTAAAGGAATGCATGAAGGGAATAAAAAGTAACACAAAACAAATTCACATGTATCATTTAGAAAGCTATTTACCACCCGGAAAGGCGTTCCTGGTATGCTACACCATTTGGGAACATCACGAAGCTTTCTATTTGTTGACATATTTTTTGCATTGTGCTTACGACCAGAATCCGAGCTACTGTTTTTAATTTCATGCTGTTTTCCAGGAGTGACAGAAACTTTCTTCCCATTGGTAGCAAAGCCCGGAAAATATTCAGTAATTAATTTGTTTGCCGCTGGTTTACTAGTGCCATCAACTTTTCTTTCAGATTTGTCATGTTGCAATTTGACTTTCGGGTTTCTAATCCTTCTAGACTCTGCAAGAGCATACTCATGCTTCTCGTTTGAAGGGGCAATTCCTTTTCTAAGTTCACACAGGGCATGCACAATCTTTTTTCTGGGGCCAAGTGCAGTAATACCCATGCTTAAGAGATCCTACAGATACAGAAGGAAAAGAGAAAAAAAAAATTAGTTAAAATGAATCTTTAACAACAACGTAATAATGCAAGCGTTTGATCAAAACAGCAGTAAATTTGTGTTTTATTTATACCACTTCTTTTGATCTTGGATGATAAAACCCAAACCAAACACATTCTTAGATTTCCAACAACATAATGTCATTAAGTACTCTCTAAAAGTTTAAACTGTTAAATGGAGGTCCATTAATGGTTTTATATCTCTAACACTTTCAAAATGTCACTCTAGGCCAAATTACTTGCAAAATGATTGCTTATCCCAAGGAGTTGGACAGTAGAAGATTGATCTTTAACCTGGAGTGTGGGAGAAGGACAAAGATAATTTCCAATTTTTAATTAAAAGCTGAAGATTAAATATTTATTTTTTTATGCAGCAATGGAGAACAGTCAACTTATAAAACCCATAAATTCAAGGAACAAGTGTGGCAGGAGTTATGAACCTAAATGGTATGAGATCAAGTAATAAACCCAAGCTCACCTCTTCTGTCAGCCACTGCAAAGCGTCCCAATCAACTTCTTCCCTAACAAAAACATCTTCGTATTTTGCTAAACCAAGATTACGTAGCCAATCAACAACAGGAGAGACATCGACAACTTTTGGCACAAATTGAGCGTCCATCTCGTCATCAGGAAGGGCAACCTGCATGAGATTATTACAGTATTAACTTGTGATGATTACGTTTACCCATTTCAATCATCATAAATGTTGGTACCATTCTGTAGGCACACAAAACTTGACTCAGCAGCTAAATCAGGCATTGTCCACGTTTCTTGGAGAATATTGTGATCCCAAGATAAGATATGAATGTTAAACTAAAGAGAGCTCTTGCAAACTTTTCTTAGTCAAAATAAAAAACCTCTCAATAAGTTGAACACTTGAACTTGAAAGTGAAACTAGAAGCAGACAAATTTTAAGATGACTACAAGGACGTTATAAATAAATAGTTGTGAATTGTCATTTTGAATAGTTTGCAAGAATATTTGGTCAACATCTAGTTTTGACTTGCCATTGTATCTACAAACCATGAAATTCACGAACATTTTTACTGCAAGGTTACCACCACATGATCAAACTGAGGGAGGATTAATATTTTTTTAAAAAAAAAAAATTGGGAGTATTAACAAAGCAATGTAATCTAGCATAGCAGAGTTCTATATAAATGGTAATGAAATTGATGGATGATGAAGAAAGGGTGCATAGTGTATCTTACATCTTGAGCTGGACCTTGTCCTTTGTCAAGACAATCATTGGAATGAAGATGCCGCTGTTCCTCGGTCAAGTTGGAAATATCGATCCCACACAGGGGACATCGGACGGACCCTCCTCCAACGCCATCACCATCTACTTGGTCTAACTCATGACACAGATTCAGTAACAGATCAAGCTCCGAATCCGAAGCAGACTCTGCATTTGATGATTTTCCAGATCCATTGTTGACTTTGACTACGTCTGTCGTCAATAACACCAGCTTAGACTCTATTGAGTTGCGAAAATAAGCCCCCTTCATTCTCAGCTCGGACTCGGACACAGAACAAGAAGAAGAAGAAACAGCGTCCTCTTGTTCCGAATAATCTGGAGCGGTGCCACAATCTATGTCTATGTCTATGGTGGAAGGAATGAAATCCAAGCTGCAGTTTTCAATTTCATTCGGTTCACAATCCTTGCTGTTAGTGTCAACCACTGAAGAATCGCAAATGTGAGTAGAGGTGGCTTTGGGTTTGATTTCAGTGTCAGAGGAAGGAGAATTCACGTGAAAGCATGGATTTAGGAAGGGCGAATTAGGGTTAGGGGGCACATTCTCCTTGCCAATGCCAAACGTGGTTTGGTGTTTGGGTTTCTTAGATGGGCGATGAAGGTGATTGGATTTGGAGGGGGTGAGTGCGTGCGAGTGAGAGTGAGAGTGAGAGTGAGAGTGAGAGATTATTGTCTGTGTAAGAGGGACCTCAAAATCATCCTCCTCGTCTAACATGGGGAAGTCGAGCTGAGATTGCCTCTGACTGCGATCCAAACTCATATCTCTTCTCTGTGATCTGTGTGAGCGTGCCTCCACAGGAGTTGAACTTGAAGAAGATGAAAGCTTCTTTTCAAAAAATTTTGTTGCCTCCACTGGTTTGTGTTTTGGACTTTTGGTTTTAACGTTTTTAACCTCTCCCTCTATTCCATCTTTTTCTTCTGCAGCCCAGGTTCGGTATGGGCCCTCTTATGATGGGCTCCTCGGCCCAAACAAGCCGGTTTTATTTTTCTTTTTATAATTTTCATGCTCTCTTTTCTTTACTAATTTAATTTCTATGAAGAACGACAATAATTCCCATGACGTTTTGAGCTTGAGCTTGAGCTTGAGCTTGAGCTTCGACTTGCACTTGCACTCTTGTTTCCATCTCTAGTGGTGTCTTACTCTGAATCTGGGATCCAATCCAATCATCTTGCATTGTGAATTTTAGTGTTTGGCTATGGCTGGTGTGGACAGGTGGTGCGTGGTCACCGGAGGTCGAGGCTTCGCCGCTCGCCATTTGGTGGAAATGCTAATCCGGTACAACATGTACTCCGTCCGCATCGCCGATTTGGGATCCACCATCGAACTCGAACCCTCTGAGCAATTGGGGATTCTCGGCCAAGCTTTAAGCTCTGGTCGTGCCCAGTATATGTCTCTCGATCTTCGCAACAAGGACCAAGTCTTGAAAGGTAAACCTCTTCTCTCTCATTGTTTTCTAACCCCTCAGTCAAAACAACAACAACAATATAGATGATGATGTTGTTTTATAACTGCAGCATGCGAAGGAGCTGAGGTTGTGTTCCACATGGCGGCTCCAAATTCTTCCATTAACAACTACCAGCTTCATCATTCCGTCAATGTCCAAGGTAAAATCTCTCACTCTTCTTCTTCCCTTTTGCTTCCGATGATCCAGCTGTTTGATATAATGCTTGAGTCGAACTGATATCTTTATTTTTCGAAGGAACCAAGAATGTCATCGATGCTTGTGTTGAGCTAAAAGTGATGCGACTCATTTACACCAGCTCTCCTAGCGTCGTCTTTGATGGGGTTCATGGAATTCATAATGGAAACGAATCATTGCCCTATCCACCTTCGGTACCTACTTTACCAACTCTCCATTTTACTTAAATTACAGCTTACAAGAGTTTCTTCATTTCAAGTTTCATTGGAGTAGATTTCAATGTTTCTCAGTCTTGATATTTATTATGCAATTGCCGTGGTCCTAAACTTAATTCAACTGGTTTCAGCATAACGATCATTATTCCGCAACTAAAGCCGAGGGTGAGGCGTTGGTTATTAAGGCCAATGGGACGCATGGGCTCCTAACGTGCTGCATACGCCCTAGCAGCATTTTTGGGCCCGGTGATAAACTGCTTGTGCCTTCATTAGTTGATGCTGCCAGGGCAGGGAAATCCAAGGTAAATGTTGTTCTTCCTCCTATTGATATAGATTTTTGTGTCTGTAACTTCATTGGTCTAGCATAATCATTTTACATTAAAGTCATTTAGCAACCAAAATATGGCCTATAGAAGGCATAAATGTATCTATTGTAGGATTAAACGAGGCTTCATTTCTATGTGGTCTGTCTTATCCTTTACATCCTGTGTCCTGTGGTTGAGCAAAATGACGAAAGTTAGCCATTAGCTTGACTGCTTTGTTTAGTCTAGTGACTGATGTTATGGTGTATTCTGTCACTCTGACTCTTGGCATAAGTTTGCGCTGAAGGTTATAGTTTGTTGTGCATATATAGACTGTAGAGTCTTGGAAAATATATGGTACTTTTTACTGCTTAATTAACTAATCGAACACTCATGACAATGTAATCTTGAATAGGACCCAACTTCATGAGTCAGAAAGTATCCACAAATTGAATGAAATTGGACTGAAACTGATAACAAAAAACTTTTTGCTTCATGAAATTAGGAGGGATATGGACAAAAATGGTTATAGAGAAATATGCATATGTAACTATTTAATAGCGGAAACTTTCTTCAACCTTTCTTTCATTCTTTAATTTATATTTCTCTCTTGACCAGTTCATTATTGGCGATGGCAATAACATTTATGATTTCACTTATGTTGAAAATGTGGCTCATGCCCATATATGTGCTGAACGAGCTCTGGCTTCAGAGGGGACCGTTTCAGAAAAAGCTGCAGGAGAGGTACCATTGAAAGATTCTATTATTACTTTATTAGTATGTTTTGTTTGTGTAAGTGTGTAAATGAAGATTAAAAGTCAGACGTACAGAGAAGGTGATGATGATATTTTTGAAGGTTTGGACATGCAGCTCTATTGTTCAAGGGTTGTTGGTTCTTCACAGGTGTACACCCTTTAAGTAGTAAATTATTGATAAAGTGATGATGATATGTTGAAGGGTAGAATTTCTTCTTTTGGGCAAATGAGAAAACATGGAAAGTATACCTTTTAGGAAAGACTTTTCAGTTAAACCTAGTTAATAGATTCAAAATCAAAACAAATTATTTCATTTCTCCAAAAATGCATTTGGCATTTCTTCTACTAAAGGAGGAAAAAAAGGAACTGGATTAATTTGCATGTTCAGTTAGGAAATTTAGCAATTACTGTAGTATTTTCTTGCTAATGGATATTTGTTTGTAGGCATATTTCATAACAAATATGGAACCCATAAAGTTTTGGGAGTTCATGTCACTGATTCTGGAAGGTCTTGGATATGAAAGGTAGTTACTTTTATATTGTTGACCATTAGATATTTCTTGCTCTTATTATGTAAAACCTCATTTTTTAATTGTGGTTTCCCCCTGATGTAAAACCAAGGTTCCAAAACTCATGTGAATTTCACACAAAAATTGACAATGGTCTATTTATTAATCATTTGCAAAAGACACCAATTTGAAACACTCAAAAGAAATATTTATAATCATCCAGTAGATCTGTAGTCAAATCCCAATCAAACACTTAAGCTAAAATAAAATAACTTATCTAGAGATAAGGGAAAATTCCTAAATTTTCAAAAATAAAATAACATAAATTATGCTATTCATTTGTGCTCTATTTATTTATAGTAAAAACAGACATGCTGGCAGTTTGGAACTGTCAGATTATAAATAAACTTGTTATGTGACTAAGACTAAAACTTATACATCCTTCTTATTTGTTTTGTTTCATCGTATGACAGGTGCAAATTTAAGTTGGACTTTGACATCAGCATTAGGCTGAAGTTGCTGTCAAATTGGGATTTGGGATTATCGAATTTTTTCTTGCTATCCTGGCCATTATTTTTTATCATTTTGATTTTTAAGGATGAAAAGAGAAAATTCCTTTCTGTTATCTCTCTTCTATATTTGTTTATGCTAATGAGAATACTGGCTTCATATTATAATTAATCATTTATAAGTTTCTATATTTCTTGTTTTTATATTTAAAAGAAATAAGGAATATAGTTATGGTTTTCATAAAAATATATATATATATGAACATAGTTATGGTGCTATTAATGCCTTTTCTTCGTTATCTGAGTTTATTTAGTTTGCAGGCCTAGAATAAAGATCCCTGCCTTTGTTATCATGCCAATTGCACATTTGGTGGAGTGGATATATAGGCTGCTAGGCCCATATGGTATGAAGGTGCCACAGTTGACACCTTCAAGAGTAAGACTCCTGTCTTGCAGCAGATCGTTTGATTGCTCAAAAGCAAAGGATCGCCTTGGCTATGCACCCATCATGACACTACAGGTTCTATGATGTTTCACAAAAGTAATAGGATATTATGCACTCTATTTCTACATGGACATTCATGGTTTTGTACTGCATGGAGATGCTCAATTGTTTATTATTGTGGAAGTTTTTAAGGAACTACAGTGAAGTTGCAAGTTTCATGCATATACCAAGTGATCTACATCCCTTACATTGTTCATACTTTGAAAGAATAAAAAATTATGAGAAGTTGTCTGATTCAGAGCCCACAAAATTACTGATAATATGGAGTTAAGGTTATCTAATATATTCTGAAATCAAGTATGAGATGTGACTTCAAACCTGGATGATGTTTCAGTCCACAAAGGTTCTTACTTCTATTGCATTGAGTGTATATGTTAGTCCTAGTTCTTGCACAGGGGCTTCACTTATAATAAAGTGATTGTAATTTTTCTTCCAGGAGGGTTTGCGGAGGACAATTGAATCATACCCACAATTGAGGGCCGAAAATCAACCTAAAACTAAAAGAGAAGGTCCCTCAAAAGCTTCCATATATCTTGGAAGTGGAAGAGGTATGAATAATCAACTATACTCATCTAACATCTTTGTTTGGGAAATCTGGATTTGCTGTTTTGTTTAATGTTGCTTTCGGTTTGTTGTAAAGGAGAATTAAACTGTTAATAGCCATCTAAAAATAGGCACATGGCTTCTATCCCTCCCTCCCTCCCCCCACAAAAAAAAAAAAAAGGAACATTGCTACTTCTCTTGCATGACCATACCATATGGTTGAGTGACTTTGATTGTCTTATGAGTCAGGTTAGATTATCAACCACAAACATGCTTTATTACAAATATAAAATGCAACACTCCATATCAAGATCAAAATATATGGAATAGGTAGTATTTGAAACAACAATTGAACCCTGAAGTTCAAGTTTTAGAGTTGATATTCTAACTCAATCCATTATCATAAATTTTTTAAATGGTTATCATCTATTTGCTCAGTCAACATTATCAGATCTCTTCTACTTACTATACCAACACAACAGGATAACAGTTCGTGCTGGGAGTAATTTTACACTTTACATTTATTTATCTATAGGTTTTAATTGATGTACTCATTTGCAGTTGCTAACACATTGCTTTGGAAGGATAAAAAGCAAACTTTCACCACATTGTTAGTCTTGGTTGCAATATACTTCAACTTCATTGCATCTGGGAATACCATCATTACTGCTCTTTCAAAGCTTCTACTGTTCACATCGATCTTTTTATTCATTCATGGCATTCTACCTGCAAAAATGTAAGTACACTATCGCTGTTGAACATGTGCAATTGTCAATTAACATTGTATGGTACCATTAATTTGTCCAATAATCTATGATTGATATCATAACTATAAAGATGATCCAGCTGTTAGAAGAATTACCGTTTCAAATGTGAAGATAAATGCTAACAATCGCTAGTACTTTATGCTTGTGCAGATTGGGGTATACTGTTGAGAAAATTCCCACATCAAGGTTTCACTTATCAGAAGATGTGTCACATCAAATTGCTCTCTCAGTGGCCTCATCATGGAACTTTGCTGTGAATGTTTTGAAATCCCTTGCAGAAGGGAATAACTGGGTGCTGTTCTCTAAGGTATCTCCACTGCATCGCTTATATTTCCTTGCCATAGCTTGCTGCTGTGATGCCTATGGAATATATGAGATGCATATATAATATATTGATTTTTAGCTGAGCTGTAAAATTCTATAGAACATCAATGAAAGATTGTGAAGCCCATAATTTTGGAAGTCATTTGAAAATTTCATTTTTGTAAAATTTTGTTTATAGGCAAGCTTACATTACATATCCAGACTTATCCATTTACTGAGTGTAAAGTTTCTTAAGTATCAGATATGCTGACAGTCTGACACTGTGACACATCTTTGCCTTGTTGATCAATAGGTTGTTTTCTCTCTGCTCATTCTTAGCTTCCTTGGAGCCTTTTCACTTCAGAACTTATATACTATAGGTTTGCTCTCTCTCTCTCTCTCTCTCTCTCTCTCTCTCTCTCTCTCTCTCTCTCTCACACACACACACACACACACATTTGTGCACATGCATGTGCTGACAAGAATTTGGCTGCACAGAAAACTATGCTGGAATGCTTACCTCCATTAAATTGAATCCATTTCTGCAACCAATAAAATTATGACAGGTGGTTAGTATATATTAATTGAATCCATAATCGAGTTGTGACATTTGTTGAATTTTAAGTCATGTTTGATAACTCTATAGTTCAAACAATGTCAGTTGTAATATTGCTGGTAGTGGCCTAGAAATATAAGATCTGCAGTCTGCAACGTTGTTCTTTTCTGGATACCTCTAATTTTCTGAAACTTCTATTTGATGATTCCTACTGTGAATATTGAATTTGACTCGACATTCCTGAGGGTGACAAGTTATGTGATCACCTCATTGGATCACTTTTTACTGGGACATCTAATGCAGTGGCTGTCACCAGAGGACAACCTTCTTCACTGCCTGCTGTTACTTATGAGTATTGTTTGAATCCACAGTGCCTGGATGGGAATGATACTAGTTTGTTTCTTCTTGTGGTTACAGGACTTACCTTTGCTTTTATAGCTTTCTTCGTTTATGAAAGGAAGGAAGAAGACATTGATGGCATATTTATAAAAACACATTCTTTTGGATGCAAATTGAAATCCGATATCAGCAGGAAGTTTCTTTCTTCAAAGAAGATGGATTGACAGCTTGTAGCCCCAATTTTTTCTTAGATAAGGTGGGCAGTTGCATCTTCATTTACCCCCTGTTGGATGGAGTCCCGTGTATGATTGTACTATAATTGTAATTTGATATTCAGCCAACTTACAAATTTTATTTCTTTTTTGAAAATTCTGAAGTTGTTTTGACGAGTTTTACTCATCAATTATTGGAATTCAAAATTCTAACAATGCCCAGGGCTGGCATTGAATCAATGGTGCTAGGCTATGTGGCTAGGTTCAAATTAGCAAGTCGACTGGCACTGAGATGATGCTGCATTGTTAGACTAAGAGTACCCCTTACCTTTGAACGCTATAACATATCTTCATTCCGGGTTTATGCTTTTACAGCTTTTTGTTTAATCTTTGGCTTGTTGGACAGTTGAATAATTAATTTGTATCAGATGTCTGTCGATTTGTTACAACAATTATAATGCTATAACCTATGCTTTAATTTTCAATTCACGTTTTATAACATGTATGCCGACATTTTTATTTTGGTTTTTTTCTTTTTATGTAATTGTTGATGTGACAATAGGATAGTGGGAAGGTTTGTTACAACTTTTTCATCATTAGTGCATTTGTAACTACCTACTGCATATATGCATAGCCATACAGTCATAATAGAATATACATAATTTTCACCAACAAATTTTTTCTCTCAAAACTTTCTCTTATTGTTATCTTCATCTTTGAACACTGGAAATTATTCTAGCTAATTAATTCCCTTGACCCCCTATCCATTGGATCTATTGCATTCTCGGATTTACTCTCCCTAAATCCAAAAATTTCATCTCAACTGGTATCAAAGCTTCATCTTGAGGCTCATATCATGGCATACGCAACGCGTAGTCAACAAAGTATTCAAGAAGTGGAACGATCTTTGACAAGGAAGATCACAGAATCAAATGCGGAAATGCAAGCGAAGCTAGATCATGTAATCGCGTGCTTTGCGGAGCTCAGAACCATGTTTAGCAACCAATTGAATCATCCACAATTTAAGGGCTCTTCAGCTAACAATCTGGGAATGCCTCAAACTGAAGTTCGTGATGAGGTCCATTGGACTACTGGTGTTACCCAGAGAACATGCAATCCAACCCAAAACCACTATTCCACAAGAATCTCTAAGATAGAGTTTTCCCAGTTTGATGGGTCGAAGGTTAAGGAATGGTTATACAAGTGTGAACAGTTTTTCTTCCTAGACAACACACCACTTGAATCTAAGGTACGATTGGCCTCAATCCATTTAGAGGATAGTGCCTTACAATGGCATCTTAATTATATGAGGTTGAAATTCAACATTTATCCCAGTTGGCCCCAATATATAACTGATATCACTATGCGTTTTGGTGAAACTTATGATGATCCACTTTCATCTTTGATTCAAATGAAACAATCTGGTAAGGTGCAAGATTATATTGATGAGTTTGAGTTAGCTTTAACCCAGGTGATACTACCCCCGGAGCATTCCCTAAGTATATTTCTAACAGGCTTGGAGCATAACACCCAAATGCATGTGAGGATGTTTAGTCCCACTTCTATAGCACATGCTGCAAATTTAGTCAAGTTACATGAGGCCTCAAAATCCCCTCTGATTGGGAATAAGTTCAATAACTGCCATAATACCTCAACTTTTAAACCCATGACAGCAACCAATAAATCTAATTATGGAAGTAACCCAAGTTACCAAAACCAGACAGCTAAACCCCTCATAAGTAAGGCTCTTAGAACTTACAGTGCAGCTGACATGGCAGATAGGAGGGCTAAGGGTCTATGTATGTTCTGTGATGAACCTTTTACACCTGGACACCAACTGAAACACAAAAAATCTCAGCTCTTGGTGATGAAAATGGATGATGATGAATCAGTGGATGAGCAAATAAAGATAATAGAAGAGGGTGGAGTTGTGACTATGAACAATATTCAAGGTGAAAGGCCCCAAATATCTATGAATGCCTTGTCAGGGGCATCCAATTACCAAACCATGCGAGTAAGTGGTCTTAATAATAAGAAGTTGCTGCAAAATTTAATTGACAGTGGCAGCACACATAATTTCTTAGACTTGGAATTAACTAAGAAGTTAGGGTGTAAATTAGAAGCTATCACTCCACTTTCAGTTATTGTGGCTAATGGGACTCGGCTGGATGCTCCATACATCTGCAGAGGTTTTTCTTAGCAGTTACAACAATCCAAATTCATTTCTGACGTGATGGTGCTATCCTTGTGGTATTGTGACTTAGTTTTGGGAGTGCAGTGGTTGACTACACTAGGCCCAATCATATGGGATTTTATTAAGCTGCAAATTGAATTTTTTGTGCAAGGGAAAAGGTTTGTATTGAAGGGTGCCAAAACCTCTAACATCAAATTAATCAATAACAAAACTTTTACTCAAGTTGTGCAACAAGGTGCTCAACTGTGTTTCTTATACATGGACAAGTCTAATAATCATTTTGAAGTCCTTATTGGCAACCTCAATTCTACAGAAGTTCAGAGTCTCAAAGTACCAGTGGAGATTGATGAGCTTATCATAGAGTTCAATGACATCTTTGAGGAGCCAACACATTTACCCCCATGTAAACTAGGTTTTGACCATAGAATTCCTTTGAAGGAGGGATCCACTCCCTTTAACTTGCAATCCTATAGGTATTCCATCATTCAAAAGGACATAGTGGTTAATTTAGTTGATTAAATGCTTGACCAGGGAGTCATTCAACATAGCAACAATTCATATCAATCTCCAGCAGTGTTGGTTAGAAAAAAAGGTGGTTCATGGAGACTATGTGTAGATTATCAAAGGCTGAATCAACAAACAGTTAAAGACAGGTTTCCCATTCCCCTCATTGAAGATTTGATGGATGAACTAGGGGGTTCAGCAGTGTATTCCAAGCTGGATTTGAGATCCAGTTATCATCAAGTGCGAATGGTGGCTAGTGAGGAATACAAAACAACATTTAAAACTCATGCAGGGCACTTTGAATATTTAGTTATGTCATTTGGGCTAACAAATGCACCTACCTTATTCCAAGCATTGATGAACCATATTTTTCACCCTTTCTTAAGAAGCTTTGTTATCATATTCTTTAATGATATTCTTATATATAGCCCCACACTTGAGGATCATGTGGTACATCTCAAGATAATTTTCCAAGTTATCAGGGATCAGAAACTCTATCTAAAAAAGAGTAAATGCAGTTTTGCCACCTCTAAAGTGGAGTACCTCGGCCACTTCATATCTAGTGCAAGTGTTTCGACTGATTCCTCTAAGATACAAGCCATGGTAGATTGGCCACAACCCTCTAACATCAAACAACTTAGAGGACTTTTAGGCCTGGCTGGCTACTACAGACGGTTTGTGAAGAATTTTGGCAAAATTGCCAAACCTTTGACTGATATGCTTAAAAAAGATTGTTTCCAGTGGTCAATAGGTTTAGCTGCAGCCTTCCAATCTTTGAAAAATGCTCTCATTTCTGCTCCTGTGTTGGCTCTCCCTAATTTTTCCAAAACCTTTGTGGTGGAAACTAATGCTTCGGGGTCTGGTATTGGCGCGGTATTAGTGCGAGACAAGCATCCCATTGCTTACATTAGCAAGGTCATCGGTCCTAAACAACAAGCCATGTCTATTTATGAGAGGAAACAAGTCATGTCCATTTATGAGAGGAAACTCTTAGCCATAGTGTATGCAGTTCAAAAATGGGAGGCATACTTGTCTCATGGACATTTTATTATCAAAACTAATCAGAAAAGCATAAAGTTCCTCTTATAGAAGCGTTTGAACACACCTTTCCAACAAGTATGGATGTCTAAACTTATGGGGTTCGATTTTGAGATTCATTACAAGAAGGGTGCTGAAAATTTAGCCGCTGATGCTTTGTCTAGAAGGCCTGGTGCTGAGTTGTTATCACTGATGCTTAATAAGGCTAATGAAGGGTTATTGGAACAAATTAAAGACGACTGGTCTACAGATTTGAGCCTACAATTATTGATCAAAGAAATTTTGCAAGATCGTAGCAAGCACCCGAAATACTCATGGCATAGAGGTGAGCTTAGACGAAAAGGCAAGTTAGTCATTGGTTCCAATTCAGATCTCAAGCTACTGATTCTGAGGTAGTTACATGATTCACCAATCACCAGTTGGGGGCCATTCTGGTCATAATGTTACAGCTGCTAGGGTAAAATTTTTGTTCTTTTGGAAAATGATGCTCAAGGATATTCAGCATTATGTGAGACACTGCGATATTTGTCAAAGGTGTAAACCGATTTGGCTGCCTCTCCCGAGTTATTACAGCCCATGCCCATCCCTAATAGGGTGTGGGATGATATTAGTATGGATTTTATTGAAGGGTTACCACTTTCTCATGGGAAACAGGTGATTTTTGTGGTGGTGGATAGGCTTAGTAAATATGCCCATTTCCTAACCTTATCCTATCCTTACACAGCTATGGATGTAGCTCAAATTTTTTTGGATCACATCTTCAAATTACACGGGCTGCCTAGTACTATTACTAGTAATAGGGATCCAATCTTCATTAGCAAAGTTTGGACTGAGTTTTTCCAGCTCCAAGGGGTTTACTTAAACAAATCAACTGCATACCACCCCCAAACCGATGACCAAACTAAAATTGTCAACAAATGTCTGGAAACATATCTTACATGCATGTGTTCTGACAAACTTTTTTCATGGTCTAAGTGGCTAGCCTTGGCTAAGTGGTGGTATAATACTAACTTTCACTCTTCTATCCAAACCACTCCATATAAGGTGGTATATGGACAAGCACCTCCTATTCATTTACCATACCTTCCAGGGGAAGCTACAAACCCTGATGTGGAGCGAACTTTAAGTGCAAGAGAGGCAGTGGTTCAACTGTTTCAATTTCATCTTCTTTGAGCTCAAAATAGGATGTCCCAACAAGCTGATAGACATCGCAGTGATAGGGTCTTCAATATTGGTGATTTTGTTTATCTAAAGTTACAACTATACAAACAGATCTCAATTCGCCATCAGCCCTCTCATAAGCTGCTACCTAAATTCTATGGTCCTTTTCGAGTGCTAGACCGAATTGGATCAGTTGCCTATCAGTTGGAGCTTCCTCCCATTTCAGAGATCCATAATGTGTTTTATGTCTCACAACTGAAGTTCTGCAAAGATCCAAAGTCTGCTACAGCCCACCCTTTGCCACCCTAATCTCAGCTAATCTTCAAGAAAGGTGAACCTGAGGCTATTTTGGACAGGAAGATGGTCAAGAAGGGAGGGATTGCTGCTACTAAAGTATTGGTCAAATGGAAGGACTTGTCTACTAATCAAGCCACTTGGGAATTCTACTATGATTTACTCAAGAAGTTCCCCAATTTTCACCCTTGAGGTCAAGGCTGCTCTTGAAGCGGAGGGTATTGTTACTGGAATTATAATCCTGTAACCTATGCTTTAATTTTCAATTCATGTTTTATAGCATATATGTCGACATTTTTATTTTGGTTTTTTCTTTTTATGTAATTGCTGATGTGGCAATAGGATAATGGGGAAGTTTGTTATAACTTTTTCATCATTAGTGCATTTGTAACTACCTATTGCTTATATGCATAGCCATGCGGCCATAATGGAATATACATAATTTTCACCAACAAACTTCTTGTCTCAAAACTCTCTTATTGTTATCTTCATCCTTGAACACCGGGAATTATTTTGGTTAATTAATTCCCCTGTCCATTGGATTTATTGCATTCTCAGATTTATTCTCCCTAAATCCAAAAATTCCATCTCACGATTTCATAGGGATGAAAGGGCGGAAAAAATTGACAGGACAACCATGAATGAATAAACATGCTATCTCCCGTGTACAACAACAACTAAGAAACTAGGGATGTCGTAATCTCTCTGTATTTGAGGATATCTACATAGATTGTCTGTGAGAATGGAGATGGAGATAAAATTTCCCCCAACAATACAGGAATGGGGACGGGGATCATATCCTCTGTCTTAAGCGATTTTCATCTTCGAGAAATTATTAAATTATTATTATTAATTATATTATATATATGTATTATTACTTGTGTTCTTTTTAATAATTTTTATTTATATTATTTTTATATTAATTTAAAATTTTAAAAAGTAAAAATATACCATTAACGTAGTAACTTCTTGTTTTAATTTATTGATATTGTTGATTTAAATTAAAATTGTTTATAATTATATATATATTTTTAATTTTTTTTAAATTTTAAAATAATATTAGGGTCTTTGCGAGTCTCTTCCTTCTCGTTAGTGGTGGAAATAGGGTAAGTTGTTTGCTAGGGGCCTATGACTTGGCTTGCCTGAGGCCTGACCTGACCTGGTTTGTTTACTAAACAAATAGGGTTAAGGCTTTTTTAAAAACTCGTTTAACTAAAAAAGTTAGGTCTCAAGCTATCTAATAAGTTTTTAGGCTTGGTGGGTCGATCAATCTGTTTAACTATATATAATATAATACAATATATATTATTATATTATAATTGTAATTATTAATTTATTATAATATATTAATATATATTTTTAATTAAATTTTAATAAAAGTCAGTAATTAAAATCTAAGTTAGTAAGTTAGAATGGAAATAATATATTAAAATTATGTTATAACTTAACACTCATCCTCTATTTTTATATATGCTCATCACTTTCTTATTTTAGTCTTTGATCGATGTGAGATTTGAATATATATCAAGTTACAAAATTATTGAAAGTATATAGTTGCAAAACATGAAGATCAATGTATGTGACATTCTTCTTGTTGAGTGTGTGTACTATCTGACTTGTGCTTGTTGGGCTTGGAAAAGATGTCTTCATACATCAAGACTAGAACAACACAGTAACCTCAAGTATCAATAAAAGTATACTGAAAATGAAGATGAGCCTGGGTAGACGTTGGCAGCGGGTTGGTCGTGGTCATGGTGCTAGGTGGAAGTTCATGATGGCTATGGCGTGCAGTAAAGGACGACGGTTCTGGTGGTCAGGATCGCGGACTCAGGTGCTGAGTTAGTGTTAATGCACAGTGGAGGAAGCGGAGTGCAACTGAGTCATGGTACAGGCATGATGGTTGTGTGTTGATGGTGAAGGAGGTGGTGGAGATGGCTTTGGAAGGTTTTTTTTCTTTGGGGATGAAGGTGCTAGACATGTGGTAAAGTTGGGTTGAAGAAGTGTTGTTTGGGTGGAGATGATGAGGAAAAACAATGGGTTGATGGTGAAGGTTGCAGAGGCTTGATGTAGTGGGTTGAGAATGAAGTGAGTTGATGGAGTGATGGAGGTTTCATGGTAAAGCTTGGTGAGAATGTGGTATATCACTAAGTCCCACATCAGGTAAATATTAGAATAAGAAAGTTGTGAGTTATAAAAGTAAGTGGTGAGTGTTAAGTTATAACAAAAGTATATACTGACTTGTTATAGTTATGTTATTGAATTAGAATATTAAATTTTTAATGTAATATTTAAAAAATTATATACTTGTTGGCCTATTTAAAGGCATAGGCCCGTTGACCTATTTTAAAATTTAGGTCTGTTAGTCTATGTAAAGACATGTTAATTTATTTAAAGGTAAGTATGTTAGCCTATATAAAGGTTTGTTGGCCTATTTAAAAATAGGTTTGCTAGCCTATTTAAATGCTTGTTGGCCTATTTAAAGATAGGCATGTTAACCTATTTAAAGACCTTATTACAAAATAGACCTTTAAAGAGGCTTTCAGATCAGTCTAAACTTTTAAAAAGGTTAGGTCAGACATTGAAATTTGGCTTATTTTAAGCTCATGCCTTATAATTGAGACACAGGTCAGACCTGTTTAAGGTAAAGTCTGTCATGATCTGACATGTTTCCACCCTTACTTCTCGTGAAGAACGGGGGCAGAGATAATTTTTTTCCCAAGGTGGAGATTGGGGATGGGGACGGAAGAAAATTAGAGAGACGAGGATAAGGAGTAGCGAGTCCCTACACCTGTCTCGTGCATGTGTCATCCTTACAAGAAACTATGATATATATTATATAAAAGGAATTGTAGTTTTATATATTGCATCCTTTTCTTTTCCTTTCATTGTTACTCTTAACTGGTAGTTAAATATTTGTGATAAATCAATCAGTTTTATCCAAGTTAAGGCGAGTGCTACTGTGCACCTTGCCAAGTTTGGGTGTATGATACACCTAAACTTTTACCTGCAACAACAAGTTTTTTTTTACAGGTTGCTTTTTTTTTTTTTACATTTTTTTTGTTTTTTTATTTTTTTTTAGGTGACCACAGTCAGCCACCATCCGCCGGCAGTCACCGACGAGCACTCGTTGGAATCCGCCAACCGTCGGACTAGGGTGGACGGCGGATTCCGGCAGGAGGCGGCCGGTAGCAGGGGTGGCCGACGGCGGCTGATTTCGGCAGCGAGGGTGGCCGACGGCGATAGATTCCCGCAGGTGGTCGCCGATGGTGGCGGCAGATCCCCGCAGCGGCGGCGGATTCTGGCGGGTGGTCGCCAACAACAGTGGATTCCGGTGAGTGGTTGCCGGCGGCAGGAAGATTTCGATCGGCGGCGGCAGATTCCGGCATGTGACCCCTTGCGGTTTGATAGATTCCAACGAGTGGTCACTGGCGACCGACGGATTCTGGTAAAAAAAAAAACCTGTTAAACAAGTTTCTTATAATTGATTTAAGCCATTGATTATTTTTATAAATAAATTAATGACCTAGATTGGCCAATGTATGATACACCCTCCAAAAAAAGATGTATATTAGAATTGGCTCCAAGTTAATTTCATTGTTAAGGTATACGTATTTGATATATTTGTCATTAATACTTGTAGAATAAATGTATATTAGCTCGGTTGATAAATTCTTCTTCAGTGCATTTATTGCCTTAGGTTAGTATAACTTACATCCAACAAACTTGTGTTTATATGAGTAAAAAGAGTCCAAATCCATTAAGTATGTAATTTTGTTAATTTTAAAATTTATGTGTATAAAAATAATATTATTAAAAAATAATATTTACTTAAGTGTTTGATCATATCCCAATAAATTATTTTTTCACTTATTAAATACTCTTTGCAATATGATTTTTCAAGAATATATGGTTAAGATGAGAAAGGTAGTCTTGTATTAGAATTTTTCTCTTTGCAATATTTTTTTCAGAATATGTGGTTAAGATGTTAGCTTTTTCTTTTTTATTTTGTTTTTGTTCTGATAGTTATCTAATTGTTGAAAATTAAAAGATTTTGTTATATGTTCCAAAAAAATGAATTTAATTTATATGTATTGACAATGTAAAAAAAATTTTACACTGATATCAAATAATATGTTATCATATTATTTAATGAGTTAAAATTTATATATGAAATATCATATTTATTAAATAATATGATAATATATTATTATATGACAATATAATTTTTTTATATTAATAATATATTAAAATTAAACTCTAATTAAAATAAAGTGGTCAATTTTGATTGAAGATGACCTGGCGTGCTGAAACGTAGGGAACTTTTTTTTTATAATTATCAAATATAGAATGTGAAACTTAATTTTAAAATTTAATTATTCTCTACCGTCCAATTAATTTTGTTTGTTGTCTTTTTCTTTTTCTCTTTGGGTTTGGTTTCCCATCTAGGCATATCATTTAGTTGTAGGCTTGAAAAAGCAAGAAGGCCGTGTAGAGAGCCCATAGTTCACGGGTGATCTGGCAGGGCCTGAAGGTACGACAAAAAGTATTTAAAAAAAAAAAGAAAAAATAGAAAAAGGTAAATTAGACTTGGACGACAAAAAAAAAACTTAAGACAAATTTTTTGTTCAATTTAACTTTAGTGCGTGAAAACATGCACATACACTATTGGTTTAATCCAATAAACTTTAACAAACGATTAAACACGTAAGTGATCAAAATCAATAATAATCAATACTCAATCAATAAATAATAATATATAAAATAAAAATACATAACTTAAAATTTTGGCATGTGTTAATTTTTACTAACATTACAATCTTTGTAATTTTGCCATGTGATAAATGTAATATTTAATTTTTTATCATATGACACATAATATGATAGCTTAAAAGAAATTTTGACATATGTAAAAAAAATTATCAAGTATACAAATTCTTGTCACTTAAGACAAAAAAACATTTCAATACCAATTAAAAATTAGAATTAGAAATTTAAAAATGATTAAAATATTAAAATGAAAAAAGAAAAGAAAAGACAAAGAGTATGTGAAATGAGTTTTCATTTCCAAAATAGATGAAACAAAGACAAAGCTTTTCATTAAGCCATCCCTTTACAACTTTAGTGTTAAAAAAAAATATTAACTTTTTTTATGGAATTTTTCAATATGAAGAAAATCCCTCAACTAAGCAGTCGAAACTCTATCATCATTGTTCTCTACTCCTATGTTCTATATGAAAACAAATTAATAAGAAATTAAATTAATTAATTATATTTTTGTTAAAATTTATTAGAATACATGTTAAAGTATTATGCAGTTATTATATACAAATATTACTCACAACTTCATTAGAAATATAAAGTTTCCTTTTATATTTATTTATTTTTAACTAGATTCTTTTATATTTATCTAACCAAAATGTAAATGGTATAAAGAAAATTGTACTCATATATTTCATAAGCAATAAGATAAAACACAATTTTTATTTAACTATGTACTATCAATAACAAAAATGATTTTGTCAAAAAAAGTAAATATGCAATGAATATAAATAATTTACAAAGCATAAAACTTCTAATACTTTTGATTTTATTATATATATTTTTAATAAAATTACTTATATTTATAATTATTTATTTTTATTATTTAATTATTAATTTACTTATGTATTGCACAAGTGCAAAATATAATTTTTTTAACTGTACAAACACAAAAAAAAAAGAAAAAGTTAAAGCATAAAATATAAACAGTGAAAAGAAAAAAAAAATTAGAGTATTAAAAATGAAAGAAAAACTGTATTAAAAAATAGAAGGAAAAATAAAAGTTTTAAATTTTATAGAAAAAACAATTTTTTTTGTTTGTAACACAAAAATATAAAATTTAATTTACCAAAGAAAAGAGGGGACGCAGCAAAGGCCAAGCCTAGTTTGCGCCGCACCCGATCTGTGAATTCGAGTCTGTGTGTTGCTGGGTGGGTAGAACAAGGTACGCCTTCTTCGATTTAAGATTTGGGTGGTTGAACTTGAAATCCATAGAAATGGAACTCACTCATTCTCTCTGTATTTCACACTAACAGCAACAACAACAGGTTTACGATAATATTGTCATAGTGATAGTGATAGTGATGGCAGACGTGATGGTTATGAAAGAGATTGAGGCCACAGCGTCGCGTCTCGGAGTCGATCTTTCCACCGTTGATCTCGATGCCATTCGCCTCCCCACAGGCGATAATTGTGGCATCATCAGGTATATGTATTATATACATTGCACCTTTTTTTAAAAAAATAATAATAATTTTTCACTAAAATCAAAACTTAGGTAGTGATATATTGTCTGATTCAGTTTGAATTTTCATGGTATAGTGATGATGAGGATATTTACGAAGAGGAAAATCTGGAGTTTGAGTCTGGATTTGGCAACATTATAGTTGTGGATAACCTGCCCGTTGTTCCACAGGAGAAGTTTGAGAAGCTTGAAGGCGTCATTCGTAAAATTTATAGTCAGATTGGTGTTATTAAGGATGATGGCCTCTGGATGCCCGTTGATCCTCACACTGACAAGACTTTAGGTTACTGCTTCATTGAGTATAATACCCCTCAGGTATATCTCTTCCTTCCTATAAAAGAAAATTGAAAGCTTTGTTGATCAAATCCATGTGTTATTAGTTATTTTAATGTCAAATCAAACTTTATTTTAATTTTTTTTTTCAGTATATATTGGATTGAATATTGTTCTTCGTTTTGGTGTGGTTATTTTAGGAAGCCGAGCTTGCTAAAGAGAAGACTCATGGATACAAATTGGACCGTGCACACATATTTTCTGTGAACATGTTTGATGACTTTGACCAGTTTATGAAAGTTCCAGATGAGTGGGCTCCTCCTGAAACTAAGCCATATGCTCATGGGGTAATATTTCTATATGTTCTATTTCTTTTTACTGTTGTTTGCTCTTTTGATTATTCTTCTTGGTCATTATCATTTGTCATATGATGATCTGCAAAGTGAGCAATTGAACTTTTGTTGTCAACTTTTTGGTTTCTTTGAACTAACTACGAAATTCTTTCATGATCTTAGTATTAAATTTCCTCTTTTTGTGCAATCACAGAATTTATGTCCATCTAGGGATTCATGAATCTTTCTGGCTTCACCCGTATAAAATATCTATATACTTGCTTATGTTCAACTTTACATTTTTATTATAGACAAACTTTGCAAAGATTTTAATATTGTATGTTGTGGCCATGACCATGACCTATGCTTATTTGTTTCAGTCAACAATTGTGGCCATTTGATGCTATAATATTAGGATTATTTGAGGCCTTTTGTTAGTTTTTTGTACAAAATATGTTTTGAAATATATAGGCACTGCCTCACTTTGATTTGGTTATGTTTATATTTTTCTAAGTACTTAGATTTAAGCAGTTTCAGGTTTCTCATGGGCTACACTTTTTAGAATTGTGAATATGATTGCATTACTTGTTGGATAGCTTTAGGTTTGAGCAATATGTGCTTGTATAAGCTTATGATTTATGATTTAGTAGCTTTTGCTGTGGGGCCTTGTATCTTTTCAATATTTGTGATGCTCTTCGGTCTTTATATCTCTTACAGGAAAATCTTCAACATTGGCTCACTGATGCAAAAGCCCGAGACCAGTTTGTGATTCGTGCTGGTTCAGATACTGAGGTTCTGTGGAATGATGCAAGGCATTTGAAGCCCGATCCTGTTTATAAGCGTACAGTGAGTGGACATTATATTTCAAAATCATGTATTATTTGATATTTATTAGTGTCCTTTCATTGTCGGTCTCGTTCTCCCTTTACATGTTTGTGTATTGCTGCTGGCTCTGGGTGTTCATATATTTTCTGAATTACAGTTTTGGACCGAGAGCTTTGTGCAATGGTCACCTCTGGGCACATACTTGGCAACAGTTCACAGGCAGGGGGCAGCTGTTTGGGGAGGTGCTACAGCCTTCAACCGTCTCATGCGTTATGCTCATCCGCAGGTTTTCTTCAAGTTTCATTTTGCCTTATTGTTCGGCACTTGCACTCTGACTTTCTCTTGATTTTTAATTTTAAGATTATTTATATTAATATAAATTACAGGTAAAACTTATTGATTTTTCACCCGGTGAGAAGTATTTGGTAACTTATAGCAGCCATGAACCAAGCAATCCTCGAGATGCTAATGTGAGTGGTTTCTTCGGTGTTTATTGTTTTATTCTGAGGTTTTTTAGGCACCTTTCCTAACACCAACTTTCTTTTTGTAGAGGGTTGTGATAAATATATTTGAAGTGAGGACTGGTAAAATGATGAGGGATTTTAAAGGAAGTGCTGATGATTTTGCAATTGGAGGTTCTGGGGGTGTCACTGGGGTGTCATGGCCTGTTTTCAAGTACCAATCTCTTTTTTCTTTAAATTTTTTTATATCTAGCTTTAATATAAGTATTTTAGCATCTGTTGTGGGCCTAATGCATTCTTGCTGTTATGTTTTCAGATGGAGTGGTGGAAGAGATGATAGGTACTTTGCAAGGATGGGGAAAAATATACTCTCTGTATATGAGACAGAGACCTTTTCTCTCGTTGACAAAAAGTCCTTAAAAGTTGAAAATATAATGGATTTCAGCTGGTCTCCAACTGATCCAATTATTGCACTCTTTGTTCCTGAGATGGGGGGTGGTAACCAGCCTGCTAGGGTAAGTTTATGTTTTTCTTGCCTTTGATGGTCATGGATTAAGGTTTTGTTTTACTTGGTGACTTTAATTAATGTCCATAGATTTTTTATCAGTTATTTTAAATTTATGTTCTTTGATGTATTTAATATTTATAGGTAAGTCTGGTTCAAATCCCCAGCAAAGAGGAACTCAGGCAGAAGAACCTTTTCAGTGTCAGTGACTGCAAGATGTACTGGCAAAGCAATGGAGATTACCTTGCTGTTAATGTAGACCGATATACGAAAACTAAAAAAAGCACATACACAGGCTTTGAGGTTTTCCGTATAAAAGAACGTGACATACCCATTGAAGTTCTGGAACTTGAGAATAAGAATGACAAGATCATTGCGTTTGCTTGGGAGCCAAAAGGCCATAGGTTTGCAGTTATTCATGGTGATAATCCCAAGCCTGATGTTAGCATCTACTCTATGCGGACTGCTCAGAACACTGGCCGGGTTTCAAAGCTCACTACTCTGAAAGGCAAGCAGGCAAATGCTCTGTTTTGGTCACCAGCAGGTCGCTTCATTGTACTAGCAGGGTTGAAAGGGTTCAATGGGCAGTTGGAATTTTACAATGTTGATGAACTTGAAACCATGGCTACTGCTGAACATTTTATGGCAACAGATATTGAATGGGATCCAACTGGAAGGTATATCAGAATACGTAATGATATTGCTAATAAAGACAGAAGTTTATGGGTTAATCTTGTGTAAAATCAGTCTAAAGTTGCATGACTATAGTTATTAAGTGTTTGATTTTTGTTTCTTCACTGAAGAAAAAAACTTAATCCTGCTTTATGAGTTATCGCAAGTTTATATTGGCTACCTTTTTTATACTGCAGGTATGTTGCAACATCTGTGACTTCAGTTCACGAAATGGAAAATGGTTTCAATATATGGTCTTTCAATGGCAAGCATCTCTATCGTATATTGAAGGATCACTTCTTTCAGGTAATTACATTATCATTTATACTTGATGCTTTCTTGGCAATTGTATGTGTATTACAACGTTGGAAGGAATAATTTGTAAATGTACAATGTTTAGATGGCGATAGGTTTAAACCTTGTAATGCTCCATTGTTGAATCTATGTTTTGGTATAAATTTTTGCAATAGCAGAATTTACACATCATCGAAATTGTTGATATAGCCCTTATTGCTAATATTCAATTCAAGTTGTTGTTTTGGCACCAAAAGCTTTTTAAGTTTTGATCTAATATAATTGTTTTATATCCTCTTTTGATAAATCTCTGCTTGTCCTTTCTGTGAATATTAATCAATCCCACTCTCTCTCTTTCCTTTTTTTTTCTTTTATACAGTTCTTATGGCGACCAAGGCCACCATCTTTCTTGAGTCCCGAGAAAGAGGAAGAGATTGCAAAGAACTTGAAGAAGTATAGTAAGAAATATGAGGCAGAAGATCAAGATGTTTCGTTGCTGCTGAGTGAGCAGGAGCGTGAGAAGCGTAGGATGTTGAAAGAAGAGTGGGACAAGTGGGTGAATAAATGGAAACAGTTGCATGAAGAAGAGAAGTTACAGAGGCAAAAGCTTAGGGACGGAGAGGCTAGTGACGAAGAAGAGGAATACGAGGCCAAGGACATAGAAGTTGAGGAAGTGATCGATGTATCAGAAGAGGTCCTTCACTTTGAATATGGTCAAGAGTGAATTTTATACCCAGTTAGCAGGATATTGAAAGATTCTATTCACTTGTCGAGGTGTAGTTGGGCAGCATACTTCGAGTTAATTAATCTTTGTAAAACCCAATTTTGTAGGTTTTTCTTTTTCTTTTTTTTTTGTCGAAGGAAACTTTTTTTATAATTTAATATGAAAGACAATTTTGCTGATCCCTTTGGTCTAAGGTCAGTTCACTCATATCCCTCACTGTCTTCGCACAAACAAAATGGATAAAGAAAAATGTTTAAGTTATATAAGATAAGAAATAATTCGATTATTATTATAGTGCATGTGGGTTTCAGGGTTTGTGCATAAAAGTTTTAATGTGACTCTGCGTGGGTCACATTGGGAGTTATTTTCTTTATTATTATTGTAACATCCCAAATTTTCGTATCTTTTAAACAGTAATTTTGACAGCTAATGTAATTTTACCGTTTAGTAATTTTCAAGACCGTAAAATTATTTTGTTTATTCCACAACAGATTTGATCGTTTTTGATTTCGATTTCGGTGTCGGAAAATAAAAATTTTGGTATGGGAAAACCTTACGTAATTTAATTTTTACCGTTAGGTAATTATTTTACGTAACTGATTTGATATTTGCAAGATTTTATAATTTTTATGATTTTGTGGATAATTTTGAAATTTTTCCTATTTGTGGGCCCCGCAGATATGTATGTAGGCCAATATTATGCGCTATACGCGCCCAGGGTCCTCAAGAAAAAAAATTTTTCTACGCATGTAGAAAAATTTGTCTTGTTTAGACGAAGACAGAGATCTTACTAAACCGAATCTAAAAGCAGTTTTAGAAAATTTGACATCTTATGTTTTCATCGTATTTAATTATCTGATGATAAAAATACAAGAAAAATATTATTTGTAGGATACAAGAATAAATATTATATCGCTAGAATAACAAAGAGAAGCTTGACTTGATTTATACCCTGGATGAGAATACTTAGTTTAATATTAACCATTGATTTAATCAAAGGTTAAAACAAACTTAATAAAGAAGTTTCGATAATAATCATTGATTTAATCAATGGTGTGAGAATAATGCTTAGTTAGGAAGGCTTTGATATCAACTATAGATGTAATCAAAGTGTAGAATTGGTCTTGAAAAAACGACAAAGACCATTTATAACCATTTGGATTTAGATTAAATCAAGGTGGAGATTTAATCTTAAAAAGAAAAAGACCATTTATGACCATGGATGAAGAATTAATCAAGGGTAGAGATTTGGTCTTCTAAAATCAAGAAAACTAATTGTGACCCTTGATTTAAAAAGTTAGAAGAATCTTAACCATTAATTTTTGAGACACATCTAATTGCTAATTTAAAGGAGAAAAATCCAATGGCCAGATGTTTTCTAACCTATCTAAATCTACCTAAATCCCAACCATCAATTAATCAATGGCTAAATGCTTCAAATGGTGGCAAATAATGAAGACGACAACTTTATTGAACGTTATGAAGAAAGTGAGAAGTTTTGGAGTGTTTAGAAAGGCATGAAAATATTGTTAAAAAGCCTTTACGTCATTTTTGTACGCCTTTGGTCAAGTTAGACATCATAATGGCTTACTTTTGATTTTTTTGCACTCAAGAAGAATGCAAGAAGGGGGACTACGAATTTGGTGCTGCATGAAGGAGTTTGGAAGACCATAATCGTACGCTTTACCATTATTGTCTTCCTTGCCTTCATTGATTCATTTTCGAAGCATGAAACTTAAAATTTTTCTCCATCTCCTTTCTTCTCAGATTTTGCCAAGCCCTCCAAGAGCACCTTTCATCACTCAAAATTTCATCCAACTTGATTTTCTAAACCTAAACATCATTCTAAGAACATCTCAGTTATGAGTTTTTCCAAAATCATTCATCTTGATCTTCAAATCCAAGCCTTCAAGTTTCTATCAAAAATCAAAAATTCCATCTTTGTTCTTCAAGATACATCATTCGTCAAGGTACCTAAAATCACCATCCAAGCTCATTTTTTAATTTTATCCAACCTTAGATCTTGAATCTACATGATATTCTAAGAACTTTCACGTTGGAGATTTTCCTAAATCTTTCATCTTCAAGGAGTTTTTCTCAGAAAGCAAAGTTTAAGGTTTTTGAGGTGAAGATAGCGAAACTTCATTTTCTTCTCTCTTTTTCATGATCTAAACCATGTTTGATCCATTGTTCCTCTTAATCAAGCTCGATATGCTTAATTAACTTGTGTTTTGTTTTGTATTTGAGAAGCTCTTGGTGGTGAAGGACTTGGAAAAAGAACAAATCAAGAAGTTTTTGGAGGATCTTCAAGAGAAGAGGAGATCCATCTCACCAACCAAGATAGTGGTGAGAGATGGTATTTTATTTGATGGATGTGGAATCCATGATGATTCATATCCATGGTGGTCACGTAATTAATTTGTGGATGTTTATGAGCTTTGATTAATTTTCTACGCTTGATATGCTTTGCTTGATTTTATACTTTGATGATACGCTTGATACGCTATACATGCTTTTATGGCTTTGATGGTGATGCTTATATTATTTATGATGAAATATATATGTATATGCCATGACTACTGATGGTGAAAAGGAATTGATTTTTGGCTCCAATACCAAGGAAGAAATTACGGTTTTGATGCCTTGATTAGGGTTTATGTTGAAAATTTTCAAGAACAAAAGAATTGATTTTCGAAAGTATTTAGAACATGATGGATTTTAACAAGACACCTCAAAATAGGTGTTCACAAAATTAATATTTTCGAACTTGAATGATGAAAATGGATGTTTAGAAAAGTAAGGAAAATAAACAAAGAATTTATTTTTCAAAGATACAATGAATATGGTTTTAGAAGGATTTTTATTGATTTATTTTGTGTAAAAAGTTTCTAAGTGTTTAACTAAACATGAGATTTAAATGAAAATAAGAATGATGATTTTAAGGATTTGCAAAGAAAGTGAAAAAGGATTTCAGAAAGAAAGTGAAAGTGGATTTGCAAAGAAAGTGAAAAATTGAAAATGAACAAATGATTTGATTTTCAAAGACTATGATCTTACGTTTTTGTAAAGGATTTTTAATGGTTTTGTTTTACAGAAACCATATCAATTTAAAATGAAAAATATTTGATGGTTTTCAATAAGTCCATCGCTTTTTTTAAAGGCTAGTAATGCTCTTGATTTTTATGAACAAAGTGATTTTTCAAAGTGAAAATGTAACTTGATTTAATACAAGGAATTTGGAAAGGGAATCAGATTTTTATCACTGAGAGAATTTTGTAAACAAAAGACAAAGAGAGTTTAACATGTTTCAACTTCAATTTATTTTGAAGAATTGATTTTAAAATTGATTTGAGAAAAATAGAATATAATAAGTATTTTAAAATTTACTAACGATAATTGATTTTCAAGTTTTGAAGTACATTAGAAAATTCTTAAAGTTTTGAAACGTTGATTTATATCAATGAAAAAGTGATTTTGTGAATTATATTTTGAAAAAGAATTTCTTGAAAAAAAAAAATCATGGAAAAATATTTTCGAGTAAGAAAATATATTAAATGAAGATAAAGTTATATTATTTTGAGAAAAGTTGAAAAGGAATTTTTGAAAGTTAAGAAATATTTTCTCAGAATGAAATTGGATGAAAAATGTTTTACGATCTTAAAAACGTGATTTTTAATTTCACTTAATTTTGAAAAATGTGTTAAAAATGATATTAATTTATTTAAGTCAAAATAATGTTTGGAATATGAGGAATATTTTATGTGATTGAAAAATGTTAAAAAATATTTTACGATTATCTTAAAAACAATTTGAAATACAAGAAAATATTTCTACGCTGATTTTAAATACGTTAAAATATTTCTATACGATTTGAATTACGTTTAAATATTTTACGTAATAATAACTGAATTTGTTTAAAAATCACTATGTGATTTAAAAGTGATAGGATATTTTTACGTGATTGTGAAAATGACGAAAAATTTGTTATGTGATTTGGAAAGTGTTTTAAATATTTTGAGAATGATAGAAAATGATTTACGTGACGAAAAGAATGATTTTTAAGTTACGCTTGATTTTGAAAAACAAATGGAAAAATACTACGCGATTTGAGTAAACATATGTTTTTACGCAATTGAGAAAAACGTTAAAAATTAAGACGTGGTTTAAAAGTCAAGAACAAAAGATTCTACAACATTTTGAAAACGTAATGTAAATGTTACGAAATTTTGTAAACGTAAAAAGTAGTGTTACGGTATTGTCAAAAACGTAATAAAACGTTTTGGAATTTTAAAAACGTAACAAAAGTGTTACCAGATTGTGAAAATATAAAAAGTGTTACAGATTGTGAAAACATAACGTAAAAGTTTTTGGATTGTGAAAACGTAATGTAAATGTTACGCGATTGTGAAAATACGGTAAAAGTGTTTTACAACTATGAAAACGTGATAACATGATTTTATTTGTTGAAAACAATATGATTCGTTGAACAAAAGTATTCATACATAATCAATTTTTTGTGAGAAAATGACATATTTGTCTATAATTGGATTTGGTGCATTATACATGCATGGAATGGTCCGATGAGGATGGATATACTGATTGCCTAGGAGAAACACACCTCTCGAGTGGGTGCGATATGCGTAGTGTAGGTCACTTGTTGACCTCTTGGGCATCGGGGTGCGGGTTGCTACACGGGTGGTTGGTCGCGCTTCTTCCCGTAGGTTAGACCGATGTAACACACCGATGATCCGGACCGAGACACTATTCTTAATCAAGATCGATAAAGATCGCCAGTATATGCTAGATGCAAAATCAAAATGAAGATTATAGCGCGTGGTGAGGCATGTGATGCAGACCGACAGATCTTTTCGATCATTTCTCGACCGAGTTTAGCTCCATGAAGTAGGAAATCGAGTCTTGATACATGCATAATCGAACATTTATATCGTGTGATATGTTAATTGAGGAATATTGGTAAGCAATTGTTTTGAATACTTGGATGATGATGATGATAATTAGGACATTATCGTAATTGTTGTTTATAATAATTGAATTGATAAATGATTTGATGATGATAGTTGATTAATATTGAATATATTATTGGAAGTTTGATATGATATCCCCGTAAAATATTGTTGCTTGTGTTATCTCTGTCGCCACGCAATGCAGACGCAGCATAAAGTGATCTCACCTCTGTTTTGTTATGTTGTCTTGTGTGTTTGTATTGTTAAAATTAAACAAGTAGAAAGAATGAGTTGTCTTAGACATAATAGGCGATGGACACTCGAGAGATTGATGAAAACATTGAAGAGTGGTCGTCTCAAGTTCGAAGGTGTTCGAGTAGACAAGGAGTAGAGTTCGATGCAACAAGTTGGATACAAGATAAGGAATGAGTATGTTAAGTTTTATCGTTAGTGTGATACCGCTTTATTTAAGTAGGACCGTCATGGGGTTTTACATCGTTAAAAAAAGAAAAAGTCTATTAATTTTATATTTCTCTTTAAATTGTGAAATATTAATTGGTGTCAATGTTGTATATGAATTAGTTTAAATATATTTTCAAGAATACTTATGGATTACAGTAAGTTTATATTTCAAAGAAGAAAGAATTTTTTTTTAAACCCACGTTTTTAACTCAAACCTTTTATGAAAACATTTTCAGATTATGAGTGGAAGTCGACACGTGATACCGTAGGGAAGGTGTTACATTAGTTGGTATCGAGCACGATTTGAGTCTTTTGGGGTTTGTGGTTAGGTCTTTTTTTGCTTGTGTTGTGTTCTCTTCGTGTTATTGATTTCCGAAAGGAAACAATGTTGTTTATAATGGATATCAGATCCATTGTATTTCGATCCGCACGCCTCGAGAGAAAAAAAAAAAGGGAGATGGCTCGGGATAGTTGTACTTGTGTGGAAGTGGAATATGTTACTAGTAATGCAGCTGCAACTGCAGGAACTAAGGGAGCTACGGGAGCAACATGGAAGGATGACTGCAGGAACAAAGGACCGCTGTTCAGTGGGAAAAAAATGAAAGTTGAGGTTCAGGATCTGATGGAAGAGAATCAGTCTTGGAATATAAGACTACGTAATTTTTGAACCCAATATTTTTAAGGATATTTGGAAAGTGATTGATTTCAACGGAAGATGTATTTACAACCATTGAGGAAACCAAAGGCAGTAAGTGATGTGAAAGAAAGTACTTAATGAAGGAATGTACGTCAAGAAAACAAACGTTTATTTGAAATGGTTACATCTAGTTTCCATTTTATTTTGATTCGTCCATCTTTGAAGAAAAGAAATGACTCGTGATAGACGTACGCGTGTGGAAGCGAGACATAATGGTGGTGATATGACTGCAACTTTGGAAGTAATACAAACAGTGGCTGAAGCAATTATACAGCAAACTCAAAAGATTGTTCTGCAGCAAGAAATGATTTCTTAAGCTAAGATTTTGTTAGAGTTAAATCAATCTCAGGATGAGAGACCCTGTAACGTTGGACTATATTGGTTACGAAAAAGGGAAAATCGTAAGGTCAAGCGATTCCAACAAAAAACGTACTTGAAATCTCCGGGAAGTCAACGACAACAACAATCTTGTGGAGAAAATACTAATAATGACAGGTTTAGTTTGACTGTGACATCTGCACCAAAATGTAAGAACTGTGGAAAGGGGCACTTAATGAAAGATTGTACGTTCAAGGAAATAATTTGTTTCAAGTGCAGAAAGAGTTCCAATGAAAACAAAGTTTTCTGTTAGTAAAATCTCAGGTAGTAGGAAGTGTTCGGAGCGGAAGATTTAAACAATGGAGATTACGTCATTGGAGCTAATCCTATAAACCATACTGAATATTTATGTGAATAACCTATTCCTTATGGCATATGATTGAGTAGATCAGTTATATGTTAGAATTATTCGTAATCCTCGATTTGTTTACTATTTCTATTCTTAAATTTATCGAGCTACTCAAGTTACTCAAATCATTATTATAGATCAAATCTTTGTGTTAGTTTGATCTGTCGTTCAAAATTTTTGTATTAGTTTGATCTGTTTCATAAATAGACGTGATCTTTGAAAATGGATTGGTTATTTTTCTAACCATATCCTATGAGATTGTCTCAATACAGTGTTAGTATTTCAGAAAAATTCATTCCTGAAAATCAGGCAAAATCAAATTCTTGTTGAATATGTTTGGTAACATATTAGATCATTTCGCTACCTTTTCTTCCTAAACCTCTATAATGTTCTTTCATATATTGCATTTGCAAGAAAAAATATTTTGCAAGAAAGGATATTCCTATTTAAAATCCATGTCATAGTATTTGATATAATGTGGTTGAAAGGAGAACTCGGTTAATGAGACGTTTCCTGTTAAAGAAGCTAAAGCTGGAGAATGAAGTGATATGAGAATAAGAAAATTTTAAGTAATACATTACATTAGTTGGAAGTTTTCTGAGAAAAACTATTCTGCATGAATGAAGGTTGGTTGCAGAATTGAATTGATATCGAGAATTCATTCTCAAGATCGAAGTTACATCCAATTTTTTTGAATATGTTCGATAACATATTCGATTCGCTTTGTTCTTTTTCATGATGTTTTCTTTCATCTATCGCAATTGAAGAAATATCTTTGCAAGAGAGAATATTCCTATTTATATCCAGGATCGAGTATCAAAGTGGCGCGCAAGAAATGGAAAGCGTGGTGGATTCTTCAAAAATTGAAGAAGTCCGTCTATGGGAAAAGTTAAGACGGTCAGAATGGAAACCGTAGAAAAAAATTATTAAGATATTTGTTTGATCGACGTTATAAGTGAACAAAGATAAAGAACTTTCAATGGTTTAATCGTTTGGAATAACGTAAGAGGTAAACTACATGGGAATCGAAGAAAAGATAAAGGAATAATGTCATTATTTATTCCGAGAGTGTGAAATCATGGTCATGAAATTTCGAGGACGAAATTTCGTCAGAAAAAGATGAGTATTGAACATCACAAATTTCCGTATCTCTTAAATAGTAATTTTGATTGAGCTAATGTAATTTCTTGTTTAGTAATTTCGTGACTTTCGTAAAATTATTTTGTTTATTCCGTCAACATATTTGATCGCTTTTTGAGTGATTTACTCCGTGTCAGGAAAATAAAAATTTTCGGGCCGGGGAAAACCTTACGTAATTTAATTTTTACCGTTAGGTAATTATTTTACGTAATCTGATTTGATATTTGTGCATTTTATAATTTTTGTGATTTTTGTGGATGATTTTGAAATTTTTCCTATTTGTGGGCCCCGCAAGGGGTATGTGGGCCCAGGTGGCTATACGTGGCCTGTGGGTCTCATAAAGAAAAAAATTTTTCTACGCATGTAAAAATTTTGACTTATTTAGACGGAGAGACAGGAGATCTTACTAAACCCGAATCTAAACAGTTTTAGAAAAATTTGTTGATTATGTTTTGATCGTATTTAATTATCGGATGACGATAAAAATACAAGAAAATATTATTTGTAGGATACAAGAATAAATATTATCTTTGTAGTCAACAAAGAGAGCTTGACTTGATTTATACCTTGGATGAGAATACTTAGTTTGAATATTAACCATTGATTTAATCAAAGGTTAAACAAACTTAATAAAAAGCCTTGGATAATAACCATTGATTTAATCAATGGTGGAATCAATGCTTAGTTAGGAAGGCTTTGATATCAACTATAGATGTAATCAAAGGTGTAGAATTGGTCTTGAAAAACGACAAAGACCATTTATAACCATTTGGATTTAGATTAAATCAAGGTGGAGATTTAATCTTAAAAAGAACAAAGACCATTTATGACCATTGGATGAAGAATTAATCAAGGGTAGAGATTTGGTCTTCTAAAATAAGAAAGACTAATGGACCCTTGATTTAAAGTTTGAAGAAGCAATCTTAACCATTAATTTTGGAGACACATCTAATGGTTAGAATTTAAAGGAGAAAAATCCAATGGCCAGATTAAGTTTTCTAACCTATCTAAATCTACCTAAATCCTAACCATTTAATTAATCAATGGCTAGAAATGCTTCAAATGGTGGCAAATAATGAAGACAACTTTATCAATGCATTATGAAGAGAAAGTGATGGTTTTGGAGTGTTTGACAAAAAAACAAGCCTTTACGTCGTTTTCGATGTCTTGGTCAAGTTAGACATCATAACGCTTACTTTTTTTTTTTTTGCACTCAAGAAGAATGCAAGAAGGGGGACTACGAATTTGGTGCTGCATGAAGGAGTTTGGAAGACCATAATTGCACGCTTTAGTCATTATTATTTTCTTCCTTGCCTTCATTGATTCATTTTCAAGAATAAACTTAAAATTTTCTCTCCATCTCCTTTCTTCTCTAGATTTTGGCCAAGCCCTCCAAGAGCACCTTTCATCACTCAAAAATTTCATCCAACTTGATTTTTTAAACCTAAACATCATTCTAAGAACATATCTAGTTATGAGTTTTTCCAAAATCATTCATCTTGATCTTCAAATCCAAGCTTCAAGTTTCTATCAAAAATCAAAAATTCCATCTTTGTTCTTCAAGATACATCATTCGGTTAAGGTACCTAAAATCACCATCCAAGCTCTTTTAATTTTATCCAACCTTAGATCTTGAATCTACATGATATTCTAAGCAACTTTCATGTTGGAGATTTTCCCTAAATCTTTCATCTTCAAGGAGTTTTTCCTAGAGCAAAGTTCTAAGGTTTTTGAGGTGAAGTATAAGGAAACTTCATTTTCTTCTCTCTTTTTCATGATCTAAACCATGTTTGATCCATGGTTCCTCTTAATCAAGCTTCGATATGCTAATTAACTTGTGTTTTGTTTTGTATTTGAGAAGCCGCTTGGTGGTGAAGGACTTGGAAAAAAAAAATCAAGAAGCTTTGGAGGATCTTCAAGAGGTAAGAGGAGATCCATCTCACCAACCAAGATAAGTGGTGAGAGATGGTATTTTATTTGATGGATGTGGAATCCATGTGAGGATTCATATCCATGGTCATGTAATTAATTTGTGGGTGTTTATGAGCTTTGATTAATTTTCTACGCTTGATACGCTTTGCTTGATTTTATAGCTTTGATGATACGCTTGATATGCTATACACGCTTTTATGGCTTTGATGGTATGCTTATATTATTTATGATGAAATATATATGTATACGCACATGATGACATGATGGTGGAAAGGAAATTGATTTTTGGCTCCAATAGCCAAGGAAGAAATACGGTTTTGACGCCTTGATTAGGGTTTATGTTGAAAATTTTCAAGAACAAAAGAATTGATTTTTGAAAGACTTAGAACATGGTGGATTTGAACAAGACACCTCAAAATAAAGTATTCACAAAATTAATATTTTTTGAATGATGAAAATGGATGTTTAGAAAAGTAAGGAAAATAAACAAAGAATTTATTTTTTAAAAAAGTACATGAATATGGTTTTAGAAGGATTTTTATTGATTTATTTTGTAAAAAGTTTCTAAGTGTTTAACTAAACATGAGATTTAAATGAAAATAGCAATGATGATTTTAAGGATTTGCAAAGAAAGTGAAAGTGAATTTGCAAAGAAAGTGAAAAATTGAAAATGAACAAATGATTTGATTTTCAAAGACTATGAGTCTTACGTTTTTGTAAAGGATTTTTAATGGTTTTGTTTTGTACAGAAACCATATCAATTTAAAATGAAAAATATTTGATGGTTTCAATAATGTCTCATCGCTTTTTTTAAAGGCTTGTAATGTCTTGATTTTTATGAACAAAGTGATTTTTCAAAGTGAAAATGTAACTTGATTTAATACAAGGAATTTGGAAGTTTTAATCGAAAGTATTTTTATCACTGGAGAATTTTGTAAACAAAAACAAAGAGAGGTTGAACGTGTTTGTTTCAACTTCAATTTATTTTGAAGAATTGATTTTAAAATTGATTTGAGAAAAATGGTAATATAATGGTGTTTTGAAAATTTACTAACGTATAATTGATTTTCGAGTTTTGAAGTACATTAGAAAATTCTTAAAGTTTTGAAACGTTGATTTATATCAATGGAAAAGTGATTTTGTGAATTATATTTTGAAAAAGAATTTCTTGAGTAAAAAAAAACTGTGAAAAAATATTTTTTTGAGTAAGAAAATATATTAAATGAAGTATAAAGTTATATTATTTTGAGAAAAGTTGAAAAGGAATTTTTGAAAGTTAAGAAATATTTTTCAGAATGAAATTGTGATGAAAAATATTTTACGATCTTAAAAACGTGATTTTTAAGTTTCACGCAATTTTGAAAAATGTGTTAAAAATGATATTAATTTATTTAAGTCCAAAATAATGTTTGGAATATTGAGGAATATTTTATGTGATTGAAAAATGTTAAAAAATATTTTACGATCTTAAAAATAATTTGAAATACAAGAAAATATTTCTACGTGATTTTAAATACGTTGAAATATTTCTATACGATTTGAATTACGTTTAAATATTTTACGTAATTTGAACTATTGTTTAAAAATCACTATGTGATTTAAAAGTGATAGGATATTTTTACGTGATTGTGAAAATGACGAAAAATTTGTTATGTGATTTGGAAAGTGTTTTAAATATTTTGAGAATGATAGAAAATGATTTACGTGACGTAAAAGAATGATTTTTAAGTTACGCTTGATTTTGAAATGTTTTGGAAAAATACTACGCGATTTGAGAAACATATGTTTTTATGCAATTGAAAAACGTTAAAAATTAATACGTGGTTTAAAAGTCAAAATGTAAGAAGTTACAACATTTTGAAAACGTAATGTAAATGTTACGAAATTTTGTAAACGTAGCATGAAGTGTTACGGTATTGTAAAAACGTAATAAAACGTTTTGGAATTTTAAAACGTAACAAAAGTGTTACGGTATTGTGAAAATATAAAAGAAGTGTTATGGTATTGTGAAAACATAAATGAAAAGTTTTGGATTGTGAAAACGCAATGTAAATGTTACGCGATTGTGAAAATACTTAAATGTGTTTTACAACTATGAAAACGTGATAACATGATTTTATTGTTGAAAGTAAAGATGACATTGTTGAACCTAGTATTCATACACTGCTTGTTTGTGAAAATGACATATTTGTCTATAATTGGATTTGGTGCATTATACATGCATTGGAATGGTCCACGATGACCTGGATATACTGATTGCTTTAGAGAAACACACCTCTTGAGTGGGTGCGATATGCGTAGTGTAGGTCACTTGTTGACCTTGGGGGCATCGGTGCGGGTTGCCTACACGGGTGGTTGGTCGCGCTTCTTCCCGTAGGTTAGACCGATGCAACACACCGATGATCAGATCAGACACTATTCTTAATCAAGATCGATAAAGACCGTCTGTATATGCTAGATGTGCAAAATCAAAATGAGGATTATAGACGTGGTCCGAGGCATGTGATGCACCGACAGATCTTTTCGATCATTTCTCCGACCGAGTTTAGCTCCATGGAGTAGGAAATCGAGTCTTGTATACATGCATAATCCGAACATTTATATCTCGTGTGATATGTTAATTGAGGAATATTGGTATGACAATTGTTTTGAATACTTGATGATGATGATGATAATTAGGACATTATCGTAATTGTTGTTTATAATAATTGAATTGATAAATGATTTGATGATGATAGTTGATTAATATGAATATATTATTGGAAGTTTGATATGATATCCCTGTAAAATATTGTTGCTTGTGTTATCTCTCAGGCCGCTTACGCCTTGCAGATTATTGCAAAGTGATCTCACCTCTTTGTTATGTTGTCTTGCTGTGTTTGTATTGTTAAAATTAAACAGTAGAAAGAATGAGTTGTCTTAGACATAACTTGGCGATGGACACTCGAGATTGATTGATGAAAACATTGAAGAGTGGTCATCTCAAGTTCGAAGGTGTTCGAGTAGACAAGGAGTAGAGTTTCGATGCAAATGTTCTGGATACAAGATAAGGAATGAGTATGTTAAGTTTTATCGTTAGTGATGATCGTCTTTATTTAAGTAGGACCCGTCGTGGGGTTTCATTCTTACTGTTAAAAAAAGAAAAAGTCTATTAATTTTATATTTCTCTTTAAATTGTGAAATATTAATTGGTGTCAATGTTGTATATGAATTAGTTTAAATATATTTTCAGTAATACTTATGGATTACAGTAAGTTTATATTTCAGCAAGAAAGAAATTTTTTTTAAACCCACGTTTTTAACTCAAACCTTTTATGAAAACATTTTCAGATTATGAGTCGGAAGTCAGACATGTGATACCCTAGGGAGGGTGTTACAATTATTATTGGGGTATTAGGTCATATTGTGAGTTCTTGTATGTATTAAGAGTTATCTTTTAAGTATTATTAATGACTATATGAAAATAATTTCTTTAAAATATTAAAAGAGCACATTTCTTTTAACAATATTATAATTATAATTATAATTTTTGAATGGTTTAAATAAGATTTTGTTCTCATAATTTCATTTATTTGGATTTTAGGTTTTGTAGTTCTTTTTTATATATTTGTTCATATATTTTAGATCACTTGGATTGTCATGACTGTTTTGGTCCAATACTTGGAACAATTTTTTTATATAGAAATAGGGATCAATATCTTAATAAATAAAAATTATATTGACTAAAATTTAAATAAGTAGAAAATATAAGGATTGATACTTTAATGATAAAAATCAAAACTCAAATAAAGGAAAATATAAGGATCAATATTAAAAAAAAAAACAACTATAGAACCAAAGCCTAAGTTGATAAAAAGTATGGACTAAAATCTTGTTTAAACTTTAATAAAAAGAGAAATAGATGATATGAATATAATATTTTTGAATAATTTAGTATAAGCTGACAAAAAGAAAATAATAGGTCATTTGTAAGATTTCAATGTAGAAGAAATATTTTTCTGTAGCCAAGTAGTAAGTCAAATTTAGAAAAGAAACCAAGATTATAAATTTATAATTATATAAATTTTGTTATCATGTGCCTTATGATACATGTTAAGAAACATTTATCATTCTTTGTCAAATTATTTTAATTACTTAAAAATAAAATATTAAGTACATTTTACATTCTTAAGATGTTAAATATTTTTACTTTTTATTTAATTCATTATATTTTAATTCTTTAATATACAAAGCCCTAATTATATTAGGGAGAATTGTGCCGCCAACCTCAATTGAAGTTGGCTCAGGATCTGCCTATGTAAGGTGGGAGGAATTCTATGCTACCCCTTAAGTGTATTCCTTCTTCCTTCATTTTCTTTTAAATATCTTATTTTTAATATTATTTATATTATTAATATTTCTTATTTAATATAAAAATAATATGTTAGTTGGGGTTAAAAAAACCTTTTAGGGTTAAAGGTGGCATGACCCATAAGGTGGCCCTCACTTACTGACTCACTGTCTATCACTGCCTTACTCCCATGTCCATGACATGTGCTGGTTATAGAAGAATCCAAGCCAAGGAGTGTGATTTGTCACACTCTATATCGATTTATGTAACATAAAAAAAAAAAAAATTGTATCGATTTATTCATAGCTCCGAAAGTTCCATTGCCTCCAGGAAGAAAAAGATTATTTCTCGTTTGATTTTTTCTGCGGCTTTAATTTTGATTTATCCTTCTGTTTTGAATATTGCATATCGCATATGTGTAGGCCTGCAATGTGCAGAGGAGTCTCTAATCTAAACCAAGTGGAGTTGAAATACAAGAATCTAGGTGCTACAACCTGGGAACTGTGCCTATTGGATATGTAACCACTGAAAGCCAAAAACAAAAAATTAGTGTTATTGGACCTGGATTTTGGTTTATTAAATTAATCAGTGCCTTGTACAAAATTTTCACCACTGTCCTTCAAGTGTCTCTATTCTTCTGTGGAGGATAAAATCTTGGTTGACTGACGCTCACCTTTTCTTTTCTGTCCTTTACTGTTCTTCTTTCCTTTTGCAGTTTAGGCTTTTGATCTGTTGATGTCCCCATCCATTATTAGGGCACTAGCTAGCTTTGGCAATGCATGTTCTGTGGTGGCTTATGCATTCTAGACTCGGACTATGCTGTTTAAGAATCGAGTAAAAGAAGTCCACGGATTCTCTTTGCCAATGGTATAGTGCAGAAAAATCCAATGCTACCTCCAAAAAGCATGAGGTGAATGAAAATCATAAAGTCACTTTTTCAGTTTTTTTATCATCTCTCTCTATATATATTTTTATAACATATGCTGCAATATAAATAATATTTTTAAAGACATATATATTAAAATGAATATATATATAACATTATTTATACATCACTTCGGCACTTCACTACTACCTTATTACCGCACAAGCATGGATTTTTTTCTCACTTCATTTTGTCAACTATATGATTGTTTATTTTTTGTGCTGGGTCTAGTGTTGTATTACGACTGGTTTACGCACCATCCTCACCTAGTTACATGTAAATTAAATAAATGATTATAGATAGACATGTAGATTTAAATGTAGGCAAAAGGCATAAGGGGTTGGCTTTGAAAAGGGACTTGTATCCATGCGAGAAGAGGACAAGGCTGTAGTGATCAAGTCACAACTCACGAGCGAATTGCCAACTGCAAATTTTTCTATTTTCACCATCAGTGTGGTCCTGTCACCTCTCCATGCAAGGTCGTGGCGTTTCTTGGAGACTGTGGCTTCAATTTCGTGACAAAGACTAATCTGTGTACAAAGAGGATTTTGAGCATAACGATTGTGATGAACCATTTGGCTAGATTACAAAAATAGGTTGTGACTTTTGAGATTAGAATTTCAAAAGAATAACTGAAGTGCCATATTGTTGATTCCTTTATTTTATGCTAAATTACGAAGTTGACTATACATTTTAAGCAAACTGGTTGAATATAGGTACAGATCCCATCAACCAGCTTTCTAATCCCCAGTTTCATTTGGATAACCAAGATGAAAAATATTAAATGTATAAGCTTAAAAAAAATCTAAAAAGATAGAATAGTGAATAAAATTATTGAACTAATATACAAGTTATATATATAATTTTGCTGATATTTAAAAATTAAGAGTACACAAAAAAAATTAATATAAAAATATGAGTTTATAATTGTTTAAATTATTTTGCAACGTAACTCAAACAAGTTTTTTAACTTCTTAAATTATAAATTTAAATATGTTTTTAATCTTTCTAACTATATTAATTTTTTTTTTTTTTTATTTAAATATTTTTGTAATTGGTTGTGTCTTTATAATTTTAAAAATAAGTAAAATTGATTTCTACAATCATTTCAAGAGTGAAAAAAATTAACTTAATTCAACTTTCTCATATATATTAAATTTTTCTTAATCTTTAAAATTAAAAAAAGTTTAATATGAAAAAGTTAAATTAAGCTAATTTTATTTACTTTTCAAATTACAAGAATATAAACCATAATAAATATTTTTAAGATACCAAAATTAAAAAAATTAATATATTTAAAAGAATCCAAAATATATTTAAACGTAAAAATATATTATTGTTAAAAAAGGACATATCGATTAAGCTTCTATAAAGAAATTAGCTAATTTTTATTTTATTTTATTGATTTGAGAAATTAGCTAAAATACGATGATATCATTTGACAGAACAAATTAATGCTTATTATAATTTAAATAAATAACTATCGTTACACATCATGTATATTGAGAAATTAGTTTTTTTTACACAAGATCTATTTACTTTAGGATTGTAAATGATTTTTATAAAAAAAAATAATATATAGAAGGTTATGTGACTTGATTCAAATCTACTCATCATTCCACGATATATTACACATTGCTCGTTTGTGACGTTAGAAATTGATTAGCATTTAGCACGCTTAGCATTAACATCCACCACTTGCTATTCTTCAAATATATATATATATATATATATATATATATATATATATATATATAAAAAAGATATCTAAAGTGAAAAGAGTGGTTATTGTGAGAGGGTGAGAGAAGTGAATCTTGATCATATAACCATACGGGGATGATCAAGATTAAAAGTTACTTAAAGGTCATGTAACCACTTAAAAAAGTCACATACATTTATGTTCTAATCTTGATCATTCATGTAAGATCCAATGGTCAAGATTCACTCATCTCATCCTCTCATAATAAACACTCCTCTTACCTGAGGAAGATCCTATATATATATATATATATATATGAGAATATGTGAAGAAATATTACGTGAAAAACCATTTTTCGCAAATTACAACTCACTCATTGTTGAATTTCATGGTTTCAAAGTAGAAGGAGAAAAGAAAGATGAGAGAAATGAAAAAAATTGTATATTGATAAAATGGAAAAGTAAAAAAATACAATGGGTAATCTTGGTTTATATAGCCAACTAATCCAAGTAAACTAACTAACCATTAAAACTAATTCTAACTAACTCTAACAAATTCTAACTATCTTAACAGCCCCCCGCAAGCTGGAAGGTGTACATAACACTTCCAGCTTGGGATGATCAATATAAATGCATATCAAATGCATATCCAGAAATACAATAATAATGCCAAGAACTAGTAAGGCATGCAGGTCAACAAATGCTTAACTACCATAAAAGGCAGAAGTTCCAAATGCTTAACCACCATACAAGGCAGAAGCTAAAATCATCAAAGCCAACAAAGGGTAAAAGCTTAACCATTAAGCAGAAGCCACAACTTAAGGCTTAACCACTTAACAGAAGCAAGAACATCAAGACTTAACCATCATGGACAGAAGCTTAACCATCCATGACAGAAGCTCACATAAAGACTTAACCATCATGGACAGAAGCTTACAACAAAAAAATATCAAAGAAACAAATCACCAAACAGTTGGTGTACACAGAACTTAAAAACATTGAAAATACATCTTGATCAAATCAAAGAATCCAGCTAAATGCGTGACAGGGAACACAATCCCAGAGATCCAATGCAACAATGGTCTCCAGCATACCAGATCTACCAATGGTGGCGCAGAATCTTTTACCAATGGAAAGGAATGGAGATTGGATTAGAGCTCTTATGAATAGCAGCTCTGCCTATTGTCAACATGACCTTCGTTCTAATGAGAAGAATGTGTTCTATATAGACTGTGAAGTTAGAATGTGTAAGCACTTTAAGGAAGCTCATTCCCTCCATAGAAGGTTTCAAATATACAAGTATTCCTATCAGGATGTCTTCCGCCATTCTGAGCTGTAGAAGTATTTTGACTGCTCAAAAATTCAGACTTACATATCCAATAATGAAAGGATTGTGCATCTAAACCCCGGTCTTTAATCATTAAATCTAAATCTGCTGATGTAAGCCCTGAGTCTAAATCCAAAGAAACCAACATATCAACAAGACCAAAATCAGGTGGTACATGTGAAGAATGTGGAAAACCCTTGCAAGATGAGCGTAATCGCTTATGCTCCATCACATGCAAGATCTCAGTGCTTCCAATGGAGCACCAAGACCAAGGTCAAAATCACGATTCTCAAAGGAGTTCAGTAGAGCCTGTCAACCAAAGTGCTAGATGCATCAACACTCCAAAACCTGAAGCTATTGACTTTACTATGAATGATAACCAGAATTCAGAACCAGAGTCATCTATCTCTGAAGCTGAGCCATGTGGATGGGTTGAAGTCATGAATTTCAAAAAACGCCATTTTCGGCCACAAAGAACATCGCCGAGACCAGATCGAAAAACAAGAAACAGATTGAGTGCGAAGCTGAGGAAAACGAACCATGTAACGGATCTAAGATCCAGTGATGAGGAAAACAACACCAGTACAACGACGTCGCCGACGATGGCAACCTCGACGTCGATGGCCGCTATGATCGCTCTCTCTCTCGCACTCCACGCCGCGATGATTTCCTCTCAGATGTGTTTGATCCGTTTTCTTCAACTCGGAGCCTGAGCCAGGTTTTGAATCTGATGGACCAGTTCATAGACAATCCGTTCCTCTCTGCATCGCGCAGAATTGGAGCTGGAGTTTGTCGCGATTGGGCTACAAGGGAGACAAAGGATGCTCTGCTTTTGCGCGTGGACATGCCTGGGCTCGGTAAGGAAGGCGTGAAGGTGTCGATGGAGCAGAACACTCTCACCATCAAAAGCGAAGGTGCCAAAGAAGGCGACGAACCATATTTGAGGAGAAGGAAATGAATGAAGATTTGAAGAATGTGGATCTGAAATGGAAATGAAAATGGCAGCGAACGAAGAACGAAGAACGGAGAAAGATTGAGAAACTGTTTTGAACGAAACGAAAAACTAGTAGATCTGAGTTTGTGTGTGAGAAGTGACAGTAGATAAGGCGGTTAACGAGAGAAGACAGTTTTTATGGATTTTCTCGAGAAAATGTAAAAGAAAAAAAAATAAACTAAGAAAGAGAAAAAAAAAATGCAACAAAAGAGTGTTCAAGGTGAGTGGAAATGCTCGATACCATGTTCAATTTCATGATTTCAAAGTAGAAGGAGAAAGAAGATGAGAGAAATAGAAAAAATTATATATTGATAGAATAAAAAAGTAAAAAATATAATAAATAATCTTAACTTATATAATCAATTAATCCAAATAAACTAACAAATTATTAAAATTAATTCTAACTAATTCTACCAAATTCTAAGTATCTTTTAGCACTCATCATGGCTTTTTGAAAAATCACTACCATTTTCTATATGTGCTGTCAATTCAGTAATCAATGTCTTGAAAGGACTTCAGGAAATTCAAGCAGCAATAATGTTTCCCAACTTAGCTTATGAATTATGATTGCAGACAAAATAAAATGATCATATTGGTTTTCGGTCTTTCGATTATTTAAGTGATAAATTGTACTTTTTTTAAGTTGACAAAATGTTTAAGTTAATAAGAAACTCTCTTCATTTCAAAATCAAGGTAAATGTATTATATTTTAACTTTTAAATTTTTTTATCTAATTAATTTTAATAAATTAGCTTATCTTATAATTTTTTACTATTTTTTAAATAAAATACGTAGATTTTAATATTTAAAATGCTTAAATGACTAATTCTTTTTACTTAAATGACACAATTTATTAAAATATATTGAAATTTATCATCTAAAATAGACAAATAACTTTTGATTTAATGCAATTGGATCATATCAGTCAATTTTCATTAACATTAAATTATGTATTTAAACTACAAAAAAGAAATAATGATTGACATTATAATTATAAATTTTAATCCTAAGTATGATAAATGATATTTTAATTTCATTATAGTTTTAACTAAATTATTAACAATCTTAATATTGTTACAGGGACGAAGCTCACTTTTATTTTTTATTTATTTTTGCATGTGATTTTTTTCAAAAAAATATCTTAATTTAGCTCCCCACACACACACATAAATAAAACCTTCTGTATTTGGCCTCTTATCCCAAATAAGCTAGCTCCACCTTAGTTGTCAATAACTCTTTAAAATGGGGAAAAAACGTATACTTCTAAAAAATAACGAGAAAATATAAATATCCAAGTTGAATACATTAAAATTAATCAACGACAAAGTTTAAATAAATAACAATATATTAGCTTATTTTTTAAACATGTTTGTAAAGGTGTTCAAAACCTAGTCGAATCCGAAATTAATTTGATAAGGCTTAGGTTCTAAAAATTAAATTCAGTATGTTTTTAGATTAGATTTCGAATTATAATTTGAGTTGTTTCAATTCATTTTATTATTTTAAAGTATTTTAAACTTTTTTTATATATTTTTATAATTAATTATAAATAATAAAATTTATTAACTTAAATTAATTATTTTTATATAATATGATAATATATTTATATTAATATTATTTTTAAAAAAATATATATTATAAAATATATTTTAATTTTAATTTTATAATTTTATAATTTAATTACATAATATTTAAATTTATACATTATATCGATATATTAAGTTAATAATTTAGACATGATCATTATTGAGTTATGATCTAATTAAGTTCAAATTAAAAAAAAATATTTCGATTAAAATATCAAATTAGATTTAAATAAGTCATATCCATCTTAATTCATCATTGAAGTAAGTCAAACCCATCTTCACTTGCTCGCTTCTACATCTCTCCATGCTTGTGAGTTGGGCTCCGTTAAATAAAAAAAGAGAGTAAAAAAATAAAAATTAAAGAGGAAGGTTCCATATATCCAAACAAAATGTTAATTTACTCTATAAAGTATACAAAATAAACTCAATGAGTATAAAACATTCAATTTCAAATTAAGCTTCACCCTGCTTGTTGCTCGCGTATGTGTTCACAATACAATATAATTATAATACTCTCCGACGACCATAATCCCGAGCGGCACCGCCCTAGTTGAACCACCACCCAGGTGAGCCCTGTCGGGTCTACTCTCAGAACACAAATCATGGTACACTTAACACTACACAACCTTTGCGCTCACTTTAAGAAAAGGGTATCCTCCAAGTTTCAAACTTTTTTCCAAAACAAAACCGTGCTCTGCTTTACTTTGCTCTGCCCTCTCTCTCTCTCTGCTACTTTCTGTTCCATTTTTTTTTTGGTACATTGTTCCATTTCAATTTGGTTGAGGAGGTGCGGTTCCCGTTACTTTGACCGGCTTTTTGTTGTAAAGCCCACACCCTCTCTCCACATGACATGCAAATGAATCAATTTATAAAAGCAGAGATTTTATAAAAAAAAAGCACTATAGCTAGAAGAAACTAAATGGAACCACTCATAATTTCGCGTACATACTAATACTCACAAAGAAAACCCTGACTCTGACCGTGACTCTTCGTCAGAGCACCACATTCAAAAAAATTCCCTTTTCTTATTTTTCTGCTTCTGCACACCGCAAAGCAAAGCAAAGCAAAACACACATTATTTCCATCTGAAAAATCCATTCTTTGTCTCCAACTCTATAACCCCTTTACTCAAGATTCCCTCTTTTTCCCCATTCCTCAGAACCTTTTCAATTTGTTGAGTCCGATTTTGGGGCACTAATGGTGATTTGGGTTTGCTCTATATAAGTTCACTTCTTTCCAGAACCAATAGTTTATTTTTTTTAATCCATTCATTCATTCAATGGGGATTCCCCCCCCCCCCCCCTGAATTTCAAGTTATATATATGCTTTGTGGATTTTCGATTGCTGGGTAATGGCCAAATACTTTGATTTTAAAAGTGCTGCATAACAAGAAAAATCTTGTTCACCATTTTAGTGGGTGTTATGGGTGGTGATGGTAGAGTTGAAGTTGTGAGTGGCAAGGGTTGCTCAAGGCTGTTTTCATCTTCATTGTCTTCATTCAGAGGTCTGCAACCATTGGAGCCGATGTCTCCTGTTTCGTCCTCTGTGCAAGTGCGATCAAGTGCTCCTTTTGCTGGTCTCGTCATATGTGTCACTGGTCTATCTAAAGGTGCGGATTCATCTATTCAAAATTTCATCTTTTGGTCGATTGGATTTCGTTTCATTTTTATTGGGCAGGCTGTTCATAATCATGAATTTTCATGCTTCCGATTTTGTTTAAGAAATTTTCATATAAGAGGTTGAAAAGGCATAATTTTAGTTATCTATTGAATTGATATTAGTCATGTTCACTGTGATCTCCTGGTTCCTCTGCTATCTCTCTCTCTCTCTATGACAAGTTAAAGAGTTATTCATACCGTTGTGTTGTTAATCTTTGAATTGTTGTTTTGGCAGAAGCAAGGAATCAGGTCATGGAGGCTACAGAGAGATTAGGTGGCCAGTATAGCCCCAATTTGCATCCACAATGTACCCATTTGGTGGTTCAGATATCCTTTCCTGAATTTTCTTTCTTACATAATGATAGCATATACCGTCATACACTCTTTGGGGGGAAAAAAAAACTCTGTAAAATCCTCGAAGGAGAGAATAAAGTTTCTTACCTTATCAAGTCTTCTACTTTTTTATTTAAATTTGATTGTATTGTGTTCAGAAAGATCTTATTACGTTATACTTAGAGTGGATCTCTCATGATCATGATGGTTTCTTGCCATCAATTTTCCCTAGCATTGATATTCCTCTAGTACATTTTGTGTTTACTGGTTCAGTGCTGTCATTAAATCTTTAACAATTAGTACAGCTTTGGTGGACGCAAGTTTGAGCATGCGCTGAAGCATGGAGCAAAAAATGGTCTATTTGTTGTCACACTGGGTTGGTTTGTGGATAGTGTCAGGAAAAATGGTAATTGAGCTCATTTGTTTTTCTATCGTCATGTTTTGGATTTTGGTTAGCTTTGTTGGTGATTGTAATTCAGCCCTTGTCCCTTTTCATATATTGTCTCTTTTCACCTCATGTTGAAGTGGGGCTGTTTTGCTGAATGTATCTGGTGCTCAAAGCATTAGTCTAATTGTGTTTAAAGAACTACACATTATTGTTGTGATTACAGTCAGTGCTGATTTTGTTTGTCTAAATACTGCTGCTCATTTAGAGGATGAGTGGTTAAGCTTAAATTGATACATTGACCGTTTTATTTCATTTTATTTTTAAATCAAACAATCCATCAGATTTGGCAGTGCCAAATTGCCAATCTGCCAAATTTCCATTTGTGGTTTCTAAGGTTATATGAATTTGCAGTTTTAGTGAGTAATTTTATTTTTCGTCATTTTTAGCTCTCTCTCTCTCTCTCTCTTAATGGATATCAATAATTAAACAGCACAACTGAACTGTTGTGGCTAGAAGGTTTTATGAATTCAAATGATACATATTAATATTAGTTGTTATGACCTGAATGCATTTTCTTTTATCTGCTGCAGTGAGGTTGAGTGAATCACATTACAGTGTGAAGAGTTATGGGGATAACAATATGCGCTTGGATGATTTTAAACTGCTTCCTGGGCATACAAATGCTGAAAATTCTTGTCTTCCTGCAAGAATCCGTGAAACCAAGCATGCTACTAATGTTGAAGAATTTCAAAGATTTTCTGGGAGAGAGTCTAACAGAAATTTGGACTTAACTTTGTCTGGTTGCTCCATCTATGTTGATCCAGGCATTTCGTCTGAATTGCGGAACAAGGTAAAGTTATGTATTCTAACAATAAATATCCTCACATTTTGTGATTATACTAGCTATATGTGAAGTCTTCCACTTGACATGGAGTCTGTTATTCATAGGATAGTCAGTATCGGTTTTCTGTTTCAGTTAAGCTTGTGTATTATTCAAGTGCTCTTGGCCAACATATTTAGATGCTTTGCACGTTCAATAGGTTGTTGAGACTGCCTCAGGAGAAGGTGCTAGTTTGGTGGAACAATGGTTTGTTGGTTGCAATGTTAGTCATGTAGTGACTGAAGGGACATCCATCCAAAGATATCTTGGATACTCTAGTAATCTCATTACAGTAAGTGCTTCTACATTGTATTTTGATGTTTATCCGAACATTGAGAATGACTTTTTGGAGGCATGCAACTTTCTGAAGCTCAGACTGTTTGCTTGTACCACTATTTTACTTTTTTAACTGTACTTTTACCTCTTTTGGAAGACATTAATGTGTTATTATACAGTAGGGAGGCCTATACAGCATTATTTTTGTCACAGTGAAGTTATTTGATATATGATATGTCTCAGCCACTGTGGATTCTCAAAACAGCTAAAGAGAAATACTTGCAAAGGCTTGTTCACATGTCTGCTGATTTGGCAAGGCAAGTTGGCTTGATGCTGGAAGACAATCATAATGGCATTTCAGTGAAGGTAATTTCTCAATATATTTCTTTACAATTTTGAAATGCATTTTGTCTTATTTTCTATTGTACTTTCTGGCTTAGTATAACATTTTCATTAATTTGGAAAGAGTAATGTTTGACTATATCTCCAGTCATGTTCAACCTCAGGTGTTACTCAGATGGTAAGCAAGTGTCTATGGTTGGTAGGGATATAGGTTCTCACTTCTAACAAAAAAAAAAAAGTAATTAACCAGTTAAATTTGGGATGCTGATACCAAGATTAAACTTACTAGTGATATAGTGACCAAGAAGAATTGGGTAATTGATAAGATTCCTCGTTATTTTTTGTTCCATATTGAAATGATTTGAGACAATCAGGCATTGGCTTAAAGGGTGAAGGCGTGCCATGTATGACATTGGTCCTAATCTTCATAACCAAATTAATGTGTAAAAATGATTATGATTGTTTGTTCTTATGATGGTTTGACTTGAGGATCCTTGGGGTGATAATCTCTGTACTGCACCCTTTTTTGTTTGTTAATAATATAAATGTTGGAGCGAAAGACCCATTTAGAGAAAAATAATAGAGAAAAAATTGACACCGAGATTTAATGTGGTTCAGCAATTAGCCTACGTCCACGACCAGAGAGCAGTGAGATAAATTCCACTATGGTATCAAAGAATTTACAAGAGCCACTCAGTGTTTCACTCAGTTCCAGAACCCTTACACACTGGAGATCTCAAACTCTCTCTCTCAGAACTTCTCTATTTTGAAGAACTTTCCTTATTATGATACAAAGGAAATAAAGACTAGAGAAGTAGAGAATTTTTGGTGTGTCTTGCAAATGAGAAGGGAAGGGTATTTATAGGAGAAGGAGGACCAAACATGTGGTCTTTGGAGATGCCAAGTGGCATAATTTTTAGCCATAAGTGTGGCTAAATTTGAGCCACACAATTTCCTCAAATTATGACCACACATTTCAAATCTCCACCTTGGCTGAAATTATGCATAGTATTTTTCTTCTGAACTGCTCCCCTTCATATTCCTTAGAGTTTCTGAACTCTAATTAAGTCCAGACAATGTCTGAACTTGGTTGTTGGAACTGGCTTCGTCATCATGTCTGCCGGATTATCTGCCGTGGGTATCTTCTCAACTCTAACAATTTCTCTTTCCACGATATCTCTGATAAAGTGCATTCTGACGTCGATATGCTTAGTTCTTTCGTGATACATAGGATTTTTTGTCAGATGTATAGCACTTTGACTATCACAGTAGATGGTTGTTTCTTCCAGTTGTATACCCAACTCTTCAATCAATCCTCTCACCCAAATAGCTTCCTTTTACTTCGTTGTTGCGATGTACTCTGCTTCGGCTTGTAGACAAAGCAACAATCGATTGTAGCGTTGCTTTCCAACTAATAGTACAACCGCGGTGTAAAGACATACCCAAGTGAGTGATCTTCGCTTATCTAGATCTCCGGCATAGTCTGAGTCAACGTATCCAGTGATCTTGCTCCCGACATCTTTGACTTTTTTATACACTAGTCCTATATCCGTGGTACCTTTTAGGTAGCGCAAAATCCACTTTACAGCTTTCCAGTGAACTTTACCAGGACTTGCCATATACCGCTACCACGCTTACTGCTTGTGCAATATCTGGTCTAGTGCATACCATGGCATACATGAGACGCCAACTGCACTAGCATAAGGTACATCTGACATCTCCTTTTCACCCTCAGTTTGTGGTGAAAGAGCTGCTGAAAGTTTGAAATGGGCCGCCAATGGAGTAGTGACAGGTTTAGCATTTTGCATGCCAAAACGTTCTAGCACTTTCTCAATATACTTCTTTTGTGATAGAAAGAGCATCCCTGCTTTTCTATCCCTGTGAATCTCCATTCCCAATTTTCTTTGGAGCTCAATTGAGCTTTCAAGTTCTTTATTTCAGACATGTTCTTACAGGCGATCAACATGTCATCAACATACAGGAGCAAATAGATGAATGACTTATCTGCAAGCTTCTTGTAGTAGACACAACTATCATGCTCACTTCTGCAGTAGTCATTTCCAAGCATGAATGTGTCAAACCGCTTGTACCACTGTCTAGGAGATTGTTTTAGGCCGTACAGAGATTTCTTCAACAAGCAAACATAGTCTTCCTTCCCTTGGACTTCAAATCCCTCAGGCTGCTTCATATAGATTTGTTCTTCCAGCTCGCCATGCAAGAATGCCGTCTTGACATCTAACTGCTCAAGTTTTAGATCAAATTGAGCTACGATGGCAAGTAGGATGCGAATAGAGCTATGTTTTACCACGGGAGAGAAGACTTCATTGAAATCAATACCTTCTCTTTGTGTAAAACCTTTAGCCACTAATCGCGCTTTGAATCTTGCATCTTCAATTCCAGGGATTTCTTCCTTCTTCTTGAAGACCCATTTGCATCCAACAATCTTTTGAGTCTTCGGCCTTTCAATAAGAACCCAAGTATGATTCTTATGAAGAGATTCAATTTCTTCTGTCATTGCAACAGTCCACTGAGAAGCTTCTTTGCTACTGATAGCTTCTTGGTATGATCTGAGGCTCACAATTGTTGGCAAGAACATTTAGAGCATATGCTACCAAGTCAAGATAGCCATACCTCGAAGGAGGTTTTATCTCTCTTCTTTACTGTCTCTAGCTAACTGATAGTGTTGCAATTGTGTGTCTGAATCCTCAAGTGGGGTTTGTTCTTCTTCTTCTTGAACTTGATCCAACGAGGTTTCTTTGGAAGACTCCACCTCAAGCTCCACCTTCTTCGAGATATTAGGATCTTTGTTTTCATTTGATGACTCTTTATGAGGCTTTAGCATTTCAGCTTCATTAAAGGTAACATCCCTCGCTAATAATGCATTTTCTTTTCTCGGCAACCGAACTTAAATCCTTTCACACCGTCAGGATATCCAAGAAAAATGCATTTCAATGCTCTTGCATCAAGTTTTCCTTCTTTGATATGAGCATATGCAGGACAACCAAATATCCTTAAATTTTCATAATTGGCGAGTACTTGACCACATCTCTTCGGAGTTTTGAAACCAATGGCCGTTGATGGACATCTGTTGATCAAGTAACAGTCGTATTGATGACTTCAGCCCAAAATGCTTTTGGTAATCCAAAGATTTGACAAAGATACATCCTGGTTCTTTCAAGTAAAGTTCGTTTCATTCGCTCTGCAAGTCCATTTTGTGGAGTGTGCCTCACCGTATGGTGTCCGACGATACCATTATCCTTGCAAAACTTTTCAAATTCTCCGCTAGAGAACTCCAAACCGTTGTTGTCAGTTCTTAGTCGCTTGATCGCCTTCGACCGCTTTTCGATCAAGGTTTTTGTTTGAACTTGACAAATACTTCATTTTTATGTTTCAAAATGAAGATCCAAACCTTCCTTGAATAATCATCAATGAAGGTTAACATATATCTGCCACCACCGTGAGAAGGTACTTGAGAAGGACCCCACAAGTCGAGAATGTATATAATCCAACGTGCCTTTTGTTCGATGAACTGTAAGTGTTGAATTTTATCCGACATTGCTTTCCGAATACAAGTGTTCAAGAAATCTATCTTCCCAACTTGTTGACCACGAGTAATCCTTGCTTGCTCAACTCGCTAGACCTCTCTCACCGACATGTCCCATTCGCAAATGCCATAACTTGGTGACATCGAATCAAGCGTTGAGGAGACAACGGCGATTGTCACTGTAATTGTGCTTCCTTGTAATATGTAGAGACTATTTTCTTTCTTCCCTTCATTACAATTAGAGCACCTTTAGAAATTCTTATAGCTCCACCTTCACCTTTGTAGCTATAACCTTTTGAATCTAGCGTACCCAAGGAAATCAGATTTTTCTTCAACTCGGAACATGCCTTACATCCGACAATGTTCTCACGATCCCGTCAAACATTTTGATTCTGACTGTGCCAATGCCAACGACCTTACAGGGAGCATTATTGAGAAGAACCTTGCCCCCATCTAAAGGTTGGTAAGTGGTAAACCAATCCTTATTGGGACACATGTGATATGAGCATCCGAGAATCAAGAATCCACTCATCTTTTGAGTCATGATCCGAGACTATGAGAGCTGCACCTTTGTCGTAGCCATCCTAGCTATGTACCGCATTTCCAGTATTCGAGATCTTCTCCTTTCCTTTGCGCTCTGGACAATTTTTCTTATATGCCCTTCTTTGTGACGGTGGAAGCATTTGCCACTATTTTGATCTCGTTTCTCTGTTCTTCCTCTAACAAAGAGACCTTCACCCGAGCCTTGATTTTGAATCGATACTCTTTTCTTCGGATTCTTTCGAGTGCAACGCAGCCTTGACTTCCTCCAAGGTAAGATCTTCTCGACCATACATCATGGTGTCGATAAAGTGCTCGTAAGAACTTGGAAGGGAACATAGTAGAAGAATTGCTTGATCTTCGTCATCGATTTTAACATCAATATTCTTTAGATCAAGAATATTTATGTTAAATTCATCTAGGTGCTCTTTTATAGGCTTTCCTTCTTGCATTTGAAGAGTATATATTCTTTTCTTGGTCTATTGGTGAGCGACTTCATCATGTAGGCTTTCCACTTCAATTGTGTATTTTCTTTCGAACTTCTCGTAGAACTTCATCTCCTAAGCACAACAAAATTGCACTTGTGTGCTTTTTTCCAAGATCTCGCTTTTCTCGATGTCGGTTAGACTTTGTGTGCTTGTCTCTACCTTCCAAGGCTTTGCCCAAGCCTTGATGAACCAGTAAGCCCTTTCATCTTCACCGCCAGAGACTGAAATCATTTTCTCCATTGAATTTCTCCAAATCAAATTTAGCACTCGCCATGATGACCGTATAGTGACGACGTAGTGAACAAGATGCAGGTATAGAACAATGCCGTAGTCCGTGAACGGTATACCAGGTAAGTTCCCAGGAAAGAGAGGTGGTGTCTGTAACACACTTAAATACCAAGTCTTTCCTTAGCCAGAACTTTCCTAGACACGCACTTTCACACTACCACACTTTTCGTAAACAAGAATAATTCTTTTTTGATGTGGAAGATCGACAATACTGCAACCACAGAGCATACTAAGAATTTTCTTATAAATCCGGCACCTATCCGAAGCTCGAGAGCTCGATACCGCTTGTTGTTGGAGCGAAAGGCCCATTTAGAGAAAAATAATAGAGAAAAAATTGACACCGAGATTTAATGTGGTTCAGCAATTAGCCTACGTCCACGACCAGAGAGCAGTGAGATAAATTCCACTATGGTATCAAAGAATTTACAAGAGCCACTCAAATAATGTTTCACTCGTGTAACCCAATTACACCCAGATTCACTCTCCAAACTCTCTCTCAGAACTTCTCTATTTTGAAGAACTTTCCTTATTATGATACAAAGGAAATAAAGACTAGAGAAGTAGAGAATTTTTGGTGTGTCTTGCAAATGAGAAGGGAAGGGTATTTATAGGAGAAGGAGGACCAAACATGTGGTCTTTGGAGATGCCAAGTGGCATAATTTTTAGCCATAAGTGTGGCTAAATTTGAGCCACACAATTTCCTCAAATTATGACCACACATTTCAATAAACACATCGATAACTTATTTTACCTGTAGGACTATTGAAGATGTAGACCTTGTATTATTAGGTGAGGAATATACTTAGTTCAAATAAGTTGGTGTTACGGGGTTTAACTCTTATTTAACTATCACATAGTAATTGTACTTTTTTCTTATATTGTGGTAGGTAGCACATCTAGTTTTAAGTAATAGTCAATACCTTTATCTTATTTTATTATTATATAAAGTGTTAAGCCCTAGATTCTCCCCCCTTTTTCATGGAATTATGATATGTATTTTATTGACATATTAGGAAGTAATAAAGCAAAAAGTCCATGACGATCTTCAGGGCGGTGAAAGTGAAGTCAGTTACAAAGAAAGGCAACAAATTGTGAATTCAGCAAAAATTGGTGTCAGAAACCGCCGTGGTCGCCGAATGCAGGTCAGTCTTTCATTCGCTTCTGTCTTTTCTGTGGAGCTTGACCTCAACACCTACCTGTTATGGTCTCTAAAAGTACAAACTCTTGTTCTATTATTTTTCCTGTTCCTACTGTAATTGTATGTTCACCTCTAAATTTGTAGCTTTTAGCCATGTACTATACATGTTATTTGAGTTAATAGTTCGACAAATATTATTGAGTTAAGAAAGATCTTTCTTCACACTAGAGATTTCAAGCTTATGAACCTTGGGCCCGCATTGGAAGATTTAATTTTGAGCAGTGTCATCCACTCCTCTTTGGTTTCTTACCCTTTTTAAATAAGTATAGGAAAAATTTCATTGCATTGTTTTTCATCAAACTGTTGGCCTTAACTAATTTTGATCTTTAAAGTGTGTAGAAGTGTGGCTGGACACAATGCAATGGTTAGAACCTGTTTGCTGATATTTTATAATTTTCTTTGAAGATCATCAACTGATTAATTTGGTAAGTCAGTAACCGAAGAACTTTGGACAGCAGCAAACCTGATTCCTAAGTGACACAGATGTGGAAAAGACAACTTCATTTTGTTCTACTGCTTGTTATAGTTGATGTTCTCTGTCCTTTGTTCTACTGTTTGTGATTGTTTGTTTGATTTGAACATGGCTTTACAGACTTGTCAGACTCCAATACGTCCTATAACACCCAACAACCTTCTAGACTCTATCTGCTGGTCAATATCTGAGCCAACTTCATCTGCTTCCATTTACACAGACTCTTTCAGTGTTGAAGATCCTAGTGAAAATCACACTTCAATATTTTTTGATGCAAAAGGAGAAGGCAAGGATTCAGAAGCTTCATTTTCAAACTCCACTCGTCCTCTGACAGAAAGGTTGTTAACTCTCTCTGTGGCCTGGTTGTTATATTTTTTGCTTAGCTGGTAGATACGACAAATTATTGGGATTCTTCTAATCTTTTTTCAAGGTCATTATATCAAATTTATGTACCCAATATGCTGTACAAAATTTTATTATCATTTAAGTTGCTATGTTCAATAGTTGAAATTTGACATGCTAGAAAGGACTAGCCTGTCCTTCATGTAAAAGTGATAGTCCATGGAGAGACCGAAATCTCACCTTATCCTTTCATTTTTGTGGCTTTTTGCAGTGAGAAATCTGAGTTAATATTGAAAAACCATTTTCTTACCATACTATTTCCAATTGATCGATTTGCTGAAATGGGTCCTTCTTCAAGAACATTTTTCGGCCATAATGGTTTTACGTGTCTTGAGGTGTTGGATCATATCCATGCATTTTATCAGGTACAAGATTTATTCTTAAAGAAATTTGCATGACTTATTCATGTTATGTTGCACTGCCACTGATCAGACAATGGATGTGGTGATAGGAGAACATGTCAAGGCAGGAAATAGAAGGTGCAATTCATACTGATTCAAGACATGCTGATAGGCTTAGATCAGTGTACTCCAGTAAGGAAACAACAGAGCGTGGCTATGTGATGTTCAAACGGATTGAATTCTTGGGTAGTCGTACAAGTTTTGAAATGTTGAAGCGTGTAACTGGGGACAACAACTCCAACGTGTATGAGCTATTACTTAGGGCGTAAGGTAATTGAGCTGCAAGTTACAACTTACAATGGCTCGTAACTGGCTGCTTCTAAATTTTACAAGGATTATCTCTGTAACATGAAGATATTAATTTTGATGGAATTTCTCACATTGGTAGGGATGCCAAAAATGTCTGAGCGTGGGAAATTGTTTAGCCTGGGAATACAAGAGATGGGAGAATTTTTAAAATTACTGAAATGTATCTATTCCTTAATTAATGTATGTGGATAAATTTGAACCCTTCATACTAAAAAAAGCCAAATCCCGAAACGAGGTTACTAAACTTTAGGGGGAGTTTGGTAATCTTTAAAATTAGCTCAGAACTATTTAAGATAAATTAGTCATATAAATTTATGTTATTTTGTAACTAGTTTTAATTTGTTATTAGTTTAGTTAAAACTTATCTTAAATTAGTTATAAAATTATAACTGAGTTTTAAATTTAAATATTGAGATAGAAACAAAACATGAAAAAAAAAAAAAGATGAGATACATGTTACCATAAAAAAAAATGAGTATGAAAAAAGTTGGATTAGAAAAAAAAAATGAACTTTAAAATGAATTTTTTAAGAACTAGTTTTATATTAAAATTGGTTAAAATGAGAATTAACTTCTAAAAATTTAAGTAATTACTTAGCATCTTATATGTCAAAACTGACACTGCTGCATTTAGATATCTAAATTTTAAAAATTTCCCAAACACCCACTTAGCCCTTCATGGTGGCGACATAGTAAAATATAGTTACAAAAATAAACATACAAATTTCTTATTTATATGTGTATGAAATACACATTAAATAAATGTATTATGTGACTTTAGTTTTAACTAATTTATTAAACGATGACAACGGTTGAATTGTTTTACTAATAGAAGTACATTTATCAAACTAAAAGTTTTAACTTACTAATTATATTGTTTAAGCATCTCCTTATCTTAACAATTTTAATTAAACTTTAATGAAAACATAAATATAATTTAAGAATTTATATTATATTTTTTAATCTTTAATAATTAAAATTATAGTATGTATCTATTTAAATTTAAATTATAAAGAATTTTATAAATTTAGATAAATTATTGTGTATTGTTAAAAAATAACTTACATACAAAAATAATTTTGATTACCATATTCATACATACAAGAATTTTTAAGATTACTGAAATGCATCTATTCATTAATTAATGTATGTGGATAAATTTGAACCCTTCATACTAAAAAAAATCCAAATCCCGAAACGAGGTTACTAAACTTTAGGGGCAGTTTGGTAATCTTCAAAATTAGCTTAGAACTATTTAAGATAAACTAGTCATATAAATTTATGTTACTTTGTAACTAGTTTTAATTTATTATTAGTTTAGTTAAAATTTATTTTAAATTAGTTATAAAATTTTAACTAAATTTTAAATTAAATATTGAGATAGAAACAAAACATGGAAAGAAGAAGATGGGATAGATGTTATCAGAAAAAAAAAATGAGTATGATAGAAAAAAAATCAACTTTAAAATGAATTTTTTAAGAACTAGTTTTATATTAAAATTGATTTAAATGAGAATTAACTTTTAAAAATTTAATTTGCGTTTGGTGAATATGATAGTATAGTATAAGATAAGATGATGGGATAGTATGAAATATGATAGTATAATTAATAAGATAAGACATAATTATATCTTTTGTTTAATAACAAAATAATAAATTAACTGATTGTATAACATTTTTTAAGACCAAAATATCTTTTAACATAAAAGTCAAAATAATTATTAAAAAAAGAAGAAGAAAAAAGCCTTCTGCAACTGAAACGAGCATAAATCATTTACAAAATTTGTAAATTTGATTGAACGATTTGCATTTTTAAACAAAAACATTACAGATCTAATTAAAAAATTTGTATTCAGACGCAAACATCAATTGTTTACAAATTTTGATTCAAATATCAACCAAACAGATATTCAGAGATCTGTGACCAGGACGAAGGCGACGATTCTTCCACTGGTGAGATTTGTCACGGAGGTTGCAAATGCGACCGTCGACGGTGTCAGAGGCTTTGACGAGGAAGAAGGGGGTGTTATGGGAATTGAGGTGGGTGTTGGTTGATGGTCATGGAGCGACTAGTGGATATCAGGGGGTGGTTATGGTGGCGTTTTGGCACAAGCAGTGGAGACCAAGGGATACTGTGGTGGTTCATAGCCGTCGCGGTGGCGTTCTGCCCATCGCACCCATCTTCACCACCGCCGAGCACTTAGGTCGAACCAGCGTGTCACGCATTGCCGGTACTTGAGCCACCACTCCCTGCCTTCGCTAGTCGTCATCCAATTGCCATTCTCCTTTGCTAGTCGTCGTCTAGTTGGCGCTCAGATCTGGTTATTATCGAACACTGTGGATTGGAATTGGGAGTGTTATACGGACAATAGTTAATCCCAAAAATATAAAGATGAAGTAGCTTGGTGGTGGTGGTGGTGTAAAAGATAGAGGGAGAAGAGTGATAAAGATGAAATTAAGCATAAGATAGGAATATAAATCCTATCATGTCTTATCATGTATTAGAAAAGATTATAGAGTTATCAATTTAGAATAGTATAAAATTATTTAACCTGATTTTATTATACTATTAAGTGAATGCACCAAGTATTAAATAAGACCTGATAATATCAACTTATATTATCAAATCTTCTTTATACGATGCACCAATCGTACCCTAAGTAATTACTTACGATCTTATATGTAAAATTGACACTGCTGCATTTAGATATCTAAATTTTAAAAATTTCCCAAACACCCGCTTAGTCTTTCATGGTGGCGACATGGTAAAATATAGTTACTAAAATAAACATACAAATTTCTTATTTATATGTGTATGAAATACACATTAATAATAAGAAGATAATTTAATTAAATATAATTATATTTCTTAAAATTAACAATATTTAATAATTTTTAATTTATGTAGAAAAATCTTAAATAACAAATACTATGAAGCAAAAGGAGTTTAAAATACGCACCTATATTAAAATATTTATATTTATCTCTCTCTTTATATAAACATTATGTCTTAGTGTCATGTTGGGTGTTTTTTTTTTTTCTTGCCGACAAGTGTCATGTTAGGCTGACAGCATCAGTTTAGCTATAAAGCCTGTCGCAGCTGCTAACTAGTGAAAAGACTCAAATTCAAACTCACCTTCGCCAAGAGATTTATGAAAGAAAGATGAGGCTATTAATACTCTTAATTATCTATTTACATTTCTTCTTAATCACTCATAATTTTATAGAAAAAAATTATAATTGATTAATAAGAAATGTAGATAAATAATTAAAAATGTCAATAACATCACCCAGGAAGGGATTACTTTTCAATGCATAACCCACACTTGAAAAAATAAATTAATGGACGAATGAAAGAGCTAAAAGAACCAACCTCATTTGTTTAAAGCAATGTGGCAAAGTGAAAGGCTTACTAAATTATCCTCGGTTCCACCGAGACTTATTTAATACAAGTACATGCAATATTATTGCATGAAAGTCAAGTCACAATGAGCCTGCAGTTTATTGTCGAGAATAAAATTAACCCTTGCTGTTTGAGTTTTCTTCTGCATTATCCCCCCACAGAAAGTATAGGTAAAGGAAAACCGTTAACTCCTAAATCTTCTCAAACCCCGCCTCATTTTTTTTTCTTCAACTCCCCCAAAGTGAGGTGTTTTTTTTATCCCCAGTCATTTTCGCCACTTATTTTGTAATACTAATACTAGTGCCACAATTTTACACCCACAAATATAACCTATGGTACTGTACCATTGATCTGAGAATTTATCAAATCAATGGCACAAAACAATAGTGTTTTTTTGTGGCCACAAAGTCGTGGCACTAGCTATTCTCTTATGTTCTCCCCCTTACTTTTCCTTTTCCTTTCCTTTGCTTTCCTTTCTCCTCCTTCCAAGCCTTTAAAAACAAAGCCTAGTCATTTTTACAAGACTGCCAATAAAACCTGTTTCCTAGCTAAGAGGAATTAGATGGGATGGTGGACTGTAAAAGGCAGAAAGACTATGGATCACCAATCTTAAGTTTTCCCAGTCGTTGTAGCTCATAAAGCATTTGAACTGCAGCAGAGTCACATGAGCTCTTCTTATCACCTCTAGCTTCTCCTTCGCATTCTATATTACCATCATTGGGTATGCACAAGGTAATTTTTGACACAAAACAGTTCTGTCCCTTGCTTTTTTCCAGGCCTTCACAGGATTCAAATAGAGTTCTGTTACAAATGATACTAGTTAGATTAATACATCACAGAATTACCAATTCTAGAACAGGACATTCTTATTTGCACATCACATTTGTTACAACACAAAACCCCTCCTCACATGACGTGAAATATTTAAATAATAATATCATTTAAAATTTATCATTTTTTCATATTAAACCAATAGTTGAAATGCATGATGTAAAGGTGGTGTAAACAAATTATACACAACTTTCCCCAATGAAAAAAAGATTCTTCATACTTTATCTCTTCATTCTCTTTTTTTTTTCCCAGTCCATATTAGTACTTGAAACAAGAAAATATGTATATATAAAAAACGTTAAAGATTATCAGAGAAAGTATCAGGAATGAGGGATGGAAATTGGAAAGTACAAGTTAGTTGGTGGATTCACCTATCTTTATATTCTGTTGAGTCAAATGCAGGCAATGGCCACTGCAGTCTCTTGCAAAGTTCATATAGTGTGGTCCGAGGTCCTCCCTTCTTCATATTAATTGATGCAATAACTGTACAACATGAATCCACAATGAAGTTAATCTATAGGTAGTTATGAAATCGTTAAATGTGATGAATGCTTTTAGGAAAACACTCCTTAGCAGCTGTATATTTATATTAAATTCAATGTAAACTAAAAAAGGAAACAAAGCAATCAGCCCCTAATTACAAATTCTAATTATATACAATCTCTAATTATATACAATCCCTGATTTATAGAGATACATAATCTCAACACTCCCCCTCAAGCTAGCGCATATAAATCATATGCACCAAGCTTGTTACAAATATACTGAATTCGAGGACCACGGAGAGACTTTGTGAAGATGTTAGCCAGTTGATCGCTTGAGTTAACAAATTCAGTGATAATCTCCTTGGAAAGCACCTTCTCTCAAACAAAGTGGCAATCAATTTTTTTTTGCATTGTTCTCTCATGAAAGACTAGATTTGATGCTATGTGTAAAGCAGCTTGATTATCACAATATAACTTCATCTGTTCAATACTCCCAAACTTCAATTCTTGAAGCAATTGTTTTACCCAAATTAGCTCACAAGTAGCTGTTGCCATCGATCGATATTCAACATCTGCACTAGATCGAGCAACAACATTTTGCTTCTTACTCTTCCAGGACACTAAATTGCCACCAACAAATACACAATACCCTGAAATAGACCGCCGATCAATAGGTGAACCAGCCCAGTCTGCATCAGAGTATCCTACAATTTGAGTGTTCCCTTTATCTTCATACAACAACCCTTGTCCTGGGGCCTTCTTAATATACCTCAAAATTCGCACAGCAGCATCCCAATGACAATTATGTGGAAACTGCATAAATTGACTTACCACACTTGCCGAAAAAGAAATACCAGGTTTGGTAATAGTGAGATAGTTCAACTTTCCTACAAGCCTTCGGTATCTACCAGGGTCTGGATAAGGTTCACCTTGGTCTAGTAATATTTTGTTGTGAGGGTCCATAGGACTATCAATAGGCTTACAATTCAGCATATCAGTTTCTTCCAATATATCTAAAACATACTTCCTTTGTGAGACAGCAATACCACTCCCAGACTGAGCCACCTCAATACCAAGGAAGTATTTGAGTTTACCAAAATTCTTAGTCTGAAAGTGACTACACAGATGTTCCTTCAACTGAGATATCTTCTCATTATCATTGCCGGTAATAACTATATCATCCACATAAACAACCAAATAAATACATCGGCCAGGTGAAGAGTATTGATAAAAGACCGAATGATCAGCTTCACTTTGTGTCATACCAAACTTCTGAACAACAGTATTGAACTTCCCGAACCATGCTTATGGAGACTATTTTAGCCCATAGAGAGATCGTCGAATGGTTACTCCATATAGATTTCTTCTTCAAGGTCATCATGAAGAAAGGCATTTTTAATGTCCAATTGATATAATGGCCAATGACCGATAGTTGCCATGGCTAGAAATAGGCGAACAGAGGCAATTTTAGCAACCGGAGAGAATATATCACTGTAATCAAGACCATATATCTGAGTATAGCCCTTGGCAATAAGCCGGGCTTTAAGACGATCAATGTTACCATCCACCCCAACTTTGATAGCATACATCCATCGACAGCCAACAACAATTTTCCCAGGAGGGAGAAGGACCGAGTCCCACGTACCACTGTGCTCAAGGGCAAGCATCTCATCAAGCATGGCTTGCCTCCAACCTGGATGACCGAGTGTCTCACTGGTATTTTTAGGAATTGAAACAGAGGACAAAGAAGACACAAAGACATAATATGATGGAGATAAACGATGAAAACTAAAGAAATTATAGATTGGATGAGGATTTCGAGTAGATCTAGTACCTTGGCGAAGTGCAATAGGAAGGTCAATGACTGACTCAGAGAGGTCCGTAACAGGTTGAGGCGTTGGAGTAGGACATGATTCACTAAGAGGTACAGCTATCTCGAGTGCAAGAATGGTATCTCGTGGTCGACGCTGATAGGTAATGAAGGGACGCTGAGGTGGATCTAGGCAAGATGCTTCAGACAAAGCTGCTGGAGATTCTGGAGTATCTGCTAATGGTTCCTGCAAAGAAGACAAAGGTGAACCAAAATAAGGAACATGTAAAATCTCAGAGACCACATTTGGTTCAACTGAAAAGGTAAAATATAGTGTTTCTTCAAAAAACGTAACATCAGCAGACATATACCAACGATGAGTGATAGGAGAATAACAATGATATCCTTTTTGTAACCTGGAATACTCAAGAAAGACACATTTAATAGCACGAGCAGATAGCTTATCTTGACCAGGGGAAATATCATGAACAAAACAAGTACATGATATAAGGGGCCCTTGGGAAAAAGGATGGAATAAGGAATCTGGTTCTGTAGGACAGATGATGGCATACGATTGATCAAATAACATGCAGTTAAAACAGTATCACTCCAAAATTGTAAAGGCATATTGGCATGTAATAACAGAGTTCGAGTAGTTTCAATAAGATGACGATTTTTTCTTTCTGCTACTCCATTTTGTTGGAGTGTATGAGGACATGTTGATTGATGTAAGATACCATGACATGACATAAAAGATGAAAAAGCAGTTGAAAAGTATTCCTTTGCATTATCACTTCGGAGTATCTTAATCGTTTTGCCAAATTGAGTTTGAATTTCAATACAAAATGATTTAAATATAGAAAATAACTCAAAATGATCTTTCATTAAAAACAACCAAGTACAACGAGAGAAGTCATCAATGAAAGTCACAAAATACCTAAAACCTAAAGAGGTAGACACACGACTTGGACCCCACACATCAGAATGAATAAGAGAAAAAATAGACTTAGCTTGACTTTGGACCTGACTTGGAAAAGAAGCTCGAACATGCTTCCCAAATTGACATGACTCACAATTTAAAGACTCTAACTTTGTAAGACTAGGAACCATCTTCTGAAGTTTTGACAGACTGGGATGATCGAGGCATTGGTGGAGAAGACTTGGAGACTCAGCCACAGCGCAAACCACGGGTAGAGATGACTCGAGATAGTAAAGACCATGTGCTTCATGCCCTACACCAATCGTCCATCCCGTACCACGGTCCTGGATAACAAAGGAATTAGAATCAAAGGTTACTGAACAGTTAAGAGAACGGGTAAGTTGACTAAGAGAAATTAAATTAAAAGGACATCTGCAGTAGGTGAAACACAACCAATACCTTTGGCAGTGACCTTTGAGCCATCTGCCAAGGTGACAAAGTGTGGAAAATTAGGTGTAGAGAGAGAAGTAAAAAGGGATCAATTACCAGCTACATGATCCGAAGCACCTGAATCAATTATCCAAGGACTTGGAGTATTACCAGTATGAGAGATACAAACTGTAGGATTACCTGTATGAGCAACTGTGGTAGTGGAGGACTTAGTTTGCTTGGCTGGCTTCAACTGTAGATACTCCTGGAACTCAGTTTCAGAAAGTGTGAATAACTTGGGGCCTTTTGTACCCGAAGAAAACTGTGAATAACTTGAGGCAGGTATTTCAGATTCAGACGTAGAGGAAGACATTTTACCAGGAACAAGAGCACGAAACAGGGGTTGTTTCACGTAAAAACAGGGGCTGTGACCGCGAGCACTCAACAACAACCCAACAGTGTGCGACTGAAGCTGACAACCACCAGAAAAGACTCAGGGGGCATCGACGAGCTGACCGGTGCCGCCAGCGACGTGATCCGACCATCGGAGGGTGGCGCGTGGCTAACACGTGCCGATAGAGGGAGATGAGTGTGGCGGCACGTGGAGGAGTTTCCGGAGACACGCTTTCAGGGGTTGGCCGGTCGGACCTTTACGACTCCACCTGTGTCTTCACATGCCCAACAATCTAGCCTTAACGGTGGCTAGAATGCCTTGACTCAGCCTAGACGGTGGCTATGACTCAACTGAGACAATGGCTATTATGGGTGATCTAGGGTTTGACAACCCCAAGATCGACCTGCTCTGATACCACGTTAAATGTGATGAATGCTTTTAGGAAAACACTCCTTAGCAGCTGTATATTTATATTAAATTCAATGTACACTAAAAAAGGAAACAAAGCAATCAGGCCCTAATTACAAATCCTAATTATATACAATCCCTGATTTATAAGGATACACAATCTCAACAGAAATTAACTCCTTGGCCTCAGAATTAAAAATGGCAAGGAATCAACCACTTCTAATGTCAAGGGTTTAAAATGCCAAAAAAGACAAGATAGAAAGAACTGTAAGCATCAGTCTCTGCACTTGCAGCCCCCAAACTATATTCCAATAAAGATAAAACTGAACCATGAAAACAAATCTGATGATATCTCATATCTGAATTGAATTTCTACCTACTTAACTAAGTGCAAAGAAATATCTACTTTATTGCTATCTCTTTCTTTCTCCTTTCCACATTAAGCTGAAAATAAATATCATTTGCTTAGGAATTGGAACTAAACCACATCAAACTAGCTTCTAACAACATTCTTAGCAGTATTTATTATTGATTTTAGATGTTACAGCAGGAGAGTAATCACTAATCAAATAATTCAGATGTCTCACAGAACTGATATTTTCCATTCTTCATGAAAAATTAAAATCTGCCAAAAGTATATGCTTTGCTAAAATGGGGCATAAGACAATTGCATGTAATAGGATGTAAATAACCATAGCACTTCAGTTTGCTCTAATTTCCATATGTCAGTTTCTTCTCAACAACTCTAAACACTAAACATGTGAGACTATGGGTGCATCAGAAAAGAGAGGGCAAGAGAGAGAGAAGACGAGGGAGAGGAGAATGAGTGACCTAAGCATTAAAACACGCCACAAAAAGAAGCATAAGGTGAAATTCTCCCAGAAGTGAACATCATGTCATTGGGAAGACAAGACACGCCCTCAAATTCAGAACAAAATTGATGGTGCAAACCTGGAATGGAAGCACTAAAATCAGAGACTTCTGTGGAAGAGTCTTTGAGAGGCAAAAAACCAGTAGATGCACTCGCAGTAAAGTTAGTTTCATCCACTTTCGGTTTTTTATGCACTACTGGCCTTGAGGAATTTTCATCAGTTAGACCAGGGCAATTACCATAGTCCATTTCGAGATGAGATGAATAAAGAAGATGGTCAGGATTATCTCTTTTTCTCTTGGACACGCTATTGCCATATGAAATTCCCCTCTTCTGTAGCATCACAAGTATAAGCCAAGTGGTCAATGAAAAATAAATACTAATAAGGATAGCAATAGCATGCAACAATAACAAAAATAAACTAATCAACTCTACAAACTAAGTTCCACATAAAAAATTAAAGCCCTTCCAAGGCAATCTTTTTCATTTTGATACAAGTTGTGCTGGTAAGGTGGGAAGCAAATAATGAGTTAATAATTTTGTGATGGTTCATTTCTGTATTTAGTGCCAAAGTAGACAATAGCCATTTATTTTTACCTTGTATTTAGTGCCAAAGTAGACACTAGCCTCTTTTCTCAGTTAAAGAAGCTAGGCTGTACCAAAAGTTCAGCAATTGGAAGAGAAGGAATTAGAAACTAACCAGCAAGAAAGGCAGGTGAAATATTTTAGAGACTTTCTCTTGGCCCACTAGATGTTTTCTTTTTAGGCATGATCAATTTTGGGAGTTTATCTTTATCCATTCTGTATCTACAGGTGTGCATATTTCTAAAGTTCGACTAAATATTTACTAGCAATATTTACTAGTATTATTGCTTATCTACCATAAAACTACCCATATGTTTTATGATCAAGAACAATTTTGACTATTCTTTTTTCCTAGAAGCATCTATTACCTTCTTTTTCATAAAAAAGAATGATGGATCAATGGGTTCTAAAAATTTAGCTCTAGAACAGTTCCAAGACTGAAAATAGGTGTGGGATGAGAAGTAACATTATCTCTAAATAAACTCTTCAATGACCCAGATTATGACAACCTGTATAGATAAAGCAAAGAATATATACACATAGCGTTTAGAAAACCTTAAAGTTAAAGCAGAAGACATTCAGAAGAGAACAACAAACCTCAAGTTCCTTCAACAAATTAAAAGCGGCTTCTCCTTTTGCAGTTTTTTCATTTCGCCCCTTTCCCTCTCGAACCAACAGGGTATTATGCAGCTGTACACTAAGCTCAGCATGCACCATGGATCCCTTCTTTGTACAATTTTCTTTTACAAAACACCGGAGAGAGTCACATAATTGATTTAGTTCACGCAATGGAGGCAGTTCAAGTTTATCAGGAGTAACAATGGGAGATAACAGAGGATTGAAAACTTTCCACACTTCGTCAAGATTGAGCTTGGTATCAATTAGCATAGCCCCAGCAATGCTTTCCACTAGATCTCCAAGTGCCTGTGTCAGATATAGAAAATGATCAGTTCAGATCATTCATAACAAAAATAACACTGGCACAATTATTTTTTTTTTAAAAGTCCCAAGTATATGGTTGGAACCACATATTTTGGGAATTGATTTGATTTATAAATGAAATTATTTATTTGGAAATTTATAAAATAAGAATTCATTTGATTTAAAATCCCTTTTATTTAAGTTGTGTACAAGTAGAAATCCACTCAATTGGATTTGAGTAAATTTGATTTAATTTTAGTTATAATTATTTGATTAACAATTTTGCCTTTATTAGTTTACCCATTTTTTTACCTATTCTAAGTAAGGGTAATAAAGTAAAATCATTAAAATAAAATGAATTCAATTCATCTTTAAGGTGTTGCAAACATGAAAATTGATTTGCAAATCAGTTCTAATCATATATTATTCATAATGAGTTTCAAACATAGGAATTGGTTGCCAAATCAAATCAAATCAATTCCATATTTTAATGATTCCAAACACAATGTAAGAGAAATTCTAATAACAAGGATATAAGTAACTCTATATCGCAAAAGAATTAACCACAGTGATCACCATAAGAACTAACCTTGGGAGCTGTAATGCCTGGGGGTGATCTGGTATTGTTCTCTGATTCAGAAATGACCTTCACATATTCTGATACCTGGCTCAGCAATAATCCTGAGCTATGCAGAAGGTGCGGGTGAAAGTTTCGTCTAACAGCAACTTGAGCAAAATTTTCATTACTGACAGAAGCAGAACGCAAGTCAGTCAACTCTCCTGGATCAATATCTGCATGGCTTTGATAAAGATGCCATGTGATAAGCAAGTCCAATACTGAGTCGCCAAGAAATTCAAGCCTCTGCCAGAAATTCAATAAGTAGTAGGAGTATAATATTAAGGAACTTTCACATGTTAAATATTTAATAAATTACTTATGATTGGGAGTACACTCGAGAGAGGAATATATGAAACTTCACAATTACCTCATAACAGCAGCCAATCCCAAGTTCTGTCTCAGACAAATGTGTGATTGCCTCCAGTAAGAGTCCCTTTACAGAAAATGCATACCCAATTTTCATTTCAAGGCTTGCAATCTCATTAGCTTTTGGCATATATGCGTGGAGAGATGCAGCAGTGATGGCTTCATCAACCAAGGATGGTTCAAGTTCAGCATCAATCTTAAGCCACTTCATCACATGAAGTGCAGCAATCAATCCACCACCCACATAGTATGCTCCTATCAGAGCTTCAACACAATCCGCAATAGTCTTTGAACACATCCAGCGGTGACCCCTGTCACAGAACTTCCCAACCACAACTTTTGGATCTTCAGTATGGAATTTTCCATCTAAAGGCACTTCTTGGGTTTCCAACCCACATTCACAACAAACAGTGTGTATAGATCGCTGTCCTGGAGCAACCCAACGGCGTGGCTCAAATGCAGAGTCTCGGATATATCCCTGTAAGACAAAATGGCAAAATAATCTGGCATTAACTCAATACAATGCTTGGACACTTCTAAAAACCCCATAATGGAAGTTTTTTTGGCATAAAAAAACCCACAACGTAAGTCGGACTCTTCTTAAACTAATAAAGGCAGGAATTACAAAGCATGGTCCAGACATTGCAAGGAGATTTTTCAAATTTATACTTTTTTAAGTGCAAACTTTGACTTGTTTAAAATAATGAAAATAATATTCACCATAAATAATAATAATAACAACAATGAAAATAATCTATTTCCCCAGTTACTGAATTCAAACATGCTTTCCAATATTGATACTGATACATCCATAATAATAGACAGATAACATTAATAACCTAAATAAATGCATCGTGTTGAATTATATTTATTAGAAACAAAAACCATTCCAATGCCTGCACCCAATGAATTATTCAAAGGTTTTTTAACATGGTATCAAAGTTTTCAACACTTAGTCAAGAGTTTGACTGTTTCCCCATTCAGAATTTTCATTTTTTCTTACAACAGGAGGTCTTCAACCCAAGGAGGAGACTCATAATTAAATACTAGCACTGAATAGTAGTGGCCTAGTGGGTCTATGCTTTGTCCACGCTTCATTACCTTTTAGGCTTTCTCACAATCAAGTGCACTAGAGATTAAAAAAATCATCAGGTGAAATAATTCCTTGACAGTAGCTAAATAAAAAATAATATCAATCATAGTAGAGACTACCTGCATTTTACGGTCTGTTCCCCGTTTATGTAGGGTTGAATTACAAACAGCCCATGATCGACTGGCAGATAATTGTCCTTCATGTTTCTTAGGATATTTAAGAAAGAGGTGACAGCTCACCGCATATTTCAGAACAGAATCTCCAAGTAACTCAAGACGTTCCATTGAAAATTTTTCACAACATCTTAAAGTTGTAAGTGCTTCTAGAATCTAACATTGGTAAAAAGAAAACGAGCATAATATTATCATAATGTAAAAAGAAAATCAATAAAGAGTATCATATCCACATAACCGGAATACATAGGACAAACCAGAGAGCAAGGTATGTTGAAATTGTTAGTTTGACCACCTATCTCTTCTCTAAGCTGACTGGATAACATGAAGGATTCAAGACGATGCATCAACGTTGGTAACAGGTACAGTGACTTCAAAACATCTCTTTTAACATCAAGAACACATAGAAGCTCAGGTGGAATGTGAACATGTGCGGGCACCTTCAGGATTGCCGGGCCAATTTGTGATGCCTTGTCCCGATCACCTGCTCAACTCAAAGAAAATATCATAATCAAAATTTTTAACATGGTGCACTTGCATTGCCAACACATTTTCAATTTGTTACAACATAATAAATATATGTAGGCTTACTTTGATGTGGGCAGGGATGGTGTATTTATTACACTTGAACTACACTCTAACCACTAACAGTGTCATTGTCAACAATTTCATGATTATTATTTGTGTAAATTAAAATTTACCTCAATGAAGTTCTTAAATTCAACATCAATGCACCAAGTTTAAAACCCTACACTTTTCCTCCTTAAGTTTTAGTGAATGTACACTACAACCCCTGATTCTAAAACACTCAGGAATACTCATGCTCATCTTTTTTGCCTCAAACACACGAATTCTAAACTTTTTTTTTTTTTGGGGGGGGGGTGGTGGGGGGGAAGCAATTACAGAGACTGTGTTTTGTGGGTAACTGGAGAAAAAAGACTAACCATAGAGACCGTGTGTTCAGTGAGTAGACTGGAGAAAACAGAGGAATAGGAAAGTCAACTTGCTATGTTTAATATGTTTTCAAGTTTTAAAAAAGAGCGTGTGTGACATATGACCTCTCCACTGTCAGTTTTGGGTGTATTGCTAATGATTATAGTTTGTAAGTCTTTTTGAATCCTCAAAGGGTAAAATGTGAAATGTAATCCATGACAACTACAGAGGGCGTAAAATGTAATTTTTCATTTAAAATCCTTGAAAGCATAATACAGAAATGTCAAATGGCATTAATTACCATAAGATGAAAACTACAATTAGAATTAACTAACCTTCCTCGTGGAAGTTCAAAAGAAGATTGTGTGGATTATGACTTTGCTTCAAACGTAACAAAGGCTGTCCTGGATGTCTCAGCGTAATCCCATACCTGATCAACTTCGAGTTGTTTAGTCAACTACATTAATAATCTAGTAATGGCAGGGCACTAAAGTGAAAAAACAGTGGCAGGTGGGGTAAAGCAAATCATGCACCTTTTGTTGTAGTAATCTAAGAAGGTTATGTGTTCCTCCACAGACTTTTCATTGTTTCCATCGAAAGGACTTTCGGCAGATAGATTAATATCTACTTCAATAATACAATATATTCTCCCAGTGTGAATGGCCAAAACTACCATATTTTTTACATTGTTAGCATCAACCACACAATTAGCGAAGTGAATCTTATTTGTGCCTTCACATTCCACCTCTGATAAGTGAATCTTATTTGTGCCTTCACATTCCACCTCTGACGAACTGTTATCACAAGGTGATGTGGTTTTTCTGTCATCATCACAATCTCCAGCAACCAACGAAAACTTCTTCCTTAAAAATTCAATAGCAGAAGCACAAGAATTGATTCCAGACCAATTTATTTCCAACGGTCCCTCACACATATCATTCAATTTCTCAAGTGGTAGAAGCAAATATAAGTTTTTTGAGCTCCACAATGATTTTGTGTCCTTCTGAAGTAAAAATTCCCTTTCTCCTCTGGCTGATTTGGACCAAAGAATCAATCTCCCAAATAAACCATTGAAAAAAAGCTCATGGAAGCATTTTGCTTTCATCATCTAGTAGAGAACAGACAACAAAGCATCAAGTTAACTTTCAGAAGAAACATTGACTAATGCTCAATTCTACTTCGGATCAAACATTATTTTTTGTACCTGTTCAGCATCCAAATCAACTTGCCCACATGAAGAGACGGAAGCCTTCACAACCTTTGATATTAAATAAAGATCTAATTCCATATTTCCCACATCATCATCAAGCTTTGACTCGATCAGAAGAACAAATCCAGAGTAAATCTCACTAACAATATTACATGTGAAATCAAATTTATAGGCATGAAATTTGGCTCCATCAAGTTTGTCTCCCCATGTACCACATAATGCATGAATGCTGGCTGTGCCATGTAACTCCTTTCTTTTTGTGGTTCCTCCAAATGCCAAAAGCAAAGCAAAATCAAAATCCATCAGCACAAGCAATTGAATACTTTGGATGACAAACAAAAATTTGCAGGTCTCTATATGAAAATATATGTAAGCAGGAATAAATGCAACAACTAACACATCAGCAGACAAATAAATAAGGGGGAAATGCACAGACAACCCCTGAACTTTACCCCATTTTGAAGTAGGTACCATGAACCTTTAGCTCCAAGTGAAAGGTCCATAAACTTTTCAAAACCTGCAAACATACCCTTTGGTCCACCAATTAAACAGAAATCATTCATCTAATAAAAAAAATAAAAAAAGAACATAATTTCTTTTTCAAAAAAACTATAAAATACTGAATACAACAACAACAACAACCAAGTCTTTTCCTATTAGGTGGGATCGGCTACATGGATCAAACAACGCCATTGTGCCCTATCATAAACCAAGTCTTTAGAAATGTCATTTAAATCTAAATCTTTTTTAATTGTTTCACCTATAGTCTTTCTTGGTCACCCTCTGCCTCTAGCTATTAGACCATCCTCCACCTGATCTACTCTTCTTACCGGGGTTTCTAAGAGTCTTCTCCTTACATGTCCAAACCACCTAAGGCGAGATTCTACCATCTTTTCCACAATAAGTACTACCCATGCTTTCTCTCTAATGCATTCATTCCTAATCTTATCTTGTCTTGTATGACCTAACATCAAACGCAACATCCTCATCTCCGCGACACTGATCTTATGCTCTTGCTGGCTTTTTACCGCCCAACATTTAGTACCATACAATATCGCGGGCCTTATAACTATGCGGTAAAATTTACTTTTAAGCTTGAGAGGCACTTTAAGCACTCCTCCATTTCATCCATCCAGCTTGAATCCTATGGTTTACATCTCCCTCTATCTCTCCGTCATTTTGTATGATAGATCCAAAATACCCAAACCGTGTGACTTGAGGTATGGTGTGGTCCCCAATTTTCACCGCTAAGCTAGTATTAGCACACTTCTTACTAAACTTACATTCCATATACTCCGTCTTACTCTTGTTTAGACGAAAGTCATGTTCTTCCAAAGCTAGTCTCCATAGCTCTAGCTTCCCATTTGTTGCCTCTCTCAACTCTCCAACTAAGACTATATCATCTGCAAAAAACATGCATTGTGGCACCGGCTCTTGGATATGCGCAGTAAGTACATTCAAGACCAAGCTAAAAAAATATGGACTCAAAGTTGACCTTTGGTGTAGTCCTATAGTTATAGGGAAATCTTCTATAAAATACTGAATAATTAAAATAATTAAATTAAAAAGAGAAATTCATTTTTTTTTTCAAAAAATAAATACATGGACAAATGAAAGTCTACCAGGTGTGTTAATGAACACATACAAGTCATATGATGAACGATTTTAGTTTAGGCAGACGAAAAGGTCTGCGTGCAGATTTTATCAAGTTCGAGGACTTGTCACCCGGATTCCAAAGTTCGTAGTGGTTATTTCAAAATGGAGTAAAGTTCAAGGGTGTCTATACATTTTTTCCAATAAAAAATTATATAATCTATTTTTCATATATAAACAAAGAAAGATGCCACATATACCAGTATTTCCTTGTGCCACAACATTGTCAAATCTTGTGCAGTGGTGCATACAGTGGTAAAAAGGATAAAAAATCATTTTTAAAAAAAACTTGCAACCGATATTTGGAATATGCTCTACTGATGTTTAGGAAGTCTAAGGCCTGAGCAGTATAATACATTATCCTGAAAATTATATGCCAAATGTAATTGCAAATTTGAAATTGAAAGAAAAATTTCAGCACAATTTATAACCAAAATCAGCAAAATATCTATACCTGCACCTGAACTCAATTCTTTGTTTTTCGCAATATGGTCAGCTTCTGAAGGCTCTTCAATGAATGGGACAAGATGATCATCTAAGGAACCCATTTGATGCAGCTTCTTACAAGCTTCTAAACATACAAGATGCCTTGCCAAATGAACATTTTTTCCCGAGGGACCAACTAATGTTTGGAAAGCTGCATTAGGCGGTAATATTAATTTACACTTGTAACACCCTTCCATAGGCAGAAACTGAAAAGTGGGCTTCGCACAGGAGTACCTAAGTGATAGAATACAATTCATATTGCATGCAGAAGTTGTTTGTAAACACTATGCTTCAAGAAGTTAAAAAGCAGACAAGCACAATAGGATATACTCTTACTTATCACGTGGGAGCTTTTCGCAATACTGATTTATAAGACTAACACTAGAATCTAAAGTGACTGATGCTCCAGTAGAATCCACATAGTATGCATTTGTTTTCCCTACTGTAGACACCCTTAAACTAGAAGCATTGTGTTCTTTATTAACAGCTGCGTCAGTCATGGAGCGCTCACTCCTGATGAGGTAAAAAAGTTGATTTCTTTGCTTCAAGTTTCCCCTATAGATATAAGGGTTAATAAAATTTATAATATACACTGAGTGTTCAGAGGAAGAAAGAAATCTCCAACATCAAACAGGATCTGAATTGGTTGCAGAGTGACAAAACGATGACAATTAGAATACTCACCTCTCCAACATCACAATAAATTGGGAGTTAGGCTGCCTACATCTTCCCCGAGATTGGACATAACTACGAACTGTCTTGGGTAGGTCAAAATGTATCACACGAGAGCAGTTTGGCACATGAATTCCTTCCTCAGCTACATCAGTAGTAAATAATAGATTGACCTAAATAAAAAGGATTAATAATCTATTATGAGATTTCCAATACCAACATTTAAGATAATTTAATTGTACATAAAGGAGTTGTTACCACGACTTGATTCATATGATGCAATGACCAAATACCTTTCCAGAGCAGAAAGAATCCAATATCTCCTTCTGCCTCTTAGGAGCCAGTGCATCAACCGAAGTATTGCTTCCAGTTAAATAGGAAACTGAGAAATGAGATATCTGGGAAACTTTCTTTACAAATCTTTCAATCACCTTAGCTGTAAGGATTCTTTCAACAAAAATGAGGCACGACACCTGACTAGATTCTCTGCAAACATAAAGCATGATAAAATATCAATTTGTTATGATACACAATACAACTTTATTGCAAAAGAAAACTATTTATATGACCAGTACAGCAGATCCATAGTTCCATACCCAAACGACTGGAAGATTTTAATAAGTTCAAGTAATTTTGGAGATATGTATCCCAAGTCTACTGCCTTTGAATAATCAAATTCAACCTCCAAAATCTTTTTGCCATCTGCAGCAACAATAGCTAAAAATTAGATGTAGAGATAATGGCAGAGTGCAATGGACAAACAAATTCATCATAGACATTAAGCATGGTATCATTTATCCAAAAGCCGTCTAAAAAGACATATTACTGTAATTTTTTGGCTAATTATGAACTGAATAAGAAACCAATAAACTATATAGAGGAGGATCTATTTATCAATAACATTTTGGCTTTACATCAGATTGCTTGTGATGTCAATGCAGAGTGGACAGATGGAAAATGTGTAAATGGACCTCAACCATTCTAAAACAGAGAAATGTGACAAACTCATTATTGACATAAAATATTAAAACATCAATATAAATCTTGCTAAATATTAAGACCAATAGAGTTCGTAAGAATATCTTAAAATATACTAGTGGCAGATTAACAAGAAAAATAAAGACACTAGGTTGCCTGTATTAGACATGAATACTTAAAATCTCAAGTAAGCACGAAGATTCAGAAAGACAAAAATCCCAAATAGAAAAATAAATACATAGATTATATCAAAAAACATACCAAGATGGAGGGATTCTTCAATTATTTGTATTACTTCTTCAATGAAAATTTTACACTGAAGAGAACCTTTTCTGTAAACTTCACACTCTCCTTCAATTTTGGAGAAATTCTCGTGACAGATTTTAACAGCCTGCATAAACATTGACAGTTTATTAGTAAATATAAAAAACAAAAGATAAAAGTATAATGAAAAAAATCTGGAGGCTAATCAATTTCTACAAGTACATTCATAAATGTATGTACATAAAACTTTACATTTAATATATGCCAATATTTCTCCATATCAGGAAGGCTTGCTACAAAGAATCAGTGATAAAACCAAAAGAAGAAAGAAATCTTAAGAGCCAAAACTTTAAGTGGGCGAGAGTTGATATTTTTCATTCCATTTATAAGAAGCCATGGAATAGACAAAATATAACCCCAATTTAGAAACAGATTAACACCACCAGTTTCAAGACTCTTGCTTAATTTACAAAATATTAATAGACTTATTATCGGCAATAACCCTTTGCTAGGCACATCTGAAGTTATGTCAGCTTTAATCTTCCATTAGAAACAAAAAAAGAGAACAATTTCCATTTTCCTTTTCTTTATGGCACAACTTTTTTTTCACAATGTCTGAGAGTTTGATAAATACCTCATAAGCACATAGGAGTCCAAGATCTTCAAGGGAGTATAAAATTTTTGCAAGTTTATTGGACATCCGATTAAGCAGGTTCTTAAATTTATTGTCCATATCCTTATAGTTACTTTGCACTGAGCTTTGCAATTCTGATATCAACGCTTCAGACTGTCCACAAACAGATTAAATTCAGTCAGTATCCTTTACTGTAAGAATATAATGAACACAGAAAGGAGGGGGGAAAAAAAGCAGTGTATTTTGTACATAGCCATATACATGCAACATGAGCCAGAAATACCTTGGACCACAAGGCTTCAATCTTGGGCTTCAAACTCAAAGCAGGGAATTGTGCTTGGTCATAATATCTACAACTCTCTTTCGCAGAAGGAATATATACATTCATCTCTGTCCTATCTTCAACAGTATATCTCTACAGAAACAAATCCATTTTTCTGGTATAAACATTGTTTCACATGTGCACTCATGGAAAAATTAATTTGAGTCAATATCAAGAAATTACTGTTACCTGAGAATCCAAGATGTTTTCAAGTTCTGATATCTGACCTTCACAATCCATAGTAGAGGAAATACCTAATACATGACACAATACATAAATAGTATATATAGTAAGTCTTTATATTCACACTCTGGACTCCAATTGACAGTGGAAATATGAACAACACAAAATATAAATCCTTTAAGTAAGAGAGGAAGCAATCATTAAAGAAAAATGTTGAATTTTTTTTCAGGAAAGAGCTTTATCAGGAGGTAGGGCACAGCAAATCATGAGATAAATATATTGAATTGTTGTTTAAAATTACTTGAAAAATAAACACCGTAAAGTTTCAATATGAAAAGAAACTTGACTCAATGGTTGCATTTGAAGCAGAGACAAATTGCATATCCACATTTTATAAATTTATTGAAATTGCAGCAATGGCTAAAACTTTATCATATCATGCAGATAAGGACAAAGAATTTTCCAATTAAATATATGCATTGAAATCATAGTTGTCATTTGGAATGCCTTTTTATTAATAGTGAATTGTACTATATCGTATGATTTGGTAACAAAGTGATAAATAACTTAGATTAAAAAAAATACTCTGAAAGATGTGTATATAAATATCATGAAAAAAAGAAAAGTAATCACAATATTAATTTCAACTCAAGTCCAACAAGATTAATATCACATATTGCCTTCATTTTTTGTAGAAACGGCACAAAGGTGGGGCAGATTGAATTGTTTTTAATCCTAGAAGATCTTTTGATCCTATCTGGCTCTTTTGATTATATCGGGCTGGTTATTTAAAAAAAAAACCCAAAATTATAGAGTTTTCAAGAGTCAGATCACGCAGCACGAAGTATCAACAAGCTTGTGATTGTTGCGTTGTCATCACAGATAAACAATGGGCTTGATGGGCTAATAAGATTCATTTGTTTCCATCAGGCAATTTAACTCTATTAACCAGCATATATGAGGCATTTAAGATGCACCTTCAATTTAAAAACCCAGATCTTCTTATCTGAGGCTATAATTTATGACAAGGAAAGGAAGGTAAAGACTTCGGCGAAATTGCACACCACATGACACAAACTGAAAGATCGCAGACATTCTAATAAAATCTGTTAACGCAATCCACTTCAGGGACACAAGTTAGTTTAATGAAATGAAATAAGGACAAGCTCTTTACCAGTTTTAGAAGATTATTTGACTTCAAACCTAAAGTTTTTTCTCTGTTATGGTATAGTAGCTAGAGCATCACCAACTGATTATGGACTTCCTCTCTCCATAAATCTATTCTTCTTCATTAAACAAGCTTTGTCTTGCTTCTTAAGTGTCTCTTTCTTTTTTTTATTCATGAAAAAAAAAGAGATATTCAAATTTATACAGGACACTGTTTTGATGAATAACAGATTTTATTTAAAATAGTAAAGAAGACGGAGCAAATCTCAGTACAAAAAATATGCAAAGAATAACCCTCTGTGGGGGATAAATTAGATAGTCAGGGACATGGAGAGCATTTTACGACCCATGGTTGCTTGTCAAAGTTAGCACATGAAACAATTACCTTTTTTACCTACTGGTGATGCTGTCATCCCAAAAATCTTTGGCTTTTCATTAGCTTTGTGATAGAATTCCTTCACCAGCAGAAGACAATAATCATTTATAAATCTTTTCTCTTACAAATTATAATAATAATAATAATAATGGACAAAAAGACAAGAAAACATGTATGATCAAGGAAAATACAAGGAAAAAAGAATGTTTTCTAGCATTCACCTCCATTATTTTTGCATAGGGATGTTTGCCAGTTGCTCTATGACATTCGTCAATAATCAACAAGCATATCATTTCTATACTCAAGAATGCCTTTCTTAAGGCGTCCAGAAGAATCTGGGGTGTCATAACCAGTACCTATAAGAGAAAGATATCATTATTATAATAACCATAGAGCTAAGTCAAGAATATTCATGAGTTTATCGGCATAATTTATGGAATCAATTGTTAGTAAAACATGTTATTGAGAATTGAAATTCATGCCAAAGGCTATTTGAAAACTCACTTCAAAGCCAAAAATGATAATCTTCAGTAGTGAAAATAATTTAGTGATGTTTGTAAATAGTTGACATAAAAGAATTTAAATATAGTAATAAAAAAGCTGAAAAATTCAACACATAGGGAGAGCTTGAATGCTTTCTGCATTGACTCTTTCCTTTAATACATACCATTTTATTTATTAAATAACAATAGTTTCCCTAAAATATTTATTTAGCATCTTTTAATATACCCCAGCACTAAAAATCAGAGTTGCTTTAAATGTCACAGTTAGAAACAGAAGCAGAGAAGAAGACTGATGAATATTTGTATATTTCTCAACAAATTGTATGCAAGAGAGTTAGCATTTATTAATACAAGAGGGCTGCTATACAAAAAAAAATAATAATAAAATACAATTATGTATGAAATCAATTACAATCTCAATCACGCTAATCAATCAACCCTAAAATTAATCATAATCTCAATCACGCTAACATCCTCCCTTAAACTCAAGTGGGTGTAGAGGAAACCAACTTGAGTTTGGAAACCAAAGTGTGAAATCGATCAGGATAATGAGCTTTGGTGAATAGATTGGCTGCATGGTCAAGAGTTCCAATGAAAATGAGATGAAGAGCACCACGAAGAATGTGTTGACGAATGAATTGGCAATTGATCTTAATAGGCTTGGTGCGCTCATGAAAGACAGCATTGTGAGCAACCTGAATAACACTCCCATTATCACAATAGAGAGCAGTGGAAGAGGACTGAGAGAAACCCAAGTTATCAAGAAGCCAATGTAACCAAAGTATTTCAGAAATGGTGTCAGCAAGTGTCTGATACTCTGCTTCAGTACTGGAACGTGCAATTAAAGTCTATTTCTTACTTCGCCATAAAATAAGTACATCACCAAGAAAGATACAGTAGCCAGTGGTGGATTGGCGATCAGTGGGATCTCCAACCCAATCAGCACCAGAATAAGCTTGGAGGACCAAGGAGGAGTTGGCTGAAAAATGAAGTCCATGAAACAGAGTCCCTTTTATATATCAAATAATATGAAGAATAGTAGCATAGTAAGTAGTGCGTGGAGCTGACATAAACTGACTGACTAAATGAACATATGAAATATCTGGACGAGTAACAGTAAAATAAATCAAGCTACCAACCAACTGACGATAAAGAGTAGGCTCATCAAGTATAGTACCATCTAGAGGTGTAAACCTGACATTAGGCTCTAGAGGAGTAGATTCGGTGCGACCGTCTGAGAGACCGACTCGAGAAATAAGATCCGAAGAATATTTAGCTTGAGACAAATAAAGAACAACAACAAAGGAAAGAACCTCAAGACCCAAAAAATAACTGAGAGGGCCAAGATCTTTCATCTCAAAATTACGGCTCAAGGATGCTTTAAGATCAACAATACCAGAAGTATCATTACCAGTAAAGATCATGTCATCAACATAAAGAAGCAGTAACACAGTGCCGTTATCAGTCTTTCAGATGAGGAGAGCTTAATTATAAGGACTAGAGGAGAACCCAAGCTGACTGATGGTGGAACTGAACTTAGCAAACTAGGCTCTACGACCATACAAAGCTTTACGAAGAAGACAAAAGAATAATCAGGTGGTGGTCAAATATAGACTTCTTCCAAGTCACCATTGAGAAAGACATTGTTCACATCCATCTGAATAAGAGTCTAATTGCGGATGGCAGCAATAGCAAGAAGAGTACGAACAAAAGTGAGACGAGCAACTGGAGCAAAGGTTTCTTCATAATCAATCTCATATTCCTGAGTTTAGCCACCAAGCAAGCCTTATAACGATCAACAGACCCATCAGAGCAAGTTTTAATCTTATAAACCCATTTACATCCGATAAGAACCTTATCAGAAGGAAGATCAATCATTTCCCAAGTACCATTATTCTCCAAAGTCTGTAATTATTCTTTCATAGCTTGTTGCCAATGGAGGTCAGTGGATGCCTCCAGATATGACTGTAGTTCATGAGGTGAAGCATGGTAGAAAAACAATGATGCAGAATCAACGGTCGGAATAGTGTCAACGAGATGAGTCAAAACTTCAAACGATGGTGAGAGCTCACTAGGAGAATCGGAAAAGGAACTTGTAGGCAGAGAGAACCTGTCTCAGACACATCTTAAGACTCTGTTCAAGAATCATTTAGAAAAAGATCAATAGATGGTGTAGTAAACAAGGGGGTAGAAGTGGAAGGAATGGTCTTGAACTGAGACAGTTAGGAGAACATAGTATCTTCCCAAAAGACAACATGACAAGAAAAACAAATGCATTGAGAGACTAGATCCCAGCAGCGATAGCCCTTGTGTTCAGTACCATAGCAAAGGAAGCAACAGAGATTGGCACGGGATTCAAGCTTAGTGTGCTCATAAGGTTGAAGATGGTCAAACAAGCACAACAAAAAATTTTTAGAAAACTGTAGTTTGGAGGTATGTCGTGAAGATGTTTATAAGGAAATACATTACCAAAAACAGAGGAAAGAAGACGATTGATAACATACATAGACAACAGTAAGAGCAACTTCACCCCACATACGTTCGGGACAAGACGAGGAAATGAGCATATAGCTCATCCAGAGTCAAGAATGTGTCGATGTTTTCTTCCAGTACGACCATTTTGCTGAGACGTACAAGGACATGAAAACTTAGAAACGGTACCTTGTTCAGCAAGAAAAGTGAGTAGTTTTGAATCGCGATATTCAAAGGCATTATCATAGTTATTAGAATCGTACGATTCACGATTCGAATCGTACGATTCGATCCGATTCGTCCCACCGATGATACAAAAATCGCGTTGAATTGGAAATGACTACGAATCGCATGTGAATCGTCTGAATCAGTGCGATTTAGAACTAGAGACATGAATCGCACGATTCTGCGATTCATGGAACCTGGACGGCGTAAAAAAATTTCCAGATTCAGGTGCGAATCTGAAGGGGCTGGACAGTGGGAGTTGAGAGTTAAAATTTAATGGGCTTTTAATTCTTCACATTCACCCACGTTTCACGTCACTCTTCATGCAACCAAAAGTCCAAAACCATTGAACGTCACTCTTCATTCTTCGTTTTCGTCACACTCTGTTTTTCGTATTCTCACTGCAACTCCAACCAAACTCCCTCTGTTTTCGTTTCGCATTTGCAACGCCAACCATCGAACGTCCAATCACCTTCAGTCACATACCCACGTCTCACTCGGCTCTGAAAACACCTCTTCAATCACGTTCTTCCAGTCCTCTGTTTTCGTATCACCTTCTTCTTCTTCTTCCATTCCTCTGTTTTTCGTATCACCTTCTTCTTCTTATGTGTTTCTGAATCGTACGATTTGATACGATTCACAATTCAAAAATTGAACAAACGATTCTCGATACGATTCACGATTTGACAACTATGGGCATTATCACAACGAAAAACCTTAGTTGACTTCGAAAATTGAGTTTTAATCATAATGGCAAAGGTAATGTAGATTTGGGGAAATTCAAAATTGTTTTTCATTAAATATAGCCAAGTGAAACATGAATAGTCATCAATGAACGTCACAAAATATCGACAACCTCCCATAGTGGGTGTAGGAGCTGGACCCCAAACATTAGAGTGGACAAGATCAAAAGAAGAAACAGAAATGGAAGTACTTTTATTAAAAGATAAGGCAAGTTGCTGACTTGAATTTAGAGAATGACTCAGAGAAATTTAGAGGAAAGGTTTATGAATCTGCTTGAGTGAATAACACTCAGCACACATGATATTTATATGTATCAAGAGAATAAATACATCACCTATTTACAAGACAATAATAATGAATATAAGTTGTTTCCTATGACACTATCTATTTCCAACTACACTTTCTTGGCTATTGATACATGAACCTAATTAATTCTTATTGCTTATTTCCAACATTCTAACACTCCCCCTCAAGCTAGTGCATATATGTCATATGCACCAAGCTTATTACATATATAATTAACTCTAGGATCTTGGAGAGATTTGGTGAAAACATCGGCTAGCTGCTCATTGAAATTAAACGAAAGCAATAGCAATTTCTCCAGACTGAATCTTCTCCCTCACAAAGTGACAATCAATCTCAATGTGTTTTGTTCTTTCATGAGATACTAGATTCCAAGCTATATGCAAAGCTGCTTGATTATCACACACAAGCTTCATAGATTGCTCTTTACAAACACCTAACTCCTTTAGCAACTGTTTTAGCCATATAAGTTCATATGTTGCAACTATTATTGCTCGATACTCAACTTCAGCACTTGACCTAGCAACCACAATTTGCTTCTTACTTTTCCAAGATATCAGATTACCTCCAAAAAGAACACAGTATCCTGAGGTAGAACGCCTGCTTGAAGGAGAACCTACCCAAGCAGCATCTGTACAACCACATATCTCCATATGGCCTTTATCCTCATAGAGCAACCCTCTTCCTGGAGCTTGTTTGATATATCTAAGTACCCGAACAACAGCATCCCAGTGTGAGTCACATGCAGAATCAAGGAATTGACTCAGTACTGTTACAACAAAAAAATATCTGACCTAGTTACTATGAGATAGTTCAGCTTCCCAATCATTCTTCGATATCGTTCAGGGTCTGATAATCGCTCCCCCTATCCTGGAAGAAGTTTGACATTTGGATCCATGGGTGTATCGATGGGATTACACCCTATCATGTCAACCTCTTCTAGAATATCCAAGGCATATTTCCTCTGGAAAATAGAAACGCCATGTCTAGATTGTGCAACTTCTATACTCAGAAAATATCAAAGCTTGCCAAGATCCTTAGTCTGAAAGTGCTTGAACAGTCTTGAACAGATATTGCTTCAACTGTTCAACACCAGCGCAATTATTATCGGTAATAACAATGTCATCCACATAGACAACAAGATAGATACATTGATCAGGAGAATGGCATCACTTATGGTCATGCCAAAGGCTCATACAACACTACTGAAGCATCCAAACCAAGCGTGGGGTGTTAGCTTTAGTCCATATAGAGATTTACGGAGCTAACAAACTAGTCCAGACTCCCTTTGAGCAACAAAACCAAGTGGTTGCTCCATCTAAACTTCCCCCTGTAAATCTACATGAAGAAAAACATTATTTATATCGAGCTGATAAAGAGGTTAGTGACAAACTGCAGCCAAGGCAAAAAATAAACGAATGGAAGTAATCTTGGCCACTGGAGAAAAATGGTTACTATAATCAAGACCATAAATCTGGGTGTAGCCTTTGGCCACCAAACGAGCTTTCAACCAATTGATAGAGCCATCGAGGCCAACCTTCACTATAAATACCCAACGACAGCCAACAACAGACTAACTAGGTGGTCAAGAAACTAGATCGCGTGTGCCATTAGAATGTAGGGCAGACATCTCATCAATCATAATTAATCGTCATCCTGGATGAGACAGTGCTTCACCTATGGTTTTAGGAAGTTAAACAAAAGACAAACTCGAAACAAAAGTATAATATTGAGGAGAAAGACGATCATAACTCAAGAAGACATAAAGAGGATGAGAATTGCGAGGCAGAGATTGGGACGTGCCGGTAGGATGCGCGGCAGAAATTGGGACATCCGGTAAGACGTGTGGCTGAGAAATTTTATCACTGGACAATGATTTAGGACAGCTAAACAGAGCCAGGTTGAAACCTTCTCTGATATCAACTTGAATTTAGAGAATGACTTAGAGAAATTTAAAGGAAAAGTTTCTGAATCTGCTTGAGTGAATGACACTCAGCACACATGATATTTATATGTATCAAGAGAAAAAATACATCACCTATTTACAAGACAACAATAATGAATTTAAGCTTTTTCTTATGACACTATCTTGGCTATTGATACATGAACCTAATTAATTCTTATTGCTTATTTCCAACATTCTAACAAGTTGTTTGACAAGAAATACAATGCAAAGACTCTTCTTTAACAGACCCTAAAACACCCTGAGAAATGAGAAGACGTAATTTACTAAGAGAACTACAACCAAGACGTTGAAGCCATAGTTGAAGAATAGAGGAAGTAGAAGCAGCACAGAGAGTTGACACAGGAGACGGAGGAACATGGAGGGTAGTGAGCTCAAATAATCGTCCAACTTTATGACCATTCCCAATGATCTGTCTCGTCCGTGGATCCTGCACAGAACAACCAGCAGAAGAAAAGGTAAGAATATAACCAAAGTCACATAACTAGCCAACAAAGATGAGATTAAAGTTTAATTTGGAAATAAGGTAAGTGTCTGATAAGGTAAGGGTAGGTAGGGAGATGAGACCCTTATGACTTACTTCCATAAGAGACCTATCAGTAGTATGAATAGAATGAATAACATCTCTAAAGGAAAGGGAAGAAAAGGTATGGGATGAGGAAGTCATATGATTATAGCATGCAGAATCAAAATACCAACGATTATTACCTCGTGTAGTTGCTGGCAATAGTAGTGTTACTAGACTGAGAATTGATTTGTCTAAGAAGAGGCTCAAGATCAGTAGTGGAAAGAGAGATATGAGAAGCAGAGGAAGAGGCATCGTCAGCAACTGAAGTTGCAAACATAAGCTTGGAAGAGGAACTGAGACGAGGTTGAAACTTACTCTGATCATATCTTGGTGGTTGAGTAGGGCACAGCTCAATCAAATGTCCTGGAAGTTACAGTATCTGCAAACAGAAACGGGCAGGAGGGAGCAATATGACCCTTCCTTTTACAAGTTCGACACTCTATGGTGGGACATTTAGGAAGAGCATGGTCAGGTTTATGACAGTGACAATAGAAATTGTCATTCTGAAGAGTAACTGCAAAGGCCAAATATGTTTTAGGTCGAAGAAGACTCATTCTAGTTTCTTCTGACTTTAGACGAGGAAGGGCATCCTCAAGTATGGGCAGGGGATCCTGATGTAGTAGAGATGCTCGAACAGGCTCATAGTTATTAGAAACTAGATGAACCTGGTGCAATCATGGCACTCATCATACAGCTTATGCTTCAAGGTTGAATCACACAAAATTAGCTGATCTCAGATAACTTTCATCCAAACTAGAAACTCATACACAACTTGTCCGAGCTCTTGTTTCAGATTGTTGAATTCTTTCAGCAACTGATACTGATAAAACAAATAAGAAATTGTATATCAATTCTTCAGATGATCTCATACCTCTTTGGCAGTGTCAAAGCATCCAAACTGCAGATGAATACTGGAAGTAAAGGTATTTGTCAGCAAATACTGATGACTTTTGCTATCTAATCTTCTAATTTGTCAGCAAACTTCTCATCAGTGTCATCTTCAGCTTTGACAGGGCAAGTAATATCACTAGTAACATATTGCCAAAGTCTTCGGCCTTTTAGAAAGCCACGCATGGCCTCAACCCAGTGGGTGCAATTCAAACCATTGAGTAAAACTAGAACGGGATGAGCAACATCAGACTTTTCCATAGTAGCAAAGAAGAACAATAGTAAAAAAAGAGCACTTTCGAGGCTGAATTGACAGAAAAAGACCTCAAAAATGGAAAGATCTCACCAAAAACCTTGGGAAAGAGGTTTGGTGTCACGTCAGTGCCATGTCAGCACGTGTGGACACATAAGAAATGAGGTGGCACGTCCATGTCAGCACCACGTCAACGGGTCCAGATCAGAGACGGGTCGCGGGTTAAACACGCGGCTGGGTATCCGGCGCATGAACCACATGTGCAAAGAGGGAGGCAGCGCGTGGCATGGTGAATGGCAGTGAAATTTTGATGGGCAGTAGATCTGCGAACGGCTGTTACAATGGTGCCGGCAGTGTCGAAAACGGAGGTTCGGGTAGCGAAGAACCAGAAACGACAGCGGTGAGAGATTTTAACGGCGGTGGAAAACAATGAGACTTATCAGAGAACGACAGGGTGACGGCGAGCGGAAGGATTGGACCGAGACTCTAGGCTCTCTAATACCAAGTTAGAAGCAAAACAGAGAAGGTTGGTGAATATTTGTATATTTCTGAACAAATTGTATACAGGAGAATTAACCTCTATTTATACAAGAGGGCTACTATAAAGAAAAGAAAAATAATAAAATACAATTATGTACAGAATTAATTATAATCCCAATCACGCTAATCAATCAACCCTAAAATCAATAACAATCTCAATCACGCTAACAATCACAAATTCAGTGTTAAGAACCTTTACAAATTCATCCTGTTATTACAAACTAATCAAACAAAAGTTTGAATAGCTTTTACCCACAACCATGGTGTTGACATAACGATTCATGGCTCAAAAGTCGGAACAATTAAAAATTTCATTCATTCAATGAATTATACACTTTTTCAGACTAATATCTCAACATCAAATGAAACTGGTGAATCAAAAACTGGTGGAAGCATAAATCCCTGACAACCACAGACTAGCACTCCACTATCAAGTCAATGATGAACAAGGTTGGGTGGCCATAGAGATAGTGGCAAAGAAAATGGCCCAAGTTCTTAATTGTGTAATTTGTCATGTCCCATGATTAATGAATGAAAATTTATAAGCAATATAGAATAAGTTCACAGTAAGCTCTTAAGCTAAATGCCATCAAGTCCAGAACCAGTCAATACTGCACAAACCAATGAAAATAAAATCAACCACAAGTGAAGGAAACCAAAAGTAACTTTGTAATGATAGTATTAGCAGCTTAATAAACAGACATACATCATTGTCACTAATCTCCTTCTCCCAGATCTTTAAATTCCATGTATCCACTCCTTTAGCCCCATAGTACTCCTCAACTTGAAAATCGGTAAGATCTTTTATATTCTTAAATTGCTGCAAAGTGGAAACACAAACACCAGTTAAATTTAACCTGTGAATGAATCAACCATACACAAGAAGAGTAACATTTCAACTACCACATGCCTGTACATGTGAAGTTAAATGTGGAACATACTGAGGTTTAGAAAGAAAGAAACTAAAAGGAAGCAAAAGCAGAAAAGGATAAGTTTAAGGAACATGCCTGATTGACAAGATGAACGGTGGGAGCTAAGAAAATAATCAACTTTTTTATGCCACTAGACTTGATAGCTTGACCAACATCTTTTATAAGCATTACAGCTATCAAAGTCTTACCAGAACCTGTATCCAACACTGCTATTGTGTTTCTCCTCCTTGCAACTTCAAACACCTCTAATTGATACCTATAGGGAAAACCCGAAACGCATCAATGTAAATATGCAATATTATTCTCATCAAACACCAAAACTCAAAAAGAAAGAGGCAAGAGAATAAGAAAGGCGCAATCTTTATAATCATTCTGCCCAAAATCCTATAAGGAAAACGAGAAAAGCATGAATGCAGACAAGTACCAACATCAAGCACCAAAACTCAAAAAGGAGTGGCAAACAAATAAAATTGAAAAAATAAAAATACAAAACACAAAATTTATGAACCGTGCCCAATAAAAGAAGACAAAGAAACAGAGAGAAGAAAAGGAGGCACCTTCTAGGGTCAATGCGCTGGGGTGTGTTGGAAGATGGCGATTCTTGACATGGAGGAGAATCGTCAGCATCGGGCTTGAGACAATTATGGTTATGGTTTTGGTTATGCTCTGATGAATCCATGTTGAAATTCTGAACAACAATGATGTAAAGATTCAATCTTTTTTAGTTGTTACTGTACAGACAATGAAACCCACACACGGATCATTGGTCGTAGGTTGTAACCCAGATGAGCACTAACTTCGGAATCGTCAAGTAAGAAACAGACTGAAATTAAGACATGAATGCATGCGAAGCTGCTACTCGATTTTAATTAAATAAGAAAATAGAGAGACAAGCCCGCAGGAGTGATTGTCGTCCAAGGTGAATCATTTTAAGATGGAAAATTAAAATAATAAAAACGCTTGATTACCGACTATTTATAAGAAAAGAAGATTTTTATATTATTATTTAATTTAATTATGTATTGTGATTTTATTAAAAAAAATTAACTCTTATATCGTAATAATTACATAAAAATGGTACAAACTTATTTAACTTCAGCCTTAATTTTAAATGATGATGATTGATGAACAAAATAACAGGAGGAATGACATACTGATTAATAAAAGTATAGAATAATATTTTGGAAAGTTATTGGAATTTGGATACGTTTAATCAATTGAATTTGTTGCAATTGGAATTATGACAGGACAGTAAAAATTAAAAGTAAAGGAGTCCCACTAAAACTTATTTAAATTGAAAATTTATTTTAAAAAAACTCTTTCATTTAGAAAAAAAAAAGGAAAAAAAAAAGGTAGCACAAATCAAGTTAGATTTATTTAAGAGTTAATTACTCGTAGAAATATGTTAACAACCTAAGTCATCTACTATAAGAATGATTATTTTAAGTTAATTGAACAGATTAAATAAATTCAAAAATATTTATTTTATACCTTTAAAACTAAAGATAAAGTGAAAAATAAAACTAACTTACAAAGAAGTAATTTTAACTTGATTTTTACATCTATATATTTCCTGCAATGAAAAATCCAAAACAACGTAATTCTTTAAACATATTTGTGGGTTAGTTCTTAGTTGATTTTAATTATAAAAAAAACCTATTTTGATTTTTAAACAGAACACACTTGATGTAATTTGAAATTTTTGAATCATCAAACTTTCACTTACGTTTAAAACTTTGAAGAGTAGAGTTTACCGTAAAGTTAGATACATCACACATGACTCAACAAGCAATTAACTCTTAATTATATATAAAAAAAATTCTTTAAAAAATATTTATTTTCCAAATTAAAACAGACATGAAATAAATAAAATAAATATAATCAAACAAGAAAATAAAACAAGTCACGATAAGCCAACAAAGAAACTCAAAACATTTTTGTTTTTATGTTATTTTACTCTGATTTATTCTATGCATTTAATTTTTTATATCTGTTAGTGTAAAATTTTTATATTTTTAAATAATTATATATTATCACATGTGTGATTTTTGAAATATTTATTGTAAAAATTAAACATTTTTAATGACATAAAAATTCATTAATTGAACGAATTGTAAATGACTTTTATAGTGTGAGTGTATCAAAATTAAATTCGTATTCTATTTTATATCTTTTAAAAATTTGTTTATTTATTAACTCCTTATCCTAAATCCTAAATACATATCTAATTTTCATTATTATTTTTTGATATTTTAAATTTTATCTTTGTGCGTTTTTTGCCTTTTAGAAAAGAAAAATAAAAAAACTTGACAAGCCCAAAACAAATAAATAAACAAGCAGCTCTAATTCATTAAGCATATCAGACGCTCAAGCAAGCAGATTTGGCCTACACCAAACCTTTTTTTTTAAAAAAAAAAAAGTAGCCCAAACCCAAATGTAAAAGACTTGTTGAACCCTGACCCAACTAGCCCAAACAAACCTAACAAAAATTAAACTAAAAACAAAAAATGGGAAGCCAACCTTGACAAACGAAAGACAACAGGAAGTAAAATGAAAGAGGTAAGTGAGTGACTCACTGTGAGCAGAGTGAATGAGCGTGTGCTGGACGTATGAATGCATGAGTGAATGTGTTGTGAAGGGTGGTACATGAGTGAATGAGTGGGTGTGATACCTTAGCCCTTGGCTCAAAGAGAAGCTTGGATTGATGCTTGAAGCTGTGAAGTGAAGGAACTTGGTGCTAGGCTATGAAGTGGTCACAGCAGCGTGGTCATGGTTGCTGAGTCCCCAAATTCTGCTTCTTCTTCTCCTCTCAAGCCCTCAAGCCCCTTGATCTTTCTCTATTCCTCTCTATTTTCACAACACTTCTCTCTCTGTTTTTCTTTCTCAAGTAAAAACAAACCAACCAAAAGTATTCCCCCTATTTATTATTATACAAATCAGTTGTGTGAAAGATGCCATATGTGGCGTGCTGTGAGGAAGTAGGGTGCCAGCAGCTTTGTCCCCTCTACAATGTGGTTGGGGAGCATTGCAGCTTTGTTCCCTCTGTAATCTGTATATAATATGTACGAGAACCAACATGCAATGTATGTGAAAAATTAAGTGAGTGGGAGAGTGAAATGTGCATGTAAGTGTAGTGTAGGTGGCATCGTGAGGTGCAGAAAATATGGTGTGGCATGGGTTGCAGGCGTGTTGGGGGAAAAATGGGAAAAAGCTAGGGAATGGAGTATTTGGGCTTTGGATTGAAACTCAAAATTGAAAGGGGGGAGTGCAGATGTTATTCGGCTGTATGCTTTTTCTTTACCTGCATCTCTTTTTAATTATTGTTTCTTTTAGCTTTTACTTTTTTGGGGAGTATTAAATAGAAATGTTGGAGTGCAGAACTGCAGATGTTATTTGGCTCTATGCTTTTTCTTTACCAGCATCTCTTCTTAATTTTTGTTTCTTTTAGCTTTTCTTTTTTTTATATATATTTTTCTTTATTATCATTTTTATTACTAGATTTTAAAAACATGATAAAACAAAGAGAATAAAATAAAACAAGAAAGAGCTTCGACAAAAAAAGTGTTCAAAATATTGGAATTAAGCACTAAATTTATTAGTACCTGACCCGTGAGGCAAAATAATTTTTTTTGCACAAATTTTGGTATCAACATAATTTCTTGAACGACGCCAAAATCCATTGTCAATCTTATATCAAGTATCTTTCTACCTACTATGCAAGTCAAGAACAAAGAAGAACCAACAAAGGTAGGTTAGTAGATGTCCTCTCATAGAAGGCAAATTAAGCCCAATGGGGTATTATGAAGGGAAAGATTCCATTGTCACCAGTAATCACCACAAGAGCAGATCCCATTCCTGAAATGATGAAATCGATTTGCATCTCTCACAACAATCTCTCTCTGAAATACCTTTGATATATATTTGATTGCATTATGGCAGTCTCCACACACCCTAAGGTTTTTAATTACCCTTAATGTGGTGGATGGCGTTGTTCTTATAAGCCCATAAGCTATTGCTAGCTTCTCACTATGATAATATAGCGCACTCTCTTTTTCTTCTTCTTCTATATCAAGAAGTGCAAAGTCTGTATCAGGGACATATCCTTCTTCTCTTATCCTTTTCATAACATACTCAACCTTATTATAAATCAAATCAGCTTCTTCATGTGATCTATCGCCAGCTACAAACAAATGCACCTTGTTCTTCATATCTACCCAACTAAATCCTGGATCCTTCTTTACATTTATTCTTTTCATCATATTTCTAGCACTCACCGCATTTTCCCATTGGTTAGCAGCAGCATAAATATTGGATAAAAGAACATAAGCTGTTGAATCAGATGGTTCCAAGGCAAAAAGCTTTTCTGCTACATGTTTCCCTGTCTCTTTGTCTCCCTGAACCCTACAAGCATTAAGGAGAGTTCTATACATTGAAGCAGAAGCTTCAAACGGCATTGATGATACCACCTTTTCAGCTTCTTGAATACGCCCCGCACGGCTAAGGGCATCAACAAGACAAGAATAGTGCTCAATTTCAGGTTCAATTCCATAGTCTTTCTGCATAGAATAAAAATTTTCATAGGCTTCAGATACCAAACCAGAATGACTACAGGCAGAAAGGACCCCTATAAAAGTAACTCTATCTGGCGTTGCACCCCTAGATTTCATATCTTTGAAAAGGTAGAGGGCTTCCTCGGCGTTCCCATGTTGAGCTAATCCTACCATCATGGCATTCCACAAGGCAATACTCTTCATGTTCATTCTTTTAAATAGACTGTATGCATCTTCTATGTTCCCACACTTGGCATACATGTCAACAAGTGAGGTCATGACAAAAGGATCTAAAGCACAGTTCAACTTTAGAACATTTGCATGAATCTGTCTCCCCTGTTCCAATGCTGTTAGAAGAGAGCTAGCCTTGACAAGGGTAGCAAAGGTATACTCGTCAGGTTGCACCCCAGCAAGTCTCATCTGATGGTATGTAACAAGAGCATGCTCCTCGTCTCCATTTTCCACACATCCTGAAATCATAGTAGTCCACGCAACATCATCTGGCGAAGGGATCTCACTGAAAACTCTGCATGCACATTCCATCTCTCCACATTTTAGATACATGTCCAGAATACCACTAATGATAAACAAATCTAAATCAAACCTCCTTTTAATAACAACAGCATGAATTTGCTTCCCTTGTTCAAGCCCCACCAAGCACCCAGCAGCTTTAGCTGCATTTGCCAGAGTAATCTGATCTGCCCTCTCTCCACTTTCATGCATTAGAATGAAGAGCCTCAATGCTTTGTGATAGCTATTACTCACTATGTACCCATACATCATAGCATTCCAAGATGCCAAATCAAATCCATCTTGGTTATGAAAAAGAAATTCAGCCTCTTCCATCTTTCCACTCTTAGAATAGACATCAATTAGAGCTGTTGAAACAAATGAATCAATAATGATACCAGCTTTCATTGCATGAGTATGAATCTGTTTACCAAGATAGAAGCCTTCTTTAAGAGAGGAGCAAGCCCTCAAAACACTTGCAATGGTGAATTGATCTGGCAACAGGCCACTGCGTAATGAATCAATGAACAAGCTTACGGACAACTCCTCTAAACCACTCATTGTACAACCAGATATCATCGTGTTCCATGATATTAAATCCACTTCTTTCATTTGACTGAACATAATTTTTGCATAATAAATAGAACCTGCCTTAATATACATATTGAGAAGGCAATTTGCAACAGAGACAACTTGGTCCAACCCCGATCTCACAACAACACTGTGAATCTGTTTTCCCAGTTCAAGATGGTTTACACTCGCAACCACAGTCAGGATCACAACTAACGTCGTGCTGTCATATGCTACTTGTGATTTGATCATATCTATAAAACAATCAATAGCTTCCCAAGCTTCTCCTGCTTGGAGATATTCAGACAAAGTCTTGTTCCACACAATTACATCCGAATCATCATCACACAAAAACAATTTTGTGGCATAAGCTCGAACCTGCTTCAACTGCCATTCAAAAACAGTTCTACTAACACCCATAAGAACACCACGGACACTAATGTCATCAGGACTCAGCCCGCTCCGGTGAAATGCAGAGAAGAGAAGTAAAGCTTCATCCTCAAGACCCATTTCCACGTATGCCTTGATCATCACGTTCCACAGCACCACGTCCCTCACAGGCATCCCATCAAACAAAACACGGGCCTCTCTGATTCGTCGAAATTTCGCGTATATATTCACCAAAGCACCAGCCACAAACACATCCCATTCCAATCCAATCTTAACAGCATACCCATGAAGGGCCTCAGAAGCCCAAGCACAACCAGAGAGCAAGCACATCTTGAACACAGGAGCCAAAGTGTGACGAGTGGTCAAGACCACAGATTTACGGAGAAGACGGAAAAGGCGAAACCCCTCTTGAGTGTTGTCGGCATCAGCATCTGCGGCATGCGCATACGCAGCAAGAATGGCGTTCCATGTAACGAGGTCTCTTTCGGGCGTTATATCAAACAGATGGCGTGCAGAGGATAACGACCCGCATTTGCCGTACATTGTGATGAGGTTGTTGGTTAGAAAACGATCCGTGTGCTGACCGGAGGTTAAAATGCGCCCGTGGGCACGCTTTCCGAGCAGCAAATCGGATGCGGCGATGGCGTCGCGGAGGAGGGAGAAGCATTGAGAGAGGGAGGAAAATGGCGACGAACGAAGGAGGTAAGGTTTGGGATGTGAGAGAGAAGCCAATGGGATGAGCAAATGCATGTTGGGAATTCATTGTTGTGGATTTTGGGTACAACTACAAACCAAGTTTGGAGAAGTAGTGTTGTTGGTGTTACAGTTAGCCGTTTGGAAGAGACGCAGCATTCTGGGACTGCGAACCAACCAAACCAACCAGTTTGTCATCCAAGTCCACCAATCTCAAAACTATGAAGGGTTCCGTTTTTGGCTTGCTAATGGGGGCGATTTAACTTGGCTTCTTAAATCAAAAAATTGAAATTCGTTTCATATATCACATATTTATTTTGTGCATAGTTTATGGGTGGCACAAATGATAAGGATTTTGAACCACAAAGAAAGATGGTCAGAGTTCAATTCCTGCTATGGTCATTGGCTTGACTCTTGGATGGAGCAGCCATTTTTAGTCTTAAATTTTTTCTCAACAAAAAAAAAAAGAGAGAGAGAGAGATGAGAGGTGATAAATTCTCTAACGAAACCTCAACATCATCAAACTTAAGGACCTAAGAAGCAATAATACTTCAAAATAGTTATTATATCCATATTTAATGTATATTGAATTAGATACTTTTAGACACTTTTAACTTATATTTTTTAATTAATTTATGAATTTTTATATTAATATAAGTAAATATATCACAATAATTAAATAAATAATAATATTTTATTATATCTACATTCATTAAAACTACTTTATGAAACATTCATATCTTTTATTTTAATTTATAATTTATAATTTTATATTAATTTTATATGTTATATCATAACCGTATCTCCGTATTAAGGACCATCGGACAAGTTAATGAATGATTATTGGATGGAACTTCAACTAACGTTCTAAAGTTTACTTATGAAATGAAATAATGTTCTTTTATCAATGATAATAGCGAGGATTTACATTGACAACTACACCTATATTGAACAGATGACAGGATAGAGAATAATTTTCAACCGATCTTTTCTGGAATTAGTTTGCAAAACATGTAAGCAAGACGACGTAAATTAGAACCTGGAATGTTCCAAGGCCATGATCATTGCAGTCCTGCTTGAGTATTTGTTGCGAGATGTAGATTGTTTAGCATTGAATCTAATTTGCAAAGTCATTGTTCTATCGTGTAATTGAATTCTCTGAGTTACATCTGAATGAAAAGAAGAAAAAAGGAATTTAACAAAGAAATGTAAATTAGGGTACAAAATTAACATAAGTAAAATGATCCCATAACATGGGTTGATGTGAAGTCCTGCTGACTAATGTAATCTAATGCCGCAGCTAAACCTTAATGATACAATTCTGCTACAACCCTTCTCTTTCCTTTCTTTTCTTCCCCCAACCTCTTTTTTTAACCTTTTCTTCAGGCTAGGATACTGCCTAATTCACTTGCCATATACAGATACAAGAATGACTACAACAATGTCTAAGTGTTCATTGTAACGAACTTTGACTGTCAAAAACTTGTACACATTATCCTTGGCTCAATATATCACAAGACGAAGGAGGCCTGGCTGAGGTTCTGTGAAGTCAAGGCCCTCTTCAAGTAGAAAACGCTGTACCGCTATTGGAAGTCTAGCAGGAGTGCGGGAACCCCTGGTATGATGACCTGTACCCACACAAATATAAACTTGCAAACGCTGCTCAGCAGCTCTGGCAGTGCTTTTCAGCACACTCAATTCATGTTTCAGAACATGAATGGCTTCACTTGCGTGCAAACCATGTAGGTCTATCATCCTCTCGTGTCCTCTTCCATTGCCCTGCATCTCTGGAGCAACTGGATTTCTGAAAATTCAACACTTGTGATGACTGAGGCAGAGCCCAACACTTACAAAACCAATCCGGTAATGCAAAATTTTAGAACAATGAAAAGGAACATTCTGGTTCATACAATGATATAGCACAATTTGTCCACATAATCGTTCTAGAAAGAAAGCCACTGGATAACAACTTGACATCACACACTTTTTCTGAAGGGTTCAGATTGTTCACACCCCTTAACTTAACCAAGTGAGACAATCATTATCCTTCTCAATTGCTAGCAGCCAGCATAAAAAACATTTTTGGAAAAGAAACATGCAGACTGTAAAAATATATTTTAAAAGGAAAAAGAGTAGAGCCAGCTCGTCAAAAGAAACTGTCTCATATCAATATATACAGGTTGTGTGGGGGCAGTAAAATACATGTCATCATGATGCCATATCAGCCTTTTTTTAAAACCAAAACTCACGTGTAGAGGAGGAATGAAAGCATTTGGAAAACAACAAACCTCTGGCGGTAAATAGATTCTTGAGCTTTTCCATGAGATGCTTTCATATGCATGTTGTGCAGTTGCCCTTTAACACTTAGTTCCTTAGCTAGGGCCTTATTGCCAATAAGGTAGGCTTGCCGCGCCTGTTTTCAAATTATAAACAATTAAACACACAAAATCTAAGGTCGCACAAAAAAAGATTCAAGAACAGATGGTTCTGGTAGGGACTTTATTGTTTATTCATGTTCATGTTGGTATCAGCCCAACAGCTCTTTTTATTAAACTACCCACCCTATCCTGTCCCAACTTGATTATCCAAAGTTATATGTCATTAAAAAAGAGAGAGAGAGAGAGATAAAAATTAAATGAAGACTAACTAAAGAGAGAAAGAGGAACAAAAAGGAGGAGAGAAAGTCAAGGGAATGCATGTCAATATGAACCAAGCAAGAGGCACAAAGCCAAAATCATTACTTAATATTATCATTCACTTTCCATTAACTTCTTCAAAGCATGAATCAAAGACCCACCTGCTCAAAATATGCATTACGTAAGCGTGCATGATCACGAGCCTCCTCCCGCATCTCCGAATACATATTTGCTGCCATGCAAAGTTGTTAAAGAAAACACAGTGTAGAAGGAATTCATCCCAAATTGAAGCATATAAATATAATTATTTACCAACTGTGTCACCGGTTTCAAGCCAAACAGGAGCTGCCCGAGCTGAACCACGGTTCTGTAACCGATCACCAAAGTTGGCTCTCCCCTGTCCACCATTGTAGCCACTAGCCAGAACATGGGAACTCCTACTTGAGCCAATAGCAGCATCACCAGAACCATTTTTATCATACTTCCAAATACCAGAATCCTGAGAAGCCAACTTCCTAACAGCTGAAGCAAAGTCAATAGCACCTCGAGATGGAACTGAAGAGCTAGATTTGAAAAACAGCATGTCTTTTTCAGATGATTGGTAAGGATTGCCACTTTGTTGGACACTATCTACAGCATATCTTACAGAAGCAGTCTGGCCATCTGGTGAAGCAAGTGCAGGAAAGTCCATTGCACTGAGATTGGGAGATGACAGAGTCTTTGAATTCAGATTCTGATTGAAACTACCATCAACTTGGAGCTACAAATTTGTAGGGAAAAAAAAATAAAAAGAGAGATAATTAACATAAAGTTCCTGGCTTAAGAAGGATCCCAGAGAACTAAGTAATAATGATAAGAGATGACAGTGGCATCCATAGAATGGACAACAAATTGTACTACTTGATCATATACCAAGAAAAGATTATGTATCCAACAAAGTGCTAATAAAATGCCAATGGCCCCTTGATAACATGAAGTAGAGGACCATCATCACATAACTGAACTCAGAAAGAGTGCAGATCAAAATAGCTCTAACAACCCCCCTCCCCCCAGTACCAGGAAACAGCGATTAGAAACTGGAAGCTAGGTTGCACTTGAATCACTTCACAACTTTATGGGGAGCCGGCTCTTCCCTGCCAAAACAAGGCACAGGTATTGCTCTAAATACTTAGCATCCATCCCATCAGACTTAGTATTGTACTAAAGCATACTGCATTGCAACATGCTAGGAGATAGATATCGTGCATGAATATAACTGACAACATATACATTTTCACATGCAAACACATTATATGAGGCTTATAAGGAACCACAATTTGACCGCAAGTTATTACATGAAGATCAACCTACCTCTAGCTGAGTGAGCATCTCAACAGTCAGATGTAAATCACATCCATTGGCAAAGAAAACTTCTGTGAGGCTTTCTGCCGCAAAACCAGGGAATAGAGAAGCTAAAAACTCCAAAGGATTCAAATCAGTATCATCCACAATTGCATTCTCAGCCAAAACGTCATTTAAGAATCCATGTCTAGAGTTGTCATCATAATTAAGCCCCTCTTGACCACTGCTAACATGCTGGTTGGTACTCCCAATTGGCCTTTCCCAAGGCTTTGTTAAAGTGTTCAAAAAGCTTGCTGAAGTTGGGTCCTCCCTGTAGCTTGAATTGGAAAGCCTTAATTTATCAGTAAAGTTATTGCCATCAATGTGCAGCTGAGATAATTCCTCCTGCTCATTTAATATATATCTACTTCCTTTAGAAGAAGGAAACCTTGAGGCTTCATTGTCATCATGTATGGATAAGCCCACTAAAGAAAGGTTGTTAAGACTCTGGGACTCATCTTCTCCCATGACCTTGAAATCAGGGGTTATATCATCAGGAAGCTGACATCGCCAGTATTGGTGCACCTCATCATCAGAATTATTTGAAATGGATGACTCTGATCGATCTAAAACTGCTTTCCCAAGAGCTCCAGCAGTAGTGAGCCTGGCTGTTGCATCAACTGAGCTAGTAGTTCCAGATAACGATGATCTGAGAGAAAAAGGAATAAACTCTGCTGCATTTGGATTCAAAGTGGTTGCCTTGTTTGGGCTGCTTAGCTTTGCATCCGTTTGGGATCCTTTCTTGGATAAGTTCATTATTAACTACAATATGGACAAAATAACTACAACATAGATAGACTCTAAAAACAGTAACAGCACATGTCCAGTCAGCTTCAACCAAACCCTGAAAATGGTTGAATTTGATCATGCTCATCGATCAACCAGACTGCCATAAAAAGAACAGGGGAAAAATAAAAATTCCACCACAAATTTCAGACATCATGTACTGGATAAATGAATTCAATATTATCCCAGATAACATGAATGTGCCAAATAAATAACTCAACGTAGAACAGCAGTTACAAGTATTTTTAAAAATTCACCACTCATAACTGCCAAATTAGCAGCGCAGTGGAGCGTATGATGCGTGTGTAATATAAGAGTCATAAGTTAACTAAGTTGAATATCTCGCAAGCAACTATAGCTGGCCATTTTCATTACTGTAACTTGGAAGTAAATCCTGTAAAGCAAAATTGAACAACAGAGAGACTATGCACGAGTTACGGAAGTTATAGCAAATGTTACAAATACGAAAAAAAGCTTCGGAGATCACTGACCAATTTTAGAACCAGTAAGACACTGCAGAACATGGTTAAAACCCTAAACTTTTCGAAGTAAATAATTGAAAATGTTATAAACAAATTCTAAGATGAATTAAACAATAGAGAAAGTTCTCGAATAGTAACTACCGAGAAACCCCATTAAGACAAATTTAAAAAAAAAACATAGAAATCCAAACCCGAATTATACAGGAACATCAAACAAAATGAGCACACGAAGAACGCAACCTCCCAATACGGAAGCCGCAAACATTAAGAGATCTTGAGCAATTCAACGCCTCAGAAAATTAGAAGAAAACAGACCCAATAACTAAAAAGACAATCAAACGTTAAAAAAGCTGCGAATTACAGAAAGAAATGAAAAATTAGTGAGAAGGGTAAGTGAAAGATCTGAAATTTATGCAAGAGTGTAAACAAAATAAAATAATAATAAAATATTATACCTTTGCGAATCAAATCAAAGAGATCCATGGACATATGAGATCAGGTAAGAGAGGGAGAGATGAAGAGAAAAAGTGAAGCTGATGTTTGTTTAATTTTGTGGGAAATTGAGCTTGGAATGGATGGAACTATATCCAGTGTGTATGATTATGATTATGATTATGGGGGCTTGCCTCCTTCTCTCTCTTCCCTCTCTCTCTTTTTCTCTCTGTCAGTTTTCTTTTTCTGTTTGAAACCCTCTTAGTCTTTAGCCAATACCACCACCACCACCACAAAAATACTAAACTAGACACCCAACCTTTCGCCACTCGATTTGACCTCTCTGTTTCTCTCCCTATGTCCTCACTCTTTCTCTCTATATAATATCACCCTCTTTCTTAACTCACACTGCTCCTAATAATTAATTAATCTACGTGATTGGGATTTGGGAAGGAAAATTACCTCAACTTTTTTAACTTCAGTACATTTAATATTTTTTTATTAGAAAATTACTACATATGCAATTGTATTTTTCCTTTTTTTTTTCAGCCTCTTGATAACAAACTTGAAAGAACCAAAAAAAGGTAGACCTAAGATCAGATACGCTCAAATGAGGAACCCTGTCCTCACCTCTGAAGAGAAGTACATCAAATATATGATCCAAAGTCCAAACCCATTTTTCCCTAAATAAAGAGAAAAAACCCAAATTGCCCCCCTCCCATGAGGATCCTTGTTTTTGAGTTTTTCACGTGAATAAAGGAAATCTACCAAACCAAGTAGCACGCTATTACTTTGAACTTTTCATCTGGTAGTACTTAAAGGTAATATACACTGTCTCCCATCCAAGGTGCTTGTCAGTGTCCTTGATTTTTTGTCGTTCAGCTACGATTGTAAGGCGGCACTTCATATTTATTGCATTATAAGAAAGGACAAACAATTAGTACTATTTTTAGTTCTAAAACCCTCGTGTTCAAATTTAATTTAACAATGATATTTTTATTGTTTTTTTATATTATTTTTTATATTATTAATTATTATTTTTATTTTTTCTTATTTAATTACAATTATTTAAAAATAATATAAAAACTAACGTGATATTATCAAAAAAATTAATAATTATATTTATATATCAAAAAATATATTAATACAAAATTATGAAAGATCAATTTACAAAATAATTATGAAAAAAATTAAATTTATAATCTTAAAAGTAAAACATACTTAAGAAAAAATATATTTCAACATAATGAAAAAAAATATATATGAAATTTTATTAGGATAACAAAGAATGTGAATTTACATGAATAAAAAAAAAAACACTTCGATGAAACAGTCATGAAAAAAGAGGCTGAGAAGAGTAAGAGAAATATCTACTATGGTCAAAGTAAATGCGAATAAGTTTGAGTAGATAATGTTTTTTGTCATCTCTAATCATATAAATAAAGAAAGATGAGATAAACTATATGAATATTGTTAAAAAATAAAAAATAATATTATATAAATTTTATTTTTTATCATTATGAATTTATTAATTTATTTATATATAAAAACAAAAATTACATATAAAAAAATAAAAAAATATATATATATATATTTATATAAAAAAATTCTAAAATAGAATATGAGCATTTGTACTCACTTCTCAATGCGTGGTTCCATCCCCGATACCATAGTAGTTGATGGAAATGAAAATGATGAGAGAAGGAAAATGAGAAAGGGTGGACAAAAAAAGGGAAATTGAATTGTACAACAAAATAAACTAATAAAGTATCGTTACTTTTTTTTTTTTAGTAACATTCTCTTCTTTTACTCACTTCACAAGGATCTAACTAACTAAAATTTGAAACCACAAACCGAATGTCCTGTGGGAAGAGGCTCGCCACCTAATGGGGCTGTAGGCCACAATCTCAAGTCAAGGTCCAGCAAGGTTTCTAGAGATGCAAACTTATTGCCGAGTGAATTTAACTTTTTATCATAAAATAGAAGTAATATTAATAATAGGGATTGTATTTGTGGGAAGAGAAAAAATATATAGAAATTTCTTAGATACTTAGTTAAGAAGGCGAGAGTATATACGTGGTCATTTTTTAAATTATCTTTACATTTGCACTTGTGCATATTTTTCATATAAATTTTGGAAATAAAAAAATAGTTAAGAACGAATAAGGATGTGAGATGTGAGATGTGAGATGTGAGATGTGAGATGAGATGAGAAAAAATAGAGACACTTAATTAAAACGAATATATATATATATAATTATTTTGATTTGTGTATATTTAATATAAATTATCATTAATATATTATTATAAAATTATGGGGCCCTTTGGGTAGCCCTACCCTTGAGCCGCCCCTATAGTGCAAAATATTAGTATATGGAATTATGGATTCTTTCAATTAAGACACCACATTTAGTTTGTAAGTTTGATCATGCCAGCTAGAGAAAAAAAAAATGCCATTTTAGAACAAGCATACCACGTCACAGCCATAGTCATAAAAAGGTAAATGTCTTACTTAAAGCTTCATTATGTACCCAAAAAAAAAAAAAACTTAATTTCATTGCTCTATTTTTAAACATTGAATACGATATCATTTAAATAAAAACATTGAGTTAAGGATTAAAAGTACAACTGAATTATTTATTTCAATTTACGGAGTATAGTTAAATTTATTTATTTTTTTTATAGAGATTTGTATTTTCTCATTCTCAGTTCGTATGAGCATGTAACTTACAAAACTACATATTTACCCCAGACATTTAAGGGGTGAAGAAACCAATGTATGGTAAAAATGCCAATCTGTTTAAGTCGAGGGGGAAAATGATTGATTTGAATCGTGCAGTCGGCACAAAAACGTTGTTACTTGCAATGCTACTATGATTAGATAGTGCTGAAGATGAAGTATTCTTAATACTTATCCAAATCCTCGTCAGTTTCTTCTTAGACGCGGAATTTTTGTTCTCATCATTAGCAATTTGGCTGATTTAATACTGCTACCTCTATGAATGTTCGCCGCCTTCATTATTTTCAAAAGGTTTACCTACCAACAAGTTTATACACTTGATTGCACTTCAGGTATACGAAATCTAATAGGCTAATAGCCCTCGACTGGTTTACACTGACAAAGAGATGGAAAAACTTGTTTGGTGGAGTGTTTCTCCATCTATTGACTAATGACTGAAATAGAAAAATTTGCCGATCACAAGATCTCGTGTTCTAAATTATAATAACGGCCTGTTCGCCAAAAATACCAGTTTTTTATACGCTATTCAATATTTTATTTTAATGTTTGATAGAGATATAACCTATTTTTTGGTTTTCTATATATTATAAAATATTAAATATAACATTTAATAATAATTTTTTTTCACAACATGATTTTATATATATATATATAAAGAGAAGTGCTACAAAATAAGGAGTGCACAACTTGACTTATCCCGGAAAGTTAAATAAACCGTGTGGATTTTGCTTCACATGTGGGATCATCAAATGGCATAATGGGACCCACCCTACTATTGCTTTCCGATATTGGTTTAGATAACTATTTAAGTTTATCCATATATATAAAAAAAAAATTGTTAATGACACTTATTAAAAATTTAAAAATATAATTTTTAAATACAAAACAATACTTTATCAAATTTCAATTTATTGAATACTTCGTTTTTATTTAAAATTTTATTTTTTTACTTTATTAATAAATATATTTAGTAAAACTTATGAAGGAACAAAAAAAGAAAATAAGAGTATGTAAAGGCCTCAACTAACTACTTAGGCTGGAACACTAGCGGAAGAGGCAACATGGAAGAGAAGTCGGACCCCAGCCTTTTTCTAATAATCTGCAAAAGGAAACGGATGTCTTCAATGTTGGAAATTTAAACTTTATGCATTCACATAATTAATTAATATTCATGCATTGGTATATACATGTATTAGCACATTTATGTATTTGTAAGTTTAAAATATTTAGTTATGTATGTACTTAGTTAACACGAGCATTTAATATTTTAGAATTAAGTACATTGTAAGAATAATCATCAAAAAATATCATATATACTTATAAATTTTTTGTGGTTGAAAATTTTATAAAAGACAAGTAGAGTTAAGAAAAAAGAGTATAAGTCAAGAAAAAGTAAAGTGCAAGCTGAGAGAGGCAAAAGAAAGTCAAAAGTAAGGCAAGTAAACCAAAAAAATCAATAAAGTGAGATTTTTTAGAGTGTATAAATATTTCTTTTCGCTACCATTTTCTTCATTCAAAGACTTTATCATTATTCATAGTTAAGAAAATTAGATTAATTCGGCTAGTTGAAGTGATTGAATCGAGAACTAATTCACTAACTAGTCGAATCATGCTATGTAAATTGTTGTATCTAAAAATCGATGTAGAACTCATGAACCAAATGCAAACTGATCAAACTATGCTGAGTGGTCACGATTTAAATTGGTTCATTCCAAACATTTTTGACATAAAATAGTAAAAATAGCTTAAATGAGGATCAAACTTTGGTCCTAGTTCTTTTTATGTACCACTATTACCATTATTCCAACTGCAACTATTGGTTATTACGGTTAACTAGTTAGTTAAAGTTAGTTAACCATTGTTAAAATTAGTTGCAAGTTAGTTGCAAAGTTGTTAGTCTAATTATAGCTGATTCTATGCTATATATATATGTAAATCAATTCTTTTTGTATGTACTTGATTTCAAAGAGATTCATTAATACATTGAGACTATCTGTTTTCACATCTGATATGGTATCAGTAGTTTAAATCTTCCGCATTCATTCTTCTTCTTCTTCATTCTTGCGATTCTCGTTTTTTCTTTTACGTGCTCATCGTTTTTCACAATGGAAGAACATAATCCACTTTATATTCATTCTTCGGACCTTCCTGGATTGGTCCTTGTTTCTCAGCCTCTTGATGGTAGCAATTACCTCACATAGCATTGTTCTATGATTCTTGCTCTTGATGGCAAGAATAAATTAGGTTTCGTTGATGGCTTTATTCCTCAACCATCACTTGCAGAAACTCTGAATTTTCGTCTATGGAAGTGCAATGACAGCATAGTTGCCTCTTGGATCTTGAATTCGATCACCAAGGAAATCAGCACCAGTGTGATTTACTCCAATTCTGCTTCAACTATTTGGCAGGATCTTGAAGATCGTTTCAAGCGGAAGAATGGACCTCGAATTTTCCAGTTAAAAAAGGTACTTCTTCATTGCAATCAAGATTCTAGCTCTATAAGTGCTTATTTCACCAGATTCAAAGGATTATGGGAAGAACTTGGTGAATATAAACCTTTTCATAGTTGCAATTGTGGTGGTGTTCAACCTTTGATCGATTTTATTCAAGATGAATTTGTCATGACCTTCTTGATGGGGCTTAATGAGTCCTTCTCTCATGCTCGTGATCAAATCCTCTTGATGAATCCTATTCCACCTATTTCTCAAGTATTCTCGTTGCTTGTTCAAGATGAGACTCAGAGAGAGGTTGGCCTTCAACTTACTCCTTCCACTGAGGTTGCTTATAATGTTCAAGCACCACCGAACAAGACAAAAAATCAGAAGAAAGATAGGTCAATTTGTGCTCATTGTGGTATTCTAGGACACACAGAGGATAAATGCTTCAAATTACATGGTTATCCACCTGGACACAAGAAACACCAAGCCTCTTCTTCTGTTAATCAGGTCTTGGCATTTACTAATGGTAGTGAAGATGATACCTGGTCCCCTCAGCAATGTCAACACATTCTTGCTAAGTTACAAGCACAACTTGCAAGAGTTCCTGTGTGCAATGTACAAGATCAAATTGATCATTCTATAGGTAAGTTGTCTTTAGGTACATCTTTGTCCATTCTTAGTTCCATTTTCAAGAATTCATATTGTTGGATACTTGATTCAGGAGCTACATCTCATATAACTTGTCATGCTAATGTCTTTCTTACTTTCCAAGTCCTTAAGAATAGGTTTGTCACTTTGCCCAATCACTCTTTAGTACAAGTTGTAGGTACTGGTTCTGTCCAACTTAACCCTCACTTAGTCATACATAATGTCTTTTATATTCCTTCTTTCCATGTTAATCTACTTTCTGTCAGTAGTTTACATGCTCATTCTGTTGTCCATGTAGTCATTAACAAGTCTTCTTTCCTTATACAGGACACATTGCACCAGAGGACGATTGGAGAGGGTGAACTTCACCAAGGCCTTTATGTTCTTCACTCTCCCAGTCCACCTCCACCTACTAAACCTGTTCAAACATCAACTACTCATTCCCACGTTTATAATGTTACAAATAAGTCTAAGTCACCTGATCATGCACTGTGGCATGCAAGGTTAGGCCATGTTTCTGATAAAGTTTTAAAACTTTTTTGTAATAAACTTGACTTCCATTTTCAGTCAACTTCTTGTAATGATTGTTTAGTTTGTCCTTTATCAAAGTTTAGACGTCTCTCTTTTGTTTCAAACAACAATTTTTCTGCACAATCATTTGATCTTGTACATGTAGACATATGGGGTCCTTATCATCACCCCACTTATGATGGTAAGAGATTCTTTCTGATAATTGTTGATGATTGCACTAGATTTACTTGGCTATATCTACTGCAATATAAATCTGAAGCCCCCTCTGTTATTCGAAGATTCTTTAGTTTTGTCAAGACTAACTTTGGCAGGATCATTAAGCAACTTAGGTCTGATAATGCACCAGAACTCCGAATGACTGAATTCTTGCAAGAGCAAGGCACTGTACACCAATTTAATTGTCCGTATCGTCCTAAACAAAATTCTGTGGTTGAAAGGAAACACCAACATTTGTTAAATGTTGCCCGGGCTTTGATGTTTCAATCCAAGGTTCCAATTATCTTTTGGGGAGAATGTGTCACTGCTGCCACTTTCTTAATCAACAGAGTTCCTTCACCCTCTTTGAAGAATGCATCCCCTTATGAGTTGTTGTACAACAAGCTGCCAAGTTACACAGCTTTCAAAGTGTTTGGGTGTTTGTGTTTTGCTGCCATCCCTATACACCAGAGAAACAAGTTCTCACCTAGAACTTTTCCTGCTGTTTTTATGGGTTATCCTCCTGGTTACAAAGGCTATAGAGTATACAACATATCCAGCAAGAAGTTTGTTATCTCTAGAGATGTCACTTTCTTTGAAAATCAATTTCCATTTGAATCAGAACAGATACACAATACTCCATATCCCTTTCAATCCATTGTTCTGCCTGTTCCAATCAAGGATATTATGCCCAATCCTATGCCTACTCCTTTACATCATGACCCTGCACCTATTCTTGAACCTGACCCTGCACCTGCTCTTGAACCTGACCCTGCACCTAACCCCGAGCCTGAACATAATCCACCTAGAAGGTCTAACCGTGTACATAATCCTCCTCAGTATCTTCAGGATTATGTACACACCTCCATCTATCCTTTGAACTAACATCTCACTTACAAACATATTTCACCCACCTATCACACCTTCATTTCCAATGTAGACTCAAACTATGAGCCACAGTTTTACCATCAGGCAGTCAGATATCCTCAGTGGAGAGCAGCTATGGCAGATGAGATTCAAGCTTTGGAGACCAACAATACTTGGTATGTGGTTCCATTACCTCCTGGCAAACAAACCATAGGATGTAGATGGATTTTCAAGACCAAATTCAACTCAGATGACTCAGTGAAAGACACAAGGCTGGTTTGGTGGCTAGAGGATTTACACAGCAAATAGGAATTAACTTCTTGGAGACTTTCTCCCCAGTGGCAAAACTGACCACAGTCAGAGTCCTCCTTACAGTAGCAGCATAAAAGAATTGGCATATGTCTCAATTAGACATTAATAATGCCTTCTTGAATGGTGACCTCTTCGAGGAAGTTTACATAGACTTGCCTCTTGGTTATCCATCTCCACATGGACATAATGTGTGCAAGTTGCATAAATCCCTCTATGGTTTAAGGCAGTGGTTTCAAAAATTTTTTGCTGCCATCATAAAGCTTGGTTTCCATCAGTCAATAGCTGATTATTCCCTATTCCATAAAGGGTCTAATGAGTCTCTCATTCTTCTTCTTGTTTATGTGGATGACATCATAATTGTCAGTCCCAACCAAATCTTAATTTCCAAAGCCATTTCTGATTTACAACAGCAGTTCAAACTGAAAGTTCTTGGCAACTTGAAGTACTTCTTAGGTTTGGAAATAGCCAAATCTTCAAAAGGGATTCACCTTAGTCAAAGGAAATACACATTGGAGCTTCTTGAGGACACTGGATTCATCAATTCAAAACCTGTCAACATTCCAATGGCAACCAATCTACTTTTGAATGACACAACTGGTGATTCTCTTGATGATCCTTCCTTGTACAGATGGCTCCTTGGTAGGTTAATGTATTTAACCATTTTCAGGCCAGACATTATTTTTGCAGTGAACAAATTGAGCCAGTTTATGTCCAAGCCTAGGACTCCTCATCTCACTGCACTTCATCATGTCCTCCAATATCTAAAGTCTTCACCTGGGCAGGGCATTTTTTTTCCAGCTCAAGCAAACATCAAACTCTCTGCTTATGTTGATTCTGATTGGGGAAACAGCACTGTCACTTGCAGGTCAACAACCAGGTTCTGTGTTTACTTGGGATCTTCCTTGATTTCCTGGAAATCAAAAAAGCAGCCCACTGTTGCTAGGTCTTCTGCAGAGGCCGAATATAGAGCCTTGGTGTAACACCCTCCCTAGGGTATTACATGTCTGACTCCCGACTCAAATTCTGATAAGAAGTTCACACAAGGTTTGAGTTATAAAAAGATGGGTTTTAAAATTTCTTTCTTTACTGAAAACATAAACTTACTGAAATTCATAAGTATTACTGAAAATATATTTAAACTGATTAATATACAATATTGACACCAATTAATATTTCACAATTTAAAGAGAAATATAAAATTAACAGATTTTTTTTTTAACAAGAAGCAACCCCATGACGGTCCTACTTAATAAAGTTTACAACACTAACGTTAAAACTTATCATACTTATTCTACATTGTGTATCCATCTTGTTACACCATACATCCTGTTCTACATCCTGTTTTTTGTCAACACCGCACACCTTCGAGTCCCGAATGTCCACTCCTTATTGTTGTCACCAATCGAGTATTCATCGCCAGTTATGTCTAAGACAACTCGATCCTTCTATTATTTTATTTTAACAAAGATGCAGACACGACAAACAACATAACAAAGAGGTGAGATCACCTACGCCAATACCAAAATGGCAGAAGATTGAGAGATAACACAAACAACAATATCATACGGATATGTCATACCGTAATTTCAATAATGCACTCAACATTAATCAACTATCATCATCATACTATTAACATTATTATCATCACACAATAATCATAAAAATGCCATCAACATGATTATCATCATCATCATCCAAGTTTTCAAAACAATTGTCATACCAATATTCCTCAATTAATATATATATATCATGCAGATATAAATGTCGGATTATGCATGTGCACGAAGACTCGCTTTTTCAAAAACAACTCCATGGAGGTTTTCACAATTTCGAGGAGAATGCTTTCTGTCAATTATCACCTTAGCCCAAAGACAATCTTCTAGTTGTTGAAAAGAATCGTGTTCTTGCGGTATCGTCAATGCGTTTGAATTTGCGATCGCTAAGTGACACAGAGTACTACTTCGCCATTGTCCACTTGGTCAACCGCTACGACGCCCCAAGATCCATCATAGACCTCACTATCAATTCTCATTCCTCTTCGACCACAAGGGTATATACAATGCACGAATATATCGGTGCAAGTCAACCCCAACGAGCCAAATCTTTTCAATTTCATTTGTTCAATGTATCATATGTCTCAACGCATATTTTTTCCCAATGCATGTATAATGCACCAAATCCAATCACAATCATCTCTTTCCAAGCATATAAAATGCACCAAATTATCTTGTATTTTCAACAAAGAAAATCATGTTATCACATTTTCATAGTTATAAAACACTTTCGTCGTGTTTTCAAAATTGCGTAATATTTCCATTTCATTTTCACAATTCCAAAACGTTTTACATTACGTTTTCATAATTTAAAATGTTTATATTACGTTTTCAAAATATCGTAACACTTATGTTACGTTTTCAAAATTCTGAAACGTTTCTGTTATATATTCATAATACCGTGACACTTTTGTTACGTTTTCACAATACAGTAATATTTTTGTTACGTTTTCAAAATACCGCAACTCTTCTGTTGTACTTTTAAAACACGTACTAATTTTTTAACGTTTTTATTAATCGCGTAAAAATATATGTTTCTCAAAATTGCATAGTATTTTTCCACTGTTTTAAAATCGCGTAACTTAAAAATCATTCTTTTAAGTCACATAAATCATTTTCCGTCATTCTCAAAATATTTAAAACACTTTTCAAATCACATAACGATTTTCCACTATTTTCTCAATCATGTAAAAATAATTCATCACTTTTCCATCACGTAGTGATTTTTTAATAGTAATTCAGATTACGTAAAATATTTAAACGTAATTCAAATCGCGTAGAAATATTTTAACGTATTTAAAATCGCGTAGAAATATTTTTCCAGATACGTAACTTAAAAATCACATTTTTAAGATACGTAAATAATTTTTCACCACAATTTCATTACGTAAAATATTTCTCGACCTTTAAAAATTCCTTTTAACTTTTCTCAAAATAATATAACTTTACACTTCATTTAATATATTTTCTTACTCAAGAAAATATTTTTCTACGATTCTTTACTCGAAATTCTTTTCAAAATATAATTCACAAAATCATTTTTTCATTGATGTAAATCAACGTTTCAAAACTTAACATTTTCTAACGTATTTCAAAATTTGAAAATAAGTTATACGTTAGTAAATTTTTAAAACACCATTATATTCTCTATTTTCCCAAATCAATTCAAAAATCAATTCTCTTCAAAACAAATTAAGATTCAAACCCTTGCAACTTTTCTTTTTCATTTTCATATGAAAGTTCATTTCTCAAGTGATAAAATACTTTGATTTCCCTTTCCAAAATCCTTATACTAAAACATTTTGTTCAAACATTTTGTTTCCACTTTAAAATTACTTTGTTTCATAAAAACCAAAATTATTCCAACCTCCAAAAATCATAGAGTCTTTGGCCATTGAAGCCATCAAATATTTTCCTCCTAAATTGATATGGTTTTACACAAACAAAATCATTAAAAATTCTTTATTTTCAAAACCGAAATACCGATGGTCATAAAAACCAAACTCATTTGTTCAAATTCATTTTTACTTTCCTTACAAATCCTTTTTCACTTTCTTTGCAAATCCTTAAAATTATCATTGCTTATTTTCATTTAAATCTCATGTTTAGTAAAACACTTAGAAACTTTTTACATAAAATAAATAAATAAAAATCCTTTTAAAAGCGTATTCATGTACTTTCTTTGAAAAATAAATTCTTTGTTTATTTTCCTTACTTTTCTAAACATCCATTTTCATCATTCAAGAAAATATTAATTTTGTGAACATCTATCTTGAGGTGTCTTGTTCAAATCCACCATGTTCTGGAAAAGACTCAAAAAAATCAATTCTTTTGTTCTTGAAAATTTTCAACATGGAATAATCGAGGGCATCAAAATCGTATTTCTTCCTTATTTATGGAGCCAAAAATCAATTTCTTTCCACCATCAAGTCATGGCATATACATATATATTTCATCATAAATAATATAAGCATACCATCAAAGCCATAAAAGCATGTATAAGATATCAAGATATCATCAAAGCTACAAAATCATGCAAAGCATATCAAGCATAGAAAATTAATCAAAGCTCATAAACACTCACAAATTAATTACATGACCATGGATATGAATTCTCACATGGATTCCACATCCATCAAATAAAATACCATCTCTCACCACCATGCTTGGTTGGTGAGATGGATCTCCCTCTTACCTCTTAAAGATCCTCAAAAGCTCTTTGTTTTGCTTCTTTTTCCAAGTCCTTCATCACCAAGAGCTTCTCCAATTCAAAACAAAATATATAAAAATTAGTATACTAAGCTTGATTAAGAGGAACCATGGATCAAACATGGTTTAGATCATGAAAAAGAAAAAAGAAATGAAGTTTCCTTACACTTCACCTCAAAAACCTTAGAACTTTGCTCTTGGAAAAACTCCTTGAAGATGAATGATTTAGAAGAAGTTTTCAACATGAAAGTTGCTTAGAATATCATGGAGATTCAAGATCTAAGGTTGGATGAAATTAAAAGAGCTTGGATGGTGATTTTAGAGGTTTTGACCGAATGATATCTCTTGAAGAACAAAGATGAAATTTTTGATTTTTGATAGAAACTTGAAGCTTGAATTTGAAGATCAAGATGAATGATTTTGGAAAAACTTATAACTAAAGATGTTCTTAGAATGATGTTTAGGTTTAGAAAATCAAGTTGGATGAAATTTTTGAGTGATGGAGGGTGTTCTTGGATGTCAAGACCGAACCATGCTAGAAGGAGAAGGAGAAAATTTTCTAAGAGCTTTCTTGAAGGAAAGTTTCAAGAATGATGAAGTATGGTAATAATGACCAAAGGTGACCAATATGGTCTTCAAAGCTCCCAAAAACAGACCAAAATTGTGCCCCCCTTCATGCATTCTCCTTGAATGCAAACAAAGCAATAATGAAACAAAATTGACTAAAGCAAGTCATAATTGACATAAAGATCAAATAATGTCATAAAACTTTTCTTTGTCTTCTAAACAAGCCAAAACCGTCTCTTCCTCTTCATAATGCATTCAAGTAGTTGTCTTCATTATTTACCACCATTTGAAGCATTTCTAGCCATTGATTAATTCAATGGTTAGGATTTAGGTAGATTTTTAATTTTAGAAACTAAATCTGCGTAATTTAGATTTTTCTCCTTTAAATTTAAATTTTAGATGTGTCTCCAAAATTAAGCACAAGATCAAGATTTCTTCAAACTTTAAATCCAAGGGTCCTAATTAGTCTTTTTCTACTTTAGAAGACCAAATCTCTACCCTTGATTAATTCTTCATCCAATGGTCATAAATTAACTTTGTTACTTTTTAAGATTAAATCTCCACCCTTGATTTAATCTAAATCCAATGGTTATAAATGGTCTTTGTCATTTTTCAAGACCAATTCTACACCTTTGATTACATCTATGGTTGATATCAAAGCCTTCCTAACTAAGTTTTATTCTCACACCATTGATTAAATCAATGGTTATTATCCAAGCTTTCTTTATTAAGTTTGTTTTTAACCTTTGATTAAATCAATGGTTAATATTCAAACTAAGTATTCTCATCCAAGGGTATAAATTAAGTCAAGTTCTCTTTGTTGATTATGAAGATAATATTTATTCTCAGTATCCTACAAATAATATTTTACTATATTTTTTATCATCCAATAATTAAATACAAGACAAAACACAAGACAATAAAATTTTAAAACTGTTTCGGATTCAAGTTTAGTAAGATCCCCTGTCTCCGTCTAAACAGTACAAATTTTTCTATGCGTAGAAAAATTTTTGCTTTGCGGGACCCACCTGGGCCCATGTATGGCCACCTGGGCCCACATGCAGTAAAAAAAAACATAATCATCCACAAAAATCACAAATATTAGAAAACACACAAATATCAAATCATATTACGTAAAATAATTACCTAACGGTAAAAATTAAATTACGTAAAGTTTTCTCCTACCGAAAATTTTTATTTTCCGACGCTTGAAAGTAAATCACTCAAAATGATCAAATACGCTGACGGAATAAACAAAATAATTTTACAGTGCATAGAAATTACTAAACAGTAAAATTCTGTTAACTGTCAAAATTACTGTTTAAGAGATTGGAAATTTTGGGGTGCTACACTTGGCTTGTCTCATAAGTGAACTTTTATGGCTTCAGCAACTGCTCCGTCCTTTCCAAATTGATGTTCCATCCATTATGGTCATGTGTGATAACAAATCAGCCATTCAACTAGCTGCCAACCCCACTTTTACTGAAAGATCCAAACACATTGATATTGATTGTCATTTTATAAGACAACATGTCAACTCAGGCTTCCTCGAATTGGTTTACCTTCCAATTCAGCAACAACTAGCAGATGTGTTCACTAAACCACTTCCCTATTGTCAATTTTCTGCTTTACTATCCAAGTTAGGTGTTTTAGACATCTATGCACCAAACTTGATGGGGAATATTACGGTTAACTAGTTAGTTAAAGTTAGTTAACTATTGTTAAAATTAGTTGCAAGTTAGTTGCAAAGTTGTTAGTCTAATTATAGCTGATTCTATGCTATATATATATATGTAAATCAATTCTTTTTGTATGTACTTGATTTCAAAGAGATTCATTAATACATTGAGACTCTCTGTTTTCACATCTGATATTGGTCATAATGCTAACTTTTTTTTTGTTATATTTGATATCTATTTTGAATTTTGAATTTATAACATTTAAATATTTATATAATGTCAAAATATACTTTAATTATAATAATAAATTAATAACTAAATTTTTAATTAATAATATAAAAAAGAGTTTAAATTATTAACTTCAATTATATTTATTTAGTTCAATATTACGTGTACTATAAATTGTTTATCAATATTTTTATGTTAAATTTTAAAATAATAATATTATAATTTTAAAATAATATTATACATATACTGATTCGACCACAATTTAACTAATAAACTATAAATCAATTCTTTCAGTGATTTAATTATCAGTCTAATTTTTTGAACCTTGCCATTACCATACATAGACATGAATTTTCACAGCATGATCTAATTTTGTAACTTTAGTGTCCTTTTTTTTTCTAGAGTCAGATTGTGAGGGCAGACCATAAGGGGCTAAATTTCATGTTTTGTACGGTTAGTAATTACAACCATTGCTACCTGTAAGGTGCCGTACGCAATGCACATTCCAGTAGTACCAAACGATTCCTTCGAGAGCCTGAAGTTGATTAAGAATCTTAGTCAACATTTTTGTTGTTATTTATTCAACAGGAGTATTTATCATTATATAAAAGGGAAAAAAAGTTGTTACACCAATAATTTGTATAAAAAAACAAAAAGTCAAAGGCTATGTTTGGGAGTGAGGATTAGGGGGGAAAGAGAAGGAAGGGAAGGGTTTGGAGGTGAGAAACCCTTGTTTGGGAGTTGAGGGAAGGGAAAGGGGGATATTCAGAAGCCCTCCAAAGCCCATCATTTCAGTTTCTCCAAATTGGGAGGTTTTTGTATGAAATTACTCATTTATCCCTCATCCTAAATCCCCAACCCACCCCATCTCACCGACATAGCCGCTCATCCCTCGGAGGGCTCAGTCCGGTGGAAGGTCACGGAGGTGACGGCACACGGATGTGACGACGGATTCGAGCGTGGGAGTAGCGCGGGTCGCGGATCTGGGCGACGGCAGGCACAGATCCGGTGCGGTACAGGCTGGCACGAGGAGCAATGCGGGATCTGGGCTTTCCGAGGTGCGACGGCACGATGCGCGGCACATGTTCGAGCAGCTGGCCGGATGCGGGTTATCGGACAACGATCTAGTCAGATCTGGGCTTGGGCTCGTGAGAGGCGCAGGTCACGCGGGTAGCGTGTAACACTCCAAATTTTATTTATTTCGTGATAAATATTCATTTCATAATATTCGTGATTTTTTGGAATTTTTCAGGATTTTTCTGAAAATATCGAATATTTTAATATATTTTTTGTTTTGCGTGCACATTGAGCAGACTCTGGAAAATGACTGTAGTGCTTCGAAAGTTGGAAAATTTTATGACAAATATTCATTTTATAATATTTGTGATTTTTGAGAATTTTCTGAGATTTTTCCAGAAACGTTAAATATTTTAATATATTCTTCGTTTTACGTGCGCTCTAAGCGGAATCGGAGAAAATGAGATATTTTCTCCGATAACCTTGAACTATAGAAACGTCGATGGGAGGTCTTACTAAACCCAAGGCCGAACACAGTTCACGAGGTTTCACATTTTTTAAAAAATTTTAACAGATAAAATTCATCTGTCAGATAAATTAATACTGACTTCTGTCGACTGTAACCATTATCCATTGGATAATAGCATGTAATAAAAATCCAATCACCTTATCTAAATAAAATCTACTTTAATTCAAATATAATACTATTTTAATCAAGCTTCTAGAAGCTTTGACCTAAAATGACCTAACTACCCACTCTAAGTGTATGGAAAAGTCACAAAACTCCCTCCCACTCTCCTTAGGGCTACGGTTGGCAGCCCCCATTTGGAACCAAAATTGGTCAAAATTCTATTACTCACTTAACCTCTCAAACCCTAATTTACTTTTACAACTTCACTTCTCTCTCTTCATCTTCTTCTTCTTCTTTCTTCTCCATTTGCTCTCCCTTCTCTCTAGAACCTCCATAGCCACATGAAATTTGCAGCCCCTCTTCCTCTCATTTTTCTTCTCTTTTCTCTTCATCAATCACATTTTCTTACTCTCCATCATCATCTCCACAACTTCCATTCACAAAGTTTCATCAAAATCTTTCATTTCCTCTTTCTCTCCATTTCGGGTTGCTTCCTCTCCACTCACCATTTTTCGTTTTCTTGCTTCACCATTTCCATCCTTAGCTTCTCTTCATCATTCTAAGCCTTTTTCCTTTCATACCCTACTTCAAAATCCTTCATTTTCACCATCCTTCCTCAAGAACAAAGTTTGAAACTTTAAGGTAAAGATCACTACTTTCTTCTCTTCTCTTCTTCTTTTCGTGTTCCAAGACCATTTTCATGGTCAAGGATGCTTTCCTTTTCAAGTTATGGTATTGATTCTTTGAGGTTGTTTTCTAGAGTTTTGAGGAGCCAAAAAACTGAAATCACAAGGAGCTTTTGGGAGGTCATTTTCGTGTTCACCTCTTGGGTAAAAGGGAGATCACTCTATTCAACCTAAAATGGTGGTTGGAAACATGCTTGTTTAAGGATTTATGAGAAACCCTAATATAGGTTACTCTTTTAATTTTGTTATTTTCTATTTTGATTCTTTAAATTTCTACTACTTTCTTTAATTTTCGTATGGATTTGATTCTTGATGATGTTGTAATAATTCTAATGGATTGGAAATGGTGAAATTAAGACAAAAGCCCCTTGCTTTGTGCAAGGAGGCTCACGGCCATGCTCCCATTGGTGGGGTGGTGATGCTTAAAATTCATGTAACCTAATTAAGTGGTGATGATTGAGTGGACAAGGACTAATGGAAAAAAAAAAAATCTTGGACCCCTACCCCTATGATGGTTCACGGCCATGGGGAGAAAGAATGGTAAAAATTGTGACTTGAATGAAGGATTGATGAATTGGACATTAGAAGGTAATTAGGGATCCATAATGTGTAAGAGTAATTAATCAAAGACTTAATTTGGTAACTTAGAGAATTTTAATCAAGAGGAAGAACATAAGTGTGTGAGTTGGAGGAATTTGAGATAAACATATTAAGTGAACTATAATCAAGATCAAGGGAAGAAGTAAATTTATTAAGTTATTAAGGATTCAATAGAAAACATAAAAAGAATTCCCTTAAGGATAAAGATCTATTATGAAAAAGTAATTAAGGTAAGTTATAATAATGATGCCATTAAAAAGTAATTAAGGCAAGATATAATAATAATGTCATTAAAAGGTAATTAGAGTAATTACATAAGCTATAATAATAATAATCTCATTAAAAAGGGTAACTAAGGTGAACCATGATAATCATGTCATTAAAAGGTAATTAAAGTAATACATAATCATAATAATGTCATTAGAGATGTAATCAAAGTGAAAATCAATAATAATTTTATGAGTGATGTTAATTAAAGCAAGGCCATAAGATAAACACAATATTGATATGGGTCCAAAATCGGCACCTAAACCTCATTGACAATTGATTGAGCCATATGTGGCATAATATGGACTGTTACACTTTTATTGGTGATGTATGACTACTTATTGATAAGAAAGCGAATCGTTGTAAATACATGCATGAGATTGCATGGGGTCATCATGCATTAAATAATTGCTCAGTCTATGACTGTTAAAAGACTCTATTGCCTAGGAGTTGAATTACACCTTAGTGTAGATGCGAATAGACAAATGTAGGTCTTTGTTGACCTTGGGGACGTCAGGGTGTGGGTATTCCATCATATGGCCAGTTGGTAGCTCTTCTGCGTCGTGGGATAGACTAATGCAACACACAGACGATCCGGACCTAGACATTGTCCTATGATCGCGATCTTGTGAGAATGCCGCTGTATAAAGCCTTGATGCGCAAAAATATTATTTCTATGAGAAGCACTTTTTTTATGGCTGACTAGATACTAGCACGTCTCGTTGATCATTCACTCCAATGTTTTATGTCTAGCTCCATGGAGTAGGATTTTGTCAGTACCCAATGTGGGATCTTGTTACCATATGCATATACATTTTGAGTCACATATTTTCTGTCATGTACTCATATGCCTACTTAATTGTTGTTTTGTATTTATATATATATCTGTGATTTTTATTGATGCTGTAACTGTTTGAATTTTTTATTAAACTGCCCTCTGCCTGGATTTTATGTTGTTTATTATCCTGTTGTATTGTGTGGGCGCTTTGCGCCGTTTAGTTTCTTACTGTCACTTTTGGTAATGAATGACGGGTATCTCACTTCTTTATTGTATATTCTGCTATTATGTATTATTGTATGATTTACTGAAGACGTTCGTGAGGAAGAAAAGAAAACTTCTGAGTTTTCTGGCTTCTGGCCCTATCTCGACTAAGACCGAAGTTGTCGAGGATGACGTCTCGCCTCCGTGGATTTTTTTGGCTATGTGCGGATCAACTTTCACGGTGGTCCTGACTGCTGGCACATCAATGTGCAGACCGACCGTTGTATGTATCACGGCGAATTGACTGTGTCTTTGGCGTGGGGACGTTATGATGCTTCCATTTTTGACTTTCATACTTTTGTATGGCTAGAGTTTTACCTGCCTGTGAGGGACATGTGGGCTGATATGTATTATACCCCGTAGGAGGATTCCTTTTTGTCTACTGCTCGGGCTCCTACCCGTTGCTCTATCGTCCCTATGGAGGTTTCCTCAGACGAAGAGGATCCTGAGGAGGACCCGGCTACGGTCCCTTCTCGTCAGTCCTAGGGGCTAAGTTTATTGGTAGCTACTGATGGCTAACCAGTTATATTTTTTTTTTGGAAGCCTAATGTCTGTACATGTTGGGGTATATTTGTATCTATTGGGGTGAGTACCTATTTTGCTTCTTTTTGGTATATTTTGAAAATATAATTAAAAAAGCTTATGTTTCTAGTACAATGTATGTAATTATTCATATTGTGTAGGATTGTATGTTTTATTCTACGCTGATTTAACTTCGATCATTTTAACGGATGTTTCATTTGAAAAGAACCTTTAATTTTATTTCATCCAACGTTATATATATCTATGAATAGGTACATACGTATATTAATGAAATTTTCAACCGGACTCATTTTCAAACAAAATAAATCAAAAAAAAATTGTCTCAACTTTTCAGTATTTAATTATATGTCGTTTCACTATAGTGCGACGTTCCCTCTTCTTACCCATTATGACTAAGAGAAATGGGCGTTACATAGCGGCTGGTCGAAACGCGCAGTTGGGCAGCGGCGGTTTGGACCCGGGCGGTGTGGCTCTGATCGCGCAGCTAGACTGCTTCTGTTTCTTCCTCTTTTTGGTTTATGGTTGGTGGTGGGTTGAAGCTTAGTGGTGATGAAAAAATGGTGAAAATGGTGACTTGGAAAAGGTGTGGGTGAAGCTCTGGTGATGAAGAAAATGGTGAAAATAGAAGAGGAGATGAAATGTATCTGGACGGAGAAGATGGACTAGGGTGAAGCTATAGTGGGATGTAACTTATGGAAGTGGTGGATTCTGTTTTGATAAAATGGTAAAAAATATATCATGAATCTTTCATTTCCTTTTTCTCGTATATTTTACACTCCCAAATAAGGGAAGGATAAACCTCTCATTTTCCTTCCCTTCCTTTTCCTTTAAACCCTTCCTCTTCCTTTCCTTCAAAACTACCAAACATAGCCTAAAGTAAAAAAATAAAAGGTCTAAAATACAATTTTTTTTTAGAAATTAGTATACATATCAGTACATGTGATGTCCAATATTAAAACATATGTCTAATTTTTAAAAAATTTGGTATTCATATCTTAAATCATTAAAATTTTAAAGTTGTATAATATTATAGAATAAACATATATTTTAATTCATTAAAGATACATGTAATATTAATGTAATCATTTAATAAAAATTAACATCAATTTAGTTACTTAATCATAAAAAATGTAACATAAATTTTGTAGTTAAAGAGACAAGAGAAAGCCTAAAAATAAGGTAAATAAGCTAAAAACATCAAATAAAATGAGATTTTTTAGAGTGCATGTGTTTCTCTTTTATATTATCTCCTTCACTCAATAACTTTACCATATATAAACATGATTTTTCACATCATGCTCTAATTTTGTAGCTTAGTGTCATTTTTTTGTCTACAGTCAGAGCCAATTGCGACGGCAGACCATAGGGGAGCTAAATTTCAAAGTTTTGTACTGCTAGTAATTACAACCATTGCCATCTGCAATGTGCCGTACGCTATGGGTGGCGGCCAGTGAGTGGAATGAGTTTTGTAATATTTGTGAATATATGATTCACTAATGTAAAGTATTTTTCAAAAAATTATTAAAATAAATATTAAAATACTAAACAAAAAAATTGTTACACATAAAAAATTTTAATTAAAAATAATATATATTCTAAATAAATTAAAAAAACACATGACTAATTTTAAACATAAAATAAGTCTTAAATAAGTTAAATAAAAATAATAAATTTTACTAAATTATCATAAATCTAAAATAAATTAAAATAAGATAAAAGATTCTTAAAATTATAAAAATATAATTAATTAAAGTCAATATCATCACACATTATATGAATTAATATAATTATTATTTTCATTCTCAATTTTTTTAAGATATTATTTGCATCTATATGATCTATTAGATTTTATTGTAATGGTCCATTAAATATGTTTCATGGGTTTCTCATTTATATAATTACAATACTTATATCTAAAGTTAATTAGCATTACAAAAAAGTCAAGAAAAAATAATATAAAATGTCACTATCACTTAACGACTTTTATAAAAAAACAAAACTAATTGAGTATATTAAATTTGTATAGATTAATACTTTTTAAATTTATTATTTAATCTATATTTTGTAAGTTTAAGTATTTTTCAATCCAATCTAATTTATAAACTTAATATAATTTATATTTTATGAATTAAATTAAATTAAATTAAAACTCTTAAATTTATAGGTTAATCTAACCCGCCACCCCTAATTCCGGTAAGAAAACAATTCCTTCGAGAGCCTCAAGTTGATTAAGAATCCTAGTCAACATTTTTGTTGTTACCTATTCAACAAGGATATTTATCATTATATAAAAGGAAAATAAGTTGTTACACCAACAATTGTATATAGCAAAACAAAAAGTCTAAAATACACAAATTTTTAAAATTGGTATATATATCAGTAAATGTGATGTCCAATATTAAAGTAGATGTCTAAAATTTTTAAAATTTGGTATACGTATCAGTACGTATAATATTTTAAATCATTAAAATCTTAAAACTGTATAATATTATTAGTAAACATCTATTTTAATCCTTCAAATGACACATGTGACATCAATTTGATAAATTTAAAAAAAATTACATCAATTTAATTATTTAATCATAAATAAATAATATTAATTTGGTCCTCCAAATAAATGTTATATTAATTTAATATATTAATCATAAAAAAATGACATCAATTTAATTTTTTAATAACATTAATTTAGTTTATCAATTTAGTCTATCAATTAAAAGCTACATTAATTATTTGTACATAAAAGAACAATTTTAACATCACTTTTTATAACTTAGAGACTAAATTAATAACTTTTTTTAAAGTATCAAATTGATGTTACATGTCTTTTTAGAAAAATAAAATGAATATTTATTCTAATATTATATCAAATTTTTATAAATTTACATAAATTAATTATCTTATATAGTTATTTTGATATGGCATTTTTGTATTATATTAATGTTTTTATCTTTATTATGTATCTCTTAATTTGTATATTTTATTTGTAGTTAAGATATAAAATTAAAGTTCTATTATAATTGTAGAATTTTATTAAAAAATGTGAAATTAAAAAGTATTTGATAGGAATTGTAATTACAATTACAAAATATAAGATATTTATAATATTATTTATTTTATATATAAATTTAACTAAATAAATTTGTAAAAAACAAAAATAGGAACTAAAAGGACAATCCCTATAACAGTGACGTGCACGGCAAACGAAAGTACGATCCAAAGAGCAGTGTCCCAAAGCTCTATTTTTTTTTTTTTTTTTTTTGCCATGAAAGAGTACGAAAAACTAAAGAAACGCCGAAAATTTAACGCGGTGCTCATGACATTCTAAATCTACCGTGAATCAATATAATATAATATAAAAATATAAATATGATGTGAAATTTTATTACGTGTTATTTAAGTTAATTAATAAATATATTAAATTTTTTATATATGATAAATATATTATTTAATTTTTTATTATATGTCATTTAATGTAATAATTTAAAAAATATTGATACGGATAAAAAAATTATCATATATACATCAATATAATTAATTAAAAAATATAATCAATTAATTAATATAATTAATAATAATTATAATTAATATAAAAAATATATGACATAAAATTTTGTCATATTCATTCAAATTAATTAATAAATATATTAAATTTTTGACATATGACAAATACAATATTTAATTTTTTATCATATGTCATTTATGTAACAACTTAAAATAAATATTAACATGTATAAAAAAATTTACCACATATACATAAAAAAATAAAACAAATAAAACAAAAATTATAAAAAGAAAGAAAGAAAGAAAATAAATTATAAAGAAAATGAATTAAGAAAAATCAAAGAACTTTAGAAGTTAAATGTCAAAAAAATTAATTTAATTAATATATTATTTTTATTTAATCTATTTAAATTATATGAATTAAATGAATATATTAGAGAGTATTAAGAAATTAAAATATATTAATTATTATTATATAATATTATTATAGAGTATTATAATTTTTGACAAATATATATTTTTTAATTATCACTGGAATATCTATTAATTTAAGATTTTTTTTTATAAAATTTGATATTAATAGTTAGTTTGATGTAACTTTATTAACAGAAATGAAAAGTTAAAGATTTAATTTATATTATAATTTTATATAAAGATGTAATTAATGAATTTCTATCTAGATATTTAATATTTAATAATATTCAATAATAATTATAAAAGAAGAAATTTTTTTTGCATTAAGACTTAGTATATACTTTTTAAAAAAAAGGTGAAAAGTTAAGATAAGAATTTTAATATAATTTTATTTGTATTTCATTTATAAATCTTTTTATTTGATGATATAATAAAATGATTATAAATGATAATATAATTTTTATATTATAAATCATTTTGGTATAATATTAAGAAAATAATTTTGATTATACTACTTAAAAATATTAATTAAATATTGTGATTGTATAATAAAATAAATTATTTATAAATAAACAATGAACCAATATAATATGAACAAAAATAGTAATATGAAAATATGTTAGTGATAATATTTATATTTTTAAATTAAATTTAATATTATCAAGTCCTGAAAATTATAATAAATAATTTTTTTTGAAAAATATAATCCATTGCAATAAAAATTTATATAGAAAAAAATATAAGAATTAATATTTTAATAATATAAATTTAAATTTAAATGAGTGATTTAAAAAATTAAATAAATAAAATATAATAAATGATATAAAAAATATATAAAATTATAAAATTTAAAATTAAAATTAACTAAAATTATGTAAATAAATTATTTATTTTATTTTTTAATTAATCCGTACATTGTACGGTTACCAAATATTAGTTATAATTATAATAATAATCTCAATCTGTCTACATGGAACAAGCTGGCTTCATTCTTTTTTAAAATTTTTTGCCCATTTCCCTGAATGCTACAGAGAAGTTCAAAACGAACGAACAAAAAGTTTGCCAAAAAAAACCTCAAGTGTTGGCGTGCAGAAAAGGCACAGGTGGCAAATGGGAACTGGCAAGACACTTGGCGCGTGTAACAAGAATGAATGGGGGCGAACAAGTACATACGGTCCTTCATAAGCCACTGTTGACTCTCCCTCATCAATTACCACGCTGTACTGTGCTCGCAGCTTGTGTGTGTGGTCCACACGCGCATGACTTTGGGCGTGCGAGCACACAGACAGAGGTAGAGGAATTAAGGAGAAGAAAACATCCTGATTTGGAGAAATTATATTATATTATTTAAGCAGCAATAAATACATAATTTATAAAAAAAAATATCATTGATTTAAATTATTTTTATTAAATGTATGTAAATATTTTTAAATTAATAATAAATATCTTTTTAAATTACATTAACAAGTAATCTTAGAATGATTGTTAATAAAATTTTATATTTTTAAAACATATATTTATTATTATTTTAAGAAGACATAATAATTAGATTTTTTAAAAAAGTTTAAAAACACTTGTTAAAAATTTTAAAAAAGTTATAAAAAATAAAATATTTAATATATTAAAAATTTAAAAAAATTATATTTTATATAAAATTTATTATTTTAATTTTTTTTAACAAATACACTAGTTAGAAAAATCCATAATAATTTTCCCATGAATTGAACGTTTTTTCCTCGCAAAAAAGGTTGTTGTCGTGACAACTGGCAATGTCAATCTCCAATTGCAGCTGGCAACTCCAAAGGAAAGATGCAGAAATCTACTCTACTGCCCCAAGCCTCCACATTAAAACCTTGACACCGCTAATCCTATAACTCCACGCGTCTTCATGTTCTTATATTTATTTAATGAACGGCGCGATCAACAGGTGCAGAGATATATTATGGTGAGGAGCAGCACAAAAAATGCGTTACGTGGTGGAACTTGGAAGTTACCGTGCCACTGCCACCAAAGCACCAATGATTGGGGAATTTTTATTTTGGTTAATTTTTGAAATAATAAATAAATATAAATATAAGAAACGAGGAACAAAGATGCGCGTCTACGGATATCTGACTAAGCTCCCACGTTTCTCATAACTCAGAAGCTGTTGGTGAATGAAGGCAAACAGAGATCTCATCTCATCTGAAAGTGTATTAGTACAAAAAAGAGCAAAAAAGATATTATAGTCTATTGGTTTTTTTTTTAAGTTGAGAGTGCAACTGGATTGGATTCCAGGTATCGGAGAGAGGCAATTAAGGCTGTGAGATGTACTATATGCAATTTGGGGTTAGAGTTGTGGTTTTCGGAGGCGAGAAAGTAGAGCAGATTGAGTGGGAGAAGGAGCGATAATTCCTCACTCAAATATTTGATATTACATCCTTGGAGTTTGTGCATCTCTGAGGATCTTCTTGCACATTCAATTATTTTGGAGTGATTTCAGGGCACGGTAAAAACCACATCTCTGAGAATCATCAGTTTTCTTTCACTAATATTCTCCCTCGTTTTCAAAATTGAAACTTTGCAATTTGAATGCATCCTAATTATTGCAGTTTCTTTCCAAATATACTACTATTTCCTCCTTAATTAAATTCACGTGCAAAGCTTGGTTGTGTTGTGTGAGAATCAGGTCAGAGAGACAATGATGGCTACGACGGTTCTGGAAGAATCGAAGTCGGTGACGGCGGAGGCGGAGGCTGTGTCGTCAGTGAAGTGCTATTGCTGCGGGTTGATAGAGGAGTGCACGCGGCCGTACATTGATGGTGTTCGGGAGAGGTACCAAGGTCGTTGGATATGCGGGCTGTGTGCTGAGGCGGTGAAGGAAGAGGCCTTGAAGTCCAAGTCACAGAGAGACATGACCACCGATGAAGCGTTCAAGCGGCACATGAGGTTCTGCCAAAAGTTCAGATGTTCCACTTCCAGTTCTCCTAACAAACACACCCACGACTTGATACTCGCAATGAAACACCTCCTTTTTCGCTCTTTAGATTCTCCTAGGATCAGGAAGGACCCTTTGACTTGTCGACCACTCGGTAGATCTCAGAGTTGCTTTTCAACCATGTCCGCAACAACACAGCCAGAGCCACACTCCGAGAGTAGTGGAATTGTACAAGGCAGAGACTAGAGAGGTCAAGGTTTAATTATCATAGTTTTAAGTTTCCTAATCCTTTGTTGTTTAGGTTAATTGGTTTGTTTCTATTTGTGACGTTTATGATTAAATGGATGATTGTTGGGAGGAGTCTTCCTTCCTTGACTGACTTCAATCTAAATATCACTTTTGGTTATCTATGTTTGATTCCTGGCAATGCAATTTCGTTTCTTTTTCTTTATGGTTGTTGAGTTGAGCCAAATTCAGCTTATGAAATTTCTTTCAAATGTTTAAGTTGGTTTATTATTATTATTTTTTTCTGTTTGATATGATGGTTGGGTTGCCAATGAGAAACACTACCTTTTAGGCTTTTACCTTTAAGTTTAAGGCTTTAACCTTTTAAACGATTGTACAAATTACAATGATTCTTAAACTCTCAAAGACAGACATTGATAATGGCCCGGCTGCCAATTAGAGCTGTCCCTTTTAGTTATTATTTTCGAAAGAGTTATACAACTTGCGATGATTCTTATACCATGAAGCACCAAACTGAAAAAACGAATATTTTGTCAAAAGCAGATCATGATTTTAATAACATAATTTGAATTTTATTATCCTTACTTCTTAGTGTGGTATATCTACTTGAATTGCAAATTGTCAGATGCCTCAGTTATCTAACTAGAGTGCGGTGACAGGAAGCCATCGAAAGGAATGCAACGCCAAGCTGCTAATTAGCCTTATAAGATATTCAATCAATCAATAGTCCCAAAGGTATTGAAGAAAAGGATTCTTCTGGTAAAACAACAAACAAAAAACTTTCTCTTTTCTTTATGATTTTTTATTCCCAAATCAATTTCGTGGCGCGTTTCTACTTTGTTGTTTGCACAACAAGTTTTGGAGGACAAAAGGTGATATCGAAAAGATGGAAACCTCTAACTCTTAAGCCACCCAATTACTAGATTTGGTAAGGCATAAGAAAATATCTGCAGTGTCAGGGGTCCAGTTCTCATATGGTCGAGCCCATGGGAAAATTGTTTTATTAGGGGATGGAATATGAATTTGGGGTCCACGTGCACAATGAGTTTTCAGAAAGAACATGTACTTTATATAGGCCTACTACCTAGAAGTGAGAAAGCGCTGGACCCTGCCGATACGGATACACAAGCCATGAAATATTATCTGTAGTCTGGTACATGCCTTTCATCTGTTTTGGTTTATGCCTGCCAGAGAACTCAGAAGCTGACTGGGGGTAATTCCAAATAGGATATCATTTGTTGTTTCCTATTTAATTTTGTTTTACGTACTGTCATACCCATGAGTTTTGTCAGTCTTTTACTAATGGTTTCGTAGTGCGAATATGTACCAACTAATAGTGTCTTTGGCACAAATGGTTACATTAATTTCATACTCATTTTAATAAACGATGTAGCTTTTGATCCGCAGCCATAGAAAACAATAATTTTGTTATTATATTGAAAGAAGAAGCTTTTAGCATCATTGGATGAAAAGGAATATATCTAGAACTAAACTATTTTCTGATATGATGCGTCTCTGTATGTTCTGCATTCCACTTCTCACTTGAGGGTCACTCATGCAGTCATGCCTCTGGCCAAGCCAAGGTGCATTATTGATTATTTCATTTGAGACGAACAATATGACAAAACGGGTATTACTCTATGGTATTAGTATTACACAATTACTGTGGTACAGCTTGTCCGGTACTTAACATCTCTCTCTGTTTAATTAGCCAATCTTTTTACATTTATGATAACATGATAATAATAGTTTAGCAGTTTTTCTCCCTAGTAATTTAGTTAGCAAATTAAAATCAGTGAAATTCACCCACTCGTTTCTGCCTGCCAAATGCTTCTCACTAATTTGGTTATAGGAAATATTTGAAAAGAGGATTGCATAATTCTCTTAAATACTTTTATATAATTTCTAATGCTATAGCGTTACATTCTTCACAAAGATCCATCCTGGTTGTAAGCCAAAAAAAAAAAAAAAAGTTATATTTTTCGTTTCTCCAATAGTGCATACACGCTTGACTTCTCTTTCGATCCTCTCAAGGCTGAGACTTTGACCGTTCTACTTTCATATATTTGAGTATTTTCCAATTATTCAAATGTTTGAACTTTGAATCCTAATTTTTAAGTGATGTTTTAAAAGTTAAATTCATTTTTCTCACCTTCTAGTTTTACTTTTTTCTTTTGCTAGACCCCAGTACATGGAAGGTCCCACCGCCTAAGTAGTGTCTAAGGATACAAATGAGTGGGGCTAAACATAAGTCTGTCTTGTAATGTATCGGTAAATTTAATCTGTTATTTGTTATAGATTTTTTTTAAGGTTCAGTTTAATTTATTTATGAAAATATGAAAGTTTAGTTTGGATAGTCTGAAAGTCTATTTAAATATTTATATTGTATAAAAATTTTATATTTATTAAAAAACTTAAATTTTTTAATTTTTAAATAAATATAACTTTTAATGAATTATTATATTCTATATAAAATAAATATATTATACTAATATATAACTAGTAAATTATATAAGTATTACAAATTTATAATTATATATATATAAATTAAATAAATAGGTTAGCTTAGTAGATTAAATAAACTTTTTTAAAAACTTAAATTTTAACCTATATAATTAAATAAATTTTTCAAAAAGTTTAAACTTCACTTATTTACTAAATAAATCAAACTTATATAAGTTAAAAATGGACTACACTATAAGTTCCTGATGAGTTGTCTGACTTATTCTCATTCTTAGTAGTGCCTTAGGGATCCCCACTAAGGGGCCAAGGAGGGAGAAGGAAAAAGAGCATAGAAAAAAAAGTTTCATCATAAAGTATTAAACTTTTTATTGATAACTTATAAACAAATGTCTCAACCTCAAATGACAATTTTACTTCATTTTAATATATTACTCCATGGTTTTAGCAGGAAAATGGCTTGGGAGAAACACTTGTGATCACATAATATAATTATTTTTGCGTTTGTATATAATTTTATTATATTTTTTATTAAAAAATATAAAGTTGATTACACGATAATAGAACAAACTTTAACGAGTAAAGTGATAAAATTTTTTAATGAGAATTAGGATGCGTTTGATAAGCTTTGAAAAAAAAAAAACTTTTCATGATATATTTTTTTAGAAAATTTTCTAAAAGCTACCTATTTTCTATTTTTGAGAAAGTAGCAATTTTTTTTTTGTGTTTTTACTTTTTTAAAATTCTTATTCAAATATCTTAAATTTTTTACTTATTTTTAATTGAAAATGTGTTTTTTATTTTTTTTTTAAGAAAAAAAAGGAAAAGATCTTTAATCTCGCACTCAAATGATGTGTGACTTATCCTCCTAGAGAACTTTTGGAATTAATTTTTGCTGATTTGTTCCACACCCCGAATTGTAAATGTAGAGTAATGCTGTTTTTTTTTTTCCTTTCATTTTGGCCAAACCCATTTGCTTTTAAAAAAAAAGCGAGAGAACGTGACAAAATTAAAATCACAAGTTGTCATATTCAAATTGAATCACCATTGAATAATTTTATCCTTTTATAAAGTACCATTTTATTTTTAAAAAAATTAAAACCTTAATGTAAAAACAATTATTAACATCATAAATTGTTCGTTTGTCTACAAAAAAAATAAAATTAAACACAGTTAAAAACCATCCCGATAACTGTTCGTGTTTGAAGAATCCAGTTTGTTACATTCGTTTTTTCTTATCTATTTTACTTCTAAATTTATTCTTCTTTTGATTTTTTTCAAGCTTTAACGTTGATGGAATCTCGTGCTAGAAATTTAAGTTATAAAGGCAATACCTCTATTGTTAATAAAAGAAAAGGATATATTTAAATTTATTTTAATCAAAATATAGATTATTAAGGTATTTTAAAGTAAAATTATAAATACATAAAAATATTAAATCTTATTTGTTAATCTAATTTGTATTTTATTAATACAAATGTTGGGAAGGCATGTTAAAAACTCCATCTTCAAGTCAAGAAGAAAGACTCCAATTCACTATCTGAGTTAGAGAAAATTCATCAATTTACATTTTCTTTTAATTATACTATTATAGTACTATTATTTTACTATTTATACAAGTCTCACAAGCTAACAATACACTTAAATTAACCATGAAACTATATAATATGTATTAGGGCTCCTAGTAGCAAAAATGACTAAGAGTTATTCTTATAGTAATGACTCTTAGAATATTAGTCAAAGACAAATAAAAATAAAAATATAATAATGTTTATTAGGGAATTTATTTTCATAAAATTACTAGATCCTTTGCATCTAGAATAATAGTATATGATAAGATCTCATATCAATTGAGTATATGGACAAAATATTTTTTATAATGACTTAAACAATTTTCTCTGCTTAAGTTAGCTTTTGAAGTTTAATTAAACTCAATCTATTTCCAACTCTAATATATTAGAGTCTATTCTAATCATGATATTTGCTACTAATTTTCTTTTCTCCTGCTCTAAATTTCTTGTCCACACGGTCTTTCTATGGTGATTAAAATTCTCTAATAGTAATGAAAAGGCATCAAATTGAGAATACAAATATGGATATTGATAACCCATATTAGGGGTGTTTACGGGTTTGACCCAACTTGTGAACCTGACTAACCCGAACTGACCCGATATAATATATTCGGGTTGGTTCGGGTAATCAAGTCTATTCGGTTCAAATTTGATAAACTCGTTCATTTATTGATTCGGGTGATGGGTTCAGTAAACCAACCCGATCACTCAACCCGATAACCTGATGACCTGAAAATGACTTCATTTTGAATAAAATTATATACCTTCAGTCAATCCTTCACCATATTTTCATTTCTGTTTTCACTCACTCACCTCTGCCCTCTACCTCACTCACTCTCTCATTTGCAATATCCCTAAAATCATCTCCACCCATCCTCGAACCACTGCGTCCCTCCAAGGCGAACCACCCAGCCATTGCCTTCATATCTTGTTTCGTTTCTACCTTTGCCTCTCAGTCTCACTTCTCACCCAAAGCCTCACACTCTGCAAAATCAAAATCTCCATCGTGCACATTTGTGATAGACTTGTAATCTTTTTACTTTTCTCCTTTTAGAATATGAACTTCTATCAAGACATGGCATGTATGAGTCAAATGAAATTGAAGACTCACCTGCTAGTCAAACCTTTGCTTCGATTATGCAACGTACATCTTTCGGTATACCATTGTGCATTAACAATCTCAATCTTTCACATCTAGCTTTGTAATTTTTTGTTAGAGCATTTTAAGGAAGAGAAGGAAAATGTTTTCTCAGGTTTGAGAGAATGATATCCATTTTGAAGGAGAATGAATCAATTATTTTGGGAAACTGAAAAAAACAAACCGACTTGAGAGTCACGGAGTACCATCATCCGTCATTTAATCAGGAACACAAAGAACTGCAAAACAAAATAAAGCCACAAAATTAGAGTAAATTTTTCTCATAACAAGGATCAGAAAGGGAAATAAATTCTACCTCAGCAGGTTAATTTTTCATAAATGATTTAAGTCTTTGTCCATTGACCTTAAACACATTACCATTCTTAGAATTCTCAATGTCTATGGCTCCATAAGGATATACATATTTGACAATAAAAGGGCCAGTCTACCTAGATCTCAATTTTCTAGGGACTAGGTGAAGACGAGAATTATAAAGCAGAACTTTTTGACCAATTTCAAAAGATTTCCTCAAAATAGAATTGTCATGAAAAGTTTTTGTTCTTTCTTTATAAATTTTTGAGTTTTCATATGCACTATTTCTCAATTCCTCAAATTCATTTATTTGCAATTTGCGTAACCTACAAGCATCATCAAGATTTAAATTGAAAGCTTTAATGGTCCAAAATGTTTTATGCTCCAGTTCTACAGGCAAGTGACAAGGTTTTCCATAAACTAACTGATAGAGTGACATGCTTAAAGATTTGGGTTAACCATTTTTTCCTAAGTGCGATAAGCCCAAAGTGCATCGTTTAGTTTTAAAGACCAATCTTTACGATTTGGGTTAACCATTTTTTCCTAAATTTATTTATTTTTCCTATTTGTTAATTCTACTTGTCTACTTGTCAGAGGATGATAAGGGGTGATAACTTTATGAGTAATATCATATTTTTTCATTAAATATTCAAATGGTTTATTGCAAAAATGTGTTCCCCATCACTGATGATAGCTCAAGGGATTCCAAATCGACTTAAGACATTTTCTTTTAAAAATTTGAGAACAATTTTATGATCATTTTGTCGACATAGAATCGCCTCAATCCATTTTGAGACATAATTAACTGCAACCAAAATATACACAAATCCAAATGATGATGGAAATAGACCCATGAAATCAATTTCCCAACAATAAAAAATTTCAATGACAATTATAAGGTTTAGAGGCGTCATATTTTTTTAGAAATGGAACCTAATTTCTGACAATTTTTACAACTTTTGCAAAAGGTATAGCTGTCCTTAAATAAAGTGGACCAATAAAATCCACACTGCAAGATTTTCACATCTATTTTCTTTGAATAAAAATGACCTCCACATGCTTCTGAGTGACTAAATTTAATGACACTGCCTATCTCATTATAGGGTACACATCTTTGAAAGATTTGATCAGGGCAATATTTGAACAAATATGAGTCATCCCAATACAAATTTTTCACCCCAGTCAAAAACTTTTTTCTATCTTGATGTGACCATTAAGGCGGCATCTTTTTTGTCACAAAAAAATTAATTATATTAGCAAACCAAAGCATGAAATTGACAGAAAATAAAAACTCATCAGGAAAAAAATCATTGATAGGTGTGCTATCAAAAGGTGAACCTGTTGTAAGTCTGGACAAATGATCTGTGACAACATTTTCGGCTCATTTCTTATCTTTTATTGTGATGTTGAATTCTTGAATCAATAAGATCCACCGTATCAACCTAGGTTTGGCATCCTGCTTAGACATTAAATATTTAACAACGACATGATTAGTGAAAACAATAGTAGAAGAACCAATTAAATGAGCTTGAAATTTTTCTAATGCAAAAATTACAGCAAGTAATTCTTTTTCAGTAGTGGTGTAATTCATTTGTGCATTATTTAAAGTTCTACTGGCGTAGCAAATCACATGAGGTTTACCTTCCTTTCTTTGGCCTAAAACAGCACCAACAGTAAAATCACTTGCATCACACATTAATTCAAAAGGCAAAGATCAGTCAGGAGATTACATGATAGGAGCCGATGTTAGAAGACCAATTAATTTTTCAAAAGATTTTTGGCATTCTTGAGTCCAATCAAATGATGCATCTTTTATCAGAAGATTGCATAATGGTCTAGATATGACACTAAAGTCCTTAATGAATCTTCGACAAAATCCTGCATGTCCTAAAAAAGAACGAACTTCTCTGACTGTTTTTGGAGAAGGCAAATGAGCAATTAATTCAACTTTGGCCTTATCAACTTCAATTCCTTCAGAAGATATCACATGACTTAACACAATTCCTGAGGTAACCATGTAATGACATTTTTCTCAATTTAAAATAAATCTTTTTTCTTCACATCTTTTTAGAACTTTATCCAAATTATCAAGACAATTTTCAAAAGAATTTCCAAAAACTATCGGATCATCCATGAAAACCTCTAAATAATGCTTAATCATATCACTAAAAATACTTAGCATACATTTTTGAAAAGTTGCCAGAGCATTACAAAGACCAAAATGCATTCTTCTATATGTAAAAGTGCCAAATGTGCATATAAAAGTAGTCTTTTCTTGATCCTCTAATGCATTTAGTATTTAATTATACCCCAAATAACTATCAAGAAAACAATAGTAGGGATGTCCTGTTACTCTTTCTAGAATTTGATCAAGAAATGGTAAGGGGAAATGATCTTCCCTAGTGGCTGCATTCAATTTTCTAAAATCAATACGCATACGCTGTGAACACCCAATTTTGTCTGGGCAAAAAATAATATAAAAAATAAATGATAAACAAAAATAAAAAATAAAAAAAGATGATGAGTCAATATCCTACATTGAGCCCAAACTAATTTGTGACCCACAAAATAAGGGGCAACACATATTCATTTAACCTAAATCATTTCTGGGCCATGACGCAAAGCCCAAAATCCATAACCCTTAAACCCTAATCACTTCGTATAAATTCTCAAGTAAGCAGCAACAAAAAAAGGAGCAGCCAATGAAAAAAGGGGACATTGAAAAAAAAAACCATTACAGAGGGGGCATTTTGGATGGCTTCGGAGGATTTCTTTAACAGAAAAACCAAACAAAGGCTCTATTTTCACCCAAAAACCTCCACAGTCACCAAGCTCTAACGATCATCATCTTGCAGCAGCTTCATTAGCCTCCAACCACCATTTCACTACTCATCCTCACCTCCGCCACTACACCTTGGACTCCATAAACAACAAGCACTCATCCTCACCTTCACCACTATCTTCAATAACCACATCACCACCCAAGCTTCAACCAAATGACCACCACGGCATAGCCCCCTGGCACCATCACTAAGCCACCACAACACTCCATCTTCACGACACCAAGCCACCTCCTTTAATCTGGGCTAGCCCCACCACCATCTTCCTTCTCACACACTATTATCAAACCCAAACAACCAACCAGATCACATCCTCAACCCTGCACAAAACAAACCGGAACCTAAATCTTCTGAGTCCACCACTGAGCCGAAAAAACTAGCGCCGACCTGCAACCCACTCCGCCGCACCATGGCCACCGCACCGTTTGGGCGGTGGCTCCCCACACCAGATCCGTTCAAACCAGTCGTTGAACAAGATAGCGGTCGCGAGGGCCAATTTCCGCTCCGCACCGCTACCGCACACCACGTGCCGCCGAACCGAGCACCCCGACCCGGAGCGCCCACCACCCCCGCGAGTCGCATCGCCGTCGGTGAGTCACGCGGATCTGGGCCCTAGCCGTTTCGTCACCGTGCTTCGTCGTCGACCCAACATCCAGCCGCCGTCCACACACTGCGCCTCCATCAACCCCTCCACCACGAGCTAACCTTGAGCCAAACTGCCGTTTCCCCCCTCTATTTCCACGATAGGACCAAACTTGGTCTTTTATTTTTTTATCTTAATTCTGTAAGTTTCAGTTTATTTATTTATTTATTTTTATTTATTTATTTATTTTGTTTACTGTTGACTTGACTTTTTTTTTCAAGTTTGGTAGTTATTTAAAAAATAAATAAAAATAAAAGCAATACCAATTGATTATATGGCTTTTGGGCTTCGTAGACTTTTGGTGAATGGTCCGGAGATTGTGTGGATACTGTTAGGATTAAGTTTTGAAAATGGGCTTTTATTTTTTTATTAGTGGGCTAGTGTTAAAAAAAAATCAAACAAAAAAATATAGATAAAGTGTGTTTCTTTTATCATAAGTAAAAAAATAATAATAATAAGATTTATGATAATGCTATAAGTAAATAAATAGGAATGAGGAAGTAATAGAAAATAAAAATTAAAAAGGATAAAAATGAGAAATATCAAAAAAAATATTTGAATCTTGTTAAGAAAAATAAAACGGGATTAGGATTAGAGTTGTGAAAAAATTGTTAATCTGTATTTTTAAAAATCATCTAAGTTGTGATGAATTGATAATTCATTTTTTTTAAAATATATAATAAAATGTTTGAACTTTGTTGAGAAAAATAAAACTCGATTAAATTGAAACACGACAACTTGTTAATCTTGTAACTTTTAGAATCGTCTCTCTTTGATGATTCTTTCTTTTCTAAAAAAAAAAATCAAATGCATTTTCAAAACAAAAATCTTTTCAAAATTAAAAATAATCAACCCACAATCATTTTCTAAAGAACGACGTGGTTTTGAATTCTTCATTGCATCGGAGGATACGTAGGAGCATAATCTTAATTCTGTCAAGCCAAAATTAAATTTTCATAATTTATTTATTTATTTAGTTTATCTTTTAATAAATGAGTAAAATAAATATTTTTAAAAGTTATAAAAATTGCACAACTGATTTACTGTAACCGTCTTAGGGCGGATGTATTAGGGGTGCTGTAGGGTTAAGTCCTTACCCTTTCCTGTGTATAATTAGACTCCCGAACTTGAGTTTTTGAACATAGACCATCTTTTTTTGGGTTTTTCAGTTTTTTCCCAATAAAAATAAAATTGGTGGCGACTCCTTTAATTTTTGTAATTTAAGTCGTTATTCCGTCGCGATCCCGGTCACGACATACGCCAACTGGATGAAACTCGCGTAGGTATTAATTCACCTTTTTCATTTTCAACCATTGTTATTTCAGATTTCTTAGGCACAACTTGGAAGCTTAATAGAAATAGGGTAAATAATTCCAATATCAAGTAATTTAAGAACATAACTACCTCTTTCATGTGTGGATTTAATCTTCTTTGAGGTTATTGTGATGTTTTAGTATTATCCTCTAAATATATTTTATGTGTACAAATTAATGGATTAATGTCTTTTATATCTGTTAATGTCCATCCAATTGCTCTTTTATGCCTTTTAAGTACTTCTATCAATATACCTTCTTGTTCTCTAGTAAGGATTGATAAAATTACTACTAGAAAGCTTTGATCTTCTCCCAAAAATGTGTACTTCAACCCAGCAGGTAATGACTTTCGTTCCAGTGTGGGTACTTCTTCATGAATATTATCATTCATGGGTTGTAACTATTTGAATTTCGGCTTCCATCCTTTGTATTCCATTGCCTATGTACAATCAAGCAAAGAGCATGTTTCAGAAATATCATCATCTATTTGCGTACCTGAATCAAATGAATTAATTAAACAAACTTCTAATGGGTCAAAAGAACTCCCTTTTAGAAGATGATCATCTAGATGGATCAATCTGCCTTCCTCATTTTCATCATTGACTTCATGTGGTTGTGAAAGCATTAAGCTCAAGTGTCATGTTTCCAAATGTTAGCATCATCATTCTATTTCTGTAATTTATCAAAGTATTAGATGTTGGTAAAAATTGACGACCCAAAATAACAAAAATTGATTTGGAACTATTAATCATAGGTTCAGTTTCCAAGACAATAAAATCTATAGGATAAATGAATTTATCAACTTGTATCAACACATCTTCCACTATTCTTTTTGGAATTTTAATTGATCTATCAGCAAGTAGAAGAGTTACAGAAGTTAGTTTTAACTCACTAAGATTGAGTTGTTGATAAACTGAATATGGAAGCAAATTAACACTAGCACCAAGATCAAGTAAAACTTGATCAATTTTATATTCTCCAATAATGCATGAAATCGTATGACAACCATGGTCTTTATGTTTCAAAATATTATTGCTTTGAATAATGGAACTTACCTGTTCGGTCAAAAATGCATTCTTTTCACATTTAATTTTTTTTTAACAGTGCATAAGTCCTTCAAAAATTTGGCATAAGAAGGAAACTATTTGATAGCATCTAACAATAAAATATTGATCTTCATTTGTTTAAAAATTTCAAAAATTTCAATTTGGTGGTCCAATTTCCTTGGTTTGCTTAATGCTTGAGGAAATGGGGGTGGAGGAGATGAGAGTTTGGTCTCATTTTGGGCAGATAACTTATCAACCTCTTCCTTATCTTGGGGAATTGATTCACCATCTTTCTCACAAGGTTCAGAATTTTTTTTTTCAACAACTTTCCCACTCCTAAGAGTTATCACAGAATTGACTTGATTTATTTGTTGGTTTTATGAACTACTCTCATTTAGACTATATTGACCTTTGGGATTCAGTTGAGGTTGAGAACGAAATTTTCCTTTCTCGTGAATGGTGAGTGCAGAAGTAAGTTTGGAAAGAGTGTCTTTTATGTCAATCATGATTTGAGTGTTTTGTTTATTGATGGTATCTTGCTTTTCTATGAATGCATTCAATGTTCCTTCAAGATTTTTCCTATATGGTGAGACATAAGGTGCATATCCTTGAGAATTTTGAGAATCTTGTTGTTCCTGAGGAGGCGGTGGTTGCATAAATTGTGCTTGATTATTATTCCTCCAACTGAAGTTCGGGTGATTTCTATCCGGATTGTGAGAATTTGAAAAAGAAGAGGTGAATGACTTTTTAAAATTATTCATTGCATTTACTTGCTCATGCACAACTTCTTTAAAAATAGGAATATTATGACATTCATTTGTCGAGTGTCCTAATTCATCACAAATGCTACAAATTTCTTTATTTTCTGATTTGACTTCTTTTAACTAGTTCCATGGATTCAACCTTCTAGCTAAACAGCTTGCATTTAGATCTTCTTCTTTACTAAGATGATATTTTCCTTTACCAGTATTTGCAAGGTTATATCTAATTAAATTTTCAAAAGGATTAGCACTATATCGAGATTGAGAATTTTAAGCTAAATAGTTTAAATAATCTAAAGCTTCATCGGGTTCTTTATCAAGAAACTCGTCATTATACATTGTTTCCATAAATTGTTTGGTTTCAGGTGTTAAACCTTCATAAAAGAAACTTATAGTCTGTCATTTTTTAAAACCATGATGTAGGCAAGAATTTAACAAATCTTTAAAACGTTCTCAACTTTGAAAATACGCTTCATTTGAATTTTGGAAAAAGTTTTAGATTTGTCTTTTCAAAGCATTGGTTTTATGTGTTAGAAAAAATTTCTTTAAAAACTCACCTTGTATTTCTTATCATGTGCCAATTGATCTAGGTTTCAAAGCGCTAAGTCAAGTTTTTACTTTATCTTTCAAAGAAAAAGAAAATAATTTGTCTAACAACAATGTAATTTTGATCAAATACAGACTTCCTCAAATTCTTTTAGATGTAAATATGGGCTTTCATATTCTAAACCATGGAAATTAGGAAGTAAAGAAATCATCCCGTTTAAATCTAAAATTATTAGCAAAGTGAGTGAAAAGTTCGTAGAATTTGAAGAATCCGGTTGATTTTTTGTTCATCATGTATATTTTCATTTTCAATTTCGTTGTGTTTGAATTTCATGTTCAACATTACTTCAATTTAAATTGTGTGTGATTGTGATTCAAATAAATCAATATATAAAGTATCAGGATTAATTTTAACCAAACGACCAGAATTTGAATCAAGATACCAGTTAAGCATAAATAAGTGACATAAAATAAAAATAATGTACAAGTTAATAAGTCAGAAAATAAAAATAAATAACATAAATTAAAAAGTTAGATAGCATTAATAAATGACTTAATTAAAAGGTTAGATAGCGAAAATAAATGACATAAATATAAAGTTAGTAAGTTAGTAAGCATAAAGTGTAAATAAAAAATAAAAGCAGAAAGCGTAAATAAAATAAAATAAATAAATAAATAATAAAAATATAAAAAAATTAAAAAAATGTAAATATATGACGTAAATAAATAAAAAAATTAAAAAAAATAAATGACATAAATATAAAAGTTAGGAAATTAAAAAATATAAATAAATAACATAAAAAATAAATGACGGAAAATAAATGAGTTAGTATATTAGTAAGTTAGTAAATATAAATAAATGACAAAAAAATAGAAAATTAAAAAGTTAGTAAGTTACAAGAGCAAAGATGGATATACAAGATGATAAATATACAAGATGATGAAAAGAGAACCTCAATAAATTAAAATTTCAAAACAAGTCCCCAGTAATGGCGCCAAAAACTTTATGGGATAATTAAAAATTTCAAACCCAAGTGCAGATAGTTTCAAGTAGTAAATTCTCGGGAGTCCGAGGTCGATCCATGGGGAATTGGTAAAAAAAAAATTATTTGAGGTAAAGAACAAATTTGTCACAATACTAAAGGTAATAAAAGTTAATCATATATGAAAAGGATTTGCTTAGGTTAGGAGATCTACTCTTGGTAATAAATTAAAGACAAAATTATTTCTTTTTATAACTCAATTGAAATTATATATAATGAAAGTTCCAATCGGAAGATTTAACATTCAAAGTTTAATTAAGATTATACATGTAATCATATTATGGTTCCAATAATTATCTACCAATACTTGTAAATGGTCTCAAGCATCCACTGTGCCAACGTCTTGTCTACAATGAATCAAGATATTCATTATATAAGAAGAGTTTCTAAATTGATCAGAAATAATATACAACACATATAAAGATCATATAAAAATATATCATTTAAGCACAAGAAAGAAATTAATCTAATCTCAACATATTACTAAGAGCATCACCCTTTCACCCAAGCAAAATAAAAATTATTTACTCATGAATCAAGAAGAAAAAAAGAAAGAAGAAGATGATGATGATGAACATAACTTCAATTAAGAACAATAGAAAACTACACAAAAGAAACAATTAACATACAAACATGAAAGTAAACTCCAAGCTAACATCCTTAAATGATCAGCCTTTGCCTCCTTTTATAGAGTTAGAAGAGTTCAAAATGCCAAAAGAGATGATGGATAATGAGAACAAAATGCCAAAATAGTTGTTTGATGATGATAAATGGGTGGATTCTTATCTCTGAAATGTTTCCCTTTTGGACTCATGCCATGCATCATTTTTTAGCTAAGTGGTCTTTATGAAAGTTCTAAGAAATTGTCTTAGCTTTCCATAGACACTGATTTCATCCAAATCCACCACCTACAGCCCGAGATATGACCCAATTACTGTTCATGGGTCAGGCTCAACTCCAGCACCTTTGTTCTGACTTCTAAGCCTAATATCGCCTTCAAAGAATCTGAACTGAATTTTGTATTCTTCATGAAAGTTATAGATATGGGTCTTAACCTTCTATTGTCAAAATTTCATAATTGTTGAACTCTTATAACCCGGGATATAACTTAATGAGTGCGTAGAGGTCAAGCTGTTAGGTTCAAAATTCTAGATTTTGGTTCAACTCCAATTTGAGTTATCCAAACGTGTGTATCCAGTCTTGAGGCCTTCATGAAAGTTGTAGAAATTTGTCTTAGCTTTAAAACAAAACTAAAATCACATCCATCGGATATTTGTAACTCAAATTATAGCTGCTTTCTTGTCAAGTGAGAATATTATCAATGAATGAAATATATTCGCTTTATTAATGCGTTTCTTCTTGCTATCAAGTGAATAATTATTAGAGAATTATCTTAACTTTCCAACAAGACCAAAATCATATTAATCAGATAATTGCAACTCAAATTGTGGCCACTTTACTTAAAAATATAATCACTCAAGTTAATGATAATTTAAACAATAATTTCTTCAATGATCCAATTAAGCTTAATTTCATAAAATGTGACAAAATCAACTTAATTAAGCCAAATTGAACCTTAAAAAGCCTAGTGAGAGGATTATAAAATGAATAAAATACATTGTTATCATGTGTAGAACTTGGAGGCTCTGTGGGTGAGGATCCGATTATGGCTAAGGGGGAGTTTCCAACCCGATTATCTAACCCGAACCAATCCGATTGTAATCGGGTTAGTTCGGTTCTGGTTATCTAATTTTTTTTCCTAAAACCGACCCAACCCGACCTAGCCTAATTGGTTTGGACATTTTTTTCCATAAACCTGACCTAACCTGACCCATAAACACCCCTAACCCATATGTTCTAGAGATGGAGTTAAATTGTTATCTGACTATGCTTTCTTCTTGTATGTTTTCTATTTTTTAAATAACTCAGATGTTTTTCATATTCTGTTATATTTTCTATGTTCTAAATATGTTACTCCCCAGTCCCCACCATATGATAATTTAATTTTTATGTTAAAATTCTGTTATTCCCGCAAAGGAACTACTTTTTGTTCCAAGTAATTTAATTTCCATGGTCTCACTCTCTCGCCCTCACCTTTCAATTTTGTGGGTAAATTTTTTTATTTTTTTATTTTTTGTATTCTTTATTTTTTTAATGCAAAGGTTGTCACTTTCTAAACCTGTATTTGCATGAAAATCACAAAAAAAAAAAAGGTCGACCTGTTAACCAATGGGTTTATGGTTGTACTTGACTTAATGAATCTAAATGAGTTTACACTCAGTGGTCAATTGCTTATTTGAGCTAAGCATCCATTTCTTCTTTTTTCTGTTTCATCTCCAGCTTGCTGATTTTGCTTGCACTCAAAGATTATTATTCTTTTTAATTATTAATTGTTTTGATTTGATTTTTAAAATTAAAATAAATTTATATATATATATGCAAAGTTTCTTTTTAAAAGCTAAAATCTAGATGCACCTATGTGTTTTCCTATATTGTAAAAATAAATAAAGATTTCATATAAAAAAATTATGTTTGGGATTTTTTTTTTTGAAATTTTTATGTATCTTATTTTAATATTTTTATTTAAAAGTAATGCATACAAATATGTAATATTGCAATTCTTAAATTAGTTATAATCAGATTGGAGCATAGATGAATTAAATAAGGCTGGTAAATTAATTATAACTAGTTTGGAGTATGGATAGACAACTACAATATAAAAGAAAATAATTTTAAGTTTTGTTCAAATGAAAAAACTTGAATAAAGATAAATTTGAAAAATATAATAAAACTTGAAGAGTGAGGAGTGCGGATAGTGCCAATAGCATCATCCTCTAACTTCATCTTGTTTTGGCATTGAACCAGCTCCATATCTTTCAACAATTTAACTATTGACACTTCAATGTCTTATAAGAATCATTCTTCTGTCTCTTACTAATTCTTATTTTAAACCCTTGCATTTCATACAATGTTTACCCAGTCACTCCTTCAAGCCTTATATTGACTACAACCACTATGTGCTTATACTATAATCTAAAATCAATAATAACTTTAAAGAATAGCATGATCATCTTGTCCAACAAATTTTCCTCATCATCTGATGTTAATTGACCTTTTGGATTCATCTTTAATATGTCTCTATCAAATAAGGTTAGAAATGAATTGAGTTAAGTCGAGTTAGGTCTAACTTAACTTGATTCAATAAGAAATTGAATCTATTCTGAGACTCAAACTCGACTCATCTTAAATTCACAAGCTGCCCAAATTCAATGTGCCAATAACTTTTTGTTAAGCTACTAAGCCAAGGAAAAATCAGTTTGAAAGGTTTTGCCAAATAAGCCTTATTTATAGTTGCTCCACAAACCTTTTCAATGGAGGTTGATGGAGGATGGAGTGTAGCCTAAGTTTGTATTGGGGATGAATTTCTAGAAATTTTTTCATCTAACTTTTAAAATATTTAAATATTTACAAAGTTTATAAAATATCTCTAATCAATATTTAAGATATTTGTAAGTAAGTTTTTTATAGCCTAATTATTCTATTCAAATATCTATAGTATCGCTATAAATACATTTATCTGATCCTTAGATCATTATTATTAATCTGCATCTTATAAAATTTATTTATATATTTAAAATTTTGTGTCAATATAAGTGAAATATTATAAGAATAAGATAAATATTAGTACTATTAATTACAGCTAACTATTGGTAAAAACAAAATCTCAAAAGGCCAAATTTATTTTTTAAAAGTTTAAAACAAATAACCTTTATTTATTTTTTAAAAATAAATTTCTACGCATCACATATTATGAAATGATGTGTCAAAACTCAAAAGTATTTATTTTTTCAATCTGAATATTTGTTTGAATATATTATGTATTATATTAATAATGTATTTAATTTTGAATATAAACTTAAATATTATAATATTTTACACATTATTTAAAAAGATTCATGCTATTAACATTTTGCAATATTTTTAAGACTATCACACCTTTAGAGTATGTGACTAATACAAATTGAAAAATCAATTTACTCTTAGTCGTAATGTAACTTTAGTAAATTTTCATGTTTATTCACTTAATTGTTAATTACTTTTAGTTATAATTTCTTAAATTATTTTTAATTAAATATAAATGAATAGATAAAAGTTAACTTAAATAAATTAAATAATTTAAGAATAAATTGACAAAGGGCACACATTAATGTGAATAAACAATGATGCTATTTTGTAACAAAAAATAAACAATAATGCTAAAAAGGATCTGATTGGTCGGATTTCTTCCACCCCGACCTCTTTTACTTTTTTCTCACCCATAATTTTCGTTTTTATGCACTTCGTGAAAAAAAAAAACTTGGTACTAAATAGCAATACTAATGAATAAATAAGTAAACATATTAGCCTTATCAAAAAACAACGTTAAGTGAAGAAGAGGTGTTGGTTTGGTGAATTTTGTGAGATTTTTTTATTTGATTTGTTTATTAAATTAATGAGTTGGATTGAGTTGAGAAAATATTTTTTTTTATTCGACCCGTTTAATAGTGAGTTAGGTTGGGTTTAATTCGTGAGTTTGATATACATTAGAAAAAAATTTCTCATGCTAAAATAATTATTGAAATATGAAATCGATAATTCATTATACATAACACATCTTAATTAAAAATTATATATATCCCAAATAAATAAAAAAGTCACATAATTAATTTTATATAAACATAATAAGTTTCAAATAAGATAAATAAATATAATAAGTTTTTAAAATAATATAAGTTTGAAATAAACTAAAATAAGTTAATAATTCTCAAAAGTCATAAACAACAAATCACATTAAACAACTGAAGTCAATCACATATAGTATATGGAATAACATAGTCATTTATTTTATTATCAATTTTCTCAACATATTTTAAGTCATCCAGATGATCCAATAAATTTTTATCGCAATGGTCAATTAAATTTTTTATGAGTTTCTTATCAATATATTATTGGTCACTTTTCTTATCAAATATTTTTTTTATCACATTCTTAATGTGACTACAATAACTACACTTAAATTTAATTTAATTAGACACTATAAAAAAATAAAAGAAAATAACTTAAAATGTTACAATAACTAAATGATTTTAAATAAAAGAAAAAATGTTACTTGAGTGAGTTAAATTTGTTTAAATTAATACATTCTAAACTCTATTATACAACTTTTATCTTACAGCTCAAAATATTTTAACCGGACTCAATTCACATACTCAATCCGACTTCTAATTTTTGAATTAGATTGCATTAAAACCCGTATAGTCGTAAGTTTACTCAATATGTTAAACACACCTAAAATGAAATATTTGTCCGGCCGTACAAGAACAAGAGCCCGAATATTTCGGGGCTCGAGATTCGGGCCACTTTATATGTAATACCAATTGGGATCATTTCTGAAATTCCCTAAATAACCTTGAATACAAGAACGCGAGCAACGTGTATCTACTTAAACCAGCCGAAATGCTACCATCAAAACCACATGTTTGAGGGCATTTTACGAATCATCGTCACTGTCGTAACAGCGTAGCGAAGAAGCAAACTTACAACTATAAAAGCAAGCAATAGCGTAGGAAATAGTAGTTGTTGAAGTTGTTCATCGTTTTCAGCAAAAATTCCGAGGAAAAATCAAAATTCCCTGAAATTGTAAGGTCAAAATTCAAAAAGCTGTAGTGAACATGATGCACGCGACCTTTCTTTATAGAAAAAAAAAAAATCTTACACTTTTTTTAAAAATGTAAATATTATATATATATATATATATTTTAAAATATGATTGATAAAATAATAAAAAAATAAAATAATAAATGATATTAAATAATGTATAAACAAAAGTGTATATATCTTATTTATGATAAAAATATCAAAAATATTAAATAAATTGATATTAAAATATTGGTGTGTATAATTTTAAAAAATTGAATGTTTTTCGTGACACATTTTTATATGTATTTTATTTGTTTTTCTTTAATACAATTTACATAAATATTAATGTTAGTAAAATCTAAATTTAGAATGATATCATTCTTAACCAATATTTTTCATCTTTCTTTAAAAATATGATCAAAATATTTATATTACAAGTAAACTGAATATTATTTATTTAAATTACATTTAGTGTAAACATTATGATACAAGATCATAAGAGTTTTAATATATAAATTATCAATATTCAATTTATATAAATCATCATAAAGTATACCAGAGCCAATCATATAAGTATGTTTATACTAACTAAAACATCAATTACTAAACTTAAAAGAATATCAAACAACATCAAGTTTAGACAAATAAACTAAATTTCTAAAAATATTAGGTACATAAAAAGTTTCAAATAAATCTAAATGATGTTTAGTATATATGATGAAACGATAAATCCTGACACATTCCACTAGAACTTTTACTCTATTTCTCATTAAGACAAACTTCTCATTTAAGTTAATGATTTGGATTGTAAAAAAAATTTACATTGTATTAGAAACATGAGTTGTACATTCATAATCAATCTACCAAGTATTATTGGAAACTTCAGTTAAATTTGTTTTGAAACATACATAAGCTTTTTTTCTATCTCCTTGATGATTCACATAATAGATAAAGTAATTTCTTTGATTTTTAAGTCAAATTTTCTCATGAATTAACATGCTGTACAATTCATGCACATTACATTTATCTTTCATAGTATTATAATTCATTTGAAATGGACCATACTCAAGTAGTAATGAGTTCATAATGAACTGTACAAGAAAATTCATTCACTTCAATTCTTAATTATTTAAGTCTTGCTGCAATGTTTGTCATTTCAATGACATGCTCATACATAGTACGAGACCCATCAAATTTCATGGTGGTTAAAGTGCTCATTAATGTCTTAGCAAGATATTTATCAGCAGTTTGAGAGCGCTCTTCCACAAACTTCATCATTTCTTCGACATTTTCAGTTTTAAGAAGAACTAACTTAATATTGCTAACTATACTCATCCGCATATACATCAAACTCAATCTGTTTGATCTTTTTCAATTAAATTTTATAATGAACTTTTTCTTCATTAGTGCTTAAAACAATAATAGTATCTAGTTTTTCTACTTGAAGAGCCAAATCTAATTCTATTACCTAAAGGTAAAATTGGATTTGCTCACTTCATTCAGAGAAATTAAATCTATTAAAAATTAAAACAGATGAGAGATGCAAATGCATAACAATATGTACTGTAATGATTACACGTCTAATATTAAAACTTTGAGTTATAAATTGACATACTATATAGATTTAGACAACAAATCACTTAAGCATTCAATGTATATCAATGTTCTCATTTAGGTGATTCATTAATATATCATATTCAACATAATAATGCAAATAAATTTAACATTATTTGACAATGATATATGCACTAACTAAAAATATTTATTATCTTTGGATATATAAATAAAACTAACAATGCACTTACACTACCAACAATCATGTCCATTTATTATAAGGCGAGCCTATAAACACATGACACATCTTGTTTTTGAGGTTAGTGTCGGACTTATGTCGATGTCATACATGTAGTCGCGACAACAAATATATCAATTTAAAAAGATTATTATTTTTTAGTTTAGATACATTTCAGACACGCTTAAACACGTCTAGAAGATGACTTGGTCACGTCTCGAACATACTTGAATACGTCTAGGACATGGCTTGGACACGACCCATTAATATTAAAAAAAAAAGTTTCCATGTAACTTTCAATTAGTAAGCTCGTAATTCACCAAAGTTCAATCACGATTAACGTCTAAAGCAACTATTTTCACATACAAGTATTTTAAGTTTTATCTTTTCACACGTTATTATTAGACTTTTAAGTTTTATCTCTTCACACATCACTATTTTCATCTGCTCCCTTATATCTCTGCTTATACCAAGTCATTCACTTCATCGTCACCAGAGTTTGTCTCACACCAATATTCCTTCTAGTTAATTTTTTTAATACATATGTACTTGTACATAGTTAATTCTATTATGAGAAGTTAGTTTAAGAGATTTTTTACAATATGTCAATAGAAATTATGCTCTATATTTTTTAAAAAGGACTTATTAGGTAGCAAATATTGATACATATGACATATATGAAGATATTATAAATCTTTAAGCTTATACAAATGATATTAATGAATTATAATTTTTTTTCTTAAATATTGCAAATATATATATATATACACTTACCGTGTCCTATAATTTTTTAGTATATATATATATACACCGTATCTGTATCCTATATGTTTTTAAATTTAGTGTGTCCTTATGTCCGTGTTCATGTTCATGTTTGTGTCTATACTTCATAGAGGACAACTAATTAACCTTTGGGCGATCCATAAATGCCTTATAATAATGAACTTCAATTTACTTATACATAAATAACCATCATGTCATTTACAGCATCCATTCTATCGGTAATTAAAAAATAACTTTCATACAATTTGTAATTAAATCAACTTAAAAATTCGATCACTTTGGTGATTAACAAATCTCATATAATATCATTTTAAATTGATAGCATTATGCATAAAAATCAAATAATAAATATTTTTTAAAATAATTTTCATACAATTTGGGATTAAATCAATTTAAAAATTTGATCACTTTAACAATTAATAAATCTCACATAATATTATCCTAAATTAATAACATTATGCATAAAAATTAATATTCCATTAAAATAATATTCATTGATTTATTGCAATTAATCTCCCTAATTAATTTATTATTGCAATCATTAAAATAGGAAATTATTGATATAAATATCCAGAGCAATCAATTATAATATAATATAATGTAATAAAACTTTATCCGAAGCAATCAATCGTTGATATAATTTGTTGCAATCGATTATTTGGAGCACTTGACATACCATGAAACAACGAAAAATTCAACGACTTGGAATAAAACGAAAAAGTACGTGAATCACGTGATTTTCGAAATAATTCATAACAATTATAGGCAATTCAAATCACTTCCAGTTAAATGCCATAAAATCATGAAACAAATCACGTAATTCATGATCCGTTAATATGAAAAATTATACATGTGCCATCTGATATCAACATACAATTAGGATTGGTATTTTACAATTAGAGTCAATGATATGTTATAAAATTAATACATACAGTCTAGCAGAAAAATATAATAAAAAATTTTAAATTTTACAATTAGGATTTATACAAATTAAAAAAATCAATTATCGATCAATAAAAAATCATAAATTTCATAACATTTCTTTGATACTACATGTTAAATTTTAAGTTTTTAAAAATCTTAAAATAAAAAACTACGATTAAAATATAAAGATTTTAAAATTTACGATTCTCATAAATAATAATATAAAAAGATATTAACATTTATTATAAATAATTAATAAATTGTATTAAAAAGAATGTTATAAAGATCTCAAAATTTATTTTTTATTCCTTTGTCTCTTCTTTATACTTCTTTTATTTTAGTACTGGTGAGAGAAGAAGAAATTATAACAGTTAGGAATAGACCTTGAGTTTTATGTAGAAACTATTTCTTAAATACTGTTAACTTTCATCAAGTTAACAGTTATTATAATTATAAAATGATCTTTTCTCTTTTAACTAGTAAAAATTTAACTCATTAACTTAATTTAATTATTTATTAAACTAATAAAATAAATTACAAGTTCGTTTTATAAGACATTTAATCTAACATTTTTATCCTCCAAAACTTGCTGTGCAAACAACAAAGTAGAAACGCGCCACGAAATTGATTTGGGAACAAAAAATCACAAAGAAAAGAGAAAGTTTTTTGTTTGTTGTTTTACCAGAAGAATCCTTTTCAATACCTTTGGGGCTATTGATTGATTGAATATCTTATAAGGCTAATTAGCAGCTTGGCTTTATGAAGCATTCCTTTCGATGGCTTCCTGTCACAGCACTCTAGTTAGATCACTGAGGCATCTGACAATTTGCAATTCAAGTAGGTATACCATATTAAGAAGCAAGGATAATAAAATTCAAATTATGTTATTAGAATTTTATATGATCTGATTTTGACAAAATATTTGTTTTTTCAGTTTGGTGCTTCATGGTATAAGAATCATCGTAAATTGTATAACACTTATGAAAATAAGAAATTTTTTTACTTAAATATGATGTACTTAATTGTATAAATTATCATAAATTATGAGACATAAAAATTTATAAAAATATTAAATTTTAATTAATTTAGTATACTTAATTATAATACATCATGTTTAGATAAATTTTTTTCCAAAATATAATAACTAAAAGGGACAGCTCTAATTGGCAGCCGGGCCATTATCAATGTCTGTCTTTGAGAGTTTAAGAATCATTGTAATTTGTACAATCGTTTAAAAGGTTAAAGCCCTAAACTTAAAGGTAAAAGCCTAAAAGATATTCTCATTGGCAGTCCATCATATCAAACAGAAAAAAAAAAAGAATATAAACCAACTTAAACATTTGAAAGAAATTTCATAAGCTGAATTTGGCTCAAATCAACAACCATAAAGAAAAAGAAACGAAATTGCATTGCCAGTAATCAAACATAGATAACCAAAAGTGACATTTAGATTGAAGTCAGTCAAGGAAGGAAGACTCCTCCCAAACAATCATCCATTTAATCATAAACGTCACAAATAGAAACAAACCAATTAACCTAAACAACAAAGGATTAGGAAACTTAAAACTATGATAATTAAACCTTGACCTCTCTAGTCTCTGCCTTGTACAATTCCACTACTCTCGGAGTGTGGCTCTGGCTGTGTTGTTGCGGACATGGTTGAAAAGCAACTCTGAGATCTACCGAGTGGTCGACAAGTCAAAAGGTCCTTCCTAATCCTAGGAGTAGGAGATCCAAAGAGCGAAAAAGGAGGTGTTTCATTGCGAGTATCAAGTCGTGGGTGTGTTTGTTAGGAGAACTGGAAGTGGAACATCTGAACTTTTGGCAGAACCTCACGTGCCGCTTGAATGCTTCATCGGTGGTCATGTCTCTCTGTGACTTGGACTTCAAAGCCTCCTCCTTCACCGCCTCAGCACACAGCCCGCATATCCAACGACCTTTGTACCTCTCCCGAACACCATCAATGTACGGCCGCGTGCACTCCTCTATCAACCCGCAACAATAGCACTTCACTGGCGACACAGCCTCCGCCTCTGCCGTAACCGTCTCTATTGCCAGCACCGACTTCGATTCTTCCAGAACCGTCGTAGCCATCATTGTCTCTCTCTCTCTCTCAATCTCTCTGACCTGATTCTCACACAACACAACCAAGCTTTGTACGTGTATTTAATTAAGGAGGAAATAGTTGTATATTTGGAAAGAAACTGCAATAATTAGGATGCATTCAAATTGCAAAGTTTCAATTTTGAAAACGGGGAGGGAGAATATTAGTGAAAGAAAACTGATGATTCGAGAATTGTGGTTTGTATCGTGTCCCTAAAATCACTCCAAAATAAATGAATGTGCAAGAAGATCCTCAGAGATACACAAACTTCAAGGATGTAATATCAAATATTTGAGTGAGGAATTATCGCTCCTTCTCCCACTCAATCTGCTCTACTTTCTCCCCGCCGAAAACCACAACTCTAACCCCAAATTGCATACAATACATCTCACAGCCGTAATTGCCTCTCTCCCATTCCTGGAATCCAATCCAATTGCACTCTCAATTTAACAAAAACCAATAGACTATAATACCCTTTTTGCTCTTTTATGTACTAGTACACTTTCAGATGAGATGAGATCTCTGTTTGCCTTCATTCACCAACAGCTTCCGAGTTACGAGAAACGCGGAACTTAGTCAGATATCTATAGACGCGCATCTTTGTTCATCATTTCTTATATTTATATTTATTTATTATTTAAAAAATTAATCAAACTAAAAATTCCCCAATCATGGTAACTTCCAAGTTCCACCACGTAATGCATTTTGCAGACCTTAAAATGAGAATTAGCTCAGGCACACCTTCAAGTCTTATACTAACTACAACCACTATGTGCTTATGCTATTATCTAAATTCAAGAATAATTTCAAAGAATAGCATGATAATCTAGTCCATCAAATTTTCCTCATCGTCTGATGTTAATTGACCTTTCAGTTTCATTTTTGATATGTCCTAATGAATAAGGTTAGAAATGAGTGAAGTTAAGTCGAGTTAAGTCTAACTTAATTTAATTTAATAAAAAATTAAATTTATTTCTTTGCCTAAAACTCAATTTATCTTAAATTCACAAGCTGCTCAAATTCAATGTACTAATAACCTTTTGTTAAGCTACAAAGCCAAGCTAAACGAAAGAAAAATTGGGATGAAAGATTTTGCCTAATAAGCCTTATTTATAGTTGCTCCACACACCTTTTCAATGAAGGCTGGTGGAGGGTGAGTGTAGCTTAAGTTTGTATTGGGGATGAAATTTTAGAAATTTTTTCATTTAACTTTTAAAATATCTAGATATTTATAAGATTTATAAATATCTTTATGCAATATTTAAGATATTTTTAAGTAGGTTCTGTTATAGTCTAATACTATTTAAATGTCTATAGTACTGCTATCAAATAGGTATCTTTATCTTATTTTTAGATCATCAAATATTATTAACCTGATCTTATAAAGTTTTAATTTTATATTTAAAATTGTATCAATATAAGTGAAATATCATAAGAATAAGATAAATATTAGTACTATTAAATTACAGCTAACTATTGGTAAAAACAAAATCTCAAAAGGCCAAATTTTTTTTTTAAAAGTTTAAAACAAATAAACCTTTATTTATTTTTTTAAAAATAAATTTATACGCATCACATATTATGAAATGATGTGTCAAAACTCAAAAGTATTTGTTTTTTACAATCTGAATATTTGTTTGAATATGTTATGCATTATATTAATAATGTATTTAATTTTGAATATAAACTTAAATATTATAATATTTTACACATTATTTAAAAAGATTCATGCTATTAACATTTTGCAATAATTTTTAAGACTATCACACCTTTAGAGTATGTGATTAATACAAATTGAAAAATCAATTTATTCTTAGTCACAATGTAATTTTAGTAAATTTTCATGTTTATTCACTTTGTTGTTAATTACTTTTAGTTATAATTTCTTAAATTATTTTTAATTAAATATAAATGAATAGATAAAAGTTAACTTAAATAAATTAAATAATTTAAGAATAAATTGACGAAGGGCACACATTAATGTGAATAAACAATAATGCTATTTTGTAACCAAAAAAGAAAACCATAATGCTAAAATGGATCTGATTGGTAGGATTTCTTCCACCTCGACATCTTCCACTTTTTTTTCGCCCATGATTGTCGCTTTTATGTACTTTCGTGAAAAAAAAAAAGCTTGGTACTAAATAGCAATTTAGTAATGAATAAAAAACTAAACATATTAGCCTTAAAAAAAAAACAACGTTAGTGAAGAAGTGGTGTCCGTTGGGTGGTAGATTTCCCGACATTTTTTTTATTTGACCTGATCAAATTAATGAGTTGAATTAGATTAAGTTGGGTTAGATTGGGTTGAGTTAAAAAAATATTTTCCTTCAACTTATTTTGCTAAAGAGTAAATTAGATTTGGTTAAATTTACCAGTCTAACATATATTAGAAAAAAATTTCTCTTGTTAAAATAATTATCAAAATATAAAATTGATAATTTATTATATATAATACATCTTAATTAAAAATTATATATATCTTAAATAAATTAAAAAATCACATAACTAATTTTATATAAATATAATAAGTCTCAAATAAAATAAATAAATAAAACAAGTATTTAAATTAATATAAGTTTAAAATAAATTAAAATAAATTAACAAGTCCTCAAAGTCATAAATAACAAATCACATTAAACAACTGAAGTCAATCATATATAATATATGGAATTACATAATAATTTATTTCGTTATCAATTTTTTCAACATATTGCTTATTATCCAAGTGATCTAATAGATTTTTATCGTAATGGTTCGTTAAATTCTTTATAAGTTTCTTATCAATATTTTTTTTGTCACATTTCTTATTAATTTTCTTGATCACATTTTTAATGTAACTGCAATAATTATACTTAAACTTAACTAACATTATAAAAAAGTAAAAAAAAAATTGAAATAACACAATAGTTAAATGACTTTTATTAAAAAAATTAGTTAAGTGAATTAGATTTGTGTTAATTAAGACTTTTCAAACTCGCTATTTGACTAATATCTTATGGATTTGAAGTGTTTTTAACTCAATCAAATCAGCAGACTCAATTCAACTTATATTTTTTGGTTATATTAAGTTAAAAGTGAATTTTTAACCCTCGATGAAACTCGCGGAAGACTGAAAGGAAAATAGAATGGAACATAATTCCCCCCTCTTTTTGGAAGATTCATTGGATTATATTTTGGGAGGAACAAAAATTAAAATGAGAGAGAGAGGGAAATCATGGTATTTTAAAACTTCCAAACCCACTCTCATTATCTATCATTCAAACATAATTTTAAAGTGAAGTATTTGTCCGGCCGTACAAGAACAAGAGCCTGAACATTTCGGGGCTTAAGATTCGGGACACTTGATATGTACTACCAATTGGGTTCATTTCAGAAATTCCCTAAATAACCTTGGATACAAGATCGCAAGCAACGTGTATATATCTACTTAAACCAGCCAAAATGGTACTAACAAAAACACATGTTTGAAGGTATTTGAAAAATTAGAAGAAATTAATTAGCGTGAGTTAATGGTTAATAATTTTAAAAAAAAAAAAAAGTTAATCTTAAAAATAAAACAAAATGTATTAAAAATAAAAAAAATTATAAAAATTTAAAAAATAAAAAAATTATAATTTTATTAAAAAAATAAAATAAATTTATTTATCTATAAAAATATCACAAACACAAATAATAAAACAAATTTATTATAAAAAAAATCAATATTTTTTTACACTCGAGTTATATACAGATTATACAAATTAAAAATTAAAAATGAGTTAAAATTTTGAATCCAACCTAAAAAAAATTGCGGGTTGTCACCTCTACTTAAACCAGCCAAAATGATACTAACAAAAACACGTGTTTGAGGGCATTTTACGAATCATCGTCACTGTTGTAACAGCGTACCGAAGAAGCAAAGTAACAACTATACAAGCAAGCAATAGCATAGGAAATAGAAGTTGTTGTTGTTGTTGTTGAAGTTGTTCATCGTTTTTCAGCAAACAAACCCAAAATTCCGAGGAAAAATAAAAATTACCTGAAATTGTAAGGTCAAAATTCAAAAAGCTGTAGCAAAGATGATGCACATGACCTTCTATTGGGGCAACAAGGTGACTCTCCTCATCGACTCGTGGAAGACCGATTCGTGGACGAGTTATGCGCTGAGTTTGGTGGCGTGCCTTATCGTCTCCGTTTTCTATCAGTATTTGGAAAATCGCCGTATTCGCCTCAAGCTGTTGGCCGCCGCGAGGCCCTATCAGGCTCAGGCACCGGAGATCCAGGCCCTTCTCCTGCAACAGAAGCTCGCCGGACCTAAGGTGGGTTTGAGGTTGGCCGGAGCGGTGCTGTTTGGGGTGAGCTCGGCGATCGGGTACTTGTTGATGTTGGCGGTGATGTCCTTCAACGGAGGGGTGTTTGTGGCTGTGGTGGTGGGTCTTGCCATAGGTCACTTCTTGTTCAGGAGTGAGGGCGAAGATGCTTCCATTGTTGTTGACACTTCTTGTGCGTGTGCTTAAACGCTGAGATTTCAGAAAGATCCATTGTGCTTCCAATTTCCTATAATAATACTTACTAATCGGATCATTTGTATTATTATTATTATTATTATTATTTTCCTGTTTTAGTGCTCTGGTTTCTGGGAATTTGGGATCTGGTGTTTTTGGGGTGGAATTTGGGCTGTGTAATTCTGTGTATGTAGCCGTCTAGACAATGGCTAATTGTGATCATCCTGAAAGAACGGGAACTTCTGATTCGGAAATTGCATTTATTTTGTGGCAGTTTGGTTTGGTGTGTGTGAGGGAAAATATTCTAAATATGGTTGCAAGAAAATTATTTTTATGAGTTTTATCATTTTGGCCCAGTTGCCATGCCTAAATTAGCAAGGCAACTGTCTAAAAAAAGGAAGCAAAAAATGAATGTGTGCCGTAAAGGAGCCTGTTTTCCTGGCAGTAAGAGATGGAATAAGAAAGCTGTTTAGCAGAAGCTGGAAAATGTCAACAATGACAACCATATGGTGCCCAAAGACTGTCTCTTAGAAAGCAAAAATATAAGCAACTTAGTATCATAAAAATTAACGGCCAAAACAATTTAATTTTCATATGATTATGACCAAGTATGCCAGCGGTCAGCCAATCTCTGAAACCAGGGCAGGGCAGAGCTGCCGGATTCATTAGGCAAGTGTTCTCTTTAGGCTATAGATGCGTCGCATAAAATGGATATGTGGCTCTCACGGTACAATAGGAGTGGCCTCAAATTATATGGCCATGTTGTAAGAATCAAAGAAAGGCTGAAATAAGACCAGGTACCTGGTGCCAGGAACTAAATTCAACATTAAAGCACAAAGTTTAAATCCTAACGTCACCTAGCTTTGAATATCTTCCTTTCAATGTTGAGACTTGAAGGAAGCCCTTATCAAACAGCATCAGGAAAATATCTTTCTCTTGTTCTCCAGATACAATCTGGATGGCCCTCAGTCCTTGCTCATTATAAATTACAATAGGAATCAAAAAGACCAAGAGGAGGGGGGGGGGGGAATAACCAAAAACGATCTGGACATGTGGATTCACACTTAAGTATTTTACTTGAAAACTTGTTAAAGATCAATCATGGAGAGATGTCGAGCCTTTTCTGAAAGAAATGCACTTGCCGTAGCCACAAGTAATGGGTGTTTAGTTTAAGTATAATAACGGCTGCCAAGTGCAGATTCAAATGAACTGGTCCATCCACTGATTTGTTTATGAAGGATCCTCGTCAGTATAAAACTGTGTGTGAAGGTCGTGATTCACATAAGCAATGCAGTGTAGCAACAAATAGCCTGGGATGAATGCTGCCGGCAGATCCTCTGCTGTCTATGAAAACAACATTTCAGTAGAAAGCATGTCAAAATATGGTATGGAGGATCACAATATATGTCCATTCACTATCATTGATCGTCAATTTTTAACGAGACTAGTTCACTTTCTTGCTGCTGGTTCCTGTACTTCAAATTGTTAGGCAGCCATCTGCGAAGTCTCTCTGGCAAGAACCTGGTATAAGAAAAATACAAATTTAGTTATCTGTTATAATTAAATGTGCTAAAAAAGCAAGAAGAAAGAAACAGAAATTACAATAGAAGGTAAAACTTGAATAATTGATAAACATCACTTAACAGTAAGTAATTTCAATGGAAAAAGAAAACAAGGACCCCATAGATTTTGGACCTTCTGCTCCAAACTACCCCCATATTAAGTGCTCATTAATTCATAAACTAGTGGTTGTCAATCCACCAATTAAAATTCTCAAACAATAAGATGACAAGTAAACTAATCAGAGCTTTTCTATTTCATGGTATTACATCCACCAGACTGTAAATGTCAGAATCAGAATAACACCACTGAGGTTGGGAAAATAGGGAGAGAGCCAGAGGGATTAAGTGTTAGATATGAATCTTGCCAGGATAGCAACAAGACACAAGTACGCAAAAAGACTACATGGTAAAGCTAGCACAATCAGATTGGCCACAAGAGGTGCACAAGTTAAAAGCCAGAACAAGTGATGAGGATACTACATGTAGACAGGCCTTGAAAATCAGGGGAGCAAGGTGATAGACCCCTCATAACTAAGGTATATTCTAGGAGGAATAAGGTGAGAAGCAGGGGATCAAAGCTTAGGGGTCATGACGGAAGCAATGAGGGCTTCATGATGAATATTCACGTTGGGGACCTGCAGCATAACAGAATGGATAGCTGGCAGAAAGAGAATGGGTCAGAGGGGGATTCGGTTGGAAGTGCAGTATAAGAGGTAGTGGGCGTAAGAGAGTGGGGTAGGAAAGAAGTAAGGTTTTGGGGTAGGAGGAAGCAGGACCCTCGAAGTTCCTGCAGTGTCTCCCATTTTCTAATGTTTTCCCTTCCTTTTTCCTCAATTTGTACAGAGTCTCTGGACTGATATCAGTTTCAGAGCTCATATATAGACAGTTAAGACATAAATAATACAGATTCAGTTCAGATACCTAACACAAAGCAAAAATGCTGGAAATTTACTTGGAATCTCTCCAGGAAGATTAGATAGAATACAATAAGTACTTACGTGTCCAGTCTTTCACAAATTGCCCTGCGAACAGAAGAATTGAGGCCATATGCAATTGAGTTGAAGAGGCCCTGCAACAAGAAGACAAAGGTTAACAAGATGTTATTATTATACCTCACATTGCTGCACTTGATGTTCACCTTCACATAACATCAAATTTGAACTAATGGTGGCAATTATGTTAAATGCAAAAAGCATTCAAAATTCCAGCAAAACGGAAAATGATTAATTGAAGTGATGCCACATAATTCCTTTGTGTATAATTAAATATAAGTTGAAAATGTTTTACAACGCAAGTGCAAGGGGGGAAGTGAAGTTTCCACAGCATTTATTAACTTGTAAGTGAGGATTTATCAAGGAATGCAGACCATGCTGAGTTGTCAGATAAGTTATAGAACATTTAATGAATGGGAATCGAGAAATAAAGCAAAAAACAGCAAGTATGACAACTGGGTAATACCATAAGAGAAGCCATTCCCACATCAAGAAGTGAGAGCCAAAAGATCTTATGGCCAGGTTCAATAAAATCATGAATACGGTTAATAGTGCCAAAAGCCCATGATCCTATTAGAATCAGTGGATAGTATCCCCACCGATTCAAAGCCTGCAACATAAAACAGAACATTATATTATCATTCAATAGGAAAGTAGATGAGACAGAGCCTACAAAGTTTGACCTTAAGCAATTGGTTTAAGCATGGATATAAATTTACTCATGAAAATCAAAACCAACAAATGAGGGATGAGCATCTCTAAGTCACATTTGAAAGCACGGTACAGAGATGTAATACATACGTATATACACACATATTACACACAAGTGGTAAAAATGGTTACAGTATAAACTACCCTCATGTTATCTTTCGCATCTGAGGCATAAGCTCGGTCTGACATACCAACTGCCATCTGAAATTCCAAAGAAACAAGAAAAGTCGAGGTCTCAAAAAGTGCCTAAATAAGTATCTCATTCTTTGTTTCAAAAAGAATCAGTAAAGTTGTTTGAAAAAGAATCAGCAAAGTTAGATACATACTCGGGTTGCATTATTCAGCATGCGTATTACTTGAAAGTATGTAAATCCATTGTATAAAATTGCACCCCATAGTGGCATGTAAAATGTTACAAAATGAATTGCCTGCATAGAAAAAGGAACACGTTTTTAGAGGACAGGAAAAAAATGGAAATCAGACTATTCTGTTAAACAAAATATCATATACAAATACAGTAGATATGCAGTACATAATTTGCTGAAAATTGGGAGGGTCGTTCTCATTCTGCTTTCTTCCTAATATTCGTTAACATCTTTAAATAAGATTAATTCCAGATGCCAAAAACAATTGCTAAGCTTTTACCATCACAAGCTTCTTATCAACAATGCCATAGTAAGGAGCACAACAGATCCTCAACAAAAGTGTGGATAGAATGCTGTATTGAATTTTCAGCAGTCCATAAACATATCTTGGGTGGATTTTTCTCATCTGTTAAATTTAACTGATTTTCATTTTAAAAACTACATATTTGATTTTGAAGAATAGCAACATGAAAAATATTTTTCTTATAGGCAACAAAGTCATGGGTTCCTAATTGCCTATTATAGTGAAGTTGAAACCCATTGTATACCCTATAAAAAATAAACAAAGAAAAAATTACAGAATATTGCATATAAATAATATTTAGTAAGTATTCTTGCAACTACTTGCCTTCCCTGCACGACCTGTTTGAGTCCAACACCATGTGCCAAAATGTCTGTGGTCATTACCAAAGGAGCACATAACTGTCATAACTAGGGAAGTACCTGTCAACAGTAAAAACTACATCAAATGAGCTCTCTGCAATAAAAGTAGCTAATAAAATGGTGAAAATTAAGACAGAACTTGTAAGTCCAACTGTTAGTACTGAAGCTATACCATCCGTAGGAATTTGCTGTAAAATCTCATTTTTGAATTAAAATTCAGTGTTGGAAAGTTACAGGGGAAGAAGATTATTGCAAAATAGCTCATTTCTCAAAGTTGGAATATTAAAAGCTGATTCATCCATAAATGCATACCCCAGACATACAGGTGAAACATGGCCTCCAAATCTTCAACATCTGTTTTGTGCCTAACAACAGTACGATGAAGGGTGAAAGCAATTGTCGTAGTCCACAGGAAAGATGCCACGAAAAAGAAATGTGTGCTATAGCCCTGAGCATAACAAAAGAAACCTTTGGATGGGTCCCTGTATGAAAATGAAATTCTATCAATCACAACATACATACATTTTAAAAAGACAGCACTTGATTCAAAAGGCATACCCTACTATGCTGAAGAAACTGCAAAGCATATCCTGCAATCATAAAAAAATGCCATAAAAGCGAATTATACCCAAGGCTCAGACGTAGAAAATATGGAAAAACTAATGTGGAAACTGAATAGGCAGAGACATATTTGGTTTGTGGAATGCCAAAGGACATACATGTGAATTGCAAAACAGCATTAGCAGCAAAAAACAAATTAAAGTGGGCAGGGGCAACAAGACAATAAATATTACAAAAAGTTAGTTGGTTGACAAAAGTTAACTAACAATCCAACAGATTTCAACAAGAAAAGTTAGTTTGAACTTTTAACTATCGAAATTTAAGTCAATAAGAAGCTGGTAATAACATCGACAACGTATATGGAAAAGGTTACTGTGGTTACAAGATCACTCAATAGGTAAAAACAATGATCATTCTTGATGTAGACAACTAAGGAAGAATAGCAGAGGGAAACAAAAAAATAAACTTCCATAAAATAAAGGAACTAATTTGATTAAATTAGCGTATTATGCGAAGAGTGAGTTAAACTGATAAATCGAGAATTGGAAAGAATGAGAAAATAGAATAGAATATAGAGAGGGAAGATGAAGCTAGGTTATAGATCTGAGAAGAGAGGAAAGAGGTGGAAAGGAAGGATGCATACGGAGAGGGCGAGGTAGAAAACAAGCTTGAAGGAAAACTTGCGGAGCTCCTTGAAGAGGAGATAGCACAGTACAATGAACCCAGACCCCACCAAAGATAGGCTCGACGCTCCAGCGTTCATAGCCGTCAGAATCCGGCGATCGTGCGCTGAAAGAACACCGCCGACTGCCACGGAGGTCGCCATTAAACTAACTAGACTAGTCGCCGATCACTGATCAGTATGTTTCCCTTTCTCTCTTCTCTGGTTTGGTTTAAGCCGCGCAAAACTGTGCAGTGTAGATTCTGAGTTCCTATGAAGTTCCAACTCCAAGACGACAACAACAACTGTGAAATGCTTCTGTTTGTGCAAATACCAAATACTAACTTCTATCATTAGCAAATCCGACGTCGCTTTGGCCGCGTGGTTAAGGTGCTGTGCCTTGCCTGATAAGTAAGTGCCTAAGTGGAATACCCCCGCGTGAGGACGAATGCGTTTTTGTGTGGGTGGAGTTACAAGTTCATGTCATACACATACCCCTCAATATTCCCTTATTCCCATTTAACGTTTGAGTTGAGGCTCACATTTTTAAACACTATTTCTGATTCTCGTGTGTTTGGGTATTTGATGGTGGGTGGAATAAAACAGTATATTTTAGATGAAAAGTAATAAGAATAATTTTAAATTCTTTTAAATATTTTTTTATTTATTAAATAAAAAAATATTAAATATTTTTTATATTTTTTAAATATTAAATATATTTATTTTTTTATTTAATATTAAGAAGATTATTAAGAGAATGTTTTTTAAGGATATAGCAAAATTCAAGTAATAATACCAAATAAAGTTTTCCTACTATTATTTATACGTTTAAAAATGAAATGAGAGAAAAGTTTACAAATTTATTGTTTGGAAATATTAGTGTAAGTGAATGCAATGAGAAAAATTATAAGTCTTTTTTCCTTCTTATTTTGCCACTATTTCAAACACATTAAATCTTTAAAAAAAAGATAAAATTGTAATTTCACAAATTACTCCATCCTTCATTCTAATTTGAGGGAAGAAAAAAGGAAGAATGAGATACATGGAATGGAACATCCAATTTTTAAATACCTAATGGCACCCTTTTGATGCATTGAGATATAGTATGTCATCCATCTTTCGAGTGTCATACAAATTCCTGATATGCTCCCATGTTATCATTGTTAAAATTTGACAGAGGAATCTTTCTCTTCTTGTGATAATGTATTGTTAGCATTTTTTAAATTTTAAAATAATATTATTTGCGTCAATATTGAATTGGTTACAAGTTTTGTTTTCTTTTTACCTCTTTTTAGTGTTCTTCATATATCATTTTGTACATTGAAATTGTGAAACAAGTAATGTCTGAACAAAAACTTCCAAGTTCCGCAAATGCTTGTCCATTGTTGCACTAGCAGACAGTCAAATTTGAGAATCCCTGTCACCACTTCTGATAACTTGTGTAGTACTTATATTTTATTTCACCTCAGACATCATTCACTTCTTACAGCTCTCTATTTCTGGACACAATTAGATATAGCTGCTTACTTACAATCAGCTTCATGATTTTGAAGATCAAGATGTCCCTGAGACCCTTATAAACAAATTAAAATGACAAACACATGATTTTTTTTTTCTATATGCTATATTTTATTCGGACAAAACTTGACTCCAACTTAAGTTAAAAGAAAGTCTTCAAACTCTCTCTAATTTTATGTCATGTATCTATTTTATTAAATTCTTACTTATTTTAATTTCATTAATTTAATAAAATAGACACATAATATAAAATTAGAGAGAGTTTAAGGACTTTTCCTTCAACTTGAGTTAGAGCTAAGTTTTGTCCATTTTATCTAAGTTGCTGATGAGTTGGAGTTACATGCGACCATGGCATGATGATAAGAAGGAGATGGTGATATGCATTTCCTTAATAGGCAGGACCCCTTCAGGCCCTTTGACAGTATCTCAGTGGTCACTTTCACTTACGGCTACATACACAAATGGTCCTATGAACACATCGTCAAAGTCCTGAAGTGACTCCAATATCTTTACCACATCACTCATAGCGGGCCTTGGATTTGGGTGGTGGCTCAAGCATTTATAAGTCAATGCAGCAACCTTCATAGCTCCTTTCATAGGGAACTGCCCTTCCAATCTTGGGTCTATGATACGGTGCAGCTTTCTTTGATCTCTCAACAGTGGCCTTGCCCATTCCACCAGACTCCGCTCTCGATTTGAGCGTTTTTTATCCACTACACGTTTTCCTGTAAGCAATTCCAACATAACAACTCCATAGCTATACACATCGCTCTTGGTAGTAAGGCGACCTGGAATCAGGCAATGAATTAGCTTCAAATATAATATCCCAGGGACTAAGTGAAGCTTCAAATGCATGTCAGTAAAATATCATTGGATTTTGAAGGCTTTTGAATCTCGTAAATTAATCTAATGACAAGGGAATAAGGCCTTTCTGTGAAGTTTATTTATAGCAAAAACAAAGTTGGTCAATATTGGTAAATGGTAGTGTATACCTGTCATGATGTACTCAGGAGCAGCATATCCGTGTGTTCCCATTATTCTTGTTGTTACATGTGTGTCTTCCCCTTCAGGTCCATCCTTAGCTAGCCCGAAGTCCGATAGTTTAGCTGTGTAATCCTGGATTTGAAAAAAAAAAATCTTCATGGAAACTGGGAAGATGATGTAGGAGATGCAATATCATTCTTCAGCAGATGTGCATATCCACAGAGAACAGAGAAGGCAGAGCAGAGAACATACCGAGTCCACTAAGATATTTGAAGTTTTGAAATCCCTGTATATTACAGGTTTATCTGCTTCGTGAAGGAAGGCTAGGCCCTTAGCCGCACCCAATGCAATTTTCATCCTGGTTGACCATGGCAAGGCAGCAGAGTATCCTGCTTGTATCGGAACAAAAAAAAGCAGGCCTTAAGGCTTGGGTTTATGGTAAGAAGTTAATTGCCAAATACTTATGTGGGATATTTCTCATCAGAATCATAGTAAAACTGAGGGTTTTGCTAGTGCACTTGTTAAGGAAACCAAAGTAGAAAGTTTTAAATGAAAAAGTAAAATATTTTTAATTTCACAATAGATTTGAAACAATTAGATGTGCTTGATAATAAAGAACAGAAGATCCAAATTATTTGACCATCGTGCTATTTTGATCTTGAGATTTTTTAGACTGAGTACTGAAATAATCAGAACACAGATACTAAAGAAATGTCCGTGACTTTCTGCTCCATTTCACTCTTTCCTTGGTGAGAAAAGAGCGAAAAAAAAGAAAGAAGAAAAAGAAGTAGAATAAAGAGAAGCAACATACTTCTGAACAGTTGATTCTCCAAGCTGCCTCTTGCCATGTATTCATACACCAAAAGCCTGTGCTCCTCCTCACAACAATACCCAATTAACTTAACAAGATGTGGATGCCTTAGCTGTCCAAGAAATATAATCTCTGCCTACAAAACAAAATATGTTCCAAGCTAGTAGTATTCAGATATTCGTGAATCACATTTCATTAGTTAGATTTTATTCGTAAGTGAAGTATTTTTAAATTGATTTGTGACTAATAGGGGAATGGGGTGAAAAACAGAAGAGAGAAGAAGCTATTCTTAAAAAAATTCAAGGGCACTTCAGAAAAGCTAACCAGCCACTCCCTGTGACCTTGCAAGCCATCCAAGTCCAGTCGCTTCACAGCTACAGGCTGAGCCTTCAAACCAGGTCTAAGTTTGTCATCAACAAAACCTTTGTACACGGGTCCAAACCCGCCTTCACCAATCAGATTACTCCATGAGAAATTATGTGTTGCTTCTTTGAGCTCCTCTAGGATGAATGTGTAAAGCTTTGAGCCAACAAGGGAAATGGAAAGATCCTCAATGGAGCTCGAAATGCTTATATCAGAGAGGCATAACCTTTGGAAAGAACCTTGTTTTAAAACCTGTTTTTCTGATTCCTGCAAGGTGCATTTTGTCTTGTAACAACTTAAGATCAAGACAATAGACTTCCATGTAATCTTTTTAAAAGACATCTAGAATCGGTATGTATGTGCAATGCTCCAAATAGAACACCCTTGCTTTTTATTCTAGTATACTATAAAGACAACATAGAAGATGGCATAACTGATGACACTAAAAAATAAGAGAAGGCTGAGAAATTTATAGTACATACATTCTCCTGAGTCCTAAGTCCTAACTACCCTCAGAAGATAACTTACGTGGAGATTCCTTGACTTCTGGACCTCTTGAATATGGATGCCACATTGCCACTTTCCAGAGTTATATACTACATGCATGAATGATTTTTATTTTATTTTTTTTGTCACATATTTTTATATATTTAATTATTATTATTATAATTATTGTCATATCTTCAATTAATTAGTGGTAAAGTAACTTGCCTACCTGTTGACTTCAATGTTACCCAACACTTCCCCCAACCCCTTACAAACATGTACATATCTCCATCTTGTCTCCCTTCCCGTCTAGTCGTCCACTTTTTTTTGTTTAGCAGTTGATGAACATTCCCGGGAAGGTCGCAGAATAAGAAGAGATCTGACATAACTTCCCAAAGTGCTAAACCAACAATTCCATTATCGAATCTTTTGACGCACACACCCAGGGTTTTCTTTAATCATTCAATTGATATTTCCCAGTTTTTGGTAGGTAATGCTCCTCTCTGGATTGTTATAGTTAAGACGTCAATATCAGACATCAGAGACAGCGATCCGACAATCAGTCTCCTTTAAAATTCGTAATGTGATTATCATGGACAACTTCTAGAATTTGGATTGCTCTTACATTTTCTTTTGGTCTGACTAAGAAATTGGTATTCATAGCATCCTAATAAAACCATCAAACGTGTCTGCGCTTAGGTTTAGCCATACGATTTCAGAAGCAGTCTATACAACCAAGGACTCCAAAAAAATTAAAAAAGGGTTTAGATATATTGAAGCTATTGAAAGGAAAAAAGAAAAAGAGAGATAGGCTTTGCCAAGAAGGTCAAAGAGAAAGGGTGAACCAATCAATCTAACCATCAACCACTTCTATCCCTTATGCCAAAATTCTATACCGACTAATCATTTTGGAAAATGTAAGCTATACAAAGGCTAATCGTTGCATCATTATTTGACAATTGAATTGCCCTTTCCAAGTGTTTAATGACCACAAATTAGTTTAAATTTTTTTACCAATAACATTGTAATCAGTACTTAGGTCAGTTGGAAAGATACATTAGCTTTAAAATAGTAATACTCAAGTGAGCAGCCAGCGTTCAGCTACAAGTTGAGAGATTGAACAAGTGATAGATCACATTATAAGAATGATATATAAAAATTCTCTCACACAAAAAATAACAAAATTATGAAAAGAGCTTGAGTAATCTGAGTTCTTTGAAAAAAAAAACGATTTAAGTGAGATCTCTAATTGTTATGTAATAGCTTAAAGAAATAGAAGACGACACATAAGAAAAATGTGATTTAAGAGTAACATCACTGTTACAAGAATTGTGTGGTGTAACTATCCAATATGCTGTTTTCTTCCAAAACAAAAAAAACTTTTAGTTTTCCGTGCAAAACAAAAATTACCTACTTCAGTTGCAAGTTGCAACTTGCAAGCACTAACGGAATCAGTAGAAAACTCAATTAAACATGATCAAATTTGAACACCTTCCCCTAAACAACTATAAAATAGACATCAAATCAAATTAATTAATTAATCAATCAAAGGGATCAGATAACGGTCTCCATCTATAAGAATACTTAACGTGCTTCAGTTTTGTAGAGGTCGTTATCAACGCAATGAGGGTATTGATTTGAGGGCTTGTGGTAGGTGAAGTGAAATGTTGAAACCAAACGTTACCTCTCTCTTCATTGTCCTTACCCAACTTGCACCAGCGAAGTACGCAAGCAAACGTGCATGTTATGGTACGGCATTGGCAATGGAACTCTCAAGAAAGTTGTGGGTGCATGCCATGTGTTTGATTGATTCGGGTGCTTCATAATTTCCCCATAACAAGGGCAACAGAACTGAAGTTCAATGATTGGATGATTGGAACAGGAAACATCTGAGGGCACTCTAAAATCTAAACTGGCTTCTATCGGAACAATTTGAAACTAGTCGTCATTTTTCAAATGGTGGCGTATAAATTAAGGGATTGACTCAGACAAAGAAGATGCGGATACACTGTCCCATATTCCTCTTGAAGCATTTATTACATTACCGAACATAGTAATTTTTCCTTCATATAGACAGGAAATTAAGATAGTGCCGCCTCGCCTAGTTGTTGACTTCTTCTTCTTGATGTTGGTGGTGGTGTTTAATTTTTTTTTTCTTAAATATCTTTTGGTCTGGGTTCTAATTAGAAATTTTCTCTTTGTAAGGGCCAGCTTTTAGATGGGCCATTTTCTTCTAATGGACCGTTCTCAAATTTGCTGAAGATCTATACAGAGTAATAAAAATATGACATGCACGAAGTCTTAAACAACTATTTTTGCAAAGTCCATAGAAGCTAGTGGCCCAATCAAAGTGAAAGGGACGAATATATATATGTTGTGTTTCCTGAGGGGAAAAGGTTCTTATTCGAATATTCGCACCGCAATATAATTTAAGTGTCACTAGTTAATAAAAAAAATTTAAATAAATAATTGTGTCACTATTAAGGGTGGAATAAAGCTAAATGATCTTCAGATTAAAAAAAAAAAAGCTAGATGATCTAGAGACATATGATCAAACTTCGTCTTTAACAGCTCATACTTGATTTTCATATATAAAGCCTTAATCTATTCAATCAAATCAATCAAATAATAATAAAGCCTTAATACCTATTCTTATTATTATTTTTCTTTTTTTTTACAATGAATTATTGGCCCATTTACGAATTGGCTCCGTAATACACTTGAAAATCAATAAAACTTGGCTGATCTGAAACCAGCTTTCAAAAACTGATTGGAACTTAATTAATTACAAATGTTAGCTACAGTTTGTAATTTGGCTTATATTATTTTAATATAAAGGCTAAAAAAATAGAGTTCAAAGGTGACTAAAATCAATAGGTTTTACATTTAGTATATTTTTAATTACTATCCCATAAAAATATTTTTGCATTATTTTTTATAATAACTATTTGTATATATTTTACGGTGATAGCACCTTTTTCAGAATATATATGTCCATACGCATTATTTCTTCTTTTTTTTTTTCATCATTACTTTACTGAAAAACAACTACCAAATACAACAATAACAATAGATGTCATTTTACTTTGTTTTTTTAATACTTGACGTGAAAAGAGGGATAATAAATAAAAGTAAAAATAAAGACACTTAATATGATTCAATTTCAATGTCAAACAGTTCTTAAAAATACTTGATGTCATTTGAATTAAGTTTTTTTTCAACAATTATGAGACAGGAGACTACATGATAGCATCTTGGGTAAGGTAAACTTTTTTATGATCTGTTGGGTAAGGTAGATTTGATTAGTAACCTCACCTTTGATCATATGTTGCAACATGCAAATCACATCATACATTTTTTATTTTTTCATCGAATTATTGCGAAGTTAAAAATTAATACAATTCCTACGTATCCACACCACACTTGATCATACATATACCACCCTTAGGTTTCTGACTGATAATGTAATGTCAGAGTGGCCATTCTCATGTCAATATACGATGTCTGATCACGACATAGATACCCAACAATACGTATACCCAGTATCCGCAGAGACAAGCATATTTATGTATTAGAATAACAAATGAATGGAGTTTGGTGAAGGAGTTTCCGCAGTGGGTCACCCTCACCCCCTAACAAAGAAACCAGCTATACCAACCCACCCACCTCTTTTCAACACTACACCACCGAAATTATTTTCTAGTTCCTGATATTTTGTCAACTCTTTCACCGCCACCAATAATTCTTGTTACAACTTCCAACCTTTTTGTTACTTTACACCCTTCCGTCACTTTCCATGTAAAGAATTAAAAAAAAAAATGGTATATAGTATGCCTTAATTTAGGCCTTTAGATCAGGGTGAATATATCACGAATTACCAAGAAAAAGAAAGGAAAATGTGTAGCGTGATTACCTTATGGATTAAAAAATCAATTTCCTACGGGTTAAGACTTGAGAGGGTGTTTTCTGTTTTGTAAGATATATATTGTCCTCGGAAGTGTAACTATCCCCAACAAAATAATAGTCCGCATACTTGATGAACAAATGATAATTTATTTTTTTGTGTTATCATCGTTAATTTCAAGATTATCATGTGCACAATTCTGTTTTAAAGATAGTTACATGATATTATGGTAGACAGGTAGTTGCTGACAATTAAGAAACAGATTGCGAATGACAGATTTTTTAGCGGTAAGTAATTAAAGCCAGCAATAACCATTGTGAACGTAACCTCTCTATCTGTAATTCATTTTCTTTCCATTCGATAGCGACCCTATTATTATTTTTCCACAACAGAATCTTTATGGCCTTCTCCTAACGAGTTGAGTCATACCCCTCAAGAAAATACTGTAATAAAAAACACATCCATATTCTTTTATTGAATTTTCCTCTTCCATGGCCTAATAACTAACCTCAATCTCAGGTTTTTCACAACCAACCAATTAACATGCTTCCGTCTTTTCTGAGCATAGCCTCCCTATACGGTGGCTACCTTCGCCGTTGCTTCACAGCCGCAGGGCTGTCTTCACAATCCATTGAGGTGGATGATGAAACCACCCTCCACTTCTGGGGTCCCAAACCAAAACCCAGAAACCAAACCACCCAGAGCCAGAAACCTTCCTTGGTTCTGATTCACGGGTTTGGTCCTATGGCTATTTGGCAGTGGCGTCAACAAGTGCAGTTCTTCGCCCCTCACTTCAACGTGTACGTTCCTGACCTCATCTTCTTCGGGGGGTCCACCACCAAGTCCAGCGAGAGAAGCGAGAAATTTCAGGCAGCTTGCGTGGGGAAGCTTCTGGAAAAGTTAGAAGTGAAGAGGTTGCACGTGGTGGGCACGAGCTATGGTGGGTTCGTGGCTTACCATTTGGGCAAGATGTTGGGGGAAGAAAGGGTCCAGAAAGTGGTGATTGCGAGCTCTGGTGTTAACATGAGAAAAAGTGACAACGTGGCCTTGTTGGAAAGGGCTGAATTGGATAAGATCGAGGACCTCATGTTGCCTGCTACTCCCAAACATTTGCGGAAATTGATGGCCTTGTCTCTCTCATCCAAGCCTCTCCCTATGCTGCCTGATTTTTTCTTGAAAGATTTCTTAAATGTAAGTTCAGTTTTTCCTACTTTCGTTTTTTATTTTTATTTTTGTTATTATTTGAAAAACAATAATCTAGGTTAAGGTGCTCTTGTTTCAAAGAGAGACAGGAGGTTGCAAGTTAAAAATTATGTAGAAAAATTTGGTAGCCCATTCAGACAGACGTTAATTTTTGCGCGTTCTAGCTTTAGCAGTATTGGTTTTCCGCACCATTTTCATGTTATTCAATGGTAAAAATACAGAGGAATAAAGTAAAAGAGTGTCATCTCTTTGATGAGACCAACCAGCAGAGAAAATCCTATACCATGTCACATATCTAGTCATTGTGAGATAAGGACCCCACGTCGTTGCTTTTAGTATATGTACTAGATTTTTTAGGTGTATTTAATTATGTATTATGTATTTAGCTTAGAGAAATATTTACTTAGGCATGGCGATTCATATATTCTCAAATATTTGTGTGAAGATATTCTTTAGGAATATGTGTGTTATTAATATAGTCCACATATGTTAATGGTTAATTTGAGTGCATATGAATATATTTATTTAAGAATTTCTCATCTATCTTGTTTCATGGACTATTGCCAACACTGATATTCAACTACGCTACGCATGTGTGAAATACAACAATTCTTATGTAAATTAAAAGTGGTATTAAAAGAGTATAAAAAATAAGAAATAAATCTAATTTCCTTCAATAATACAAGTTAATTTTATGATTTTGCAGAAATTATACTCAGAAAATAGGAAGGAAAAGATGGAGCTTCTAAAAGGGATATCCCTCGGAAGGGATGATACTTCGAACATTTCAGCTCTTCAACAGGTAGGCGTAATGTATATTCACATATATGCGTTAACTCATGCTTACATGCATGCCCCTGGCCCCATACACTGACTAGAAAATAAAATATGATATACGAAGGTTATTATGGCTGATTCATATTCGTCTTTCTCAGGAGGTTCTCGTAATCTGGGGGGAACATGACCGGATATTTCCCGTGCAGATGGCACATGAACTGAAAGAGTATGTATCCAACTGCTACTAGATGATAACATCCAGTTACATAATTAGTTGTTTGTGCCTTCCTTTTTTTTTTATTCTGAATTTTTTCTTCTATAATCAAATCCTAATAACATACACAACTCAAAAAAAAAAAAAAAGCCTGATAACATAAAAATGCTTTATATATTTTAAATTTCAACTCAACACTTGACATCTCCTTCTATAATTGAATTATAATGGTATAAATTATATAGTAAATATAAGACTACACTGTTAAAGAACCATGGGTGAGGTCCGTGAGGTCATTTTCTTTTGGGTATTGGTATAAAGCCATGCCCGTATGACTAACATGAGTTGTTGCCTTCTAATTGACGTATTGCAGGGTAATCAGTAAGAAGGCAAAATTGGAATTGATAAAGGACGCATCCCATGTGCCTCAAATTGAAAAGCCAGGAGAATTCAACAACATTATCCTAAATTTCTTACACGGGCGTTCTTGATTTTTTTTCTTTTTTTGAGTACTGATATATTCATTAAGAGCATATTACAAATATATCATACTTGTATAATTTGTGTAACTATACGGATATATATCATACTTTTTTCGAGAAAGGTTAATAACAGTATGCATCATAAGATCATACAACTATACTGACTTATATCTAATTTGTTTAACTACCTCCACCTATTTAACATCATATGACGTTCTCATCTTCCCACCCAATTGCTATTGGAGTTTATTATAATCTTTCCCTTTTCATTTTAGCATTATGCTGGATTGCTAGTGAACTTTTTTCCCCCTTTTATTAGTATTATCTTCAATTTATGGATGTTTCTATAATATTTTTTTTTCAGTTAATATAAACATGTTGATTATAATGCGATAAACCTTAGTCCTCTAGCAAGAAGATAAATTCTTAGATAATTACAATTTATCACATCATCTTTTAAGCTATGTTTAGAATGATAAAAAAAGAAAGAATGACAAGAAATAAAAAGACTAATTTTACTACAAATATGTTTGAGAGTGATTTAAAAGGAAGAAATAAAAATGTCATAAATTCTCCTCTATTAAAAAGAGGAAAGCTCAATATCGAAAATATCTAAAATAATGGAATTAAAAAAGAATAGTAACAATGGACTAAAAATTACATCTTAATCAAAAACTTTAAGAGAGTAAATTTATTGGTCCAACTATTTACAAGCTCTTCACTTTATCAATTTTTAAATAATGTAAAATTTAAAATTCACACTTAAATTTTTACCACTCTTTTCTCTCTTATTAAACTATTAAACAACATAAAGTAACATATTTTATTTCATTTTACTCTTACCCTTTTCATTCTATCTTATTATAAATCACTTTCATCTACTGTCATTGGCACTCACAAACATATCAGCAAGGCTATTTGTCAATATTCTTTTCTTTATAATTTCCCCAAGTTATGGATGCGGAGGACAAGTGTCGTCTTTCTGTCTTTAGCTTGACCACTTATCTAACGTTATCTTTTTAACGTTTGGGTAAAAGCGAACTCTGTTGCAGCCATCCAATGAATGCGTGCCACCAAAATTCAATTTTGTCTTTGCTCTTCGGAGTTTGAAGTCGTACATCTGTCTTCTCTTCTGTTTTTGTTTTGTATCCTTTATTGGATGAGAAGGAAAAATACAAAGAAAGAAAATAAAGATAGAAAAATATAAAATAAAATAGTGTGTTTGGATATAGAAAAAATGATTTTTTAAAATAAAAAAAAAGAAAATGAAGGAAATAATAACTAATTAATTTATTTTATACAATTATTTTTATTTAATATTTTTTTTCATAATGCCCTTGATAAAAAATTTAAGTTAAATTACCATTTAAGATCTTACAGTTATTAAATTATTAAATTAGTTTATATAGTTTAAAAGTTTTTGATTGAGTCATTATACTTCTAAATTTTTTAAATAAGTTTATACTAATTAACAATTATTAGATTCTGTTAATAAATATTTTGTAATCATCTATAAGTTAATCCTTATTATTGATATAGGTTTCAATGACTTAATTCAATTTTTTTATAATTAGTAAGTGAAGGAAATAATAATATAAAATATACAATTCTTATTTAATATTTTTTTTCATAATGCCCTTGATAAAAAAAGGACCATTTATGACTTAATATATTTAGGTTTGAAAAATTTTTGATTTAATAAAAAAAGTAAAATCAAGATTTTTTAAAAAAAATTAATTAATTAAACAAGTCATGCTTTAGGTCTTTATAAAAAGTAAGGGTTTTTAAGCATAGTATGTTAGTCTATTTATATTATATATATATATAATAAACAAATGCTTTAGGTAAATTTAATATTTATATAATATAATTAATTTAATAAATAATATAATTTTTTTAAAAAAAATAATTTTATTAGTTTATATAAAGGTCTAGGTTCATTAACATATCTCATTAGCTTATTTAGAAGTATATTTGTTGATCTATTTAAATGTCTTATTATAAAATAGGTCTTTAAATAGATTTTCAGATAAGGTTAAAAAATAGCCTATGTCAAGTAAATGAATTTAATTAAAAATTTATTTAAAATTTAGGACTTATTTTTTTTTTGTGCTTTCCGACAGTATCCTTTTGCTCGGAAGGTAAAAGACTAATCTGCTGCAGTACTGTTGACTTCAAGAGAGTGATCACTTCCAACTACATTTTTTTTCATACACATAAGTCAGGAATCGAATCTCTAACCACATACTTAAGGTGTTCAAGTGCATTACTACTTAGATTAATGCAAACTGGTATTTAAAGACTTATTTAAAAATATAAGGACCCAATAAAAAATTTTAAAATTAAAGAGATATATTTAAAAATTCAACAAGACTATAAAAACCAATAGCATAATTTAACCAACTATTTAATTATTCTAATGTTGTTCTTCTCCTTTTCGGTCTTTGTGCCAAGAGAAGACCAAGAAAAGTTCTCCTGTTTTCTCTCTATTCTTGTAGAGAACAAGTTTTTAGTATATTCATCTCATAGAACTTTGCCTGATACACACCAACAAAATTGTATTGCATGGATGCATCATTAGTTTCTATTAATAAAAAAAATCAAATATTAAGATGAAAGAATGGCAACCTTGTCAACAAGTCATTTCACTATCATCTTAAGTTTGTGAACATGTATTCCGACGAGCCGAAAGTTCCGATTTCCCTTCACATCTCCCCCAATCACCCACACCAAAACCCAAGCCCTATTTCAACCAAAAGTTCAATATCCATCAACCTTCAATGCCTCATCAACCCCATCAAACACAACAAACAACCGTCTTCCACCATGTGCCATGACCATCCACCACGAATCACCTCTTTGCCAATGTTCCACCACCCACGCGACCACTATAATCACTGCTGTCAACCACTACTGCTCACGCTGACTTTGACTGGGCACTGGAAGACAGATGGCAATAGAAAATGTAAATTTGTTGGATTTAGAGAATTTAACTTGTAACCAAAATAACATTTTCTAAGTTTAATTTATGTGTCGGTTTAATTGAAATGGGGAGTTTTAACATACCAACCTCCAAATTATACTTTTACAAGCCATTGACCTACTGAATAATTTTTCCTTCAACAATCCCAACCTTCCCTATATTTTAATAATTAATCAACGATTATATGGGTAAGTAGTACTTTTCCCATCTTCATTCCTATCAGGAGTATCTATTTATAATTCTTAGGTAAGTGAGAGTATTTATGGAGATATTCGTGATTAATTAATAATTTAAAATAAAATATAAAAATAATTTATTTTCTTATTTAATTTTTTATTAATTTTTTAATTATTAAATAAAAAAATATTAAATATTTTTTATATTTCTAAACATTATATGTATTTACTTTTTTATTTAATACATTTTTCATTTAATATTAAGATGATTGAGTAGGATGATATAACATTACTTATAAAATATTAAAAATTACAAAAATAAATAAATAAATAAACTTTAATACCACATACTACAACTTTATTCAATAATTTAAAATTTTTACAAAATTAAAAAATATTATAAATAACAAACTAAATTTAATTATATTTTATAATAATTAATTTATATAAATAACTATTATATAAATAGTATATATTTTTTAACAAATTTTATTATTATAGATTCATTTAATAAAAAAATTATTTTAAAATAATAAAAAAATATATATATTTTTATCTCATTTTAAAATTAAAAAAATTATAATATATAATATATATTAAATAAAAAAATATTCAACAAGTTTATTAGTGTTCACGAGACGAATATTATAATCTTCATTTTTATTTCTATTTTTTAAACAAATATTTATCTTACACTTTACAAATAATTTATGCAAATCTCTACGGATAATAGTAATTTTGCTAATCCTAGGAATGTTATGTTAGTTATACTCTGAGTATTTGTTTGTTCATACGTTGTTGAAATGTTTTGTCGATAATATGAGAGTCGTTTTGTAGTTTTTTATTTTCGAATTAGGATCTTCTCTTTTTCTTAAAAAAAAAGAGAAAATTATTTTTTACATTCAATAACTCAAATTTATAAGATTATAATAAAATAAAAATTATAAATATAATTTAATAATTTTAAACTATTAAATGTAGAATATAATTCTCTCATTTCCTCAAAGAAAATTAGAATATCTTGATCCTTTATTTTCTTGGTCATAAAAGTTAAAAAATATTTCCCATTTTTTCCTCATTGGTCTGAACTCTGATATGTTATTTTGGTCATTGGTTTGAACTCTTCTTTTGGTAGGTGCCATTGGTTTGAACTCTGAATGGTTGTTTTTTTGTCATTGGTCCTTTGTATGATTGATGATTCAAAATTTCTTTTACATTGTCTTGGACAATAAATTATTCAACACCCCTAATTCTAGTCTTCGTCTAGATTGGCGTTGTTCAGAATTTTCAATTAGATATCTTAAAGTGTATAATGTATTTTTATAAAATAAAATATAGTTAGTAATGCATGAAAATTTTACGAAATAAATATGCATAATAAATTTTATTATAAAAAAATTATTACTTCATTTTTTTATCATTCTGTACACCTTATATATTCTTCATAGTTTAAATCCAAAAATCGTTTAACTTTCCAATCCATGGGGATATGAGAAAGATTAAAGGGTCCAAAATTCTAAAATAAATATAGAGAACAAAATTGAACAATTTTTTTTTATTTTTAAATTGTGCAATTTATTATAAAAATTCCGTAAAGATAAAAAGTCTATATGTTTAAGATGTAAGTCTTTGTAGTATTCGATATTCCTTTCACAAAGTCTTTGTTAAAAATGTTTAAAACGTTCTTTTAAAGTAAGAAAAAAATTGTACCAAGAAAAAAGAGTAAGAAAAAAAAAATACTAAAGAAGATAATTCTGTTTTTGTTTCCTTCGTGTCCTTACACCTGTGCTTGAGCGTGGGCATCTGATGGTATGACGCTGGTCACAATTTAATTTTAGTGAGATTTGAATTTCTTCATTATGGGTAAAATCTAACTACATGATAGCTCATGTTTTTAAAAGTGTCCATACCCCATGTATAGAGTTTAATTCAATTTATGATGCAAAAAAAAAACATTATAAATGACGGACAAAAATGAGAAAAATAAGTAAATTATGTATTTTAGATTAGTTTATTTTATATTTAAAATAATTTATATTCAAAATTTTCATATTTTTATAAAACAATTATTTATCCTAAAATAATTAAAACCAATCATGGAGTAAATCATTTTACTTTCATCATTTAATAAAAAGTAATTCTAATCACATATATTTTTACTCACATTATTTCATAATTACATAATTTTTATTATCTAATTATATTTGATCTCACTTTATTTTTTATATACTTTTATTATAATTCTATTATATAGACAAATATGAAATACATATTATTTAACAAAATTTAAATTGGTGTATATCTAGCTTTTCTCTTTAACAAAACAATCGCATGTATTTTTTACTTTGACAATTAGCAATAAATACTCCAACAACTTCATTCAATAATGTTTTTTGTACACTTCAATTTAACATCCTACAGGACACCATATATTTATGTGAGTGATGTTGAATATTATCACATATTATATATAAAATTAGAATTGATATGCTATATGTAGATGTGAGTATTTAAATAAAAGAACTCAACCTCATTATATATCAATTAAAATCTGAAAAAAAATTAAAAAAGTAAGTAAGGATTTATTTATTTTTGGGTACCAAAGTGAGTGAGGATTTTGGTATGTCTTGATTCAATAAATGTTTTTTTATGCTAATTCAATGTAATTACAAATAACTGTATTTGTAATTAAAATTATGTACTTTTGAATAAAAATTAATCGTCATAAAGTTAAAAAATATAGCACACAATTATAAGACTTAATAATTAAAACACTTCAAAAAACCCAGCGTGGATATATAAACATAAAATTTGAATAAATACTATAAAACTTCACAGCGTAGCCATGTGAGTCTCTATGTGCTTCTTAGATGGAGAAAAAAGAAAAGAAAAGAAAAGAGAAGAGAAAAAGACTTTTGAAATGGGAGTTCAGATAGAGTTACTCGGAGTATGAAGGAAGGACGAAAGGTCAGGTTGCAACTGAACTGCCAAGTGCCAACTAGCATCTAAACGCACGGAAATATGTCCTTTCCTGTCTCGTATCTTTTGACTGCCTATGGAATCAAGCACAATTCTTCTCTCTCTCTCTCTCTCTCTATGTCTCGTTTTTCATTCTTTGTTCTGAAATATGGAATTTGTGCTACATTTGACTGTCTCTATCTCTTTCCTTATGTTCATATTGGCATATTATATTATATTGCACAAATTCCTCCCATTTGTTCATTCATTTCAAACTAGTGATGCAAGTTTTAGACTTGGAATCCAATGGATCAGTATGAAATAATTGAAAAAAAATTTTTACAAGGTTGGAAAAGTTATTTTGATCAGTTTTTATGATTAATATTTTTGTTGATTGAAAATAAAATATTATTAATGTAAATGTAAACGGGTGCCTGCCATGCCTATCAAATAAATAGCTTGACCGGAATTAAGATGTTGGAGGTGAGAGCGCAGGGGAGAGAGGGGCAGTGTTGTTCACGGTCATGCATACACAGGTACAGATACTGATACAGTGTGTATTTTCCCAAGAAGACATTATATATTATATTATTATTATATTTTTAAAAAAGTGCTATTGCTGTGGCTGTGGCTGGCTGCCTCTGTCTTTTCTAAACTTTGACCCAAGGGAAGGGAAGGGAAGGATGGGTACAGGAAGCAAGAAGCCTCACCAGCTTTCGGCGCTCTTTTCTTTAATCTCTATTTTCTTTTCCTCCTCCACCCCAGTTCCCAGGGCAGCAAGCAAGCAACCCTTCTTTCTTTTTCTTTTTCATTAATATTTCAATCTTTTAACTTTTATTATATATCTATATTATTTTCTATATACCCATTATATGCCCCACATTATGTCAATGCATTGGTGATCCGACCCAATTTAGTCCAATTTATTATTTAATCAATTTTATTCGGATCAAGATACAGAATGGTTCGGATTCATTAAAATCCACTGATTTTCGGATATCCATATGACCCGGTTTGCAAAGGAGAACCCTAACTTTCTCATCTGCAGCAACAGGGACTCGATTAACAACCTTCACTTATCTCTGTCATGAACGGCGGCGACAGCCGCCATCACCACCTTGTCTTCTTCAAATCGATCTTCATAATGCACCGTAGGACCAAAGGTTTTTCTGAGTGTAGAGTTCGAGGGTCGATGGCAGCGAGAACATGGATGTTGGTTTCTAATTTCGGCCATTGCCAATCTGACTTCGCCACCGGCATCTACCACCGGACAGAGAACCTCCCCCGGTCCTGGGGGAGAACCTCGCTCCAGCGGCAGAACCTCTTGACGGTGTCGACTCATCGCATTATTTTTTTTCTTTTTTGGTTCCAGGGATTAGAGTCCGTGTTGATTCAGTTTTACCCGATCCGCAAGCTTCTGGATCGGATCAATACACTATCCAAATGTTATGGATCGGATCGGGTTTGGATCCAAACCCGTTAAATTGCCATCCCTTTATTTTGTTCGTCCAAATCCAATTATAGTATAAATGCAATTATTACCTTAAACAAAACAACAATTAGTAATGTTATTATATACTATAAAATAGAAATAGAATAGAACTAGAATGCTGCATCTTCCTCCAGTCCACAAAGAACAGCACAACACAGCTGAACTTTGCTTTCTACGAGTTTCAGCTCACACTTCACACTTATAACGAATCCGCCAAATCTAGGGGCATATTCCAGCTCCACCCCTCTGCAAAACAGACCCCTTTTGCTTCTTTTTCAGGTATCAACTCTTTCTTCTGTTGCATTCCTGATTCTCTCTCTCTCTCTCTCTCTCTCTCTCTTTCGAGATCTTTTTTTTTTTTGTTATTAATTTACGGTGGTATGGATTTTTTGCTGAGGAGATCTCTGTATTTGGTGTTGCATATGCAGATCGAGATGCGAACATATCCTCCTTTTTTCTTCACTTTTTGTGTGATTTTTTTACATTTGATTTCTGTACCATTTTCGACTGTATTCTCTTTCTGGTGTAAGCTATCATGGGCTGATTGTACTGTGCATGCTTGTGCTTTTCATAGTACTTGAACTGCTAAAATTTCTCGCTCAATGCGGAGGGAATCAACATTCAAAGCTTGAAATGACTAGCTGAAAAATAAAATAAAAAAGGACCATTTTTTTTCCCCTCAAATGAATTGATTGCTTGATGATTCTGGTGAATGCCCGAAAAGCCTTCGCTAAAATACAACAAAATAGTGGCCCATGTAAATTTTTATAACAGACCTGGGCACCTTAATTATCCTCATAACTCTATCCTCAACATGGAGTTGCTTGTATCTGGTGATGGGGTTTAGCCATATGGTAAAATTCAAGTTGTAGGTGTGTAACAGATAAGTCTTCACCAAAAAATTAAACTAATAAAAAATTTCAAGTTGTACCTTGGACCTTCGAGTCACTCATACTTAGTTCATATGTGATATCTTTCCCCATATGTAAAGAGTAAAATATTCCGATGTTTCTAGCATTTTAGCTAAATAAAGTATTGAGAATAATTCTAAACTTCAGATCTGATGTGGAAAATATTTTGGTTAAAGCGTCAATGTAGATTTTGGTTCAACCTGCTCCTGCTATCCAGCTGTGTCCTTGAGTCTGCTTTGATTTATTCAGCTGTCTTATTCCATGGATTGAGAATCTATTATTTGTGTATGCTATTGCAAGTTGCATGAATTATCAGCTTATGAATTGACTGAAGATATTCCTGAGAGAGGGGGAATCTGCTTGTCTTTGTTTGCTCCTGACACTGTCCTAGTTCTCTTGTTAGGTGAACTCAAGCCCACTAATGCACGTATGCATTAGAGAAGGGCATTGAAACACTGTGATTTCTGGTGGAGCTTGACTAGTGCATCTTATATGCTGTCTTTTGTAACAGAAAAAATGGGCTTACTCTGCAGCAGAAATCGTCGTTATAATGATGCTGAAGCTGAAGAAAATGCACAGGTCCATTTTGCTTTATATATTGCATACTTTGTTAAGTTACAAATAATCATAAACTGTTAAATGGGCTTTAATTTGATAAATGTGATATGCATTTGCAGGCTGCAGAAATTGAAAGAAGAATAGAGTTAGAAACAAAGGCTGAAAAGCATATTCAGAAACTTCTACTACTAGGTACGTTTTACTTGGGGCAGCTTTTCCTTTTTATCTTAGTTATATATACTTCACATATATGTTTTTTAAGTTAAAACTCGTCAACTTTAGCAATTTATAGAAGTACTTGGACTCTAGCATTGTATAAGTGGTGATGCTCCCCAGAGTGTGAAGGAATCATATATAGCACAATCTCTTAAAAGCCTTCTTGCTTTTTTTTTTTTTTTGTCTCTGGACTTATTTAAATCAATGTGATAATGTATCTGTTGTTTAGGTGCTGGAGAGTCAGGGAAGTCTACAATCTTTAAGCAGGCAAGAAATTGCATTGTTCTCAACTTCTATGGATAGTATATAATTGCTAGATTATTAACATTTATTTATTTGTTTATAATTTGCAGATAAAACTTTTGTTTCAAACTGGCTTTGATGAGGCAGAGCTAAAAAGCTACATACCAGTCATTCATGCTAATGTGTATCAGACAATAAAAGTACGCAATACTTGAAAGGGTGTGTTGATTATTTTTTCTCTTAAAAATACATAGAGTTTACAGTGTCCGCTGTTTATAGATTTTTTTTTTACGTGAGTTGAGTTTTAATAGAGCTAGCTGAGAAAACTGTAATTCTTAATTCATACTTGATGTGTTTTAACAGTTACTGCATGATGGGTCAAAGGAGTTGGCGCATAATGATCTTGATTCTTTGAAGTATGTTATATCTGATGAAAACAAGGTAGTTCACTATTACCACCTTTTTTATGCCCTAATTGGTTAATAATAGTTGAGTATTTTATGGTCTGGTATGTTACCAATATTTTTTATGAAGAACTATAGAATAATCAAGTTTATATAGGCTTCTTTCTTCTGGAGCGTCTGTTACTTTGTCAAACTTATATGTCAAAGTCTTCTTAACTAATTCAAGGAGAGCTTAATTTTTTGGCAGGACATTGGTGAAAAACTCTCAGAAATTGGAGGCAGGCTGGATTACCCATATCTCACCAAGGAGCTTGCACAGGAAATAGAGACGCTGTGGGAGGATGCTGCAATTCAGGTGGCCAGATTGCACACTTTGATTGCTTATTTTAATCCATATACGTAGTTATTTTTTGTTATCAGTTACTTAGTATTTATTTCCCACACATTTTACTTGCTGTAGGAAACATATGCCCGTGGTAATGAACTCCAAGTTCCAGATTGTGCCCATTATTTCATGGAAAATTTGCAGAGGCTGTCAGATGCGAATTATGTTCCAACAAAGGTATCCAAGATCTATCATACTTTTGTTGTACAAAGATACAAAAGTTAATTCCTAATAACTGTTTTATTTGCTCTCTGTATATTACAAACCTGAGTTCTTTCTTTTGGTGGGTGTGGTATTTTGGGTTTTCTAAATGTTTCAAGTTTGAAGTTCCAAATCATTTTCTACATGCATGGGTCCAGTGGCACTTCTATTTTGTTACTAATTATCAAAAAGTGAAAGAAAAGGGTTTGAAAAAGTAACCCATGTATGGTTAATTACTTTATTACTGACGAAGGTTGTGGTGTTGTTAATTTTGTTATTTAAAAAAAAAAAAGAGTGATCAAAAGCAGCATTGCAATTAGTGGTATGTAATTCTTGTCCTGAATGGCCTTAATGTGCTTAACTTCTTTTTGTCCATGCATCAACTTATTTTCTAGAATTGACAAGCATATTAATGTTGTGAATTATGATACTATATGTTGCAAAAGTTACCTGGTACTAAGTCAGCTCACTAAATACAGCATATGTTCGAAGAAGTCCACTTGCATTTTTGCTTCTGTTTTCATTTATGGACCCCTAAATTTGAAGGTATTGTTAAGTTATGAATCTCAAGTCTCGATAATTCTCACTCTATTTTACAACTATAGGAGGATGTTTTGTATGCAAGAGTTCGTACAACTGGCGTTGTGGAGATCCAGTTCAGGTGAACATGCTGACCTTACATGATTTGTCATACTGAAATGATAGAGACATGCTTATTACTGTCCCTGTTTTGTCCTTCTGTTCCCGATAGACTGATTACTGAATCAACATTTTTTTTTTTCGTAGCAATTGGTGCTGTGCATTTGTTCATTCTTATCCAATTTAGAATGGAGGCATATATGTAGTTTTGACCAACTGCATTATTTATAGTCTTACTCTTCATATATAAATTTCTCAACAGTCTCTAAAGGGGACATAAGAGACTAGATTTCTGCATTTACTGAGTGCAATTGCCTTGGTTGTGAATTATTACTTGGAGAATGTTGATCCTTTAGTTTGGTTTCTGTGGCTCAAGCTTAAAAACAATCCTGTAGGTGTGGTATTTTTTCATATTCATCTGATTATTTTCATCCTGGTATTGTTCTTACATTTGATTGCTGTAATTGGTCTTTGTTGCTTATGGTTCTATTTTCATCTAATATATGTTATTATCCTCTCAAGCTTAAGGGTAAATTTTATCGCACAGCTATAAGGCTCGCAATGTTGTATGGTACTGAATGTTGGGCGGTAAAAAGCCAACAAGAGCACAAGATCAGTGTCGCGGAGATGAGGATGTTGCGTTGGATGTGTGGCCATCTAGACAAGATAGGATTAGAAATGAATGCATTAGAGAGAAAGTAGGGGTAGCACCTATTGTGGAAAAGATGGGAGAATCTCGCCTTAGGTGGTTTGGACATGTAAGGAGAAGACCCTTAGAAGTCCCTGTAAGAAGAGTAGATCAGATGGAGAATAGCCCAATAGTTAGAAGTAGAGGAAGACCAAGAAAGACTATAGGTGAAACGGTTAAAAAAGATCTAGATTTGAATGGCTTTTCTGAAGACTTGGTTCATGATAGGACACAATGGCGTCGTCTGATCCATGTAGCCGACCCCACCTAGTGGGAAAAGGCTTGGTTGTTGTTGTTGTTGTATATGTTATTATCCTCTCTGCCTGTCAAGTGTCAACCATCTCCGCCTTCTCACATAATCTAAATATTTAAAAGTGATGTAAAATTGTTTGCATGTGCGTACTTAAATTTTTTTGATATGCTTTTTCAAATGATCTTTGCCATTTATTCTGGAAGGAAGGATAAATCATACTTGTTTTAGTGTGTGTGATTGTGTATATCAAGCCACCTGTATTACTTGAAGCAGGGTGCGCTCTTAGTTACTCAATATTTATACAGTTTCATAGCATTTTCTTAATCATAATATGGTATACAGAGTGGACCAACTTGATTAGTATGTTCTTGCTATTTTGACAGCCCTGTTGGAGAAAATAAGAGAAGTGGCGAAGTCTATAGACTCTTTGATGTTGGTGGCCAGAGAAATGAGAGGAGAAAATGGATCCATCTTTTTGAAGGAGTTTCGGCTGTAATATTCTGTGCTGCTATTAGCGAGTATGGTCTGCCATTTGATTGCATATCTTAATATGGTTTATAATGATGGTGATAAAGTCTGTTTGGAATATTCTATATATAAAAAAAAGTTTGTTTGGACTTCAAAAATATATATCAATCTTGAAAACATATCTCAATTTCTTGTCTGTATATCTGTTTCGATTGTGTTGCGCACCAAGAAAAGGTCACAAAGTCCAGTTGCACACCCCTAGTTACAATTAAACACTCTTTCTATTTGATATTACTTTGACACTTTAATATACTTGCCAATTAACAAAAGCATATTTTACTTGAAAGAGAAATGAAAGGTAAGCTCACTCTAGTCCTGTAGCTGTGCACATGTTTGGTGTTTGTTACTAATATTAAAAAAAATGTTGGTATGCATATTATTGGCAATAAATATTTTATGCTGGGTTAGACTTTGGGTAGACAGTAATTTTTCACCTATCCTTTCAGTCTTGCTGGCAAGAGCATTATAATTAATAGATGTGTAAAGCTAAAGTCTTGACTTTACATTTGCCTTCCAGGTATGATCAAACACTTTTTGAGGATGAAAACAAGAACAGAATGATGGAGACTAAGGAACTTTTTGAGTGGGTCCTGAAGCAACCATGTTTTGAGGTTTCTTTTTATGCTCTTTTTAAATATTAACATCTACATTTATGTGGGAAATTATTTTTTAACTTTTTCTTTCTCTGTTTCCTTTATATGACACTTATGTTGAGAGCTTCATACTGTTTCGGCAATTAAGATTTGTATCTATCTCAGTGAATAATGATGCCCTTCTCTTCTCTGCACAGAAAACATCCTTCATGTTATTTTTAAACAAGTTTGACATATTCGAGAAGAAGATCCTGAAAGTAAGAACCATCCAGACATTGTACACTTTGTCGTTGGTGGAGGCTATCATCATTTCAGTCTAATGTCTTGCATTGTGCAGGTCCCACTCAATGTATGTGAGTGGTTCAAAGATTACCAGCCAGTCTCAACAGGGAAACAAGAGATTGAGCATGCATACGAGTAAGCAACTTCTTTATAGGGGATATATAGAATGAAGGGTGTTGCTGAAGGCAAAGTAGTTGATTCTGGCTAATGGAAGATTCCAAATTCAGAGATTATTACATTGTTCTTTAACCTGTCTTTTATTCTATGTCAAGCCTGAAGTTTCTTAGTTGTACTTCCATCTGAACCATCAAAAGGAATATATATATATATATATATATATATATATATATATATATATATATATATATATATAAGGGACATATTTAATGAGAGGAATTTTTATTGTGAGAGGAATAATAACCATACATGGATGGTCAAGATTAAAAGTTACTTAAAGGTCATATGACCATTTAAAAAAGTCATATGCATTTATATTTTAATCTTGATTATTTATGTAAGATTCAATAATCAATATTTACTTTTTTCACCTCTTACAATAAACACTCTTTTTATCATAGTAAGATTCATATATATATATATATATATATATATATATATATATATATATATATATGTTGATGCTTTTATAAACATAGGGTTCAAGTGCTGGATGATTAAATTTTTATAACCAACACAATTAGTTCACTTGGATAAACAATGTCTGCAGGTTTGTGAAGAAAAAGTTTGAGGAATTGTATTTCCAGAGCACTGCTCCTGACCGCGTAGATCGCGTCTTTAAGATCTATCGGACCACTGCCCTTGATCAGAAGCTTGTGAAGAAGACTTTCAAGCTTGTTGACGAGACTTTGAGGCGGAGGAATCTCTTTGAAGCTGGCTTATTATGATCACGGAACAGTATATGACAAGAGGGACAAAATATTTTTACATTGAAGAGATCATCAGATTTTGGGTATATTACAGGTCAGGTATACAACAGTATTAAATCGATTAAATCGATTTATTGATTTTATGTCAAGTAAATCCTGTTGAATGGGTTGATGGGGAAAGGCCTTTCTGAAGTTTTTAGAGATGACATCATGATTTGTGATTATCTTTTTGTTGATTGAAAGTCACTAATGATATTTTTCATATTTCTTATTCGTTATTTGTGTTTATTAATGAGGTTATAGTTATACCGATGGTTCCGTGTGCTGGTGTGCATGCGCGCATGTAGTTAATTTGAAGACTTCGCTTTGTACCTGCCTTTGCAAGTTCTGAATTCACATCATCTTTTGAACACTTGCACGAAACTTCATTGCTACTGGCAAGTAGCAACTAGACTTATTAATGTCTAGAAGAGTGTCTTTTCCGTGGTTGACCGAAATAGTTTTTTAGTAATATTAAATTAACAGAATATGATATTGATTGGGCTATATTACTAGACCATAGAATCCTCCCGTGTCCACGGGATAACAGAAAGAGGATTACACACGAGAATTTTAAATTTAAGAGAATTGTTTAAATTGAATTATTATGTTGATTATTAGGTACAATATCATGGAAGTAGATAGATTTTTATTGTCTATTTTTCCTTTCAATTCAGTCATTCCTTTGGATGGATGATCAGTCTTAAGGCTACGACAGGACCTATAGTGACAAGTATTATATATGAGAATGATATTGTTATATCTACACTTGAACTTGTACACCTCTTATACTTACCTTTTTTTTTGGATAAGAAACAGAGTGAAAGTGGAGGGAAATAAGGTTGGTTTGATGTTTTTTCTTCTAAAAAATGATAGGTGCAAGAGTTATATGTATTAGTTTGAGAAAGGTATGAAGATAAAGTTAATGATGATAAAAATATGAGAAATGATATTGGAGAAATGTCGTAGAAATATCATTATCCTAAATATCCCATCAAACATCGAAAATTAAGATTGATGACATAGTAACGAAAGGTTGTAGTTAAAATTTAGATATTAAAAAAAGGCATTCAAGATGTGAGGGAAAAAGAAGACTTAATTTTATTTAATCTATGATTATGATTCTTGCTAATAATATAACATTCGTCAATTGCAACCAAAGTCGTATCAGGCTAATTTTAGGTAACATAGTAAATGTGAATCAAATGTTGCTGAAACTTATATTAGTTGAAAGTTAATCTAAAGAACTGTTCGCTTCATAGACAAATGAAAGATGATTTTGTTTGTTGATTATTATAGGCGAACTGAAATAAGATAGAGAATATGCGGTGCATCTTCGTTTTCCAATTTCATCTTTGTTTCCCTCTCCACATTGTTAACAAATACTCTTACCACCGAATGTTAAGAATAGTATTGGGTAATTTCGGTTCAAAATGGAGGTTGGGATAATCTCTAAGCAAAACAAAGGCTTAAGGCTTCTTCCCTCACAACCATCTCCTAGTTTCTTTTCACCCTCTAAAAGCCAACTCCCTCACTTTTCCCGCCATCACAAATACAAAAAGTTGTTCCCACTTACTGGTTCCTTGTGGAGACAATTAAAACAAATTTTTAACCACTAACATAATCGATTCTTTACATTTCTCTATAAATTCTACAATCCTTAGCTACCTCCTGCAAACACCTCACTTTGTCTTTCCCCACTTTTACAATGTTCAATTTTAAATTTTTAGGTTCATGGGTATTGAAAGAGCATATTGGGCCATCATTGTAGTATGATTTACTTTATTTGGAAGAAATGTGATGCTTGTTAATGATAATTTTAATTATAAGGAAGCTCTCACCAAGTCCATTATTTTCCTAGAGGTACAATGATCAGGGAAGCTCCCTTCCTATAAGAGTGTTTTTTCTGTGGTTAATCGAAACAGTTTTTTAGTAATATTAAATTAATAGAGTATGATATTAACTGGGTTACATTACTAGACCATAGAATCCTTCCGTGTCCACGGGACAACAGAAAGAGGATTACACATGGGAATTTTAAATTTAAGAAAATTGATTGTTTAAATTGAATTACTACGTTGAATATTAAGTACAATATCATGGAAGTAGACAGATCTTTATTGTCTATTTTCCCTTTCATTCAGTCATTCCTTTGGATGGATGGCCAACCTTAAGGCTCACGACAGGACCTACAGTGACAAGTATTATATATGAGAATGATATTGTTATATCTACACTTGAACTTGTACACCTTCTCTTATACCTACCCTTTTTTTGGATAAGAAAGAGAGTGAAAGTGGAGGGAAATAAGGTTGGTTTGATGTTTTTTCTTCTCAAAAGTGATAGGTGTAAGACTTATATGTATTAATTTGAGAAAGATATGAAGATAAAGTTAATGATGATAAAAATATAAGAAATGATGTCGGAGAAATGTTGTGGAAACATCATTATCCTAAATATCCCACCAAACATCGAAAATTAAGATTGATATGAAATAGTAACGAAGGTCGTAGCTAAAATTTAGATACTAAAAAAAGGCATTCAAGATGTGAGGGAAAAAGAAGACTTAATTTTATTTAACCTATGGCTATGATTCTTGCTAATAATATAACATTCGTCAATTGCAACCAAAGTCTTATTAGGCTAATTTTAGGTAACATAGTAAATGTGAATCAAATGCTGCTGAAACTTATATTAGTTGAAGTTGATCTAAAGAACCGTTCGCTTCATAGACAAATGAAAGATGATTTTGTTTGTTGATTATTATAGGTGAACTGAAATAAGACAGAGAATATGTGGTGCATCTTCGTTCTCCAATTTCATCTTTGTTTCCCTCTCGACATTGTTAACAAATACTCTTACCACCGCATGTTAAGAATAGTATTGGGTAATTTCGGTTCAAAATGGTGGTTGAGATAATATCTAGGCAAAACAAAGGCTTAAGGCTTCTTCCCTCACAACCATCCCCTAGTTTCTTTTCACCCTCTAAAAGCCAACTCCCTCACTTTTCCTGCCATCACAAACACAAAAAGTTGTTCCCACTTATTGGTTCCTTGTGGAGACAATTAAAACAAATTTTTAACCACTAACATAACTGATTCTTTACATTTATCTATAAATTCTACAATCCTTAGCTACCTCCTGCAAACAGCTCACTTTGTCTTTCTCCACTTTTACAGTGTTCAATTTTAAATTTTTAGGTTCATGGATATTGAAAGAGCATATTGGGCCATCATTGTAGTATGGTTTACTTTATTTGGAGGAAATGTGATGCTTGTTAATGGTAATTTTAATTATAAGGAAGCTCTCACCAAGTCCATTATTTTCCTAGAGGCACAATGATCAGGGAAGCTCCCTTCCTATAAGAGTGTTTTTTCCGTGGTTGACCGAAACAATTTTTTAGTAATATTAAATTAATAGAGTATGATATTAACTGGGTTACATTACTAGACCGTAGAATCCTCTCATGTCCACGGGAGAACAGAAAGAGGATTACATACATGAATTTTAAATTTAAGAAAATTGATTGTTTAAACTGAATTACTACGTTGATTATTAAGTACAATATCATGGAAGTAGACAGATCTTTATTGTCTATTTTTCCTTTCAATTCAGTCATTCCTTTGGATGGATGGCCAGCCTTAAGGCTCACAACAGGATCTGCAGTGACAAGTATTATATATGAGAATGATATTGTTATATCTACACTTGAACTTGTACACCTTCTTTTATACCTACCCTTTTTTTGGATAAGAAAGAGAGTGAAAGTGGAGGGAAATAAGGTTGGTTTGATGTTTTTTCTTCTCAAAAGTGATAGGTGTAAGAGTTATATGTATTAGTTTGAGAAAGATATGAAGATAAAGTTAATGATGATAAAAATATGAGAAATGATATCGGAGAAATGTTGTGGAAACATCATTATCCTAAATATCACACCAAACATCAGAAATTAAGATTGATATGAAATAATAACGAAGGTCGTAGCTAAAATTTAGATACTAAAAAAAGGCATTCAAGATGTGAGGGAAAAAGAAGACTTAATTTTATTTAACCTATGGTTATGATTCTTGCTAATAATATAACATTCGTCAATTGCAACTAAAGTCTTATCAGGCTAATTTTAGGTAACATAGTAAATGTGAATCAAATGCTGCTGAAACTTATATTAGTTGAAGTTGATCTAAAGAACCGTTCGCTTCATAGACAAATGAAAGATGGTTTTGTTTGTTGATTATTATAGGTGAACTGAAATAAGATGGAGAATATGCAGTGCATCTTCGTTCTCCAATTTCATCTTTGTTTCCCTCTCCACATTGTTAACAAATACTCTTACCATCGAGTGTTAAGAATAGTATTGGGTAATTTCAGTTCAAAATAGAGGTTGGGATAATCTCTAGACAAAACAAAGGCTTAAGGCTTCTTCCCTCACAACCATCTCCTAGTTTCTTTTCACTCTCTAAAAGCTAACTCCCTCACTTTTCCCGCCATCACAAACACAAAAAGTTGCTCCCACTTATTGGTTCCTTGTGGAGACAATTAAAACAAATTTTCAACCACTAACACTTCACTTTGTTTTCCCCAATTTTACAGTGTTCAATTTTAAATTTTTAGGTTCATGGGTACTGAAAGAGCATATTGGGCCATCATTGTAGTATGGTTTTCTTTATTTGGAGGAAATGTGATGCTTGTTAATGGTAATTTTAATTATAAGGAAGCTCTCACAAAGTCCATTATTTTTCTAAAGGCACAACGATCAGGGAAGCTCCCTTTCTAGAAGAGTGTTTTTTATGTGGTTGACCGAAACAATTTTTTAGTAATATTAAATTAATAGAGTATGATATTGACTGGGTTACATTACTAGACCGTAGAATCCTCCCGTGTCCACGGGAGAACAGAAAGAGGATTTCACACGGGAATTTTAAATTTAAGAAAATTGATTGTTTAAACTGAATTACTACGTTGATTATTAAGTACAATATCATAGAAGTAGACAGATCTTTATTGTCTATTTTTCCTTTCAATTCAATCATTCCTTTGGATGGATGGTCAGCCTTAAGGCTCACGACAGGACCTGCAGTGACAAGTATTATATATGAGAATGATATTGTTACATCTACACTTGAACTTGTACACCTTCTCTTATACCTACCTTTTTTTTGGATAAGAGAGTGAAAGTGGATGGAAATAAGGTTGGTTCGATGTGTTTTCTTCTCAAAAGTGATAGGTGTAAGAGTTATATGTATTAGTTTGAGAAAGATATGAAGATAAAGTTAATGATGATAAAAATATGAGAAATGATATCGGAGAAATGTTGTGGAAACGTCATTATCCTAAATATCCCACCAAACATCAGAAATTAAGATTGATATGAAATAGTGACGAAGGTCGTAACTAAAATTTAGATACTAAAAAAAGGCATTCAAGATGTGAGGGAAAAAGAAGACTTAATTTTATTTAACCTATGGCTATGATTCTTGCTAATAATATAACATTCGTCAATTGCAACCAAAGTCTTATCAGGCTAATTTTAGGTAACATAGTAAATGTGAATCAAATGCTGCTGAAACTTATATTAGTTGAAGTTGATCTAAAGAACCGTTCGCTTCATAGACAAATGAAAGATGGTTTTGTTTGTTGATTATTATAGGTGAACTGAAATAAGATGGAGAATATGCGGTGCATCTTCGTTCTCCAATTTCATCTTTGTTTCCCTCTCCACATTGTTAACAAATACTTTTATCACCGCATGTTAAGAATAGTATTGGGTAATTTCGGTTCAAAATGGAGGTTGGGATAATCTCTAGGCAAAACAAAGGCTCAAGGCTTCTTCCCTCACAACCATCCCTTAGTTTCTTTTCACCCTCTAAAAGCCAACTCCCTCACTTTTCCTGCCATCACAAACACAAAAAGTTGTTCCCACTTATTGGTTTCTTGTGGAGACAATTAAAACAAATTTTCAACCACTAACATAACTGATTCTTTACATTTCTCTATAAATTCTGCAATCCTTAGCTACCTCCTGCAAACACCTCACTTTGTCTTTCTCCACTTTTATAGTGTTCAATTTTAAATTTTTAGATTCATGGGTACAGAAAGAGCATATTGGGCCATCATTGTAGTATGGTTTACTTTATTTGGAGGAAATGTGATGCTTGTTAATGGTAATTTTAATTATAAGGAAGCTCTTACCAAGTCCATTATTTTCCTAGAGGCACAACGATCAGGGAAGCTCCCTTCCAATAACAGGGTGCCTTGGAGAGGAGACTCAGCACTCGATGATGGAAAACTCGCTCATGTCTCTTTCTCTCTTTCTTTCTTTCTTTTTTAATTTTTAATTCCCTCTTAATTTCTTTCAAGCACACTTAAATACAAAAAATGAGTAATTTAGGCTCATATCTCATTTTTTTTTTTTATGTAAATTCATACATGTATGTAGGTGGACCTTGCTGGGGGATACTATGATGCAGGAGATAATGTAAAGTATGGGCTCCCCATGGCATTCACTGTTACTACTTTATCATGGGCTGCCATTTTTTACAAGTCAGAATTACAAGCAACAAATGAACTGGGACATGTTCAAGCTGCCATCAAATGGGGTACCGATTATTTTCTGAAATGTACTTCTAAACCGAAAAAATTATACGTTCAGGTGAGGGCCCTGTAATTTCGCCTTGTTTGTAATATACTTCATTGGTTTTTTTAAAATTAAAAAAATAAACATTGGAATGTAGGTAGGGGACCCAGAAGAGGATCACCAATGTTGGGTTCGACCAGAAAATATGAAAACAAAAAGAACGGTTTTGGAGATTGGTGACACGCCCGGGACTGAGATTGCAGCTGAAACTGCAGCGGCAATGGCTGCTTCTTCTATTGTTTTTAGGCCCATAGATCGTGTTTATGCTCGTCGTCTCCTCAACAAAGCCAAACTGGTAAGTTTATGTACATAACATAAAATGTGTATTGTCTCCTCTTTTAATTTTAATTTGGTTGGAAGAATGGAAATATGATAGATTGCTTAATTTTCTCTCATTTTCCTGGCAGCTTTTCACAATGGCAAAATCACATAAAGGAACCTATGATGGAGAGTGTCCCTTCTACTGCTCTTACTCGGGCTATAATGTAATTTTCTTTTAACCTTTCTTAATATCTATGAGTTACTTCAAACATGCATGTGTGTGGCAATAAATGTTGGGATTCTAATTTCTAATGGTACGTGTTGGTGGGATGCAGGACGAACTGATGTGGGCAGCAACGTGGCTATACTTTGCTACCCTGAAGCCTATGTATATGAAGTACATAAAAGAAGAAGCCATAAGTGCTAGGGTAACAGAATTCAGTTGGGACCTTAAATATGCAGGAGCTCAAATCCTTCTCACCCAGGTTTTATTTATTTAATCTATCCTCGGTTTTTTTATTGGCCTTCTAAGTCCTAAGTCCTAACTCTTAACAAAATGAAACTGCGATGTGTTGCTCATCAGTTACATTTTCAAGGACACAAGGATCTGCAAGAATTCAAAGACCACGGCGATAGTTTCATATGCTCAGTCCTTCCTGATAGTCCCTACCATCAGATTAACTTTTCTCCTGGTTAATCCTCTCTCTCTCTCTCTCTCTCTCTCTCTCTGTGTGTGTGTGTGTGTGCAGTATCTTTATATTGTCATCCTTACAAGTTACAAGCTGGGCCTGGGGGCTGAGCTATAATTAATATATATTATAATAATAATAATAATAATAATAATAATAATAATAATAATAATAATAATAATAATAATAATAATAACAATATATCACCTTAAAGTTAGTTATACATATGGTTTTGCAGGTGGCTTGATTCATTTGAGAGATGGAGCAAACATGCAGTATTCCACCAGCATATCTTTCTTGTTCACTGTATATAGTGATTTGCTGGCCAAACATAAACAGAAAGTCACTTGTGGAGAGAAACAATTTAGCTCAATGCACCTCCTGGCTTTCGCCAAGAAACAAGTTAGTACATATATACTATAATATACTAACCACATACATTAATATATTAATTATATCTTCAAAAAAGGAACCACAAACATAGACTAATTGATTAATTGGATGGTCATAAATTGGCACAGATGGATTACATACTAGGGAAAAACCCTGAAGGAAGATCTTACATGGTAGGATTTGGGAAAAACCCACCACAACAAGCTCACCATAGAGGTGCTTCCGTGCCAAAGTTGCCTAAGGGGACAGAGGTCAGCTGTTCCATGAGCTTCGGCAAATGGCTTAATGTTGATGCACCTAACCCCAATGAGCTCACTGGTGCCATTGTGGGTGGACCTGACCGCAGCGACAAGTTCGTCGACAAACGTACCGCTTCATCCTATACAGAACCATGCACATACGTCAACTCCCTAGCAGTTGGAACTCTAGCAAAGCTTGCATCATTGGGTTAATTTTCATGTTAACCCCAACGTTTCAAAAATTAGCATATAGAGTATATATAGATGATGACTTACTTTTGCAAGTCTCTTACATGCTTAATTAGTGGTTGGGTCGGTGTTTATTTTGGCATATATGATTATTAGGTACGTTGTACCTTACTTGTTCCCTGCTGAGTAAAATAGATGGGCAAGTAACATATGAACCATGCCCGATGTAAACATTTTCCTGGCTTCATTAATTTCAAGCTTTCATAATGTTAGATAAACAACATTTTACTATTAAATTATTTTTTATAAGTGTAATAATCAAAACAATCGATCCCTTTATATGCTAATTTCCTTCACACGACGTATAAAAAATTTGCAGGTTCTCATCGATCCCTATCTTTCATATATCTCACGACCTGTCAATATATAAGACGCAACTCTGATTCAAAAATAAAATTGGAAGAGGAAAAATAAGGGAAATATGTAGGGAAGGAGAGTTGCTTTTCAGTTTTTCTTAAATAATTTTTAAGTTGTTTTCTCTGGTTTGAATTTTTAAAGTGAGAAAATGAAGAGAACTCACTTTCATTTATTTGGGAGTTGACGTATTTATGTGTGGTTAAATTTAGTACTAATGTCATACGGTCTTTGTTATTCCTCAATTAAAAATATTTTAATTTTTTTATCTTACTCATAAATTTATATTATATTTCTTAAAAATGTTACAATTATATATAATTTAATTTGATATTTTTTTTTTATATAAAAATATAATAGAAAAAATTAAACATATTTAATTGTAAAAAAATATTTTCCAATGTCATAAGATTGGGTCGTTTGACCCCGTTTATCTAAAAAGAAATGTAATGTCATAAATCTAAAATTAATTATGATCTCTTGAAAACAAACGAAAAGCCACTTGAGTAATACTAGTTCATGTGATAATCTTGCTTTCGATCAAACGTGCCAATTTTACTTTTTATTTATGAGTAATATTATTAGTCTCCTATCTCTTAGTTAACAAATGCAAACTCCTTAAAAATATTAAAAGTTTTTTAGTAATTAATGGCTAATATTTAGTTACATATTCTACTTATTTAAAAAATTAAATATAAAAATTTAATTTTAAGTAAGACATGTAGCTAAATATTAATTACAAATTATTAAAAGTACTAATACTTTCTTAAAAATAAAGACTATCGAAGAAATCTGATAAAAAAAGCAAATGAATGAAAATAGATAATATCATAATGAGAGATAAATAACAGAAATTTAAATTATAAAAAATTGTACAGATGGCATAAATCTAAATCATCAATAATTTTATCAATCCGCATTATTTTCATAAATCGGCAGAAGTAGCAAACCCACCTACTCTATCCTTTTCGTGGTTCATGCCAAGTGTGAAATGCCAACCTTATCTCTTGTACTAAATTTTTCACGTTTTAAATTCTTCCCTTTAATTTATGATAAATTATTGTATATTTTTAAGCATTAATAAATGGATATTTCATGACAATTTTTTATCATTAATTTTAGAATTATTTATTTAAATTTTAAGTTATTAATTTAAAATTAATAATAAAATTATGATGAAACACATATTTATTCCTGTTAAATATACAATAATTTCTCATAACTCATTAATATTGCCTTAGATGTCGATAATTGATTGCCACTTACATCAACATTGAAGTTTTTCACTAATAACTCATTTCTTGAGTTACTGTGGATTGATATATTCAAACATTTTATACTAGTTTTGATTATTTGATCTACATCAAACCATAGGCCACGGTTAAATTCCAAATTCTATTTCCTGACATGATCATATGAAATTTTTGCTGCTTAAACGATACAATCATGTGACATAGTGGGATTTTGACGCCAACCACAATATTTATATAATATACTCCTTTTTTCTTTTTGAGGTTTTTTGTTTAAGTTGCATTTTTGGTGTTGCTCACGGTTAGTCCGGACCTCAGTACAGTAATCTTATTAATTAGGGTTGTGTTTGAAGGGTTGCGTGTGTATGCTAACCACCAGCAGAAGGTGGTAGCTGATAGTGACTCTCAACCACGTGATGGAGAAGACGTGTAATGCGATAAGATAAGTTGAAGTAGGTGGAAGTGGAAGTATCAATATTCCCTTTTTTTTTTTTCACAAATCAATATTTTCTTTATTCTTTTCGTAAAAATATTAGTCGGACGGTTTATATGGGCCTGAAAATATTTTGTGATCTAAAAAAAATTAAATATGTAGTTTATTATTATATAACAATAATTTTTTTAAATGTTGTATTTAAAAATTAATTTAAATTTCGACTAATTCATGATTACAAAAGTATTAATTTATTTTATTTAAAAAATTTAAAATCAAAATTTTATTTAAAAAATAAATATCAAACTAATTAAACTAATTAAACTAATTAAACATTGTTATACAATAATAATTTATAAAAGAACGACAAGAATTAATTTAATACTTTTAATTTTGAGTCATATTATGAGAAAATAATATGAAATCTGTAATGATGGAAAAAAAAAAAAAAAGGTTGGATACATAGTATCAAAAGCTGGTCAACGACGTCGTTGTAGCAGGCATGGTATCGTTAGGAAGGCAAGAAGAGTGTGTGGGGATGGGGGAAATTGGGGGACATGATTGAAAATAGGGGAGAATAGGGAGCAAGAGTTAGACAAAGACATGTTTTTAGGAAGGCGGGCGTTGAAATTAAATCCAATTCCTCGAATGGGTCCCAACTACCCCTTCCCTTGTGGATAAGCTTCACCACCTTCATCATCCCAATGTTCTGTATAGATAATATACATCTATATACATACAAACTTCTACGTCAATAAAAAATGAGAAAAATTCTAAAATATTCTAGAAGTATTATTTTAAATTTTAAAAAATTTAAAATTTAATTTAATTTTTTTATAATGTTAAGGTTTTATATATCATAATTTAATTAGAATAATTTAATATTCTTAAAATGTAAAAGAATATCTCAAAAAAATTGACCAATAATAAATGAGCTTTATTTTGAGGGCTGAATTAAAGTTTAAATTATAAAAATACTACTATATTATTTTATATTTTAAAGGATTAGTCTAAAATTTAAAAAAATGTGAAAAAAAAAATTTGAAACTTAAAAACATCACTTATGATGAGGTATAATTGTATCTCTCCATGTAGCAATTAATCTCAATTTTAAAAAGTATAAAAATACGCTTAAAAAAAACAGGTGTACTTTTTGTTTAGATAAACACATGATTTTTCTTGACAAACTCTTATAAACGTGAATTATTCTAATTGTATTGTGTTAAAAATTTTATATATAAAATGTATTACTTATTTTTAAGTATTAAAATATTCAATAAAAACATAACACATGTCATTTTTTTAAGAATGTAGTCTTAAAAGAGAATTTTATGATAATCTTTTTATTTAATATTAAGATAAATTGTTAAATATTTAATTGATTATTAATTATTTTTGAACATTTATTATTAAATACTACATACATTATGGTACTATAAAAATTTTTAGTCTTCGTTTTTTTATATGAAGAAATTCCCAGTCTCAAGTAACATTATTTAAAAAATAATTATTTTAGCAAGAAAAAAAATCAAGCATTCAACCGTCCACATTCCACAACGTGTCGTGATCTGGATATAGTTACGTACGATAGGTTGTATGGAGGTGCACGTGGGTAGGCTCACAGCGTGATCATTAATTTCGTTGCATTTGCATTTGCATTTGCATTTGCAGCAGTCCCACTCCCAATGACATTCGGAATATCCTATCCCTAATTCCTATTATTCTTGTCATGCAAACATCACCCACTCCTCCGCTTACCAAACCTAACTCACTTATCCTATGCTCACTCACAATCACACCCACCACCACCCTCCTCTTCTTATCTCTTCCCATAAAGCAACTGTAGGAGACTTCCTAAAATACATAATAATGAAAATACACAAATACTATATTTTAAGATTAATGATAAAATATTTAGCTTTTATGTAATTTGTAATTTACTTTTTGGTTTTTCTCATAACACTTTTGTTGTTGTTGTTGAGCTCATTGTAATTGAGACATTTGCCATCAGCAAAGCAAAATTTAATAATTAATCTCATCAAATTTTAAATTATAACTACTTGTTCAAATCAATGATTTTTTGTTTTTTTTAAGAAGTTTAAGAGAAAAGAAGATTTTCCCATTCTAAGATAATACATGCCACAAAGTCTTAGCCTAAGGATTAGTAGTTATAAATGACCTACTAATAAAGGTTTATCAATGAAAATTGAATGTATGTATCTATCATTTTTTATTAAAATTATTTAATCTTACCAGTATAATCAATTTGAATAGTTGCTTAAGCCATGAAGTAGTTTTTGACTTGCACGATTACACAAAAAGATGATTCAATGGTTATTGTTATAATCCAAACTTGATAAACAAACTAGTTATATTGAAAAGAAGGTTCCTTTTATAGATTATCGTTATTTAGTGATGGTAAAATTATGTGTACTTGTGGAGATTCACAAAGATTATTTGTGATGAGATGGGAATAAGTATTTGTTTAATAAATGAGAGCGAAAACAGGAATTATAGTATTTGAACTCTAAGTACTAATAAATCTGTTAAGTATAATTTTTTATTTAATATATAACAAATATTATGATTTTTTTTTTATTTTTATTTTGAGATGAGATAAAAATATATATTTTTTTATATTTAGAGGTAGAAAAAGACAAAAAAAAAGACTATAGATTTAAACGATTAAAAAAATTTAGATTTAAATAATATTTCTAAAGATTTGATTTATGTTAATATACAATGATGTCATTTGATCTATATAGTCAACCCTACCTAATAGAAAAAATTTAATTGTTGTTGTTGTTAAATTTTTTTATTAAATTAGCTCATAATGATAAAAATTTGTTAAAAAAAATTATTTATGTAATAGTTATTTATGTAAATTATTTATTATAAAATATAATATAATATAATATATATTATTTATAATATTTTTTAATTTTATAAAAAATTTAAATTGTAAAACAAAATTATAATATATGATATTAAAATTTATTTTATTTATATTTTTTTATAATTTTTAAAATATTATTTTAAATTATTAAAAATATCTATAAATACTTTTATTTACTCATACAAATTACAAATAAATACTTATAAAAGAGACAGAGGCAAGGGCAAAAATTCTGCCCCCATCCTGTCCCGTTATCATCTCTATTATTACCAGTAATTTCCAAATTTGAAATTTTTAATTTATATTGCGAAATGCTGTAGTGTCCCGTGAAACGGTGAATGTAGATGCCAAAATGTAACAAATGAGCACTCTGACTATTGAAGCAAGTTAATAGGCTACCCCAGGTGGTTGCAACCGGAAAACCTGAAGGACCTGATCACAGCTCATTTTTTAATAAGAAAAAAAGAAATAGAGAAATGCTATGAAGACGTGTATTTTTTTAACATGGAGTGGATGAGGATAAGGTCAGGCCCTAGCCTTCCATATTTTCCCATTTATTTAATAAAATAAAAAGAGTGTTATCTTGTTTCTTGTTCGATACTTTATCCATTAAATTTAAAAAAAAAAAATATTACGAAACTGCAAAACTAATTACATACTAAAATTATAAATAACTGAAACAAATAAAAGGAAGACCACAATGTGTTATCCCATTACCATTTTCCACCCTTGTGTTGTGTCTGTGTCTTTCTCTCTCTGGGAGTTTCTCGTGCTTCACGATCAGGAACGGAGCTTTATCCAACCACGGCAGTGGCGGGACTGTGGTTTTCGTGCGCTCTCATTCAACAACACTAAATCAATCTCTTAGGTCTGATTCTGATTCTGATCAATCGGTTCAGCGTTTGGATATAATAGTTGTTAGTAAGATGAGGATGGAAGCATCGGAATTGACTGGCGCGGTGGCACGCGCGTCGGCGTTGTTTGAGACCAGAAAGGGTGAAGAAGAAGAAGAAGAATATGAGGCCACGGCATGCGATGAGCAGTGCTCGTCTACGACGACGTCTTCGATCGGGAAGGACAGCGATGGCGATGTGTCGTCAGAGACAGAGAGCGCAGAAAATGAGGCTCAGAGTGCTTATAATGGACCTCTGGATATGATGGACTCGCTCCAAGAGGTTCTGCCCATCAGGTATAGTATTTATGTATTGTCTTCCTCTTCTCCTTAGGTTATTTACTTTTTACTCACATGCTATTTCTTTTTTCTTCAAATTCATTTCTGATCTGAGTTTATTGTTTGTTCCTTTTTTTTTTTTTTTTTTTTTTTTTTTTTTGTGGATTTTATGACTTAAGTTATTTCTTGTGTTCCTAGGATTCTTTCAAGTTGACGTGTTTCAACGAAAAACACGGATTCTAATTTGATTTACTTGTCTGATCTTAGTCTTAGAAAAGAGAACCTTCTCGAGATGCCTGAGAATTTTACAAGTTAATCTAAGATATATGAGCGTAATACTGGTTGTCAAGTTGGAATAATTGCATTTTGGGGCCTAATTAACTAAAACTAGGGTTGCCATATTTTTTTCCTGTGTTAAATTTGGTGATCATGCGGTGAAATCAAGCTATAGATTTCTATGTTACATTTTTGCTAAAAATAGTAGTATATATTTGATCTCTGATGGTTGGATTTAATGTTATTGACAGGAGAGGCATCTCAAAGTTCTATAATGGCAAGTCGAAGTCCTTCACGAGCCTGGCGGATGCTTCTTCTTCCCCATCCGTCAAAGACATTGCAAAACCAGAGAATGCATACACAAGGAGGCGTAGAAACTTGATGGCCTTCAATCACGTTTGGGACAAGAATCGAAACTTCCCTTTAAGAAGCAACAGTGGTGGCATTTCTAAGAGAACAATAAGCTCAAGTAAAAGTGCCCTGGCTCTTGCATTTGCCATGAACTACGACAGCAGCAGTAGTTGTACAAGCGAGGATTCAACTTCGAGGTCACCCCCGCCTCTTCCACCGCTCCATCCACGAATTCGAGTATCTAGTGCTAGCGCGGGTCCATCCTCTCCTTTGCAGCAGAATTTCTCAGCCTGGCGGTCATTCTCCTTGGCTGATCTACAACATTGTGCCAATGCTGCAACAATAAAGATGCCGAGCTCCTCCCTCGGAAATGAAGCGGCTAATCTATCATAGTGAACTAACCTCATAACTCAAAACTATGTTTCAACTTCTTTGAACGAATACCTTGCTCAACTGCTATTTGTCTGCGAGCAAGAGATTGTAAAAGAGACCAATGATAGATCTTTAAATCTGATCTCTTTGGATTAACTATAATTGAATATGGTTGGCCATGCAAGCACTAACTCCTCCTCTTTCGGTTTTAATCCTTGAGCGCTAATTGTAAATGCCATCATCTATGTACCCAAAGAAAAAGCCATCTTCTACCCAACTTCCATTGGAAAGGTGATAACACGTTCATGGATCTGTAACATTGGTAAGGGTATACACCAAGTAATTTAGAAATTTTTTACTAAGTGAATCATTCTATATCAACCGTTACACGGCCGGCTGTCACTCGCAAATTTTTCGAAACATTCATTGAAACGAGCACGAGGTAGCAAACTTAAATTGCTTCCTTAGATCCTTGCTGGCGAAACATTACCCCCAATAAAGGTTAACACACATCATACTTATGCGGAATGATACGCTCATCAGTTGGATTATTCATACAAATGGCCTCCGACCATTGATATCATTATTTAATTTTGGTGTTAAACAAAATTGTAGATCTTGGCATGTGGCAGAGATCAATGTCACAACCAGGAAAAAAAAATGATGGTTGTCTCTCTTCTAATCGCGGCAAAACTATGCAATACATCCAAAATTAAAACAATGACCACATCATCCAACCCAATTAGTTTTAAGTCAGCCAAAGATGCCCACCTATAATGCGGATAGGAAAGAAAATGCTATTCATGACGTTGTGTATAGCATTGAATCATGAATGCCTGCTCTACCCAGTTTTCAAACAAAAGGGGCACCACCACACTGCTGAAGGTTTTTTTTTTTAAAAAAAAGACCTAATAATTTGTAACTCGCAAGGACGAAGTTCAGTATTTTACATCAACGAATAAAATATTTAATTTCTTTTGCAAGGCTCTGGTTACAATTGCATACGTACATACAATACAACACAAAACCCAGTGATAAATACACCTACGAAGATGAGCTGCATATTAATAGAAGCAGCATGTCAAGCCTAGACTGCCATCTATCCTTGGATAATTACAAATTGCTGGTTTAACTATGTTATTTAGGGAGAAATTACAAATTAAACCAAGGGAACCATTCTCCCATCTCCCACTGTAAATTTATATCATGATTAGCAAATGCGCCAAGTGACGAGACCAATAAACCTGATGAAAACCAAGATTGCTGTCCATGTGAAGGGAACATATATTTCCGACAGGGTAGTGTTGCCATCTAAATCCAGAGAACAAATATTGAAGCTAAGTTTCAAGCTTCAGCAACGATCTACAAATTGTAGATCAATTACTTCTCATGTAAAATAAGAAACTGAGCTCAGGGATATTCACACAAAAATGCTGGGAGATCAATATCATCAGTATCTATAGCCTGGATTGCCATATGTATGTTTTCAGAAGAAAAAGGAATGCTGCACCAAGAATTGAAGGTTAAGACGAAGGATCAAAGCAAATGGAATCACCAATATATTATAGGGTCAAGAAAACATTTTACACTAGAAAATCCCAGAAGGATTAGAGATTTACATCCATGAGTCAGCATAAAAAAATTCTATATATCTATGACTATGTGGCAAAAGAAGTTTTGTTTGTTCTGTCTGCATCAATTTTGAGGTACAGCATTTACAATTTTTAAAATTAGGAAAAGAATAAGAATTCTAATCACTTGCTAAAACTACAAGGAACGGAAAAGTACTTGGATAGGGGAAAGCAGAGTACCTCAGAGTACAACGAATTTGATTGTCCTTGCTCACAATTTCCCTCATTTCACTAACTACCTGTTCACCATATGTAGTTCAGAATTCTAAGGAAACTACCATCAAAATTGTATTTTAAATCAAACTGAAAACACAACTTGCCTCATTGAACACACTCTAGGTTCCATACTTGTCATCCCAGTACATGCTGCTCCATCTTGAATACATGCTGGAAGAAATGACAAGAGACAGAGAAACTATAAGAAAAGGACAAAGAAAAAGCAACATCCACTAATCCAGATTAAGACACCAAGGCATTAACTTGGTTATGCAAATTAACATACAATAATACACTTGCACACGTAATTAAAATGTTGCTGAAGCTTTTCATTTGCAAAATTGATGCAGAATTGCTCAAAACTGTTGAAGCAAATGTTATTAGATTAAGCAAAGCAATCATGTGTACAAAGTTACCAATTTAAAATAACAGCAGCATACAAATCAAAAACTAATAATGGAAATACAAAGAAAAAGAATCCACAAACACAAATGGTACTAATCAAAAGTCTGAGCATTAAGCATTTTTTCTACAAGTGAAAGTACTGAAATTTATAAGAGAAGAACACTAGCGATGTGGCAAGTATTTATAAGAATACTTGCTTGACCCATGCATTGGGTTGTTCCATAACTTCAAATGCACAGTTGTTTTTTCTTTGTACAATGGCCGTAATGAGGTTTAAACCTATGGCCTCATGCAAACTACCCAAACCCCTCACCACTAGCCCGATTCTCATGGTTTTAAAATACACAGTTAACCCACTCATTTCAACTCTCCACAATCCACATAACCAAAAAGAATATTCCCAACCTTAAAAAGAATATTGCCCCCAGCCTGTAGGCATGATCATGCCATAATCTTAAAAGAGGGGACCAATATTCCCAACCTAAGACCATACAGGTATCCTCACTATTAAAAAGCTGAAATTGAAAAATTGGTAGATGAGATGCTAACTGCTGGAATTATAAGGCCAAGCATAAGTCCTTATTCTAGTCCTATTATTCTAGTTAAGAAAAAAGATGGTGGATGGCGTTTTTGTGTGGATTATAGGGCCCTCAACAAAATTACACTGCCGGACAAATTTTCAATCCCAATAATAGATGAATTACTGGATGAATTGGGTGGAGCTACCATTTTTTCTAAGTTGGACCTAAAATCCGGGTATCATCAAATAAGAATGAAGGAGGAAGACATCCCTAAGACAACTTTGCGTACTCATGAAGGACATTATGAGTTTTTAGTAATGCCTTTTGACTTGACTAATGCTCCCTCAACATTTCAAGCACTGATGAACGAAATGCTCAGACCATTTTTAAGGAGGTTCGTGTTGGTTTTTTTATGATGATATTCTGGTTTATAGCAAGGATGAAGAAGCCCACATTTCTCATTTGCGGATAGTTTTCCAATTATTGAGAGAACACCACTTGTATGTTAACAAAAAGAAGTGTAGTTTTGGGCAACTGTAGATTGAGTACTTGGGGCATATCATTTCTGGTCAAGGGGTTGCAGCAGACCCTAAAAAAATTGAAGCAATGTTACAGTGGCAGGTTCCTAAGGATGTGAAAGGGCTGAGAGGAATTTTGGGATTAACAGGCTACTATAGGAAGTTTGTCAGAGGGTATGGACAGATTGCAAAACCTCTGACTGAGTTGCTGAAAAAAGATGGTTTTAAGTGGAATAATGAGGCACAGACAGCATTTGACACTTTGAGGAAGGCTATGACTACTATCCCAGTTTTGGCTGTACCAGATTTCGCTAAGCAGTTTGTTCTGGAAACTGATGCTTCAAGCAAAGGATTGGGAGTTGTCTTAATGCAAGAAGGAAAACCAATAGCTTACTTCAGTCAAGGATTATCAGAAAAAACACAACTGAAATTTGTTTATGAGAGGGAGCTTATGGCAATTGTGTTAGCAGTTCAAAAATGGCGTCATTACTTGTTGGGCAGACCATTTATCATCCATACGGATCAACGCAGTCTGAAATTTCTCTCAAAACAGCGGCTAATGGGTGAAGAACAATATAAATGGACCTCTAAATTGTTGGGTTTTAACTTTGAGATTAAGTACAAACCTGGTTGTGCTAATCAAGTAGCTAATGCCCTTAGCAGGAAGATGATGTTTGCTGCATTATCTACGGTACATTTTAGTGACCTAGATACTATAGATGAGGAGCTGCAAGTTGATAGTGGCCTAAGATCTGTCATGCAGGATCTTATTCAAAATTCAGGTTCTTATCCAGGATATCAGTTGGTTGGAGGAAGGCTATTATTTGAAGGAAGACTAGTTTTGCCCAAGCAATCCACCAGAATTCCTTTGATCTTATCAGAATTTCACAGTTCTGCTATAGATGGTCACTCTGGTTTTTTCAAAACATATAAACGGATTGCTGGTGTTGTTTATTGGGAAGGAATGCGGGGAGATATTCAGCGATATGTTGCTGCTTGTGATGTATGTCAGCGAAACAAATATCAAGCATTATCTCCAGGAAGACTTTTACAGCCATTACCCATCCCCACTCAGATTTGGGCTAATATTTCCATGGATTTCATAGGAGAATTGCCTAAAGCTCATGGAAAAGACACTATAATGGTGGTGGTTGATAGGCTCACTAAATATGCTCATTTTGTAGCAATGTCCCATCATTTCTCTGCTAAAGTGGCAGAATTATTCATTAAAAAGGTAGTCCGTTTACATGGGTTTCCAGCCACGATTATTTCGGATCGGGATAAGGTGTTTCTCAGTCATTTTTGGACTGAGTTGTTCAAGAATGCTGGTACTCGTTGAAATTTAGCTCTGCATACCATCCACAAACGGATGGTCAAACAGAAGTGGTGAATCGTTGTTTGGAAACTTACTTAAGGTGTTTGACTGGAAATAAGCCTAAACAGTGGCCTAAGTGGTTGAGTTGGGCTGAATTTTGGTTTAATACCAATTATAATAGCTTGACTAAAACTACTCCTTTTAAGGCCCTTTACGGCAGGAACCCTTCATTGTTATTTAGAGGTAATACTTTTCCTTCCACAGTGGAGGAAGTAAATTTGTTAACAAAAGAGAGAAATGTGATGTTGGAAGAGTTGAGGGAGAATTTGCTAAGGGCACAAAACAGAATGAAGAGGCAAGCTGACAAACATAGACGAGAGGTAGTGTTTAATGTGGGGGATTGGGTTTATTTGAAGCTACAACCGTACAGACTTAGATCCTTAGCTAAGAGGGTCAATGAGAAGTTGAGTCCTAGATTTTATGGACCTTATCAGGTTCTTAAAAAACTGGGAGAGGTTGCCTATCAGCTAGATCTTCCAACCGACAACAAAATCCATCTTGTGTTCCATATGTCTCTGTTGAAGAAAGTTGTATCTGCCCAGCAATCATCACAACCATTGCCTCCTATGCTATCGGAAGAATTGGAGCTACAAGTGCAGCCAAAACAGATTCTCCAAATCAGACAAACGACCTCAGGTGTACAAGAAGTGCTCATCAAGTGGTCCGGTCTCCCAGATCATGAGAATTCATGGGAATTAGTGACAACCATTCAGGAACAGTTTCCTCACTTTCACCTTGAGGACAAGGTGGATGTCTTGGGGGGGAGTATTGTTAGCAGGCCTATCATAAAAAAGGTGTACTCTAGGAAGAATAGACAAGTAGTAGTAGATCAGAAAATGTAGTTATTCTGTTTTCTGTTAGAATAATATTTAGTTAGTTATTCTAACAGAATAAGAGTGAGTTAGTTGGTTATAAATAGAGAAAAAGGGGTCTTTTGGAGGTTAACCTGTTTCAGAGTTGGAAAGGAAGGTTAGGAGAGAACAAGGACCTCTCGAATTGTCCTAGGGAATTCAGATTGGTATATGTTTACCAAATCTAAGCTCTGCCTATGTGTGAGCTTTAATGCAAATCCCTTTACATAGTTGATCTCAAGCCCGAAAAAAAGAGGAGGGTTGTGTTAGGCAATCGACAGCCAACGTAAAATGTTGTCGAATCTTTATGACATAGATCAAAGATATAATTGTGTTAATGCTAGGTCGTTGCCCCTAAACAACGCGCTGTATGGCTTGAGTACAGTGTCAAATGAGCCAGAGTCGTTGCATCGCCGCCTGGGTGTAGTGAAAAATAAGCAAGGGTTCTCACATTTTCTTGAACGGGTGGGGGTAAAAAAGCTAGTTCACAAGAGTAAGATGTGTTTTGGTACTTGGAATATAGGCACTCTTACAGGTAAATCTATGGAAATAATTGATACCATGATTAGGAGGAGAATTAATTTTATGTGCCTACAAGAAACTAAGTGGGTGGGAGAAAAGACAAAGGAACTCGACACTTCAGGTTTTAAGCTTTGGTACACCGGTAAGATAATATCTAGAAATGAGGTAGGCATAATAGTAGATAAGAATTGGAAGAAAAATGTTGTGGATGTGAGAAGGCTCGTAGATAGAATCATAGCTTTGAAGTTTGTTGTGGAACAAGAGACTTTTAATGTTATCAGTGCGTATGCACCCCAAGTAGGTTTAGACGAGCACTACAAGATAAAATTTTGAGAGGTTTTAGAAAGTTTAATTTAGGAAATACCTTTAGGAGAGAAGATTGTTTTAGGAGACCTAAATGGTCATGTGGGGAGTGAATCTAGGGGGTTTGAGGGTTTGCATGGAAGGTATGGTCTAGGAGTAGCTAATGCAAAGGGCAAAGCAATTATAGATTTTTCGGTAATTTTTGATTTTACAATAGCTAACACTTGTTTTAGGAAGCGGGAAGAACATCTTATCACGTATAGAAGCGGGAGTTCTTGCTCTCAAATTGATTGTTTTCTTATAAGAAAATCAGTTAGAAAGCTTTGCATGGATTGCAAAGTCATCCCTGGAAAAAGCTTGACTACCCAACACAGGGTTTTGGTTATGGATGTACGGGTTAATATGAGAGTAAGGAGAAATTGTCGAGAAAGAGTCCCAAGGATCAAATGGTGGCAACTAAAGAGAGGAAAACAAATGCTCCTTCAGAAGAAGATTATGGAGGAAGAAATTTGGCAGGCATAAGGGAGTGCAAATGATATGTAGGACGAAGTGGCTAAAGGGATTAGGAAGGTAACAAAAGAGTCACTTGGTGAATCAAAAGGCTTTGGACCCAAGGATAAAGAATCTTGGTGGTGGGATGCAAGTGTACAAGATAAAGTTAAGGTTAAAAGGGAATGTTATAAAACTTGGCACGTGTGTAAAAACGTTAAAAATTGAGAAAAATATAAGGCAGCTAAAAAAGATACTAAGAAGGCAGTGAGCGAGGCGAAAGCTAAAGCATTCAATGGATTATATCAATCTTTGGGCACCAAAGACGGAGAAAGGAATATTTACAGGCTTGCTAAAAGTAGGGAAAAGAAGACAAGAGACTTGGATCAAGTGAAATGCATTAAGGATGAAGAGGGTAAAGTCTTAGTTACGGAACAAGACATCAAGGATTGATGGAAGGGTTATTTTCACAAGCTATTTAATGAGGGGCATGGGACGTTAGGAGACTCAAACATTCTAAATACTGGGGAAGAGAACCAAAATAAAACCTTTTATCGTAGAATTCAGGAGTTCGAAGTAAAAGAAACTTTGAAGAGGATGGAAAATGAAAAAGCAATTGGACCAGATAATATACTTATCGAGGTGTGAAAGTGCCTAGGAGAGAAAGGTATAAGCTGGCTCACAAAGCTATTTAATGAGATAATGAGATCTAAGAAAATGCTAAATGAATGGAGGAGAAGCACTTTAATTCCTATTTATAAGAACAAGAGAGATATACAAAACTGTGCAAATTACAGAGGGATTAAACTCATGAGTCATACCATGAAGTTATGGGAAAGAGTAATTGAACGGAGATTAAGACAAGAGACTCATATTTCAGAGAATCAATTCGGTTTTATACCTGGGAGGTCAACCATGGAAGCAATCTATCTTCTACGAAGATTGATGGAAAGGTATCGGAGGAAGCAAAAAGACCTACACATGGTTTTCAATGATCTGGAAAAAGCCAACGATATGGTATCGAGAGAAGTCTTGTGAAAGACTCTGGAGAAGAAAGGAATTCGTATTGCTTATATTCGAGCAATCCAAGATATGTATGATAAGGTTAAAACTTGTGTGAGAACACAAGGAAGGGTTACAGAAGATTTCCCTATAACTATAGGACTGCACTAAGGGTCAAGTTTGAGTTCATATCTTTTTAGCTTGGTCTTGGATGTGCTTACTGCGCATATCCAAGAGTCGGTGCCACAATGCATGCTTTTTGCAGATAATATAGTCTCAGTTGGAGAGTCGAGAGAGGAAACAAATGGGAAGCTAGAGCTATGGAGACGAGCTTTGGAAGAACACGACTTTCGTATAAGCAGGAGTAAGACGTAATATATGAAATGTAAGTTCAGTAAGAAATGTGCTAATACTAGCTTAGCGGTGAAAATTGGGGACCACACCATACCACAAGTCACACAGTTTAGGTATCTTGGATCTATCATACAAAGTGACGGAGAGATAGAGGGAGATGTAAATCATAGGATTCAAACTGGATGGATGAAATGGAAGAATGCTTCAGGAGTGATTTGTGATAGAAAAGTATCTCTTAAGCTTAAGGGTAAATTTTACCGCACAGCTATAAGGCCCGCGATGTTGTATGGTACTGAATGTTGGGTGATAAAAAGCCAGCAAGAGCATAAGATCAGTGTCGCGGAGATGAGGATGTTGCGCTGGATGTGTGGCCATACAAGACAAGATAAGATTAGGAATGAATGCATTAGAGAGAAAGTAAGGGTAACACTTATTGTGGAAAAGATGGTAGAATCTCGCCTTAGGTGGTTTGGACATGTAAGGAGAAGACCCTTAGAAGCCTCGATAAGAAAAGTAGATCAGGTGGAAGATAGTCCAATAGCTAAAGGTAGAGGGAGACAAAGAAAGACTATAAGTGAAACTATTAAAAAAGATTTAGATTTGAATGACATTTCTAAAGACTTGGTTTATGATATAGCACCATGACGTCGTTTGATCCGTGTAGCTGACCCCACCTAGTGGGAAAAGGCTTGGTTGTTGTTGTATACGTTTACCAAATCTGATTATCTTTGTAATTCTTTGCCATTTCAGTTTCTTTCTCCCTCTGAGTGTTACAGAGAGGAGAGTTTCTTAATAAAGAAGTATTCTTTTTCTCTAAATTCTGGTCCAGTTCTATCATATTCCTCCTCCTCCTCCTCCAAGTGACAAGTAAGGAATTGACAACAACTTACCTATTATCCTTAAAGCACTCAAAACCATATATATCCAAAACTCCGATTTGTATCTGGGAATTGATATCTTGCCCAACAGATCTATTGATCTTATCTACAAGCCTGGTAGAACAACAAAAATAAATAAAACTGTCACCCTGAACTATGCATGATAAAAAAGATATGTTCATCGATTATGCATTGAACATAAGCATACCAATCAAATAAATGAGCATAAACAGTTTTTGCCAAAGCATCCCGGCCAGCGACAGCAACATTGCAATCAAGAGCTTTGACAATATTTCCTTCTCGGGTCTGTTTTGAACGGGTACATAATGTTGCCAGCAGTAGGTTCAAATCACACCTAGAGAGGGAAATTTTGTAGCCATTAAGTTCAGCAAATGATGAAAAATTCTATAAAATTATGATCAATCATTACATCTTAAGGAGAAATAACCAAGCATCCAACTCATTTTGATATTTTTATCATTTATTCAATACTACAAAAATAGTAGGCACTATCTGTTCACATGTAAATCCAATCTCTCATAGGACCAGAGAGACCAATGCTACTTATTCTAAACTCAGCAGCTTGGCCTCTTTCTCAGGCATATATGATTCGTAAGATTTAAATGTTAAAACTACCAATCTTAGCAATGTCAATACTCATAGTAGTTGAAAAAAGAAACAATATTAGGGGGTGTTTGGTTTGTTTTCTTTCCATTTTCATTTGATATGGTTTCATTAATAATTACATAAATGCCACCTTATTTTCATTCTATTTCCTGTTTTCATGATTTTGCAAAGGAAACGGTAAAAACAACATTTTCACTATTTCCTTCACAAAATCTTGAAAACAAGAAATAGAATGAAAACAATGTGGCCTTTTTTTGTAATTATTAATGAAAACATATCAACTAAAAATGAAAACAAAAAACAAACCAAACACTCTCTTAGGTAAACATCCTTAGCACTTCCTAGTCATTGTTGCAGATAAAAATTTTACTATTCCCCCATTTCCATGCTAAATTTTAGTTTTATACTGTCCATGCAATATCATTGCATGGTACTGAATGTTGGGCGGTCAAAAGCCAACAAGAACATAAGATCAGTGTCGCAGAGATGAGAATGTTGCGTTGGATGTGTGGCCATACGAGACAAGATAAGATTAGGAATGAATGCATTAGAGAGAAAGTAAGGGTAGCACCTATTGTGGAAAAGATGAAAGAATCTCGCCTTAGGTGGTTTAGACATGTAAGGAGAAGACCCTTAAAAACTCCTGTAAGAAGAGTAGATCAGGTGGAGAATAGCCCAATAGTTAGAGGTAGAGGAAGACCAAGAAAGACTATATGTGAAACGGTTAAAAAAGATCGAGATTTGAATGACATTTTTTAAGACTTGGTTCATGATAGGACACAATGGGATCGTTTGATCCATGTAGCCGACCCCACCTAGTGGGAAAAGGCTTGGTTATTGTTATTGTTGTTGTATAAACTGTCCATGCACTATACATCGTCATACTATCAAAATCTAATATAACAATATCATAAACATTTGCAGTAACAAAAATTGAATGCAAATGCAAATGAGGGAAATGAAATTCATCCAAGTTAAAGTATAATTCATATAAATAAAACAAGATTCCAAACATAACATAAATCACCTACACGAAAAGATTAGCAGCCATCTGCATATGAAATATTGATTTCTCATCCTTTATTACTGATGAATCATGCTCTTTTCCGGGAGAAAATTCAATGTTTCTGAAATGTAAAATCGCAGCTAAGGTGCAAAACATGGCTTCCTGATAATAGGAAGACGGGATCACTATAAGTAAAGGGAAGGCCATCGATAAAATTAATTGAGAAAGCATACAATACAGCAAGTGCTACAGTAATGGTAACATCACTGACCTGATCCTCATGACTTATGCCAACAATGTCCATTGCTCTCCTCGTCTTCATGTATTCTTCAGCACTGCTTATCCCATCTAATTTGTAGACTTTACTTTGATTTAAATAGTGGAAGTGGCATGGATGTCCTAACTTATACTTCTCTATATCCTAAAAATGAGGTATTCCAATTACAAAGTATAATAAGAATTAATACTTTGACCATGACATAATGAAAACGGTAACCTGCACATGCAAAAAAAAAAATCAATATGCTGCAATACTAACACAAAAATATATAATTGAATAAATACTTCACCAGAGATTGAATACCCTTTCAGATGCACACAACTGATAAAAGCAGTGATAAATTCTTTCTGGATCTGTTATCTGCACCACTCACGATCTTTCCAATAAGTAAGTTCTAATTGCAGCACCAGATATTCTACCGTTTGAATCAAAATGAACTTCAACAATCTTCCCAAAATGGCTGCAACCAAAAAACATAGCAATAATATGAGGCTATGAGCAATAACAATTTCAACGGAAGAGTATTTGATATTGCTACACTGTAATTACTGTTTCCATAAGGATGTAATTATGTAAAACCCTGTTAAATCACCCAGAACACACAGAGAGCATCAGTATCCGTCAAATAAGCTCATATTGGAAAATCATGATCACCTTTTAAGTGTGTGTTTGGAATAGCTATGAAAACTTGATTATTTCAATAATCAATTATTTCAATAATCAAGCTGTGAAAGCTTGATTATTTCAATAATCAATTATGTTTGGATATATTAGCTGAAAAATGATTTTAAGCTAATTTGTTTTGTTTGGATGATATAAAAAAGAATCGCTTTTATGTATTAAATTACCAAAATAGATATAAAATAATTAAAAAAAATATTTAATTGATTAAAAAAATTATTTGATTGAGGACAAAATAATATTTACAACTCAATATTGAAAATAATCCCAACAGCTGAAATGCAAACAGCTCAAATTTCAACTAAAATGCAAACGTATGTTGCCATACAAAATTTCGCAATCAACAGCTTTTTTCTATTTACCCAAACAAGTTGATTTCTCTATCAACAGCTTAAATGAAAAAAAAAAGCTGTTAGATTCAGCTAAAAAGCTAAACCAAACACGCTGTAAACCAAGACAAACCAAAGTAGTATTTTTCCGCTCTGCCCACATAAACTTCAGAATTTAATCTTTCAAACTTCAACACATCATCATTCCTACCTTCAGTGCTTTTGAATCTGATTCCCCAATAGGCTAATATATACAAGGGTATCAGTTCTCTACGACATCCCAGAATTTTCTTCCCATTAACATAATTTTGAGATTTTAAGCATCCATGGTGCAGTCACCACGATAGCAAATATGGTACCTAAAAAGACAGGCCTAACATAAAATATCTAATATGAGTATATAACTATGTTTCCATAAAGTTCAACTCTGATTTTGGATGGATTGGATGTTAGACATGACTGAATTATGGCATTACAGCATATAGCATACTTTAGATAAATAAAAAGATGAGACCAGATCATAAGACATCCCAAAGACTAAGAACAAGCGTATTTCTTAGAATCGAAGGGGAAAAATAAAATAGCCTAGAAAGTGGCTAAAGATGTAAACTAAAAAGAACCAAGTTCACATTGAATTGTCATTCCTGACAGTCCTTGCATTGCCAAATGCCTCTAAAAGTGGATTTGACTGAATCAAGCAAAAAGTGAAATTAGCATCCCATAATGATGCCTAAATAAAAATTGGAAATGAATTAATGAACTCACGATTGGTTTAATTCAAGAATAGCTTACTTCAAGAACTTGTTGTTCAACTGTTCTATCATCACCAGCAGCACGCCCACCAACAAAGGTGAGATACTGCATAATCAATTTTGTTGTCTCAGTTTTCCTAGCACCACTTTCACCGCTGACCAAGATAGATTGGCTTTGACCTCCATTCATCATTGCTCTAAATCATGACCAACAGAAATTCACTAATTTGCAACATAAAATGGCAAGTAGCAAATATGACAAAAAATCAGATAGAATATGAACACACCAAATGCATACTAACCTATAAGATGCATCAGCAACAATAAATACACGTGGACTAAGCTCACCAAGCGGAGCTCCCTTATACTGCTCCATCATATGGATATCATACAAATGAGGAAGCTTTGTGAATGGATTAACAGCTATTAACATGCTCCCTGTATATGTCTAACAAAGACAAACAAGTCAGGTAAAAAGCATAAAATGGTACAGAATGATGCATTATGTGGAGGCATGGCATAACAGTCGCCACCCAAAAAAATAAATAAATCATAAATTCATATATTAGGTAAAGTACATTAAGTGAAATCGTCAAAAAGGAAACCGAAGTTTTAAAAGCTACTGATTATGTACTAATTTATGCATTTAAAAAGGACCTTTGGGCATTGGCTACCAGATCAGTAAGTCCATGCACCCATCAAAATCCGGCATAAAAATGCTCATAAATGAAAGCATTAATTTCATAAACAGAAAGTGCCAAGAAAGCATATGTCAGCTATCATATGATTCACATAAACATTTGCGGAGTGTGAAGTGGCTAAATTGATAGTTCCACACCAGAACACGATTTTCCAATAATAACTACATTTACATTGATAATTTTGTATAGCAAGTAAGATATTATTTTCAGCAATGTGCCAATCCCTATTCCCTAATGCTCAACTCAGCTCACCAAACACCATTTGAACTTTTCAGTTTCATGCAGCACAATAACTTCCATACATTTCAGTTTCAGTATACACAAGTCTATACTCACGTGCATTTCGTCAATAAAAAAAGATTGAGAACATCATGAATAAGCTGGAGGACAACCCTAATTGACCATCTAGAAAGTAGAAACTAATAAATCCGTTCAATTCACACTCACATATATATCATTGGGTGCATATCTTCTCCGAAGATTGTACAACACCCCTGGCTCGTTCAAATAAGCCAATCTCGTCATATCTTCGACTCCGCCATGCTCCTCTTCATTCGCATCCCTCAGAAACAATTTCTCTGAAAGAGCAAGAACCTGCACGCCACACCTCCGAAAACCAAAATTCGAATTATTCATGATCATTTTTCGCACACGCAAGTAGCGTAAATTAGGCAGAAACAAAACTCTCACCATCTTGCCAGAAGCGCTTGCAAGGTGAACTTGCTCTCCGGTAGATTCGAGCACTTCAGCAGGCACCCAAGCCAAATCTCTGTCTTGGACCCAAACCTTGGATCCCTTACGCAGATTCATTGTTCGTTCCTGCAAAAGGAGAATGAGGCAAGAAGATGAATTTGAAAATTGAAACCCTAGACATAGAGAAGGACAAAATAGTTGCAAAGGGAGAGTGAGACAGCTTTACAGGCATGAGAGTGAGAGTGAGAGTGAGGTTCTGGTGAAATTTTGGGTTCCCGCCGTATTAGTACAAGACTATGAGTCAAAAATTGCGAAACTGCGCAGTATTTATATCGCATTCGACACGTAACCACCGTACTTGGTTTTCCACTTTTCACTTTTTCCGTTTAACTTTACTGTATCTATTCGGATAATATAAAATTTGATAATATAAAATAATAAGATAAATATTAATAATAATAAAAACTTGATTAATTATTATACAATTATATATTTAATGTTAAATAATATAAAAATTATAGTAATATAATAATTATTTAATATATCTATAATACCATTTAATATAAAAAATAAAAAATAAGTTATATTTCTTCAATTTGATTTATAGTTCAGTCACCAATTAAATTTTTTTAAAAAAAAAATTACAAATCTACTACAACTCTGCATCACTGAACAACCTGTAAACCACCCCTGCAAAACCTTTCAGCCACCATGCAACCACCATCAACCAAACTGCCACTCTTCCATAACCTTCCCCAAAATATGCTACCAAATAGCAGTCCATTTTATAATGCTTCATTGCCTTCTTAGATGAGTTCGAGGGATCAAATATCTGTCCAGGCCACCATGGATGGCTTCTCACCTTACCCCAAACCATATCAGACACAGAAAACTCACCTTCCTTTTTTGTTGGCAGCAAATAACTTGTCTGATGAAATATTTCTGAACTCTCAGACTTCATGGATGCACGTTTTGTAACTTTTATATCTGTTGTTTTTCTCTGTTCAGGATCATTTTATTCTTCAGCTTCAATTTCCTGACCTCCATTTGAACCAACCTGTTCAGAAATGTCAGCTTGTACTTCAACATTTTGCCTAATATTTGACTCAACATGGAATTTTTCCTTTCCAGCAATTTGAGTGTCTTCTTGTTCAATCCACCCAACAAACACAATCACCAACCCAACAAGCACAATCATCAAACACCAATCTGCCTCGACACCCTGCAAATCACTGTCTTCAACCCAGCTAACAAGCACAATCACCAACCCAACAACGCACGACCCTATAGCTTCAACTCCAACCGCGACAAGCCCTCAACCACCAGACCAACACCACCGTGAAAACAGCGCCCAGTTAGCCACCGCAACCCAGTACCCAGAATCACAGTCACCCACCTAGTCGAGCTCAACTCCTCTGCCCCCAGATCCATGAAACAGGACCGTCTTCCTCTGCCATGCGCACCAACGCGCCACGTGCGGCCTTCGTCCAGCTCCGGCCACCACTTCTCCTGCTACGCCATCAACGCAGAGTCGCGCATCACCCTCGCAAAGCTGTGCACAACCTTCCCAGAACCACCGTCCTCAACACGGAAAAATACCGCCCAAAACAAATATGAGATTGATAGATGTTTACTTATTCTAAAATTACTTTAGAGGATTCAAATCCATCATGCAAAGACCCACCATGATTTGTTATACTATTCACTAATTATATTCAAAATAAATTATATTTTTATCTCTCTAACATGACTTTCTTTTAGTTAATCAACAATGTGAAGAAATCCAAACCACTTATTTATAAAGTAATTATGATTACTAAATAAATATTCATTCGGGAATCTCTATGTTTACGGGTTTAGATAATCTCCATTAATAAGAATATTCAGTTAAATAGAGATAAACATAAATTTTATTATATAAAAATGTATCATGATTGATTATAAGATCTATTAATTATATTCAAAATAATTTATCTTTATCTTTCTAAAAAAAATCCTCTCTGATTATTCAACAACGTAAGGAAATCTAAATCATCTGTTTATATACACAAAATTCCTTTGTACCCTTATGTTCATTTTTATTTTTTAAAAAGGAAAATAATATATAATTTTTCTGAAGAGGGAAAAAGGGTGCTGGTCCAGTAATACAGATCTGCATATCAACGTAGAAGGGAAGGGATGATCCTTTTCTTCCCTTCTTTTCTGTTTCACCTTTCCTTTATTACGCTTCAATCCTTTTCATCTTAGGTTGTTCCTTACTTCCTTTTACTCAACTTTAAGGATTATTTATTTCCCAATCCGAAACGATTAACGGTGCGTATAAATTGTGGATAGTTATTTTCAGTATGATAATACGCTTTATGTTTAAAAATCACCATCATCATTTACTATACTAATTCTCTGCTTTTTCATCATTTAGGCGAGAAGAATTATCTGCCATTTGATTGCATTGAGATTCTCCGGTGAAATTCACAGAAAACTACCAGTGTTATTTAAATAAGTTTGAGTACAATTACAAAAACAATATATTTAGAAAATAATATATTTAAAATTTAAAATAACAATAGTTGCACAAATTTTATTCTCAAAAAAACCACATAGACTTAAAAATAAACTTATTTAATAGCCTGTTTGTATAAGATACAACACAACGCGAACGATAAAAGGAAACAATGAAGTTCCTCTCACTGAAATCTAAAACAGACGGTAAATCATTAAAAACAAGTTAGAAAAGAATATATTATCCACTTGCGTGTATGTGACAAGATTGTCAAATCAGATGAGAATGAGTTTTTCGTCCCCTTTAATACGTATAGTAAGGACAAAGGTTTTAGAATGCTTACAATTTAAGAACACGAAATCATAAAGACATTGTCAATTTAAGAAAGTCATTAAAAAATTAATTACCTCAATACTATCATCGTATAAAACATTAGTTGATGATAACATTTTAGTTAATATGTTAAAAAAAACAAAGAACTTTCCGAAAATATGTAATTAAAAAATTACATAATTGGTACAAAATATTTGAGCTTTGAGTATTTAGTCTTTGAGCTTTCGAACGGTATGCAAGATGCCAGCTTAAAACCTAATAATTGCCTTTTAAATTTTAATATGGTATATTTTCAATTTTTTATAGATTTATTTCACACATAGTTACTCATTCTTAAAAAAAAAAAATCAAATGTGTTATTACAATTAATGCAATATAAATAAATACTATGCATGACCAAACAAAAATACTCGAGTGAATTTTCCTAGTTTATCCACACAGATCGATCATATCGCATAAAAAATATGACATTTTTCGTTTTGGGTTTAAATATACATTGATTTTTAATTTGATTCTCTCAAAATCCTCACTCATTGTTCTGAGAGATTACCTCTCCAAACTTGAGGAAGAGCTGGGCATCAGAGGTGCTCATGGATGGGCAGTTTAACAAGTGTGGAGTCTTGAGATTTGCATACTCATCCATGTAGCATTGCACTTCAGCAGATGGCTGTGAATCAGGTTGTACTTGAATTGGGGCTGGGGTGATTGATGGCACAAGACTTCCCAGCACGCGTGTCACCTCATGCATTGTAGGCCTATCACCTGGCTGCTTCTTTGTGCATAGAAGAGCAAGCTGAAAAACCTTTTTAACTGCTCCCAAGTCCTTGCATGTGGCAGTAATATCCGGATCAACGGTTTCCATTACAGCATTGTTAGCTGTCTTGGACAAAATCTATGCAAATAAAGAATATATTCGTTACTCATTAGTCTCTGAAAATTAAATTGAGTTGGGTATATCCCATAAAATACAAAGGTAAGACCAATAATGCAATCCCTAAAAAATACCATATTATTATTAGGTAAAACATTGTTCAAGCCCAAGGTTGTACGTCAAATCAAAAGAATATAACTAGATCAAAGCTCATGATTGGGACAAAAAAAAATGTTCACCAAAAAAATAAATAATTAAATAAAAGACAGAAAACGTATAAAATGGGTAGACTCACCAAATGATGAAGGTTGGATTCGCTGTCAACAGCTTTCCTCCCAGTTAGCAGCTCAAGTAAAACGATAGCATAACTATACACATCAGACTTCTCAGTGAGCCGGGAAGTTCTAGCATACTCAGGGTCTATATAGCCAATTGTGCCCATTATGAAAGTTGAAGTGTGGGATTTTGAGGGGCATAGACTTTTGGCAATGCCAAAATCGGTGAGATGGGGCTCTAAGTCTTTGTCTAATAAAATATTAGATGATTTCACATCCCTGTGAATGATACGAGGACTGCAATCATGGTGTAGATACGCAAGCCCTTGAGCTGCTCCAAGCGCTATTTTTAGACGAAGATCCCAGTCAAGCTTTTTCTTCTTGGTAGGTCCTGGAATAGAAGTACATAACAAAATCATACAGAAAATCATTGCTTGGCTTGTAATTTTTTTTTTTCCCTGAAAGGGTGTTACTGCATTGGTTAGGTTCATAAACAGGCAAGTGTGCCATGCAGCTTCAAATCCTAAATGTACAGGACCACACTTGGCTAGGATTCTTCAGCATACTCCCTCTTCACTTCTGGCAGGACAACCATAATGGAGAAGTGGATTCTTGTAACTAATTTTCTAAATCATTTACAGGGATGCATATGAAGGAAACTGGATGTAATACTGATACAGGACAAAGTGCTAAAGAACCTCAAGTAAAAAACCATACAAGCAACTAGAAACTTCACTAGAGGAGTCATGCACCTTAGAACAACTGCTAATCATTACAAATACACTAATTTGAAGATGAGATTATGGAAAATACAGCTAAATGCAAGGTCGAATATACATAGTTTATGCAGCGAAGCATGCAACACAGTACATCTGCATCATTTAAGAAATAGCTTGAACTTACCATGAAGAAGATCCCATAGACTGCCATTTTCCATGTAGTCATAAAAGAGAAGGTTCCCATATGGAGACAAGGAGTAGCCTTGGAGACTGACCAGATTCCGGTGCTTAATGCTGCCAACTGTCCCAAGTTCGGTCTCAAATTCTTTCAAGCATTGTGGATAGTGCGAATAGAGCCTCTTGATAGCCACTGGCTTGCAATTCTTAAGAACACATTTATAAACTGTACTTGATGCACCATATCCAATAATATATTTCTCATTCAGGTTTTCAGTCATCCTCATGATATCCTCATACACATGAAGTGCCATATTCATGTGAAGAATCACTAGTTTTGGTGGTGAGTAATTAACTGTCAACAATTTCCAAGCAGGCGCAATCAGTAGCTTATCATCTTCAGTTTCAATAGGCACAATGAAGAAAAGTACCTGGTTTGCCAAGTGATCCATCAAGAAAAGGAGCTGGATTGTGTGGTCGGCAAGCTGCCAGCAACATCATAAGAAGAACCACAAGGGCACCAAGAGCAATTCCTAGGATAGCTGCCTTAGATAACATAACTGTATGGCCAATAACATATATTAGCTTATTGTGCACATCAGCCCAAAAACCTTTATTTAGCTCTAGAAGGAAAGAATGCCATAGATTAGGAAGAACAAAGCTGCTCTTTGAAACATCCTTACCAATCGATTTGAATGATATACACAGTGAAAGGGAAAAAAAGATACATGTGAAACCTAGCTTTACACTTCATATGCTGCTATTTTAAAAAGTTGAACATGTATAAGTATAACAATGTAATGTACTGACTGATCATATGTGTACCCCATCTCAAAAGTCAAAACACTAACCATCCCTTATCTTACTTAACATGTTCTCTCAGGCATAGCAAACGAAGAGAACAAGGGAAGATCTTCATGGGGGAGGAGCCGGAGATTTCTGGTTGCTCAAAGTAATAAAAAAATGAGAAGGCACAGATGGGAGGTGGCAACAGGATAATGGATATTCCTGCTAGAAAGTTCGGCTTACCTCGTTCTGCAGGGTGAGACCCATGACAAGGCAAATTCAGCCAATAGCCACAAAGGCCAGGGTTTCCAATGAAACTGCAAATAAAAGGTTGCATAAATCAATCCAAAAGAATATGTGGGAATAGAAGCAATAAAGACAATATTCTACAGTAAATGACCTAACCTGTCAGGGGAAAACCTGGAAAAATTGTTGCTTGTGGGAATAACACCAACTAGGTTGTTATAGGAGACATTACTACAAAATTTATAATCAATATTCAACTTGTTAGGTAAAAGTGACATGGTCTTTCCATAGAACTATGATGCCAAATTATTCAAAAATTAATTATGAAAGAGACTGAACTTACAGCAGAGAAAGACTAAGGCAATTTAGAAGTGATGTCACGTCACCAGATAATTCGTTGTTTTCTAGTCTCCTATATAATTTCAAACCAAGAGATACCATTAAAACACAGTGAGAATTGTAGTAAAATTACCAGTCTACCAACATCGTCCACAAAAATTTACATGAGAAACACAGGATAGAACAAAATGGTTAGTTCTTAATCTATTCAAGTCCAATTAAATAGAATCGATGTCCATATTCAACCAAATCTGATGAATACTAGATTATAGGGCACTCATCAAAAAATAGAAAAAAAAAAGTATATTACAAAAAAAATTATTTCCAGCATCTATCGTTAGACATCTGTGAGTAAAATTTATGGCAGAATATCCACTGCCATATGAGATTTGCCAAGGCCATAAAATACCATTGAATTTTATTAACAAAATCAGAAGGAATACAAAACAGACACTGAATAAGGATACAAAAGGAGCTTACAAGGATATCATGTTCTGAAGCTGACTAAGTTCTTCAGGAATCAAGCCAGAGAGTTGATTATTTGAAAGATCACTGAAATACAGAAGCATGAAAATAATCAGAAAAAACCCAAAGAAAGGATTTTTGTTTTCATCAGAAAGATAATGGACTTACATGTCCATAACACTTCTTAGATTACCAAATTCTGCTGGAATAAACCCTGTTAAATGATTTCTGCTCAGATTCCTAACAAAATGAATACGCTATCAGTAAGAAGAAACAGTCTAGAATCCACAAAATAACTAGTTGAAAAACTCACAGCTTCAGAAGATGCTCCAAGTCACCAAGGGAAGAAGGAATGGAGCCACTTATATTATTATTTGAAATATCCCTGGGAGTAAAACGTCTATTAGTATGAAGTCAGAAAGATTGGTGTAAGAACATGTATTAAATCATTCATACTTACAGTGTATCCAAATTACCAATCCGCGACAATTCAATTGGAATGGAGCCTTGAAGATTGTTGGAAGAAAGATTCCTAAGGATGGTAATCACAATGTCAGGAAGGGATGAGAATCAATTAACCAAAAGAGTAACAGGTTGAAGTTTGAACTTTTGAGGTATTGCCCAACCATGGTAGGAATCCAGACAAGTATGCATCAATACTTCTAGTGTGTATCAACAAGTTTTGAGGAAGAACAGAACCAATCACAATATAATTGCAGATATGTTCAACAAATGTCCTATATTGTCAGGGTAAACTTACAGATAGGTCATACTCGCCAAGCTCTGAAAAGCTGCAGGAACTGTTCCATTCAACTTATTCCCGTGCACATTGCTGATACAAGACAATAGGAAAATTTATCACCTTAATGTATTATAAAAACCCTTGTAACAAAGTAATAGTATTAGTATAAGGTTTATTGCTTACAGGCAGTTAAGATTTTTACATGAGCTAATATTATCAGGAATAGGACCCTCAAGATTGTTGTTAGCAACATTTCTGCAAGAACAATGGGTGACTCATCAAGTTACTCAAAAACCAACAAAATTGATTCTTCAAAGTAACAGCACTTACAAGTCAAACAGATCAGTAAGCTTTCCAAGCTCTGGTGGGATATGTCCACTTAAATGGTTATCATTCAGTTCCCTGCACAGGAAGGTGAATCATTAAAGGACAAATTTAAACCAAGTTGTGCCTCTTGGACCTTGGTAAGAGGTCTTTGTTCAACTCAGCTTAAAAATAATGTCAAAAAGGCAACTGACAAGGGGTTCTTCTTAGAAGTTGTAAAATTCAAAATGAAATGATAATTAACTATTGCCAGGAAGCAGTTGCTGCCTCATTTCAAGAGTATGGAAAAGAAATATACGATGCATATGGTAAACTAATTGCTAAAGCATCATACAAATAGTGAAGCTTTGTCATATTTCCAAGCTCGGGGGGGATGAGGCCAGTCAGCTTGTTTCCATGCAAGTACCTACAAACATTGCAGAAATTGTATCCAACATATGAGTCAAGAAATCTTCTGAGTTTTGATACACATATTTGAGGACAAAATCAAACTAATGGATATAAATTCAAAACTGCTAGCACGTACTTACAATTTTTCTGTGTAAGTCAAATTTCCCAAGATAGGAGGGATTGGTCCACTTAACATGTTACAACTCAAATCTCTGAGAGGAAATTGTAATAAAGCAAATGTTGAAAGAGGCATCAGTAAAGAAGAGAGAATACATCAAGTCAACAAAGAAAACTTGATAAAGTTTGCTTCAGAAACTATTAATACAGTGCTTACAAGACAGCAAGCGCTTGCATCAGACCAATCACTGATGGAATATGCCCCGAGAGTTTATTGCCTTGCAATGACCTACCAAGTTCAAACAAAATGGCCTAGCTACATAAGGGAAGTGGAAGACCACATATCATTCTTGTTAAAAATATCTGAAAAAGGATAATGCAACACATACAGGGTCGCTACTTGCAGAAATCCAATATTGAAAGGTATCTCTCCAGTTAGCTGGTTGTAGGATAAATCCCTGACATCAACAGAATATGTTAAAAAAGTAAAGAGAAAACAAGGAATGGAAAAGTCTGTCATACTGTTGGATATACATACAAGACCTGGAAGGTAGTACAGTTTCCTATGTTTTCAGGAATACTGCCTGTCAAGCTATTGTTTCTCACATCACTACAAAAGGTAAGACGAAAATAATTACATTTGCTTAGGAAATGAAAACTTTTGGGGCTTGGAATAAAAAGAGAGCCATTGTTGTAACTTACAAATACCACAATCCAGTTAACTGGCACATGTCTGGAGAAAGTGAACCCACCAAATTGTTACCTCGCAAGCCACTATCATAGCAAAAGGAAAAGACACAAACCAAGATTGGCAGTAAGATCACATTATGGGGTCTAGAAGAAGCATAAATAAACAAGCCAATGAAATGATAGATTTTATTGCGTATTGGTTTTGGTTATACTCACAGATACTGCAAAACTTCATTCCAGTATATAAGTCTTGGTATCTCCCCGCTAAGTTTATTTTGTGCCAGGTCTCTAGAATCAATTTTCCAAAAGTTGTGAATGTTAGTTAACGAACCTAAAATTAACTTTATGAAGAGAATGAGCAAACCGAGAAATGACTTACAGAATCTGCAAGTTAGGAATCTGAGACAGAGTTGAAGGAATTGGTCCAATTAATTGGTTATTTTTCAAAATTCTGAGAAAACATTTATGAAAAAATAGGTTGTCATAATTCATAGGATTGGCAAAACAAACTCAAAGAGAAATGCTCTCGAAAACTCACAGATTTTCCAGTTGTTTCATATTTGAAATTGAAAATGGTATATCTCCCCGAATCTCGTTAAATGACAAGTCCCTGATAACACATTAAAATATCAAAGTTCCCCATAGGACTTTTTTACTAGGCATTGTCTAATTATAAATTGAATTCAGATCTTCTGGGTATGAAACTTACAGGCTTTTCAAAGAAGAACAATCGCCAATCTCATCTGGTATCTGGCCTGATAGACGGTTTTCCTTGAGATCACTGTCAAACAAGAGATACGAACAAAGTTGGTTTATCCAAGCATCGAGTATAGCAGCAAGAAAGATAAGCTAAGATACAAGTGCCACAACTATATCTGTTGCAGATATGAGAAATAAGAAGACTAAATTAGAATAATATGTACATAGAGACCAAGCTGTTAAGGCTCCCTATAGCAGGTGAAATTTCGCCCTCAAGATTCAATCCTGAAAGATTGCTGCAAAAAAAAAAAAGAGGGAAAGAGAAAATGAAATATGGAGTCTTATTGACAAGGAACCAGGAGAAGATGCCTATGTACATACACTGTTCAAGAAAACGGCTACTTACAGTGCAACGACATTGAAGGTGACATTATCACATGTGACCCCTCTCCACACACAGTAATCTGATGATGGTGAGTCTGTCCAGTCATACAGAACGTTATCCACATCCCTGAACGACTTTTTTATCTCTAGCAACGTTGCTCCTTCAATTGAAATATTCACACGTTAAGCATGTGTTATGGAACATAGAATTGTAAACAAGTTCTTCCATATCATATACCTGGTACTAGGTTATATGCTCATATTATTCAGCAATTCATCTTTACTGCATTCACCCTTAATAACCAAAGTCTTAAAATCCCATACATAAACTCAAACACACATTTCCGCTATAATAAAACCAAAGCAGGAACATTACTGATGCTAACAATGTGGAAATTATCATTTTTTTTGCAAGATCCAAAAAAATAACAAAGTCAAAAGCGCGGTCGCTGGAAAAGGCGCTGACTTTAAAAAAACATAATAATTTGACCAGCTGAACCCTGTTTGGTTGCCGAGAAAGCGAAAAAAAAAAGTTAAAAAACTCAGCTTTACGTCTTTTCTCAGGTACCCTTCTACCCAGAAAAAAGAAAAACGTATCAAGGACTTGGCTTTCAAGCAATGGCAGTCTTGAGGAGAATTCAAATGCAAGAAAAAAACCACAACAAAGTTAAGACTCACCATCATCTGAATCCACCAAAATGATGTTCAAACAAAACAGAATAACCAGAAGAATAAGTCCAAACCGAAATGCCATAACCATAATGCATCAAAAGACGTCAACAACAACCACGAAGAAAAACAATGAAGCTCTTGATTGTAAGATCTTAAGACCGTTCAAATGCTGTGATGAGATGACAAGGTAAGTTGGGAGTATTGTTCTGCTGCGTATTCCTCATCTCTTTTAGCTTTTTCTGTGATTAGGAAAAGTATTTCATTTTCAAGTTTGGAGGGTCTGTTATATTGTTACAGAACAAGCATAATACATGGCTTTCCTTATTCAATCAAATTACATCATACACCGCTCACTCTCTAATACAAGTGTTGTAAATGGTAGTGTAGAGAGAGATACAATGCTGTACTGCAAAAGACTATACCTAAAGAGGGAGAGATAGATAGAGGAAAATTATTTCACGCATAAAGTTAAAACTATCTGCCACCACTTCTGCTACCACCTGCACACACTGAAGCCGCTCTTTTTCTGTCTCTAGTCTGATAACTTTCTCTTTTCGATATCTGTTTTCTCTCTCTTAACTGTATTCTGTGGTATCTAATTATTCAGCCATCGTAAATGACACTGTACACTAATAATGTGACATGCCATTGTTGTTTTAATTGAAAGGGGTCGCTTTCACTCTGTTTTTGCTGTGCTTGTGAGAGTTTACAGAGGCTATGTGAGTAAAGCAAACCCATTTGAGCTGACAAGGACACCGTTCTCTTTCCCATTCACTCTTTCTTTTTCAATCTCTGAACATTGATTGGCCTCATGTTTGTGATTGTTGATTTATTTTTTTTCCTTTTCATTTTAGTTTCATATTTGCTATTTATCCAGTTATGTTTGGTAGTTACTGAATCTAAGCGGTTCACGTAGCAGTAAACGAGCATAACATGTATTAAGAGATTTACATAGTTCGTCTTCATATTTTGGATGTAATTTATATATTTATTGTATTATTTTATTTAAAATTATTTAATTTTAATTTAAAATTTTATAAAATATCAGAATTAAAGTCTTATTTTTGTGGTTTAATTTTTTAGACTCGTTTATTTTGTTTATGTATATGTGAAGAGAAGATGTTAAAAATTTCATATCATTTATTTTAATATTTTAAATGTAATTTATATATTTATTAAGTTAATCTAATTAAAATCAATTAAATTAAAATTAAAATTTTATATGTATATATATATATGCAAAAATATTTTTATAAAAATTCTCTAATCCCAACATAAATAAGCTTCTGTTGACTAATTGACATGCACACAAGGTGCACGAACACTACCCATAGAAGAAATGTTTAGTAGTTATGGATGATAATATATTAAATAAGGTGGCTCTCGGCGATACTTTCATTTTTATATAAATTTTATTTCATTTTAAGAATGCATGAAATATTCATATCAAAAAAAGAGTGCATGAAATATTTAGTGTGTATTTGTATTAGAGTTGGTACACTTAAATTAGAGTCAACTTGATTTTATAAATTTAAATTTAATTGAAAGTGAATTTATAGTAACGTAATTTATGTTTAAAAACTTTTATCTCAAAAATTAGTTTGATAAAATGAATGTTATTTGGATTAAAGATTAAAATCACTTTTAAAATAAAATTAAAAGAGAAAATGCTCTCCAATAAATTTTTGCCCAATAAAAAAATAAAAAATTCTAACTTTCACTCCAACTGAAATTTAAGAATCATTTTTCATTAAAGTTAATTGAATTTTACTAACAAAAATTTTTGTCAAATATATTACTACATTTTTCAATACTCTAAATTTATTTTTAAAATGTTTTAACTATAAACTAAACACACTCTTAGTTATAAAGAAAGTCCATGATCTATTAAGTTCAATGATCTAGCGTGTGTTTGGATTATAGTTGGTAAACTTAAGTTTGATTGAAAGTATATTTACAAACTTAAGTTTGGTTGAAAGTGAATTTATAGTAATGTGATTTATGTTTTAGAACTTTTGTTTCAAAAGTGAATTTGACAAAATAAATGTTATTTGGATGTAAATAATGAAAATCACTTTTAAATATGTAATTACTAAAAAGGGTATGAATTTATATTACAATATTAATATTACCTTTTATTTCATTTCTTTATTTTTAAGTGTACATGAACAAATTATATAAATATTTTTTTTTACTTTTAGTGGTAGAGTTAAATTATAAATAAAAATTTATAACAAAATGTTAAATTATATGCATAGTTGAATAAATTATATAAACATTTTTTTTTACTTTAGTGATAGAGTTAAATTATAAATAAAAAAGTTTGCAAAGAAAGAAATAAAATATATGCATAAAACATTGTAATTTAAATTGATATTTTAATTAGCATAGTTAAACACATGTCTGCAAGGTAAATGATCAAAAAATAAAGGCAACCAAAGGTTCAATATATTAAGGCAACTGGATTGATTCAATTTAAAATATAAAATAATAATAAAGTATATATAGAGAAAAATATAATACAAAATTGAAATATAAATATAAATATACTACTAATTAAGTTACATGTGCTCAATAATTTGATTTCGAATTGAGTCTCGAACAATATTAATCTCTGATAAAGATATTATTCACAGCCGATGAACCAATTAATAAAACTAGTATCTTAACATATTTTTATTCACAGCCGGCAAAAATATTTTTATAAAAATTCTCTAATCTCAACATAAATAAGCTTCTCTGACTAATTGATATGCACACAAGGTGCACGAACACTACCCATAGAAGAAATGTTGAGCAGTTATGGATGATAATATATTAAATAAGGTGGCTCTCGGCGATACTTTCATTTTTATATAAATTTTATTTCATTTTAAGAATGCATGAAATATTCATATCAAAAAAAGACTGCATGAAATATTTAGTGTGTGTTTATATTAAAGTTGGTAAACTTAAGTTAGAGTCAATTTAATTTTATAAATTTAAATTTAGTTGAAAGTGAATTTATAATAACCTAATTTATGTTTAGGAACTTTTATCTCAAAAGTAAGTTTAACAAAATAAATATTATTTAGATTAAAGATTAAAATCATTTTTAAAACAAGATTAAAAAAAATACTCTCCAACAAATTTTTGTCTAATAAAAAAATAAAAAATTCTTACTTTTATTCCAACTGAAATTTAAGAATCATTTTTTATTAAAGTTAATTAAATTTTACTAATAAAATTTTTTATCAAATATATTACTACATTTTTTAATACTCTAAATTTATTTTTAAAATATTTTAACTATAAACTAAACACACTTTTAGTTTTAAAGAAAGTCCATGATCTATTAAGTTAAATGATCTAATTTTGAAAAGAAAAAGTAGATAAAGTGGTCTATCTATAGCTTGTTTATCAAAATGAAAAAACATCCTTCCTGTAAAAGCTACTTGGAAAGCATGAAAATGTCTATATCTTAAAATTCAAAAATAAGAAAACTCTTACTTAAAAAAAAAATAAAACCATTTTTTCGGTAGATAAGAAGACTAATTTTAGCTGTGACACGAATTATTAATTTTGTAATATTGTTTGAAAAACCCATCATGATTAATTACAGAAAAAAAATTGGAAGCAATGGAAAAAGTTAAAAAAAAAAAAGAATTTGTCTAACAAATATCTTAAAATTTTTTATTAAATAATTAAAAGATAAAATATTTAAATTATTATAATTTTTTTATAAAAAAAATTGATAACCTTAAAAAAAGAAAAGGTCAAAAACACAATATTTACTTGCAACGGCCCCCATCAATTAATTATCTGAACAATGACATTGAAGTCTGAAAAGTAAAGTAAATATTGAACTTGAACTTGTTGATAGTGGTGACTGGTGAGTGACAACTTACGAGAGAGAGAGAAAGATAGCAAATGGGTTCTCACTACTGCAAGGCAGAAGATTTGCATCAAAGTAGACCCCACAAGCACCCCTACCATGGATGTCTCTGATTAACTTCCGTCAAAGAGAAAACAATGAAGTTACCTTATTCACCTTGGGAAGGGCATTTGGCTCCTCCCTCTTCTTCTGCCTCTCATCAATCATCATGATTCCTGTTAGGTCCCACCTATTTCTTTGACGCCGTTAATGTTGCTGTCAATGGTCGTTTTCACGTCTGCATGTAGTTTAACCATATCATTCTTCTTTTAATTTTGCCATCTAACACCAACAACACTGAACACACCAAAATACTAATAATAGCGTGATTTTGATAACAAGTGTAATTAGAGAATTTGTTAAAGAAATAAAAGTAAATAATTTTAAATAAAAATAAAATATTTAATATATTAAAAGTTTTAAAAAAAATTACTTTTCATTTTAAATTTTATATTTTAACTTCATTTAACAAAACTCATAATAATATTAGTTATTTCTTAACCAAAATGGTAATAATGATACTTTTTATTTTTTATGAGAGTATTTTTACACAATTACCAGTGTAAAGTTTAAATTTTGATATTCCCAAAGTGCGAATCATGGATCCCACCCAGGATGATAATAACAGATTTTCAGTACTACTAATTAGGATTGTTCAAGAATTGGGTTATCTTATTAAATATTAGAGTAATGTTATATTTTTATATAATTTTTTTTAATATTAAATAAAAAAATAAATGTATATTTAATATTTTAAAAACATAAAAAATATTTAATATTTTTTATTTAATAATTAATAAAATTAATAAATAAATTAAATAAAAAGATAAAATATTTCTATAAATATTAACCCATTTTGATATAAAGTTTAATTGGGATGTGTTTAAATTTTAGAAATTAAATTCTATATGTTTTTTAATCAAATTTGAATCATGTTTTGAGGGGACTATTTCTACTTGATATTATGTATTATTTTTAAATTTTTATTATTATTAATTATAAATAATATGTTATTTAAATTAATAATTTTTATATAATATATATTTATATTAATATTATTTATATTAAAATATATATTAAAAACATACTTTAATTTTAATTTTTTACTTTTATAATTTTATTATTTAAATATGCATAATATTTAAATTTATATATTACATCTATATATCAAGTTAGGTTAATTTCAATTCAGTTATTATTGAGTCACTATCAAATTAGAACAAAATATAAAAAAATAATTTGATTAAAATATCGATCTGAGTTTAAATTAAGATAAACTCATAAATAAACACTTGTAACAAAGCTTTTTGTTGGTCTTTCATTAATATAAGTTGATTTATAAATATTATTGTAAACTTTGTTAATTGTGGCATGATTGATTTATGAGGCAACTTCCTTTTTTATATTTTTTTTTCCTATAAAAGAAAATTCAGGACGCCAATAGTATATGTAAGATTTTATAAAGTAGGTTAAGGCTCATTTGAAAAAAAAAATCATCTCTATTTTTTCCTCAAAAAATTACTCAACCAGCTTTTAAACATGATTAAGATATTAGGAATAGGTTAGTAGTGAGGGGTTTAAATAATCTGTATGAAATAATAAATTTAAATCTCATTACTATTATTGTAATAAAAAAAGTGATTATCAAGCAAAACTATTATTTTTCTCTCTAAAAAAAAATAAAGAATTACTCTCTAAAAAAATGACTATTAAGCAAAACTATTATTTGAAAGGGGAATTTAAATGTGCCAAATAGCTCAGTCATTTTGTAGATAAATACAAGAATCTAAGATTATATATATATATATATATATATCCCCGGGAAATTCAAACTTATGCAAATAAAACATACAGTTGTTTTTCTTTTTAGTTTAGTGATTAGGTTTGTTACTGTGACTCTTTCTCCCATAATAACTAACTTTTAGCCTTTTTTTATTAAGAAATGTTTTATTTTTCTATTCAATTTTTCTATTAATTTTTTAATTATTAAATTAAAAAATATTAAATATTTTTTTATATTTTTAAGATATTAAATGTATTTTTTTATTTAATATTAAAAAATTATTAAAAAGTATTTATAGAAGAATATACATTACTCTTTCTTCATGTGTATACTGTTCCCCATCTTAAGTCATGCTCCTTATTTAGGAACAAGCCTCTCAATCTAATCTACCATTACTCCTTAGGCCATCCCGCTGACTAGTGCCTATCATCCGTAGTTCTACTCGGTGGCTCCTCGTTGGCTAGAAAACACAAAGAGGGAGGAAAAGATAGAGAATCTTTGGCATGTTGGATTAGACTGATAAAATAAATTAATATAATATATTATAATTTTATTAATTATTTATTATAAATATTATATTATATAAATTTATCTATTAAATTTTTTATATATATTAAAATAATTAATAATTTAATCAAATTTTAAAAATATAATTAAGTTTGATTGAAATTTGATATATAAATTTTTATAAAGAATTTTTTATTATAATTTTAAATATTTTAATATCTATAATTTTTATATATTAAATTTTATATTATCAAATCTTATACTATTAAATTTTATAATATCAAATCTTATACTATCAAATCTAATAATATAAAATTTTATCTTATATTTCATACTAACCAAGCTCTTAGGTAAGTATAGTTCTTCGTATCATTTTTTAAATATTAAAATTATTATTTAATATTTATAAAATTATTCTTAATAATAAATATATTTTTATTATAAATTTTATAATATTATTTATATCAAATAATAATTTGAATATATATGTATATATAATAAATTACACCTAATTAAAAATTTCTAAAGACAACTATGTATATAAAAAAAAAAGAATCTTTTGAATCTTTCGTCCTTGGCTGGTCTGGTCAAGCCAGACATAAACTCAATTTGGAAAGGCAACAAATGTATTGGCTGGGTTAAAAAAGTAGGTCTCTTTTGATATCACCACCTCAGTTTGGGATTATGGATGAACGGTTAAAAATGATTAGTTATAATAAGTTTTGAGTATTTTTATTTTTATATAATACAATTGATTGATTTTTTTGTTAATAATTCTTATATTTTTATATTAAATAATATATATTTATTTTTATATTTTATTTAATATCATCTATTATATTTTTTTTCATTCAATCATATTTTTTAAAAAAATATATAAATAATACATATATTATTAAAAATAATGTATAATTATTTTTTCTTTAGTCTAACAAATATTTTAATTTTTACTGTAATCTTTTATCAACTTTTGACAAAAGCATGCTCCTCCTGCTACCTTCGGTTATCTTCCAACGCAAGGGAGGACCATCGTGTCGGAAACCTGCCACTAAGGCCACTAGCACCGAGTCGACATAATCAGAGCCCAATTCCCATTAATGTCCTTCTCTTTCATTTTTAGTTACGTTTCAGGACAAACAAAACAAAACAAAACAGCAAAACCAATCACCAATTGAATCAAATCAAAAACACCATTTTTCTCAATGTCCTTTTCCCCAATGTCTCTGCTTTCGTTCACCTTTGTCCCCTTCACACTCTTCTTCTTCTTCTTCATCAACGCTATCATAACCATAACCGCCATCACCGAGTTTGACTTTGGCACCACAACCCCCAGCAGCCTCAAGTTCCTCGGTGACGCCCACATGCACAATGGCACTGAGCCTCACGCGCGACCTCGCCATCCCCGAATCCGGCATCGGTAGAGCCCTCTACTCTCGTCTGGATTCCAGCAACCCGGAACACATCAACTTAAAAATTACAAAAGTTTTCCCAAACCAAACACCAAACTTAAAATAAATTTGAGAAATCAGAAACAGCGCATAGCCCATCAACTTAAAATAAATCACAAAATTTTCTGAAGGTCTCAATCTGAAACGTGTGAATAGGGGTGCACGTGGACGGATCGGGTAGGATTTGTAAGAAAAAAATATCCAAATCAATTAATTGGGATTGAGTCGGGTAATTGGGTCGGTCGAGTTAAGTGATCGAATTGATCGGGTTAAACTGATCAATGAACATTTTTTAATAGAAATCACTCAAAACGACGTTGTATTTAGGTTATCGAGTCATTGGGTCGGGTCATCGGATTGGTTCACCAAACTCGTCACCTAAACTGATAGTTAAACAGGTTTATTGAGTTTGACCCGTCTACTCGAACTAACTCGGATATATATAATCGGGTCAGTTTCGCGGGTCCGCGGGTCGAGTTGTGCAACCCTACTTATGCAACCGCGAGAAGGCCTTTTGAGTTTGCTACAGTCTCAATATGGTGTGTAACATTCTAAATATTAATATTAATGACATATCTTGATTAAGTATTAGTAATTAGATTTTACACATCACTTATAAATATCATTAATCTTTATAGAAAACAAATTAAAGTTATACAAAAATATGAGTCTGTCTCATAAATATATTATACATATATTTAAAAATGAAGTTTATACAAACAGTATATTATTATACTTTATATACATAACTTGCTTTCAAGGTACAAAATCTATAAGACAAAAGAAGATAAATCATCTCTACATTAGAGTTCTTTTCATTTGGCTTCATACGTTCTTTATAGAATTATTATAGAAATTCAAACAAATAGGATAAAAATCTTATAATTCTCAATAATTTGTTATAAAAACTATATCATCATAATAATTTTAACTATTTAAAAAAATTATTTTATTAAATATACAAAATATAATATAGAAAGGTGACTATGGTTAAAACAATTTATTTAACAATCATTTGTAAATATCAAATAATTCATCAAGTCTTGTCATTTATAAAAAATAATTAATTATTATATATCATCAATCGTCATATCTCATTATTTATCATATTTCATCATTCATTATTTATCACATCTTAAATATTAAATATCATTCATCATTAATCACATGTCAAGTATTAATAAGTAAAAAAAGTATGTTCATCCTCAATGTAAAAATTTAAGTAGAGAGAGAGTGTCTCAACATCGATCTAATATCCATCTCTATGATCACCTCAAGTAGAGAGAAAATATCTCAACCTCAATCTACTATGAATCATTTTAAGTAAAGAGAGAGTATTTCAACATCAATTTACTATGGATCATTTCTTCCATCGTTCATTGAGTATATCATTCAATTGATTATATTTACTGCACGTTCTCATTCTTTTTAATTTATCTAATGTACTTTCATAGTAACAATGATCTAGTTAAAAGATCTCATGCAATTCGATGCATAAACACCTCACAAAATATCATAGTTAATAAAAAGATTCATAAATTAAGTTTTTATTCAAATCCCATAGTAAGAAACTCTAATTGTGCAAAATAGGACAGTGATAATCGATTACCACGTGTTAAAATCTCTAAAATCACAAAACAGAGAGTTGGTAATTGATTACCAGCTTGGTAGGGCTTGGTAATCAATTATTACCTCGTGATAATCAATTACCATCCTGACTTTATGTAGAAAAACAAAGTTTTCAACCCAAGTAACTCAAAACCAATCATATACCAACCAAATACAACATCAATGCTTTACATGTATGCATTTAAATAATTCTCAAAATGGTATATTAAATATGGGTAAGCATTATACCCATTTTATCAATTACAAATTCATTAAGTTTTGAAGTCAAGACCAAGCTCAAAACTCATAAACACAAACAAGTATTTCATTCTCCCCATTAAACCATCATTCAAAACATAACTATCATTCAAAATATAAATTCATAACCTTAAGAAAACAAAAAATAATGATGAGTTTAAGAAACCTATATTCCTATATGCTTGGTTCTTCACATTTCTTTCCTTCATTCTCTTCCTTTTCCTTGTTTCTCACGTATTGCTTCTTCCTTTCTTCCTCTCTGTTTCTCTTTTTTCTTTTTCTTCCTTTGTTTCTTATATTTCCTTTATTTTATTTCTCTGCTAAATACGTAGGTGAGAGAGTGAAAAAATGAGTGAAAAGTCAAATAAAACAAAGATAAGAAAGCAGAGTGAAGAGGCGGTAGAGAAGAGAAAAGAAATGATAACTATGAAATCCAACTAGAGAAACTACATCTCTTAAGAATACTTTAATCTTCCATTGATGGATTTTTTAACCTTCATAGATATTATAAAAAATTTTAGGATTTCATTTATTTATCAATTTTATTATTCAACAGTTATCCTTATACATCATTATCAGTCACTAAGCTTGATCATAACTGTCAAACTAATTCATTTTATCCCCATAATTTATTATAACTCATTCTAATCATTTGTGACCTAAAAAAAATTCACATTTATTTTCATCATCTCAACTGCTTATGTTAAAATATGAGTTTATATAAGTTATTATTCACATTTAGTGTTATGTTATTATGCTCAAACTAGTTCAGAAGGTTACCCAAATTAACAGATAACTCATACCGGAGTTACTAAGCTTCTATAACCCTGATTAAGACTATTAAGTTGGGGAAAATATTACATGGTGCATCAATTTCAGGTTCACAAATATCTTCTGCTCCACTATCATGATTATCTGGTCCCACTGGAGCTAGACGCCGCGAACGACTGCTCTGATTGACAACTCGCTGGTGCATCTACTATGCTGATCATCCCAAATATTGTTGGCTGAAGAGACGAAGAGGATCTTAGAGCTACGAGGCAAGCCCGTGCGAGTCACGCCATTGCCCAACGAACCACAACCGCACCGCCTTGTGGCTTCTGACATAGGATATGGTCTCGATGGCCGTAGATCTAGTTACTCTAGTTCTTGCAATCTAACTAGAGAGAGAAGAAAGAAAAATGTGTTCTTAAAAATTTGAGGGATTAACAAATAAATAATTATAAGTTGAAGATACTTTCACATAATTTACATAAATCACAAAATTACCTACTATTTATCTTAAATTTCTGCCATTGATTTTTTTTTTATTAATCAATATCTAAAAATTAGGGGTACATGATGAACCTAAACTTCGATAATTATTGTAAATTCATCAACCAAAATAAAAAGGTCTATTATTTTTTTTATTTGACAGGAAGAACTATAATTCAAATTAAAAAATCCATCTAATCACCTATTGGTATATGGATACAAGGATGTGTCATTAAATCTCATTTCACGTTTGGTCTATTAGAGAGGTCTCACCTTACCATTCTTCTATTTCCATTGATAAAATAATAAATACAAATTATTCTAAAATATTAAAACAATTGCTAATCAACCCAATCATATCACCTACATGCCAATATATATATATATATATATAAAGTGGGAGACAACAAATTCGTATGTTTTTAGATACATTAACGATTATTATACTTTGATTTTATGTCTCTCACTTTAAAATTTTATAAATTAAAAAACTTTATATTTTTTTTGTTAAACTCATGAAATATTTTCACATATTTGATCTATTTGAATTATTTATGAGACTAATCATTATTCGACCTTGAAAGTACAAAAATTATATGATATCTTCATAAAAATTGTATTTTTATAAAATTTGAACTTACATTTTTGTTGCTAAGAGTCGAGATTATTTATTATTTTGACTCACCTTTTATAAGTAAAAAACGTAACAATTTTGTTTGAGTGAATTTGTACATTTGTTTCAAAATTGCACTGTTTAATGAAGTATTAGGGGAACACATTAAAAAGAGAGGAGGGGAGGGGTATTAGGGTAAGGACCACCGTAAGTGTCAACACATGACATGCTTGATGTTTCCCTCCCAGGTTGAATTGAAATCGAAGTGTAGAACTGTACTAGATGTGTATTTTGCAGTAGGCTTGATTGGGATTGATGGCTTACCCTCCCTTTGCTTAAGGGCTGTTTTGCTTAGTTTTTGTATAGGTTCAATTAATTTTTTAATCTTTATAAATATACTTATTTTTAATTTTGGTTTTTATAAAAAAAATTATTTTATTTTAATTTTTTAAAATTTTGAGACAAGTATAATTAATCTTGTCGTATATATTTTTTTTAAAAAATTAGTTTTACTTATTTTAAAATTTAAAGAGACTAAAATAAAGTAAAATTTTTTATAAGAATCAAAATAAAAAATTGATATATTTACCTAGATTAAAAAATTAATTAAACCTTTTATATAGATGATTTCCCCTTCTCACCCAAAAAAGTAAAAAGTAAATTAAGGGTATGTGACTATGTGGTTCATATAACATGGACCATGTTATTTAAGAATCATTGATGGTCCTTGTTAAATGACCGTTAGATATATTAAAAAATAAATGGATGGTCATAAATTATTACCTGTTACCAGCTAGTTAGGTAATTTGTTAAAATTTGTTATTACAAAATGATCTTAAAAAATAATATTACGTGAAAAAATATTTGCAAAATAACTCCTTATCTACACTACCATCACAATTAATCTCTACCACCCTCCTCCACCTCTTCTTCCGGTTGCTTCCCCGTCGGACTACCACTTCTGCATCTCTATCAACTTGAAGGCACACCAATCTGTTTGCAAGGATTCATAGCATATTTTCACTCAATCCATGCTTGATATTATGAGGTGCTTGAATATGTGAATTGATGAATGTATAAATCTCAGCCACACAATTCCAGAAAATGCACAATCACCTGAAACAAAACAAAACTTACCCAAGATTTCCTGTGAACACACAAGCCACGCCACTTATGAAACGCCACAGCTACCACCATTCATTGCCCCAACCAAACCCCACTCGCTTTCATCCCAATATTTAATCTAGAAACAACCACCATATATACTTGACGCACCAAACCCAGAGAGCCTCCTTAACATCAAAACCACCTTACCCAGAATTGCACTGTCGTCTCCATCGCACAGCAACCACTAAAAAGTGTTTTTCTTAGCCATTGAGCCACTCCTTCTACTATGTCAGATTCGCGCTCGCTTTCTCTCACCCACCCACCCACTCCGCTTCGTCTCTCTCTTTTCTCTTGTTCCACTTCATTCACAATCCTTCTCGTTCACTTCTCCGGAACATCTTTTGCGTTTTTTGTGAAGAAAAAAACAATTTTGAGGTTCAGATCATCGAAATGGTCATTTAGCCGCGATCGTTTAGTCATATTTTGCCTTGGGTTTTAACTGCGTCTAAATGATTGACTTTTACCGCAAAATAAAAAACTTATTAGTTATTGTACCAATTTCGTTCAACTTTTATATGTTTAAATTTTTTTAATTCATTTACAAATTTATTTTGTATTATACAAAAATATTATAATTATATACAAAATAATTTAACATTTTTTATATTAATATATAATATAAATATAATGTATATATAAAAATTAACAACAAAACATTTCCCTTATTATAACGGATAAAGTACAGGATCCACAATATACGAGTCGTACTCTTGCGAGTTGGTCGGCGTATAATATAATCATATAAATATAGGCTTGTTTTAATATATATATATATATAAAAAAAAGAAAAAATATAAGCTTGTTTAAAATACGGGCCTACCGGCTCGGTTTGCTTAACCCATGGGTTATACAAGTTGTGACATGTGGATTTGCAAGTTAGCCCACGAACCTGCTTATTATTATTATTTTTTTTAAAAAAGGCAATTCGCCTTTGATAAGTAATAGGTTACCAAACTTTACTGTCCCAACATATTAAAATGTTAATGACACAACATGTTATCAAATTTGATGTTACTTACATAATGGCCCCAAAAAAATATTAATATTAAAATAATAAAATAGTATGTTGTTTTCTTTTTTAACCATTTAAAAAACAATATATATAAATATTGCAGGTCGTGGGCCACCTCGCGAACCCACGAACTTAACTGATGCGAAATGGACTAACATTACGCTAGCTCATATAAGTTACAGACCAATTGGGCCTGATCTACTTAACTTTGGTCTGTCACGAACCAGGCCAAAATGGACCAAGCTGACCCATATACCCACCACTAGCTATGGCTGTGGTCCAACAATCACATGCAAAACATTTTGGCATGAAAGTCATCTCAACAATTGTTCCAAATCACGTGCCCATTAAATGTGTATATTTAAGGTTTTATGGTTCCCATAGTTCTCCATCTGAAGTTCTGAACTATGTACCCAAGTTGCAGATATATATAAATTAAAATAAACGGATTTCCCAGTGTGGTATTGGAACAGATCCAAACAGAACAATATCCCACTTTAGTATAGAATTATCACATTTAAAAGGGTGAGTTCATATACTTATCTGCACTTCAAATAGTTTATTCACATTTAGTTTAACTATTTTTATTTTATTTTACATCAATCAAATTTCTTTATAATCAATTTTATGTAAAAGGAAAAAAAAAATCTTTCTTAAGTACTACTTATGTTATTATATTCTTCACAAGTTCCTTTAATAAATTAAGATAATTTTTGCTTCAAAAAATTCAGATAGTTTTTTGGTGGAAAGAAATTCAATTATAAATCAAGTACAATACACATGTATTTCTTGCACACAAAAAAAAAAAGCACATCCATTTCACATTTCGCAGGAATGTTTATTTTATTTTAATTTACAATGATTGCATAAAAAATCAAATGCCTCCTTCAAACGATGAAAAGCTCTTATTAGTTATTAGTAGTCTTAATAGCTTCACACAAATATTTGACTAAGTAAAAAGTCTTAAACATCAACATCAAAATAAATAAAGCCTGCCAACACATGGAACCCGGCTTTAAAGACAAGCCGCTCCGTTCAAGGCCCGGTGGTAGTAATAAATAAGCAAAGAGATATCTGAAGTCTCTAGGGCAGGCCGTGACACAAGCCTGCAGTTTACATTTTGCAAGAGGTCCCCTTCCATTCCTATACTTCATGAGCCTACATTAGCCGAGTCACCAAATATATCGCACGGTTGAACACTTGGAAGTATACAACTTTTCTTTTCCTTTTTTCTTTTTTCTTTTTTTTTGAAAAAAACAACAAAACAAAATAGGAGCTTGTTTGTTGGTTACAATTCTGAATTCTGGTTATTATTTGATAAATGCCGAACTTGTACTCTTACTGTCATGATAAAGATCATCACCGCTGATGCCATCTTCTACAAATTTACATTATACAAATCCATGTTCGAATGGGTGGAAGATATGTTTTATTACGTGACTAGAGTGAGCCCTTCCTGGAGGTCTGAGACGCATGAAGCTGTAGAAGCAGTGAGTTGCCAACCACGAAGATGGAGCTGAGAGCCATCAGTCCTCCTGTGATTAAAATCAAGGGTGACAAACAGGAAAGAACCATTCTTTAGCTGACATAGAATATACAATCAAAAACACAATATGGCAGGTGCAGAAAATATATGAAGGTAAACAGTAAGTACAAGATAAAAATAGAGCCTTATTTGCCTCGCTATGATATGAAAAGAAACGAGCGGTCCAATGTTGCTCACCTGAAAGTGAAGGTGTCATAGCAAATTCAAACTGGGGAAGTAACACACCAGCAGCAATGGGTATGGCAACAACATTGTAGGCTACTGCCCAAGACAAATTTTGGTACACTTTTGCCATTGTTGTCTGTGCAAGGTCTATTGCATCAACAACCTGTCAATTAAAAAGTCAGTAAACTAAGACGATGGAGAACCGTAAGTCCATAAGGTGGATTGCATAGCAAATACGCATAGTATTAAAAGAATATCCTTATGATTATTGAATAAGACATTTCAATGCTCTTGAGCAGCAATTTCAATTTTTGGAGGTCCAGTTCCATCACAAGGCATAATATGGACAGAAAAAACCACAAGAGAGTTATGTACCAATAGAGCAAAGCTCAGTTCAAAAGAATACATGAAATGATGAGGGGTGAAAGCATAAAAGTAAAATCTTGGGATGCATAAAAGCAAATTAATAAATTCGGGACATCAGAAACGACTTACTTGTGAAATTTTGTTCCCAAGAAGTATAATGGATGCTGCATCCGAGGCAGCATTCTCTCGAGCTTCATTCTTCAGAGCAATCCCAACATCAGCTACAGCCAAAGAGGGTGCATCATTTATCCCATCACCTACCTTAGAGGAGAGAAAACGGAAGGTCTCAGTAAAATGCCATTTTTCTGTTCATTGCTTAGATACATTAATTGACTGTCATTTCTAACGAGGCCAAAAAAAAAAAAATCCACAGTATGATGCTTGTAGAGAAAGCATTTTAGTGTGGAGCTGCTCCGTGACCATTTTATTCAATTAAGAGCAAGCATAAATATCTCAACAACTTGGAAAAAAAAAAAACGAAATTCAATTCTTTAGTGTTACCAATACATGCAACATTTAAGACCAAATTCACTACCATTTTATGAGCTCAGTGTACCTTTTATCATCGCAGGATTCCCTATTTAGCTAAGGTCAAAATAGAGAGATACAAAGAGAGAGTAGGTGGGAGGGGAGGGGAGGGAGGGGGGACAACTTGAGTGAGTATAGCTGTCATCATACCATCGCAACACGATGTCCAGCAGCTTTCAGAGATGAAATAAATCTAGATTTCTGCTGTGGAGACAATGATGCTTTGACAAAATCACTTTCAATTCCAACTGTCTCTGCTATTGTTGCAACTGCCTCTTCCCTGTCTCCTGATAAGAGGACCATTTTAATCCCCTTCTGCTTGAGCCTTCCAATAAAGGCAACAAAGTCAGCCAAAAAAGGCACAAATCAAGCAATAAAAAAACAAGCATACCTGAATTTGGCAAATACTTTAACAAATACAAATCCCAATGGAAAAGAATGGAAGCAACCATAAATACAATTCCCATCTCAGTGCAATAAATGGAAAAGAAGCAAGGAGGCCTAACTCAATTCAAAAATCTATAAAATCTAATTGCAAATGAATATGATAGTGTGAATTGTGAACTCAGAATAGTGTGAATTGCGAACTCAGAATAATGCCATAAAACTTTCTAAACCTTTTCCTGGCGGAATAGGCAATCAAAATAAAACCACATGCATATATAAAAAGTGGGGATAATTACAAAAAAGTGAATTCTTGATAAAAATATTTCCAGTTTAGGAATAATTAATTGCTCAAATTAAGTCAACGAGTAGTTACTCATTAATCACACATTGAACGTTGTTAACCAGCTGAGTGGTTCCTAGAAAATAGAAATATTATTATCAGAATTCCTTTCTTGCAATTTTATCAGGAATTAACAAATGGTTAAGAAAAGGGTGCACGACTGTGCTACTTTTAACAAGCTTCAAATGAAGGCTAGGTTTAGGTGGAACACAAAAGAGAGGGAGACAAAAAAAAAAGCACTGTCCCGCTCTTTCTGAAGGAAGGAAGTGAAGTGAACTAACTTCACATAATCACATATGGTCGGAAGAAGCAATAGTATTGTTTGCCTAAAAAAAGTGGGTAGTATTCGGAGGACACAAATACAGCAAAATAAACATACCTCGTTACAGTAGATTCAGCATCTTCACGCACAATGTCAGATATGGCAATAGCACCAATGATGCCTTCTCCTTCACGTCCGACATAGACAACAGTTTTTGAATAGTTTGAAGATGTCGTATTTGATGAATGATTCATCAAAATATGTTCCAGATTCATCCAATCAGATGGGTTCATTCTTGTCTGGAAGCGTTCATGGACCCATTCTAAAGATCCAACTGCAACCAAATGCCCATCTATTTCTGCCATGGTTCCGAAACCTGGTTCAACTAACTGCCTTTTTGTGACTGGAAGGATCAATTCTAATGACTCAGCTTTATTGACAATAGCCTTTGCTATTGGATGAGATGCTGTTTTCTCCACTGCAGCAGCAATCTGAAGAATTTCTGACTCTCCATAATGAATAGAGCCTATGGCAGAGACAACTGGTTTTCCTCTGGTGAGGGTTCCTGTCTGAAAGTTTAGTGTTAGTCAATCTTCTTCTTCCCTTTTTTTTTTCGAGGGAAGTGGTAGACAATCTTGAAAGTTGGAGTAGTGTACAGATTAGTATTTTTTTAATAATTAATTGTATATACTTATATAAGTACCTACAGCATTGTACGATGGGCTTAAGGCTCCCATTTACGTAGTAGAAATAAAGCCAAACATAAGGGGTCAGTCACTTACTCAGTTACATATGTTTGGCTGATCCTGATAAGCCAAACATAAGTAGTCGGCATTGAGTAGGGTTCTCTTTCTTGATCTTGTTGAATATCTTTTAATATTGTAACATATCATATGATTTTAATACTGTATCTTGTCATACCAGCTGTAATTAGAATATAGGAAGTAAAATATTTAGTTACCGTAAATAGAGAAATCAATCCAAATCTTAGGGATTTAGTTTAGAATTAAGTGTATATATTGTAATTATAAATATGCAATGTTGAGAGGGTTTTCTCTTAAGTAATTCAATCATAATAGTCTCTCCTCTAATTTCAAGTTGGTATCAGAGAGGGTTTTGACCCAGCTCTGCTTGTTCTTCGTCTTTTCGGTTGAAAAACAGCCACTCGACAATCTCAGTAGCTGTCTCGAGTTCGACCCACGTCAAACCGACCTCAAATTCGTGTTCAGAGAGGGTCGGTCGTCCAGACCCTGAAGCGCTGTCGCCGTCCGATGCGCCGTCGCTGCCACACACAGCAACAGCTGCTGGCACATGTAAGCCACGCACCACCTTCCCGAAGTCCGTTCGACACGCTGCTGCCACCGCAGTTCTGTTTGTCGGCATCCTATGGTCCTATTTCAGGGGTCAAACGGCCATTTCGAGGGCTGTTTAGATAGTGGGTACTTGTCACCCAACGTCTCTACTATTTTAGATTCGATTTTTGCTCAGATTTTATGTCCTCTCTCGTCTGAATCATTCCTTCCGGCACGGATTCTCCCTCTACTAACATAGGTTCCCACAATAACAATTATGAACCTATGAAGAAGAGTCTTATCTCCTTTGCTTTTTCGGGCACTCCCACAATTACGTCTGAGAAACTAAGTGGTAAGAATTATTTGGATTGGTATGCTGCTGTTATGTGTGGTTTTTAGGTCAGGGGCTCTTGGATCATTTAACCAAGAAAGCTGAAGAAGTCGATGCTAGTATAAGGGAGGAATGTCAGAGAGCTTATTATCAGTTGGTGTCCTTATTGTGGCAGTCTATTGACCCCAAGTTGTTGTTGCGCTATCGCTTTTATAAATCTTGCTATGCTGTATGGAAGAAAGCTCGACGTGTCTATGCTAATGATATATAGCATCTGTATGACTCAGTTCATAACTTGGCAACAATCCAGATGACAAATCATGACCTACCTTCGTATCTCAACAAAGCACAAACCACCATTGCACAAATCAAGTTGATCCTCACTATTGATAACCTTGAGAAGATGTTGGATAAGCTTGATAACATGTACATAGTCTTTGTTCTCCATGGTCTTCATAAGGATTTCGAATCTGTTCGAAACCAAGTAATAACAAATCCAAATATCCCTTTGGCAAAGGATCTCATTGATCGTCTGCTATGAGTTCCCCTGCCGGAGGCATCAACTGGGATTGGTTCTCAAACAGGTTAAGAATCCTCAGCTTTCGTCTCTAATACAATTGACTGTGGAGGCTAAGGCCATTGTTGTGGTGGTAGAGGAGGCCGTGGTTTTGGTAATTGCCCTTATAGTTCTCATTGCAAACACTTTGGACATACTCAGGATTGGTGCTATTCTCTACATGATTTTCCAGAGAAGTCTACAAATGTAACACAATCTCAAGGGCCAAATATTGAGAAAAAGAATGAGTTAAGAGGTGACAATCAAAATATTCTGTCAGATAATGAATATAAGGAATACCTTCAACTCAAGGCAGCCCAACAAGCCTCATCGTCGGCCGCCGTAGTTCATACCAGTAATTCTACGATTTGACTCTCTTATTCTTCATCTGTGGGATCCTAGATTTTGGATTATGATGCTTCCAATCACATAGCTAGTAATCCTTCCCTTTTCTCAAAATTATCCTATCCTAAGACACCATATCACATTACTTTCGCCGATGGCTCTATAGCTAAGGTCTGTGGCATTATTCAAGCCACACATCTCCCATCTTTATCCTTTAATTATGTTCTTTTTGTACTTGGCTGTCCTTTTAATTTAATTTCTATTAGCCAACTTACTCGCACTCTTAACTGTTCCATAACATTTACTACTGAATCATTTCTTATGCAGGACTAGAGTACTGGGCAGACGATTGGAGCAGGATCTGAATCGCATGGACTCTATTATCTTCAGCCCTCTTCCTCTACCATATGTGCTGTCACAAAATCTCCTAGTCTACTTCATCGTCGTCTAGGTCATCCAAGTCTCAATAAGCTGAAGAAGATGGTCCCTCGTCTCTCTCATTTGAAGTCTTAGAGTGTGAGTCTTGTCAACTTGGAAAACACGTTCAGACATCATTTCTAAGCAAGGTCAATAATCGTGCAATGTCTCCTTTTGATATTGTTCATTCTAATGTTAGGGTCCTAGTCATATTAGTAGTGTCCTAGAATATAGGTACTTTGTTACTTTCATTGATGATTTTTCCAGATGTACTTGGATATTTTTAATGAAAGATCATTCAGAGTTGTTTTCTATTTTTCAAAACTTTTGCAAAGAAATTCACTCTAAGTTTGGGCACCCTATTCATACTTTACGTAGTAATAATGCAAAAGAATATTTTGATGCGCCTTTTAATTCTTTTATGGCATCACATGGCATGATTCATTAATCAACCTGTCCACACACCCCACAACAAAATGGGATAGCAGAAAGAAAACATCGTCATATTATTGAGACAACTCGTACACTTTTGTTACATGCTAATGCACCTTTAAAGTTTTGGGGAGATGTTTTCACTGCAGGTTACTAGATGAATTGAATGTCATCCTTTGTTCTAAATAACCAAGTGCCTCATTCGCTTTTGTTCCCTAATGATTCTCTTTATATTGTTCCCCCTAGATTTTTTGGTTCTACTTGTTTTGTGCATGATCTTTCTCCAGTTCTTGATAAATTGTCTACTCGTGCTATTAAGTGCATTTTCTTTGGCTACTCTTGGTTTCAAAAAGGGTATTCGTCTTATTCTCCTTCCACACATCGTACTTACATCTCTGTTGATGTCACTTTTTTTAAGGAAACTCCTTACTTCTCCTCACCAACTGAACCAGCCTCTATCTCTCAGGCCTTACCAATTCCTCACCTTGATCCACCTACCTCTGTTCTTCTAGTCCCGCAAGTGACAGTACCTTCCTCCAAACCAGTGCATCCCTCTCCACACCCGCTTGTTACTTTTCAGAGTCGACCAAGACCTGCGCTTCAAGAAGTTAGTGTTTCTCCAGATTCTGGTGATTCGTCACCTGCTCCATCATCTCCACCTACTTCGGACCTACCAGAACCTTCCACTGACCTACCCATTGCTCTTCGTAAAGGTACACGTTCTACTCGTAATCCTCATCCCATTTACAATTTTGTGAGTTATCATCATTTATCTTCATCCCATTATGCCTTTGTATCTACTTTTTCGTCTATTTCTATTCCTAAAATTGTCCAGGAAATATGATTGATGAGATGGAGGCCTTGAATTCCAATCATACATGGCCTCTTGTTTAATCCCCTCTTGGGAAATCTACAGTTGGTTGTCGATGGGTCTGATGGATAAGTAGACCGGTTGAAAGCTCATCTTGTAGCTAAAGGCTATACCCAAATCTCTGGCCTTGATTATGGTGACACCTTCTCTCTTGTTGCTAAAATGGCATCTGTTCACCTTTTCTTATCCATGGTAGCTATGCACCGCTGGCCATTGTATCAGTTAGACATTAAAAAAGCCTTTTTACATGGTGACTTAAAGGAGGAGGTTTACATGGAGCAACCGCCTAGGTTTGTTGCTCAGAGCGAGTCTGATTTAGTTTGTCGATTGCACAAGTCTTTATATGGTTTTAAAACAATCTCCTCAGGCATGGTTTGGAAGATTTAGCCAGGTCATACAACAATTTGGTATGATCCATAGTGAGGCAGATCATTCGGTGTTCTATAAACATTCTTTTTCTAATCAGTGCATCTATCTCGTTGTCTATATAGATGATATTGTTATCACAGGTGATGACCATGAAGGCATTAGAGGCCTAAAACAACATCTATTTCTACACTTCCAAACTAAGGACTTGGGCCAGTTGCGATATTTCCTTGGGATTGAAGTAGCTCAATCAAAAACAGGCATCGCCATCTCCCAAAAGAAGTATGCCCTTGACATTTTGGAAGAGACTAGGATGTTAGATTGTAAACCAATTGATACTCCTATGGATCCGAATGTTAAACTTCTACCAGATCAGGGGGAGTGTTTCCTAGACAGTTTTAGGAATAGAAATGGGCGACAAAGTAGATACAAAGGTATAATGGGATGAAGACAAATGATGATAACTCATAAAATTGTCAATGGGATGAGGATTACGGGTATAACGTGTACATTTACAAAGAGCAATGGGTAGATATAAGATGTTAGTTGGAAAGTTAAATTATCTCACTATAACCAGACCAGACATATCCTTTGCTGAAAGTGTTGTGAATCAGTTTCTTAATTCTCCTTGCAATAGTCATTGGGATGCTGTGATTCAAATCTTGAGATATGTTAAGGGTTCTCCTAGAAAGGGGTTGATATATGAAAATAGGGGTCATACAGATATTATTGCTTATACAGATGTTGATTGGGCAAGATTTCCCAGTGATAAGAGATCGACTTCATGGTATTGTGTTCTTATTGGCAGTAATCTTATCTCGTGGAAGAGCAAAAAGCAGAATGTAGTAGCAAGATTAAATACAGAAGCAGAATATCGAGCTATGAATCTTACTATGTGTGACCTTATATGGTTGAAACAACTACTCTAAGAGTTGAAATTTCGCAAAATAGGGTCCATGGAGCTCATTTGTGATAATCAAGCAGCCTTACACATCGCCTCCAATCCGGTATTTCATAAACAAACCAAACATATAGATATCGACTGCCATTTTATTCGAGAAAAGGTTCTCTCTGGAGAACTCACCACCTCATTTGTGAATTCTAATGATCAACTAGCAAATATCTTCACTAAGTCTCTCCGGTGTCCAAGGGTAGCATAATATGTAACAAACTTGGTGCATATATCATATGCACCAGCTTGAGGAGGAGTGTTGAATATCTTTTAATATTGTATATGCACCAACTTGAGGAGGAGTGTTGAATATCTTTTAATATTGTATCATATCATATGCTTTTAATACTATATCTTGTCATACCAGCAGTAATTAAAATATAGGAAGTAGAATATTTAGTTACCGTAAATAGAGATATCAATCCAAATCTTAGGGATTTAGTTTAGAATTAAGTGTATATCTTGTAATTATAAATATACAATGCTGAGAGGGTTTTCTCTCAAGCAATTCAATCACAATAGTCTCTCCTCTAATTTCAAGTGATTTTTTCTCTCCTAATTCTAAATGGTATGTAACATTGGTTCAAGACTTTACATACTAAGCAAATTCACAACTTTTTGTAAAAAAATGATTTTGATCAATCCAACTGAATTACAAATAATTATCTATGTTGATCTTAAACGCCAAATTTTAGAAACTTTAAACAAAAATAAGTATGTAATCAAATGGTTGATATTTTCTTTTATTTGAAAAGTATATTATTAATTAATTTTAAGATATTTTGACAAAGCAAAAAATGATCAAAGATTAATGTGAAATGTATGATATAAACTTTCAACCAACAGTGTTTTCTTTATGAAATTCATCCTATCTAGTCATTAATTACACCTGTATCAATGGATCCTGACCCTATTACACACGCATATACATGGTAGCATATGTATGTTTGTGTATTGTGCATGAGGGGGAGAGCCGAGAGAGAGACAAAGATAATAGGCTATGAACATGGAATTTACCTTGTCTACAGCAATATAATTTATGCTGGCCAAGCGTTCCAGCACATCCCCTCCTCTAATAAGAAGTCCTTTTCTTGCCCCTGGTCATTGCCAAGACGTATTATGCCTATTGTCTGAAAATTAGTGAAAAACGATAGAAGATACTAAAAACACCTAACCAGGTTACCAGGCTGTAATATGCTTTACAATAAAATTTCACAAATTCAAGTGTATAAGAGAAGACATCTTATGCCTAATTAAGACACAACTACTTCATATTGCAATAGTTGTGATTCTTGTATTGGGTAAATATATATTAATAGAACCACAGTTGCCCAAGAGTGCCAGATAGTAAAAAGGAAGAACTAAAAAATAGCAAAAGAAAGAAATAATGAAGAAAAGAAAAATGGAAAACGAAATAAGAAAACACTACTCAGTGCCAACCAATTTTTCAACGAAGAGAAAAATTGAAAACCCTTGGTACCAGAGAAAATGATTCAATATTTGAGCAATGAGCAGGTTTTTCATCATAAGAGCAATGTAATATATTCCATATATGTGTTCACTGTTCAAGTAACTTTAAGTAACATTTATCTAGGTTTCCTAAATGCAGAAAACATAAGTAACATACCAAGTGAGGTGCCAACCAGGATTGCTGTGGGTGTGGCAAGACCCAGTGCACAAGGACAAGAGACAACCTGCAAAGTGCAAAGGGGCAAACACTATTTGTAAAAAATTAACTCAAAAGTAAATTAAAAACACAATATTCATTGTTGTCCTGCGTGAACATTTCCTTTATCCAGGAAAAATGCCAAACTTGACTTGCTTTCATGCACTCATCTCCTTGACCCTACTTTTCTCTTCCTCCCTTTCATTCACACTCATGCAACTGAATGATACAGTCAGTTTCAGACAGATAACATTACAAATACTAGCTTATAGCACCATGTCTGAGATATGGCTAATGCGAAGAGTCCAAATTGAAGGCTATTTGCAATGACTGAAGAGTTTTAAGATAAAGGACATGCAAGGTTTTAATTATAGATTGTCCAGCAGCATGTCCTAATTAACACAGAAGTGGAAAGCCAGTAAAAAGGGAGTGATCAAAGCTCAGGAGATACAGGAAGAAAAGTCAATAAGGACAGGAAAGTAGTTTTAATCGCAAACTTGAAGCACAAATTACAACTCAGGGGAACCTGAGTTTAAAATCACTCACCAAAACATCTACAGAGAGTTTTAAACTCAAAAGCAAAGGATCTCCTTCAGGGCCCGCAATATCGTTGAGCAAAACATCAGGAAATATGTGTGATCCAATAAAATACCTGGAGACAAATGCAACAAGCTTGTCAAAGGTAACGGATAAGATGAACCATACGCGAAGTCTTTTCCTTGGGAAAATTAAAAGTGCATGATAATCATAAATCTTATTGCAAGATTGTAAGAAGCATGGACATTGACATCGACAAACATGGGACACAAAAGGACACAGCTCCTTTTTCATTTTAAGTGTCAGGCTACATAGGTTGGATTACATCAACATATCTCGTAATAAATTATATAGTCATCATTATGTCAAATAAACCCTACCATTTGGGATCAGTGGCACAAATCATAATCATATCAAATAAAAAATTTATATGAAAAAACAAGTACTCACCAAAATGCAAATGTTGCTGCTGACAGAGTCATTACACTGTATACAAATGGCCCTGCTATTGAATCTGCAAGCCGTTGTACAGGTGCTTCACGCGATTGAGCATCCTCAACCTAAATTTTACAAGATAGAGCTGTAAGTTTGTAACAACATTGCAGAAACTTTCTTTAGAAATGTTTGATTTCCATACATCCCAAGTCAATGGACTTATCAGCAGTGCAATCTTAAAATGTCCAGAGAAACATTAAACATCATCCCCAGATGCATGATTCTAAGCAATTACACAATATGTTTGGCGCTACATTGTCCTATAAAGCTATAACAATTAGAGAGGCAGGAAACTACATTCTTAACTAGAAAAGAAAAAAAAAACTGAAAAATTTGATCACCTCATTAACATTATATAACATCTCACCACTAATCCATCACAGAAGATGGTATACTAACCATGCGTACAATCTTGGATATCATTGTGTTGGAGCCAGTTGAAGAAGCTTCAATCCTTAATGGACCATCCTGAAATAGAAATTTGTTTGGCCAATGAAATAGATTAATAACTGCCCTCACAATCGAAGGTAGAAAAATAAAAATCACATAGGAGCCCCACATGTGAATTTAGTGAGACAGCATAAAATTCAATATCAAGTTCAAGTCTTAGACTCTTAGTATAACCTTACCCAATTTATAGTTCCTGCAGAAACTGTGAGGCCTTCCTCCTTAAATACAGGAAGTGATTCTCCTGTCAGCATGGATTCGTCCACAACGCTTCTTCCTGAAATGACCTTTCCCTGCCCAGGAATTTCTAGCATTAGCAAGCGATACTATATGAACCAACAAGTTTCACCAAATATTCCATCTTAAATCATGAAGCGAGGCCTTCCATTTTCAAGCATAAAGATTTCAATGACTGTTTTCTCTGAGAATGTTATTATTATAGGCCACTGATGGCAGATTGGGCCCATTAATCGAGCATTTGGTCCTAGGCAGCATGAACTTAATATGCACAGTCAAAATAGGCACTTCCAATGCCTTTAAACCTTAATTCAGGTACTACACATATAGCTTTCAAGGTTTCAATTAACATAAACAGAACTTCGCTAACAATCTGAAAGGCTTACATCAATAGGAATAGTTTCTCCAGGCAATACCAACACTGAGTCACCTACTCGAATATCATCAGTTGGGACTTCAACACAAATTGCGTTAGAGCAAAGCACACTGTCAGTAGATGGTGAACCTTCTGACGAAGTAATCACAAGTCTTGACTGAGTAGATATCAGTGACTAGAAAAACATCCACCACAGTGAAATCATGTAAGAATAAATAATTAAACCTACTGTAAAGTATTATGCTAAAAAAATGCCATTCTTCACAGAAAAACTATAATTTGATGCTTAGTTCACATATAAGCCACATTTTCTTATCACCAAAGTTCCAGTTCTTGGATTATTCATTTTTTAAGAAATGAAAATTGATCAGAAAAGTGGAAGAAAGTGAAATTTATAAGATCAGAGTTTTAAATGAAAAACCATTAAATGTTCTTATTTATGTGGTTTCAACTTGCAAAGGCCGTTTAATCATCAAAGGGAACATATTCTTAGATCAAAAGTCTTTTCCAACAATGTCAGAGCAGTTAGGCTCCCAAAGACTTAACTTTTTCCAACCCTGCTAATGATGTATTATCAAACAGAATACTACAAAATGTGAAACAATTCGTTCTTGTAAACACAAAATTGATTCCAGATAACAAATAACGAGGTATAGAAATCCATATGGAAAATAAATTTTAAGGAACATAGTCTGACAGAGATCATAAATAAAAAGAAAAGTTTTTCATTTAGGAAAAGAGATCACCAATGATTTTTCAATAAACAATAGAATTTTCAATTGAAATAAGGATAATGTACGGAAGTTGGAAGAAGATTTACGGAAAAAAGGTTCGACGATAATTAAGAATGCACAAGTGGCACCAATTTTTAGACATCCTATTTTGGTGGAATATTATCAGATGAAAGAGATGAACCACATTGCAACTTACAAGAAGTTCATTCATATCACTAGACGCCTGAATCCTCGCCTTTTCCTCCAGAGAACGTCCTAGAAGCACAAAACCAAGAAGCATGACCTGCATGCTAAAAGACGCAATCTTTACATGAGGAGCTTATTATCAACATGAATGTAGGAAGTGCCAATAAGACAAGAAATAGCAAATTTTGTGAAGGTTAGAGGTTATCAAATCTAAACAAACAAAACCCCAAGCCAATATGAGTAATAGCTTGTTCTTGCTTGGCTTAAGGTAGCAAATTCTCCAATGACAAACACTGGGACATTAGAAAGTAAAGAAAGTCACCGGTTCATCAAAAAACGATGCATCCCATGCCAGCCCAGGGTTAAGTAGTGAGATCTACAAAAAAGATGAAGTTCGAATTAACAATAATATAATGAAAACAGAAATTTCGCCATCTTGTAACCTAATGGAGCACTCAAATTTCAGAGAGAATCTCACCGAACTGATGATAAAGGCAGCTATAGAACCAAATCCCACAAGAGAGTTCATATTTGGCGATCCCTTCTTAAATGCGTTTAGGCCATCAAAGAGTAACTCTGTAACATTTTGGAAAGTCTAGTACAGTAAGAAACTTGCAACACTATGATTAACTTCAAATTATTTAGGACTGTATGCCCCTAGAACTAACAGGACTACCACCTGAAACAAAATATTCTTCAAATTTATAATTCATGGTACAAAAAAAAAAAAAGAAATCTAACTATGCTGCCTATAATACTTCAAGACATGGTTCTTCAAAAGATGCTGTTGCTGTATATCAACAAGGGAAACGAGAGACGAACTAACCTCGTCCTGGTCCCAATAGAGCCCCCAAAGCTAAACCACCTTTCACATATGAATTATGAAGAATTTCCCAAAGCGATCCTACAAATAAAAAAAGTAAGTTAGAGTTGAGTAGCTGAATTTGGTTAACAAGTTGCATTTGTCCCTTGCTTTATTTGCGTTTAAGCAAACTTGCAGCTGGATACTATAGTGAATAACGAATATCGCATATTTGATCTGAGCATTACCATTACCATGAGCAATGTGAATTCCCAAAGAATGAAAAATGTGCGAAGCGTGCGATCCACAGCACAAAGCGACCAAAGTCCAAGCGACAGCGACGCGGTTACGACTCTTGGCCACGAGGTCCTCTTTCTTCTTCACCAACTCCTTCCACTTCCTCACATTCTCCGCCACTCCCAAACCCGACGCCCTCCTCTTCGTCGGAAACCCGCAATCGCTCAATCTCCGAGCAAGGCTCTCCGCAACACTCGCCGGCTCCTCCTCCTCCATGTCGATCCCTGTCAACTTAACGGCGGCGGTCTCGGTCAACATGTTGACCACGACCGAGTCGACTCGGTTGTCGGCGGACAAGATGTTTTTTACTCGGGAGACGCACGCGCCGCACATCATTCCGGTGACGTCGAGTAGAACCGGCGAGTCTTTGCTCTGTCCCCGGCCTTGAAGTTGAATCAGAGCTGAGTCCGGCGAGCCAATTTCAGTACCAGAGGAGTTTGATACGACGAAATGCGGCCGGAGAATTCCCCGCCGGTGGCGGTTGCGGATGTGACGTCGTTTTGTGGGCAGCAGAGAAATGAAGTGAACATCAGGATTTGTTGTGTAAGTGAAGGAGAGCTTAGGTTGCGAGGAGAAAGAAAGCCTGAGCAGATGAGTCGCCATAATCGGAGAGAATGAGTTGTGAATGTGAACCACGAAATTTTCATAGTACCTAACTAAATTCTCAACACGGTAGAGGCGTCCGTTGAATATTTCAAAGTCTTCCAATCAAAATGCGACACGCGTCGATCCGTATGCGTCTGGCGGCTAAGAAACAGTATTTACTGTACTGCTTACTATTTTGTATTTCCTACCAAATAATGTTACTTATACTCTTATATAATATATTTATTTATATTACATTTATATAATTTTTATTATCTAATTACATTACACTTGATCTTATTTTATTTTTTACATGTATATATTTTAATTTTATCACATATTCTCAAATGTGAGAAATATAAACTATAAGAATATGCAACTAGCATTTTACTTTACTATCCACTCAATCTTTAAATATGATAAATTACACTTTGTCTTTTGGAGATTTACTAATTTTCAAATAATTGCCCTTTTTTAACTTAAATTATGTTTGGATTAGATTATTTTAAAAAAAATAAAAAATTTCAATGAACTTTTGATTATAAATTATTTTTCATACAAAATAAATTAATACAAATACACACTCAATCTTTTCAACTTTAATTTAAGTTGAAAATAAAGTGAACTTTTCAATTAACACTAATGGTAGTTTAACACATCCTCAATATGCTCCCTAATTTTTTTTATTTTTTGTAACCAAACTCGTTTTGGCTTAATCAATGTTGAAAATGTAATGCTTTTAAGGTGATAATAGATCATGTGTCATTACCATTTACATGCATCATAATTATTACACATGTATTGTATGTTCACACCTTTACATTCACTATATTGCACTTTGTTTGATGGTCAATTATAGCATAAGTCTCTTTGTGTCAATGATAGCAGATTCTCTACGGCTCATTAATATTACATTATTTTTTTAATTACTTACATGCATCACAGTTGTCCCCATAGATGTTATGTATCCGCACCTTTACATTCATTATATTGTACTTTGTTTGTGGGCCGTTGATAGTAGAAATCTTTGTGAGCCAGTGATAACATATTATATTTCTTTATTATTTATGCATTGTAGTTACTGTATAGGTGTTGTGTCTGCAACTTTGTCGAGGTTAGGTGATAGTAAAAAAAAAACACTTTAAGGGTAGAATAAGAAAGTGTTAAATTATAGGAGGTAATGTGTAAAACAAACAATAACTGCTATTAAAGTTATGTACCAATTTTTTTTTTTGTTAAAGTTAACTACAAAATTAATTTTTTCAACTTAAATCAAAATTAAGGGGGTTAAGTGATGAACAAAAATGAAGGGAATTATTTGAAAATTTGTGAAACTATGAAGATGTAGAGTGTAATTTACCCTTTACAATATACTTGTCTATTAAGGTAAAATTGAGAAAATTATTATTTTCTTTATTTTCTCTTAATGAATCTTTGTAAGGTTTTGTTTGGATTAGTAATAATGAATGGAAATGGGTAGAATGAAATGAAAAAATAAGAGGTGCCATTGTTTGGCTTTTTAAAAAGTGGGATGAAACAGAGCAAAATCAAGTAGAATTCATCCAACTCAATACTTAAACATTCCCTACCCCCCCCCAAATTGGAGTGTATGCGATGGAACGTGATGAAATCACTTATAAATTTACATTTTTGTTATTAAACCTTGATTTTGTGTGGTTGAAATTGGAGTGTATGCGATGGAACGTGATGAAATCACTTATAAATTTACATTTTTGTCATTAAACCTTGATTTTGTGTAGTTGAGATAAGGGTGATATAAAAACAGAAAACTTAAAATTCTCATCATTCATTTTATTTCCACTATAACTTCTAAATAAAAGTATGAAAACTTTTCTTGATTTCATCATGACATATATATCCAAATAATGATATAAAAACTTTATTATATTATATCTCATTTCATTTCACTATATATCATTTCTTTTACTCATTATCATAAAATATCCAAACAAATTATCTTTAGATGATAGGTAATGAGCGAAATAAGAAAAAAAAAATTTATTTGAGAGTTTAAAAATAAATAAGAAGGGAAAGGAATACATGGGGATGTATTTCACTTCATTCCTCTTAAATACCGAATTTTTTGTTCTCCAAAATTAAGATGAAATAGAAAAAACTAAATGTTTATAAGTCAATACTAACTATTTTATATTTCATTCCGTTCCTCTATAATCAACTTCTAAACAAGATAATGGAGTTCGGTTCTATTTCTTTATTTATTTTTCAAACAAGGGAACATATAGCTTTGTTCCGTTCCACATCTTCCATTTCCAACCAATTATCACTTGTTCTATTATGTTCCATTAATGTAAAAATATTCACATACAATATAAGGGTTTTGCTAATGAATGCAATCAGGATACTGAATAAGGTACATTTATTGTATTCTATTAAATGCATTAAATTACTAAAAAAAACAATAAATATTTTTTGAGTTTTTAATATATTAAATGTTTGTTTAAATATGTTTTTGGTCTCTGAAAAATATAACAATTTTTAGTCTAGGTCCCTATTATTTTATTTTTTTTTTGTCCAAGTTTTTTAAATATTTTGTAGTTTTAATTCTTACCGTTAGTGAGTCTCCTTTAAGTGCTTATGTGACAAACGAAGGTTTCACTCACTGATGTCACGTGTCAATGGCTTTATTTGTCACGTAAATTCTTAACGGAAGTTCATTAATAAAAAAGATTAAAACAAAAAATATTTGAAAAACTTGGATAAAAAAAGTTTAATAGAGACCTAAACAAAAAATTACTATATATTCAAAGACCAAAAACATATTTAAACCTCAAATTTTTATTTTCATTAAATACTTTCTATTTTTTATTATTTGTTCAGTGCCCTAAAACACTTGTTAGCAATTTTTTTTTTGGTTTGATATTTCTTTTATTTACTTAAAAATATTAATTTTTTAAAATTATCAAGATAATATAACATTACTCTTTTAGAAAGAATAATTCTATACCCTTTTTAATAAATCTTCTTAATTACTTAAAAAATATTAAATATTTTTTAAGTTTTAAAAACATTAAATACTTTTATTTTTTTACTACTTTATATTTTATATAATTTTGAAGATGTAAGAAAATTTGTTAGCTCTGCCTATGTTGAGCCTTGGTACAAATCCTTTCATAGCTAGTCACAAGCCCGGATAAAAGAGGATGGTTGTATTAAACAGTCGACAGCCAACGTAAAACTTTATCGAATCTTTATGACATGGATAAAAGATGTGATTGTGTTAATGTTAGGTTGTTACCCCTAAACAACGCGTTGTATGACTCGAGTACAATGTCAAATGAGCAAGAGCCGCTGCATCGCCCCCTGAGTGTAGTGAAAAATAAGTAAAGATTCCTACATTTTTATAAACGAGTCTGGGTAAATAAGCTAATTCATAAGAGTAGGGTGCATTTTAGAATTTGGAATATAGACACACTTATAGGTAAATCAATGGAAATAATTGACACAATGATTATGAGGGTGATTAATTTTATGTGCCTACGAGAAACTAAATGAGTTGTAGAAAAGGTAAAGGAACTCGACACTTCAGGTTTTAAGCTTTGGTACACCAACAAAGTAAAATCTAGAAATGAGGTAAGGATAATAGTAGATAAAAATTTGAAGAATAATGTTGTGGATGTAAGAAGGTTTAGAAATAGGATCATAGCTTTTAAGTTTGTTGTAGAACAGGAAACTTTTAATGTTATCAGTGCGTATGCACCCCAAGTAGAGTTAGACGATCACTACAAGATAAAAATTGAGAGGATTTAGAAGGTTTAGTCTAGGGAATATCATTAGGAGAGAATATTTTTATAAGAGAGGACCTAAATGGTCATGTGGGGAGCGAATCTAAGGGGTATGAGAGTTTGCATGGGGGTATGGTATAGGCGTAGCTAATATAGAGAGCAAAATAATTCTAGATTTTTTAATAGCTTTTGATTTTACAATAGTTAACACTTGTTTTAGGAAGCGGGAAGAGCATCTTATCACATACAGAAGCGGAGGTTCTTACTTTCAAATTATTTTTTTTTTCTAATAAGGAAATCTGATAGAAAGTTTTGCATAGATTGCAAAGTCATCCCTGGAGAGAGCTTGACTACCCAACACAGAGTTTTGGTTATTGATATATGGGTTAAGATGAGAGTAAGGAGAAATTGTTGAGACAGAGTCCCAAGGATCAAATGGTGGCAACTAAAGGGAGAAAAACAAATGTCCTTTCAGAGAAGGATTATGGGGGAAGAGATTTGGGAGGTACAAGGGAGTGCTAATGATATGTGAAATGAGATGACTAAAGGGATTATGAAGGTAGTAAAAGAGACACTTGGTGAATCAAGAGGCTTTGGACCCAAGGATAAAGAATCTTGGTGGTAGGACGCAAGTGTACAAGATAAGGTTAAGGTTAAAAGGAAATGATATAAAGCTTGACACAAGTGTAAAAATGATGAAAATTGAAAAAAAAATAAGGCAACTAAAAAAAATACTAAGAAAGCGGTGACCAAGGCAAAAGATAAAGCGTTCAATGAGTTATATCAATCTTCGGACACCAAAGACGGAGAAAGAAATATTTACAAACTTGCTAAAAGTATGAAAAGAAAGACAAGAGACTTGGATTAAGTGAAATGCATTAAGGATGAAGAAGGAAAAGTATTGGTTATGGAACAAGACATCAAGGATTGATGGAAGAATTATTTTCACAAGTTATTTAATGAGGGACATGTGACATTAGGGGAATCAGACATTCTAAACACTAGAGAGAATGATCAAAATAAAACTTTTTATCGTAGAATTTAGGATTTTGAGGTAAAAGAAGCATTGAAGAGGATGGATAATGAAAAAGCGGTCGAACCAGATAATATACCTATTGAAGTTTGGAAGTGCCTAGGAGAGAAAAGTATAAGCTGACTCACAAAGTTGTTTAACGAAATAATGAGGTTTAAAAAATGCCAAATGAATGGAGGAGAAACACTTTAATTCCTATTTATAAGAACAATTAAGATATACAAAACTGTGCAAATTACAGAGGGATTAAACTCATGAGTCATTCTATGAAGTTAAGAGAAATAGTAATTGAATGGAGATTAAGACAAAAGACTCATATTTTAGATAATCAATTTGGGTTTATGTCTGGGGAGGTCAACTATGGAAGCAATCTATCATCTACGAAGATTGATGGAGAGTTATCAGAGGAAACAAAGAGACCTACACATGGTTTACATTGATCTGGAAAAATCCTATGATAAAGTATTGAAAGAAGTCTTGTGGAAGGCTATGGAGAAGAAAGGAGTTTGCATCACTTATATTCGAGCAATCCAAAATATGTATGATAGGACTAAAACTAATGTAAAAACACAGTGTGAGGTCACATAAGATTTCCCTATAACTATAGGACTGCATCAATGGTCAGCTTTGAGTCTTTATCTTTTTACCTTGGCCTTGGATGTGCTTACTGCGCATATCCAAGAGCCAATTACACAATGCATTCTTTTTTACAGATGATATAGTCTTAGTTGGAGAGTCGAGAGAGGAAATAAATGGGAAGGTTGAGCTATGGAGACGAACTTTGGAAGAACATGACTTCCGTCTGAGCAGGAGTAAGACAGAGGATATGGAATGTAAGTTCAGTAAGAAGCGTGTTAATACTAGCTTAGCGGTAAAAATTGGATAGCATACCATACCATACCACAAGTCACACGGTTTAGGTATCTTGGATCTATCGTACAAAATGACGAAGAGATAGAGAGAGATGTAAACCATATGATTTAAGCTAGATGGATGAAATAGATGAGTGCTTCAGGAGTTATTTGTGATAGAAAAATATCTCTCAAACTTAAGGGTAAATTTTACCGCACAATTATAAGACCTTCGATATTGTATGGTACTGAATGTTAGGCGGTAAAAAGCAAGCAATAACATAAGATCAGTATCGTTGATATGAGAATGTTGCATTGGATGTGTGACCATACAAGACAAGATAGAATTAAAAATGAATGCATTAAAAATAAAGTAGGAGTAACACCTATTGTGAAAAAAATGAGGGAATCTCGTCTTAGGTGGTTTGGACATGTAAGAAGAAGACTATTAGAAGCCCCTGTAAGAATAGTAGATCAGGTAGAGAAAAGTCTAATAGTTAAAGATTGAGGAAGACCAAGAAAGCCTATAGGTGAAATGATTAAAAAAAGATTTAGATGTGTATAACATTTTTGAAAACTTAGTTTATGATAAGGCACAATGAAGTCATTTGATCTATGTAGCCGACTCTACCTAATGAAAAAATGTTTGATTGTTATTGTAAGAAAATTTGTTAAGAAACTACTCCTATAACATTACCCTTTTAAAAAAACACAATTATATAATTGAATTTTTTTTTATTAAAATACTCAAAATATAGTTATTATTCACATTTTATTTAAGATAGATACTAAAAATAAAAATATAATTAAAAAATAATTAATACTATTTAATTTTTTGTAAAAAAATAAATTAAAATAAAATGTATTTTTTTACCAAAGCAATAGATAGGGAAGCACAAACGTTGCGGTTAGACAAGTAGATATTTATTTGGATTATCTTGTTCTTGTCCCAGGGTCCATGCGTTAGCGTTATCTTGTTTGGGCTCCGTAGAATACAGATAGATGCAGAGTTAAGCGTTGAGCTTCCTCAACTCAAAAGAACTAACTAAAATGGCTGTGAATGTGAATGAGTCGTCCACTGAGATAGAGACTAACAAGGTGCCGTATTGTTTGATACCCAGTCCCAGTTGCAGTTGGGGAAATGCTCGAACACCATTTGCCCTCCCCTCTCTCAGAGTGCCCAACTCCAAATTCACCACTCTTGTTTCTCCAAATATCAATGTAATTCAACTGCGCAGATCCATGACCACTGCAGCTGATCATTTTTTCAGATTTCTACACTCGCTTGCTTCTCAAAACCCCATTCTCAAGAAAGTCCTCTCTCTGTCCTCTGAATTTCACAGCTTATGCATCCAGGTCATTGAAAATTTTCACTTTAATAATTATTGCTCTCTCTCTTTTTTTTTTTTTTTTACTTTTTGTTGTATGAACTAACCGTATGGATTACTATTGGGAAAAATTAATAAGAAGCCTTATGTAGTGTATTGATGTTTCACTTCAGATTCGGTGCAGTAGCTACAGGAACATGAGGTCGCTGTCTAGTCACAATTTCGCTGCTGTTTTGCCTGGGGATTCTGTGGCAGGGCTAGTGGTGGCTAATGGAATCCAGAATTTCTTGAACATTTACAACACCTTGCTCATTGTTAGGCTTGTTTTGACCTGGTTTCCCAACTCTCCTCCTGCCATTGTTAGTCCCCTCAGGTAAGCCTCTTTTTGTTGCAAAATTACATAACTTCTGTTTGTACCATTGGATTGTCACTAGGCTCTGGAAATAAGGTTTAATACCGGTTTATCTGAAAGACCACCATTTATCACTTCCATTTATGCTTTCAAAGTTGAAAAGCTTAATGGTCACATCACACCGCCAATTTTATTGCAAGATATACTTTAAGTTGCTGGGCTCGTTTGTTGTTACATATAGGTATTAATAATGTGATTCAAGATTCACCTTTTCTTTTAGCCAAAGTGCCAATTACGAATAGACATGTAAATATTGATTGATAGAATATACTTACAGAGTTGTGTTTAGTTTGCATAAGTTGTGATGTACTTACGTTATGTTTAGATGATAAGTAATAAGAGAAAGAGAAAGAAAATGAAGGGAAGAAAAATAATTTTTTTTATTTGAGAGTTTTAAAATATATGAGAAGTGGAAAGAACACATGAGAAAATTATTTCCCTTCTCTTTCGTCCAATTTTTGTTTTTTTTAAAATTATTTCCGTTCTGTTCTCTTATTAATTTTCTAAATAAAGAAAAAGAAAATTATGTTTCATCCTTCCTTTCTCATTCTGACCCATCTCCAGTTATTCTGTTTTGTTCCAATGAAAAAACATCCAAACACATTAAACTTTTGATTCTGTTATTTTATCCCTCATGCATCATGTAATCATAAGAAATACAATTTTCCATTTTCTTCACTTCTGGGGAAGGGGAGGGACCGGGGTTCTTGACCATTTTACACATTTATTTAATGATAGCATACACAGTTTTAATTAGTTCAAGAATTTCTGAGTGTTGAATAAAATTATTATTGTTTCATTCAGCACCATTTGTGACCCATATCTGAACATATTCCGTGGACTTATTCCCCCTCTCGGAGGAACACTGGATCTCTCTCCCATCCTAGCATTCCTGGTCCTAAATGTCTTCACTAGCACTGCTGCTGCACTCCCTGCTGAGCTTCCAGTCACACAGCAATCTGAACAAGGTCTTGCAGCACCGTTGCAGTCTACTGATGTTACTACTTCACACAAGAAATGGATGACACGGCTTCAAGGGAACAGGTCAAGGACCTCCGGTCGTGTCAATTAGAATATAATAATGTTCATTTGTGCCTTTGGCTGTTTATTAATTTACATAGGTTTCCGTTGTTCCTTCCCAATTATGATAGTTCTAGGCAGCAGAATTTTTGAGCTTGTGATTCCTGAGATTTGAAGAGTTGTGTACTTCTGGCCATCGCTCATTGGCTTGCAGTGGTCGAACCGCACAGGTATATAGACCATCAATTAGATTACTGAATAATCATAATATGTTATTCATTTAAACTAGACTTGTATCCCGTGCACTGCATGAGAAGGAAAAAGTTATGAATTTTATTAATATTTTGTGTTTTTTAGTTTTGACTTAAATATATTTTTTTGTCTCAAAATATAATTTTTTCTGTTTTGGTCCCTCTTTTTTTTTTTTTGGTTTTGGTTCTTTTTTGTTGTTGTTGAGAGTTAAGAGTTAATACTACACATAGGTGTTTTTTTTCCTCTTAAAAAATTTTCTGTAGCATGTTCCTTTTCTTTATTTCAAGCTGAATATTTCTTTGCCCTTAGAATTATTTCATCTCGACATGAGTTGGTTCTAATTTATGACGACGTATTATAGACATTCGGGAGGATTTCTGTTCATTTCTTTCTAATTGATCTTGCGTGGACATCCACAGCAGAAACGGCATCAGATTCCAAATGAAAATTAAGCAGCGTCGAATATTGAGCTTTGTTAACGGAGAATCTTATTCATATAATCATATTCATACAATGTAACAACCATAGCTTTGTCAGTAAGCACTAAGCAGCTAATTCCGGTATGTGCTTAGAAGTTAGAACATACTATTTCTAGTCCTCTCCTACATTTTATCTTCATCATATTTTTATATATGGAAAAATATTATTGTAGGATTTAGTAACAGTATCAAATACAATAATTTAAATGTGTGTTAGAATATTCAGAGTATTTTAAAACATCTTAATATATCTTCACAAATTTTTTTAGAATATCATAATTGATCCTTAAAATATATTATAAAATTAATTAATCATCTAATGGAAAAAATATTTTTTACCTATTATTAATATAAGTAGTCCAATAAGTTAATATTTTGTATCATATATTCATCACATAATATCTCTTATTATATATAAGAGAATATTATTACAAGTCTTATTTCTCTCTTTTCCTCCTTCTCGACTTATACACCATAATCCCAACAGTGTACATTAGCCTATTATTTCGTGTCAAATATCACATTAATTTAAGTCAGCGCATCAGCATAATCGAGTATAGCTAATGCTTGTAAATGTTAATGTTTGCTTCGAAAAAGCAGGACTCCCCTCACCATATTAACATTTTGGGTGGCTTTTCCGCAACAGTTATTTCCACCATACATATTTTAGCAGAAAAAAATTAGCCCACAGAAAACTGAGGTGACTCATCATCATTTATCTTATGAATGGAACTTGGAGCTAGCAGAAGGAGAAGCAGATTTTCTTCATATGAGAGACTGGCTGCCATAGGCTTGGTGGTTCTAGCTGTGGCTTCTCCTCTCTATATAGACCGCAAACCTGAGTGTGACTTGGAAGAAGAAGATGAGTGATAGATACCCACTCTTTTCTGTTATACACTTTTTCTGTTATCCCAAGAGATCATCACCCTAATTAGGCATGGATCGTGAGCTCCAACAACAGCATAATCACCAGTTGACGTGGCAGGAAACAAGTGGGGGAGATGAGGAGAGAGAAAGGAAAATCTGTTAGGAGGAAAGGGGATAAAAAGGGAGAAGAGGGGGGGAGAAGAGGCATCAGAGGACTAGGAGGAATTTGGAAGGAAGATATTAGGCCTCTCGAAAGTCTTGGAACTATCTGTATTTTCTTTCAGTCTCTTTGTACTCACTTATGTCACTGATTCCACACTAGAATCAAGAAGGATTCCATAAATAATACAAACATTTATAGTTTTCTATCATCTCTGTAACCAATTTCTATCAATTGGTATCAAAGCTCTCGATCCAGGGAGCCCTAGACAATATAAAAAAAAATGGATGACAGAATGGAGAGGATCGAGAAGCTGCTAGATAGATTGAAGATGCAAGATCTCAGTCATCAGAAGAGATTGGAGATTCTGGTGTTTGACGGAGATGATGCTTACAATTGGTTGATTAGTGTGGTGCAGTACTTTGACGCAGAGGTAACTCCGGACTGGGAGAAACTACCATCGATTGTGAAGGCCCTGAAAGGTTGAACTCTAATTTGGTACCAATGGTGGGGGTGGTGCAATCCGAATGCCACTTGGTGGACCTTCTTGAAGGCACTGATCAAAAGATTCTAACCCAAATACGACCTGGATCAGCCAGTTTGGGTCTAGGATGAGGAATTGGAACTGGAATCATATTCAAAGATAGAAATAGAGAATGACCCTGTGTTGGAGAAGCTTGAAGTCGAGAATGTGGAAGATGAAATCGAGGCAGGAGATGAAGGTGGTGATGCAGCAGTTGTTCACCATTTCAAGAGCTCAGCTCCGGTTGAGATGATGATTGAAGAGGAGGAACTCCAGAAAGAGCTAGTTATAGTGAGACGAAAACCGTCACAGTCATGGCCATATCTTGGTGACGAAATGAAGGTGAAGATGAAGAACGATCTATACACGATGGTCCAACAGGGGTAGAAGTACCCCACGATGGATAAAAACTTTGGGTTTCGAGAAGTTCGATTAGCCCACCACTACTACCAAAACCGCCAAACTCGGGTTCTTCCATGGAGGCAAATGGGTCGTCTACTACGATTGAGGTTGCGAATTCATGCACGTCGGCCAAGCTCCCGCTACCAGAACCACCAAATCTAGATCCTGTCCAACGACTGAGGGATAGGCAGTTGAGGTGCAAGCAGACATGGCTGCTGCATCACGGTCTCATACCAAAAGTATCGTGCTTGGGTTAAAGATGGGTGTAAGGACGAAATTAGAATTACCCAAGTTGGGTTCTCTATCAAACTTAATGGGCAAGCCCAACACATTAAGGGAGTAACTGAGCTTCTAAGAATGACAAGATAGGATCACATTTTGGACAAAAACATAGGCTTCATTCAAAGATGGACAATGGGCCTTTCTCAGATGTAATAGAGTTACAATTGGAGCAGCAAAATAGATTTCCCTTAGGGTGGGAAAATGGATCTCGTCCAGAAATGACCTTGCCAATTAAGATGAGCTTAGGTATTAAAGGTAAGTCGATTGATGGTTCAGTCATCACAAGAGAAATGGCCGCTGTAAACAAATTTAGCAGTCTCACTCAAGTTGAACAAGGAGGGGTTGGGAAGGTTTATGCAGGCCTTACACAAATACAAATGCTATCAAGGTATAATATGGTAACACCAGATCCTATAAGTGGAGAGGTGTTCTTTGGTTGGCTCAATGGAAATCCAAAGGCAGAACATGGTGGTGAAAGAGTAATTGGAGGTGTTTATCCAAAGCACTTTGGAGGAGAACATGCTTTTGTTCCAATTAGAAAAATAGGATATTGGCAGTTTGAAATGGGAGATTTTCTCATGTGCAGTCTATCAACAGGTGTTTGTGAGGGTGGGCGTACTGTTATTATGGATTTAGGACCTACTTTGATCACTGCCCCACCTCTTGTGGTTGAAGTCAACTATGTTATTGGAGTCGGAGTAAAATATGTAACTAGTTATTGGGTTTCCCATGTGACATATGGTTTCAATGATGAGGTAATAAATGACATGTTTGCTCCTGGATGGATGCACACAACACTAAAGAACACAAAGGAAGAACTATCAGCTCTAAAGGTGAAGAGTGGAGTTGGGAAGACAACATTCACGGTTTTTCTAACTGGAGGAAAACCTACATTACTTGGTCCTCGTGCTTCAAACAATGGGACCCTGGTGGCAGTTCTCTTAACAGTTACAACATTTATCCCAACCTTCATCTTGGGGGCAAGGTGAATCTTTTGGAAGGAAGTATTGATAAATACTCACCTTTTCTGTTATACACATTTTCTGTTATCTTAAGAGATCATCACCCCAATTAGGCATGGATCGTGAGCTCCAACAGCAGCATAACCACCAGCTGACATGGCAGGAAACAAGTGGGGGGAGGGGAGGAGAGAGAAAGAAAAATTTGTTAAGAGAAAAAAGAGATAAAATGGGAGAAGATGGGAGAGAAGAGGCATTGGAGGATTACGAGCAATTTGGAAAGGAGAGACTAGGCCTCTTGAAAGTCCTGGACCTATCTGTATTTTCTTTCAGTCTCTTTGTACTCACTTTTGTTACCGATTTCCCACTAGAATCAGGCAGGATTCCATAAATAATACCAACATTTATAATTTTATATCATCTCTGTAACCAGTTTCTATCATTGAGCAACCCATAAACATTGCTTTTTGGTTGCCTTTACTGCTCTTTCTATTGATTTTAACCATAGCTTTATCAGCTTTCATGGACCGCAGCTTCACCAGGTTTGATCGTAACTGGATTCTAAGAGTTGGTGGTTCATCTGGCGGTATTCTTTCTTACCCTTTTTTTTCTTATTTTGAAGAGTAAATCATCTCTATAATGTCCTGTGATCCTCAAACTGTATTGTAAGATGTCGAAAAAGTATGTAAGAATTTTCTTTTTTGACATGTTTGTGAAGAACTCAATAATCATCTTAACGTTAAGAGAATAAAAGATCATCTCAAATTCTGACAGAATTCAACTAAATTTATGAATAATTGTTGAATGAAATAAAATAATAAGAATTACTTATCTATCCAAGAGTTTAAACATATCAAATCTTTCTGTCAAGAAGAATTCTGATTAAAAAAAAAAAAACTCTCGCAGTTTTCAATTGAGATATAATTAGAAAGTATATGACGAAGAAAAACATCATATATTATTTTACGACAATATTTCTGAAAAATTGATATGCAATAATCCCATCCTTAATTACTTTATGGAGATCCAAATCCATATTAATGGACAGAAATTGTCTTATGTAGCTTAAATTCTGATTTACAATGAAAACTTGGAGTCCCACAGAAGAGATTTGCAAGAGCCAATACCATAAATTTTATACGTAAACAAGAAATTAAGGAAAACAATTGGCATGAATGTCTTAACAAATAACAAAATCAAAACGAAGGGGGCAAAAAAAGAATAGCTGAGGCCAAGCCTGCCATATACAACAAAGACGATTAAGGCCCCTAAATCAAGTGGAAATCCATACAATTTATCTCAATTTTATGATCATAATGGAAAAGTAAACCCCAATGCAATCAGAACTGAAGTGGCAAATAGCCATATTCCACTGAGTGGAGACCAATCATGAGCACCGCTGCACTCATCATTAGCTCCACTAAAGCAACCAGGTCTTGTTATTTTAGCCACACCATTCTCAAAGGCAAAGGTGCTATTAGGTTTGCCGCTGCTAAACAACACACACCAGAAATAAGGAGACCCCCCATCAGTACCTGTCACAGCAGCTCCCACTTGAGTATGATTCTTACTATAGAGTATGTCTAAGCTCTTCTGGTTTCTTATCAGGATTTCAGAAAATGCCTCAGGTGCATGGACATACTTCGACTGGCACCCCAGGAAACGACCAGTTATAGGGGAAAGAGTTGATGCCTTAACACCACAGCTTGGAGCAAAAACTTCAGCAAATTGAGATTCAGGAGGCTTCTTGGCATCAGGTCCTCCCACAGCACCACAATCACCCTGGTACGCCTTAATGTATTGTAGAGCAATACAGGCAAGCCCCGGGTTGTCAGATAAAGTTGATACCTTGTGAGCAGTTCTGTTTTCATTAATCACAGCTACCAACTTGTCCGCAGGGTTATTAGTAACCTTGACTGCAAAGTTTTGTTCATTATGTCACAAATGAAATTTTAGAAAACACATCAAGTGGGGAAAATACTAGTATATACAATACGGATTTACAATAATCAAATCACATCATAAGTAAATAAATACAACTATGGAGTAAGGCTTCAGAACCATAATAGATGGGTTGGTACTTGGGAACTTTCATTAAGCCATAAAGAGGCTTACTATTGTGAGGAAAGTAGTCATATATATAAAATCAATGAAAACGTCAAAATATGTAACCTGAAGCTAATAAGAAAACAAGGCACGGCAACGACATACACTCAGTTTTTGCAACAGTGTTTGACACAGTCACGAACACAAACAAGTAGTGAAACATAAACTAAGTGTGGCATCTCAAATACATACTATATATGACAAATCAAAGGAAGAAAAGAACTAGTAAACTTCAATTAACAAAATATGAACTGTTCAATAGATTCTCTGCAGAAGAATCTACCATATAGCAAGCACACGTCCAAGACAACAAAATGATACAACGGAGTAAATATAATACAGGTTGCTGGTAATTGCTACCATGTTGGGAGAAATATCAGTCAGGGAAAACTTTTTAAAGCAGCAGCTAAGGTTTCCTTTTTCTTTCTTCCTTCACTTCACCAACTCTTTTTTGATATTCGCTTGGATACAGATCTAGCTATGGCTAAAATAACCAATTCATCAGTGATAAATATAGATTTGCAGAGGCCATTATGAATGCTAGAGGTTCATTTGCGCACAACTTGTTCTCCCACTCTCAACCAACACCAAATCTCAAATTTCTAAATCCTAATGTTGTCTGTGTTAATATATATAAGAATTCACCGTTAAGGGTTCCAAACACAGAGCAAAAGTTATATTTTAATAAAATTGATCTAGGGGAAATGACTGAATTAGCTCCTAAACTGTAAGCCTCAAATGGGTTGTTGCTATTACACACAGAAGATACGGCCAACGGCACATTCTTGGATTGGATACTGCAAAAATAGGAAAAGGGAACAGAAAGTTCATTGAGTTTTGAAGCTGATATGGGTGGTTGTCTGAATAAGAATCACCTTAATATGTTTTCCTTTTGTCCCCTTTTTCCATTTCCAGCATTATACTGAAAGTCCAAGATCCAATATGGACAGTTTTCTCTAGCATCAATTTCTTTGCCAGCAAAGAACATTGAAAAAAATGAAACAATTTCCCTTGAGAAATCAAATGTACACGGTACACGAGAGTTTTAACCAATTAAGATCTGGTCATAGAAAAGCTAACAGCTTCACTGTGAAACGCTGGCATTGTAAACACTGGTTTCATTTAAAATGTCAAAGATGCAATCGAGAATGAGGAGCCACATTGGGATGCATCAGAAAGACTAACACTTGAAAAAAAAAAATACACTTTTAAGTGGTAGTAAGGCAGATCAAACTTATAGTAGCCAGGCACTAACAGATAGGTTCCAAATCTGAAACCGAAACCACTAGACAGAAGGAAAAAAAAAAAGGGACTTGCTTTGGACTTACTTTGAGTATCAGCAGAAGCAGCATGAAGGAAGAGAAGGGTGAGCAGAAGATACCACATACTCATAGTGTTGGCCATTGTTGCTGTTTCAGAACAGAGAGAAGTTGAAGACACAGGTAGATCGGAGTGAAACAGGATGAGTCAGTGTTATGTCTGCCTCAATCTGGTTCCTTTTCGTCCAAACATAGCTGGAAGAAATTCCACCAACCGGGGCCCCCTCCAACTTGTTTTTTTTTTTTTTCGACGTTTTTCTTTGCTGGAGTACCTTCTCACTTTAAAACGATTCTGGAATTTTTATAAGATTAAGGAAGGTTGTTTCCAATAAAGAAATGATGATTTTGAAGTTGCCAAGTTGGTATTACCGATCAAATTAGCATATTTCCTGTCGGTGAGGTTATATATTTAGTAATTCAAAACTGAAAAAAAAAAAATCATGATATTGTCAAAGGATGAGGGACTGAGGAAATTAGTTTAATGACTATCATTCACTACTTTCTAAAAATGTTAAATTATGAAAAGGACCATTTTTTTTTTGTGAATCCACATTTTTTGGTGAAATGAATCCATTTTTTTTATGCTATAATAATGATTGTAATATATATTGAATGCACATGCATTTTTTGTCGGGTATATTGAATCCATTTTTAGTTTTTACTCCATTTGGTGAGCTGTTAAAAAACAAGGAATTTACTTTAAATTTATTTTAATTATTTGAACCAGTTATATTTGATAAAATATATATATTTTAATTTAAAATAGTATTATAAATAAAATAAAACAAAACTTTACTTTAATCATTTCGCTTCAACCATTTCTTCTTGTTCTTCTTTTCAATTTTTTTAATTATTTTTTTATATATTTATTAACTTAATTAAGTATAATTAAAAGTAATAAATAAAGAGTGATTAAATGAGTTAGATTAAAAGATTAGAGTGAAATGATTAAAATTAAGTTTTATCTATAAAGTATAGATCGAACACGAGGCAATACAATACGGATATGAGCAGAAATATACCGAAATAAAAAAATTATAAGATATACATATGATATATATATATATATATAGGGGGATCGAACTACACCAAGGTATAAGTCTTTTTTTACTTACACTTATTTTCAATCGTTAGATTCACTTTCATCTAATGGTTGAGATTATTCCATTAAAAGTGGCCAATTAGATGAAAGTGAATCTAACAGTGAAAATGAGTGTAAGTGAAAAAAACTTACTGTTGGTGTAAGTTGATCCTCCTCATATATATATATATATATATATATATATAATAGTAAAATTTAAGAAAAAATATTCATAATTCATTGATATTATTTCTATAAACTTAAAGATTTATAATATTTTAATATATGTCATATATGTCAATATTTGCTACCTAGTAAGTCCCTCCTAAAAAATATGGAGTATAATTTTATTGACATATTCAAAAAAATCTTTTAAACTAACTTTTCTTAATAGAACTAACCATATACAAGAACATGTGCATAAAAAAAATTAACTAGAGGAAATATTGGTGTGAGGTAAACTTCGGTGATGAAGTAGACAACTTGGTACGAGCAGAGGTAAAAGGAGCATATGAAAATAGTGGTGTGTGAAAATATAAAACTTAAAAGTCTAATAGTAGCGTGTGAAAAGATAAAACTTAAAATAATAGTATATGAAAACAGTGGCTTGAGACATCAGTTGTAACATCTCCGAGAACATGTTAGACTAGTATAAGGTTTCGGGAGTAGCTTGATACTTGCTTAACATGTTTGTAAAATTTCATAATAAACTGAATTAGTTTAAGCACTTTGCCGCAACACAAAATGTAGAAATTAGCCCAAAATAACTCATAAAATGACATAAATTGCCTAAATAAGATAAATAATTAGAGATAAGTTGTTTATAAGTCATAAGTAAATTAAAGAAGTTGCAGTTAAAATTTGGAGGTAAACTAAGCTCATTTAGTATTTTTAAACACGTTGAGTAAATGCTTAGTTACTGAATAGACTCAGCACAGATATAGAAATTTAAGATAATGATGAATTTAGTAATTAGATAAATCTTAAGATTTATTCTAATATTTATGGAGGTAAGAAAATTTGAAATAATAAGATCAAAGTGTTCCTAAGATGTATAAGATTATAATGTTTAGTTATTAAGTTAAGAAAGAAGTCAAATAAATGACTTTTCTCCTCTCATTTTTCTTCATACGGCAAAAGCACAAAACGAAAGAGGGAGATGAGAAGAAGAGAAAAGAAAAGAGAAAGAAGAAGGGGAGAGGAAGAAAAGAGAAAGAGGAAAGGTCAAAGTTTAAGCAACAACTTCACAAAGAGACTCCACAAAGAGGTAGGGGGATTTTATTTCTAACTTGTTTATTCTTCTTTTCTTATCCTTTTTCTTCCATGAGGTGGTTGTTTATGGTGTAATAAGATGAGATTAAGTGAATTATGAAGTTTCTTTTGATTTGTTTTGATCATGGATGAAGTTGAGAGTGAGATTATGCTTTTAATTTTCTATGGATTTTGATGCGTTTAAAATGAGTTTTTCATGGAAAATGGATTGAGTTTTAATATTAGATTGAAGTATTAAGATTGTATTTTGATGATATACTATGATTGTTGAATTAGAAAAGCTTCAAAAAAGTGAGTTTGATAGAGAAAACTTGTTTTGGATTCAAGATTGTGCAGAAGCTTGTTCTGTAGAATTTTTTGCAGATTGGTCACGCCTAGGAGCAGGGTTTCCATGCCTAGGCGTGGTCTGATCAGTTTTTAGTCCAGACGAAATAGAAAGTGTCACGCCTAGGCATGGCTTTTCCACACCTAGGCGTGAGGTAGTGATAATCAAATATTTTATATGTTAATAAATCCTTATTTTTAATCATTTACACTTTTCATGTACTTAATTGATTGAGTTTGGTCATGTTTTGTAAGTTTGAGTTCAAATTAGGCTTAATTGATCTTTTACAACATTATTAAGATTTTACAATGTTTCTATATTTCAGTCATATATTGAGTTATAGATATCTAAAAATTATGAATTTTACCTTGTAGGAAAACTAAGAGAAAGCTCTACAACTTTGATAAGAGCTCGAAGTCTCAATCAGACATCTGGTGGAGCTAATTGGGCCTAGAAGTCAGAAAACAGGTTCTGTCACTAGAACCCGAATAGTGTGCACTAATCAGGGCATAAATTGGGTTGTAGGAGTTGCATTGAGCTGAAATCAGTGGTATTGAAAAGTTAAGACAAAACCTTCAATTCTCATGAAGACCACTTTTCTAGAAAATGACGTTTTAATAGAGTTATAATCGTGTGAAGATAGTTGAATTAATTGATACAAGTGGAGAGATAAGCATGATAATCATCCACCCACTCATTAATCTTTTACCCACTAAATAATCATCGACTCACTCATTAAATAACTCCATTATCATTTTTCACTCATTCATTCATCATTTACCCACTCATTAAATCACTCCATTGTCATTTTCCATTCATCCACACATCATCTACATACTCATTAAATAATTTCATTATCATTTTATACTCATCAAGCTCTATAAAAGGGAGCATTGACTGATCATCTTGGGCATCTTGGCTTAGAGATCAAGATCATGTTATTGTGTTATTTGTTTATCTTATTGTAGTTTTTTTTTGTTCTAAATTGAAGTGATGTTCATCTTTTTCTTCTTCTCTATTTCTTTCTTGTTGTTCATGAGTAACTAATTTTTATTTTGCTTGGGTAAAAAGGTGAAGTTTTTAGTAATAAATTAAGGTTAGATTAATTTTTTTCTTGTGCTTTAATGATGTATTATCAAGTGGTCATTATATGTATTGTATTTTGTTTTCAATCAATTTAAAAACCCTCATTGTAAAGTGGAGATCTTGATTCATTGTAGACAAAAGGTTGGCACAATAAATGTTTGAGCTCATTTACAAGTGTTGGTATTAGTGGATAATTAAAAGAACCATAATATAATCACATATATAATCTTAAATGAACTTTGAATGTTATATTTTCTGATTAGAACCTCCATTATATATGAATTTCAATTGAGATATAAAAATAAATAATTTTGTCTTTGATTTATTACTAATAGTGGATCTCTTATCCCAAGCAAATCTCTTTTTATTTGTGAATAACTTTTATCACCTTTATTGTTGTGACAAATCTTTTTCTTACCCCTGAATTTTTTCTTCATCAATTCCATATGAATCAACCTCAGACTCCCGATAATTTATTACTTGAAACAAAATACACTTTGGTTTGCATCTTTTAATTTGCATTAGGCAGTCACGCCTAGGCTTGAAAAAGTCATGCCTATGCGTGATTTCTAGAAATTTTTAGCATTGAGTTTTTGAAAAAATTAAGCTTCCAATATGTTGAGATCATTCATAGATGTTCCTTAAAGTATGTTATGACACAAAAATATATATTTCAAGAAGGGATTGAGCACCTCGTGTAGTTATGAAGATTACGGATTTGTTTCCTTTTTATGTGAGAGAAAGAAAATGATATATGTGAAAGGTTAATAAAGGATGATTATGTTGAGTAAGGAATTTGATATTGATGGAAATTAGTAAGTAAATAACTAAGAGTTGCCTAGATATGATTTAAGAAGTGATAAGAATGAGAGATTCAAGTATGTTTAAGTTATTATGACATTCAGAAAATGGGTTAGGAAGGTAATAGATTCCCTCCCCACTACAAAGAGGAATAACATGTTTATAATATTAATGACATTAAGAAAGTGGGTTAAGGAGGTAATAAATTCTCTCCCCAGTATAAGGAGTAATGGTATATTCATGACATCCATGACATTATTCATGACATTATACTAACACGACTCACATTGCATCATATTCATACATTATAGCACAACATATTCGTTTTCAGGCAGCTGTATGAGTGACTGTCTTATCATGCATTTTCAGGCAACTGTATGGGTGGTTGCCTTATCCTTTGTATTAAATAGTTCAAATTATGTTTGCTAAGGAATACTACATGGAACGAGGATGTAATTATTTATTATGTTATGATATACAGTTTAACTTTTAGTTACAGTTTTAATTCTAACGTTTCAATCTCATATTTATTTCGATACTTGATGAGTAGTAATTTGAATCCTAACTATAGTTTACTTATGATGTTTATGGGTTGTATATCTTCATTGTGAGTATTACAACTACTAGTATTGATACATTACTACCGAGAATATTTGATTCTCACCCTAGGTATTCATGTAAATCCAGGTAGAAGTTTTCTTCAAGCATGGAGCAGAAGAAGATCGAAGAGTAGTTTAATGTTTTGATCCTTCAGTTTCAGTTTGTACATCATATGTATATTATTTTGATCTTATAAACAGTTGTATAAGTATATAGAGAAGCTTAATTTTTATAAGGCTCTCCATAATAAATTCTTTATATGAATAATTTATGGATTAGTTGAATTTTATAGATTAGTTGTAATATAACTAATACTGTTTAATTAGGTATATGAAAAATATACTAAGTTTAAAGTATTAGGATGTTACATTAGTCATGTGATTGAGTTTGGATGAGTAACGAGCTTATTAATTGAACGTTAGTCATGAAAATTAATTTTTTTAAAAAAATATTAATGAATAATGTCTAAGCCGTGTCCTAAACTTGTCCAAATTGAAAAAAAAAAATTTAATCAGACACAAAAGACACATGTATCGTACGGGTGTCTCTATGTATTCAATACGCGAATACGCCTCAAAATCGGCGTGTCCATATTTCATAGAATTTTATTCTTACAAATAATTATATTTTGTGATTTTTTATATAAAGAACAATGATTTAAATATAAATTTTCATTTTTTTATTATCAAATACGAATGCGAGTTAAAGTAGAAAAAAGGATTTATTAGAAGGAAATAAACTGAAATTTTCAAAAAATAAAATATGACTGACTATAGAACAATTATATAGGAATTTTGGTAAGGGTATATTTGCAATAATGTTAATGTGGCGAGTGAGTGAAGGACAAGAAAAGAACAGGATAAGCATAGTCATAGAGCCCACCGAATTGGTTGGGTTACAAATATTATGATATTATTATTATCTGCAACAAGAAGAACGAGAGAGAGACAGAGAACCCGCCGAGAAAAGAAAAGAGTATCTATCTATCTATCTATCTATCTATATCTATTTATTGGGTGTGAGTGTGATTGTGTAATGTCGGCATGGCGTTACTTGGCTCCCCTGCGCATGTTAGCAACAACCCCTTGCAATTGCATTCCTCCACCTCGAAACCCAAGCAATCGCTGCGCCTGCGTGTGAGTGTGAGTGTGAGGTGCGCACTGTCACCCCCGACATGGCGATGGCGGGAGAGCCGGCGTATGGTGTCCATCTCTCTAGCTCTCTCGCACCTGCTTCTCATTCCTAACCGTATGGGGTTTCTTTTGCTTCCTGTCTGTCTATGCTTGAATTATATATGAATCATTGGAATTGGTTTCTCTGTTAAGTTAAGCCTTGCAATTTGCAAACACATAGTTCAGTGTCTGTCTTCCACGTTGCAGGTGCCGCTGCTGAAGGAAGTATTTTGGATAAGTATCTCAAGAGGTATGTATGTATGTATGACTTTGTCATGTATTTTTTTTTTTTTTATTCAAGTATTCTCTTGAGTTGTATAGTCAATGTTCAGAGAGCTAGCTTAGCTACCTTGCATTTGATAGTTGAAACAATACTAGTCTAGTCATACCACTAAATTATCTTGACTTGGATAAGCATTTATAATTTTATATCTACCCTATTCACTAACTTGGACAAGGTTGTATAATTGTCCATCTGAAGAATGTTGATTTTAAATATAATTTGTTCCTAAATGCTCTAGAAAAAAGCTTGATCCTCTGGAGGCGTATGTACCTGCTGTCATACTTACACAGTTCCAGATCAAGGACTTGGGTAAATCCCTTTCTTTTTCCTTAACCACTGCCTTTGTCATGCTACATATCCAGATATTAGAAAATCTGTGTTTCCAACATTTTGAAGTTTTTTATTTATTTCCTACCTAGTATTATTGTACTATTTGCCAGGCCTCCAACTTTCCCTGTTTATTAATTTCTATCTTTTGGATTGCCACATTTGCTAATATAACTATTAAAAAACAAATAAACACTTTATAAATGTAATTTTAATGAAATATATTTCTTTTGTTCCAAAATGGAAATTTTGACATCATTATTATGCCTGTATGCATCTATTATCTTGATTCACATTGCTGGATATTCTTGTCATTCCCTTCCATTTTCTCTCTTTGCTATTAGTATTGCTACAGGTGTTCATGTGACATGGTTTGCAACAATCATAAATTGAAGATGATATAAAATCTACTCATGCTTTTCTTTCTACTACTATAGAAAAAACATTAGAGGGTGATCAACCCCAATTTGCCTTCTGCCGGTCTCTACTTCGTTCTGGTCCTGCAGCATCACTTCGTGTAAATATTCGAGCAGTAAGTAAAGGCTTCCTTCAACTTCTGAGTTCTTCTGCACTCTCCCTTTTCTGGTTCTAATTTCCTTCTATTTTTCGATTGGAAAAGTTTTTTGTCTACCAATTTTTGTTAAATTAGAATTCTCTGTTGTGAGTTTTTTCACCTTTGAGTCAGTTGAAAGCTTTCTTGGGGTTCATTTATGTAATTGAGTATAAAATATTACAGCAAGTAATAAGTATTCTCTTCTACACAGTTCCTCACTTTGGTTGTTATCATCTCCATTCAGGGAGCTAAACAATAAAGAGCATTTTTTATTGCATGATACAACCATAATAGCCTTCATTGTCAAGCAAATTTCAAAAAGACTCCTAAACAACACAAAACAACCAATAGCTTCATTGATTGTTTTTGTTAAGAGTCTCACATCGCTTGCCTCAATATTTCGGATGCGGTTTATATATCTGTTGGGCCACTCCACTTAATATCAATTAGTTTTAGGTTAGAATCTCACATGGTATCAGAGCTAAGATTTGTTTGTTTCTGTCTGTTTCGTTCAAGCATCTGTGGAGGGGGAGTGTAAAGAGTCTCACATCGCCTGCCTCAATATTTCGGGTGCAGTTTATATATCTGTTGGGTCACTTTACTTAATGTCAATTGGTTTTAAATTGGAATTTCACATGGTATCAGAGTCAATATCCTATTTTTTTCGCCTACTTCGCTAGGCTTGTTTCTGTCTATTTCGTTAGGCTTGTTTCTGTCTATTTCGTCTAGGCATTTGTGGAAGGGGAGTGTTAGTCTCACATTGTCTGCCTCAATATTTTGAGTGCGGTTTATATATCTGTTGGACCACTCCACTTAATGTCAATTGATTTTATGTTAGAATCTCATAGTTTTCAAACCATTGCTGATATCACAATTAAGATAATCTATTTCTCTTTCTCCATTTTATCATCATTCACTTTATGGTATATTTATGTATATGAAAGTTAATTAGAGATTCACAATCTTTTTATAGGTGGCACAATATGCATCTGACAGTGGCAATGGTAAAACTGCATACAACAATGTTGATGAATGTCTGAGGTACTATAATCACTTTCCCGCAAAATAAATAAATGTGCATGAAATAACTATCACAATTAGACATGGAGCCATAGGCTGAATAGAAATTATAAATTTTATAATGATGAAAAACTCAGACCCCAACTGAAGGATTCTGTTTCTTAAGGTCACTGGAGGAACTTGATTCCTTGCTTCTGCATGCTTCAAGAAATGATCCTGAAGCCTCAGTCAAATCAATGAAGGCAAAAATCAATTCTGCCCTTAACGCTCTGGACAGGTGATTTGTTGTAATTAGTTTGTTTTTTTTTTCTTGCACATAATATCCCTTGTGCCTCTTGCACATATTTCCCCTAGTGTCATCCCAACTTGCATGCCATGACAGATAAAGATGCGATTCTTAATAAACTTTCTGTTTCAGCCTCTTACAAACCGTACCGTCGGATGTGCTAAGTAAGGGCAAGGTTATAGCCGATTCATACAGGGAACCAGAAGACGTGGAAACAGAGAGTTTAGACCCTGATTTAAAGCAATTAGAATCAATACTATGAATAGCTAAGATGTGTTTTCGCCTTTTGAGTATTAGCCAACATAGTTAAGATTACGGAACCTAAGATCCAAGAGGTAGAATCTTAAAACATAGTTAACATTATGTGTATTGAAATTAAAAAAGGTTTTGATTTATCGATCTTTTTATAAACTTGATCAAGTCGCATTATCTTCTGTGGTTGGCTGGTTGCCCGCCTCTAGTAGCAGTAGTGATGATACCATTTATGATAAAGTGATTTAAGCAAGTGAAATCAGTCATCGATGGACAACTACCTTGTATTTGTATATTAGCTGTTTATCTCGAGTCATATGTTCAACCCTTAATTTGAAAAGTATAGAGATAATGTGAAAAGTTATATTATCAAGGCAGAATGTGGTTAAATTTGTAAATGTAGAAAAAATAGTGCAAACGAACGCATAAGTCCCACACCTCGCCTTTCCATCGACATGGGTGGGAAGAAAAACCAAAGAAAATCTGTTCTCAGGGAATACCCATCCTTGGCTTTATTTTCTTTATTCCCTATTTTCTATTTTTTTCCCCTTCCCCCATCCAAACAAGCAGTATTGCCAGTTAAATCACTGGAAACGCTGCCACCACTTTTAGCTGCTGAACTCATCTCAGGTTATATTCATCTCCATTTTTGGGATGGACGAGCAGGTTCGACTAAACATAACACATGCTATCCAAAAGCTTCCAAAAAAGCTTAAGGCAACAAAGGTTTGATTCATAACCATTCAAACAACTTGAATATATCTTTTCCTAAACTAGTGACGTCTAAGGGACTATATGATATGAAAGCTAGCTTTCAGATCTTGAAATTGTGCAAATGTTTGTCTCCTAAAACTATGTTTTAGAAAGACAAAACTGCATAAAACGCTGTTTAATGTTGTCATTTGTCAAGCATCATAAAACGATGTTTAATGTTGTCATTTGTCAAGCATCTTTCCTCTCAATTAACTAAATCGAGGAGACCCAAAGCCACAGCCTTTCCCTTCCCATCTGTAATGGAGGCTATTTTTAATATACACTCTCCTGATTACACCGTGTGATATTAGCTATTGATTTAATCATAAACATAATTAATGACTTAAATTAAGTACAGAAACCTTGCTAAGCAGGATTTGTTTTTTTTGCAGATTTCTTTTTTTAATGTTTTATATTTTTTTTACACACCACCACTACTGTTGTCACCGACCATTGCCGGCAACCTTCAGTCGCCCGTCACCGTCAGTCACCAACCATCTTTTGTCACAAACCACTTTTTGCTTCCGGCCACCTTTCATATATTTTTTTAAGACTCTTTACACACCCACACGGAGAAAATTGTAAGGGTTTTTTTAAAAAAAAATATTATTGTATATAAATATTATTAGTTAAAATTTGTAAAATTTTTAGTATGCTGTGATTAAAATATGTAGAGTTTTCAAGTATCTGCAGTTAAAATCTATAGAGTTTTCAGTTTACATGGTTATTTATGAAAAAATATAAAGAATAATATAATTTTAATTTATATTATTTTAAGTGATATTATTTTACACAGTTGTGCAACTAAAAAAAATAAATAGTATAACCTTACAAAACAACGATAGACGGAAGTGGCTGCTAAAGGTGGTCGGAGGTGGATGTCGAAGGTGGCCAGGGGTGGTCGGCCGGAGGTGGCCAGAGGTGTCGACCGGAGGTGGTCAGGGTGGCCGACCAAAGGTAGTCACCAGTGCCTGTCGGAAGTGGCCGCCAGTGGGTCGTTGACGGGGGGTGGTAGCGATGGGCAACAGTGGTAGTGTAAAAAAAAAAAGAAACTTGGAACAAAAAAAAATTTGCTATGGCAAGTAAAGTCAAAGATGCATCATACATTCAAGCTCAACAGGATATATAATAGCACCTACCCTGTAATGGAATGGTTCATAAGAGTGGAGGGAGAAGGGAAGCTGCGGAAGAGACTGGGAAATAACTCAGCCTTCATTGTGTGGATGCAAAAGAAAGAGAGAAAATGGTGAAAGCTATGATTCTTGAAAAAACAAAATAGCAGCCCCATAAAAGGAAGATAGGAAAATAATTGAGGATAAAAAGACATAATCATGTGATTTTAAATATACTTTTTTTCTCTGCTTCAACCCAAACTCCCAATTTTGGGACTCAAAATTGCTCCTAGAATGGTACAAAGTGCTTTAAACTCCCGATTTTGACTCCTTGCACTTAGAGGATAAGTGTACATATGTTAGCCTTTGGATGGTGAAGATAAAACCAAGTCCCTTAATAAATCTACATCAGTTTTTTTTAAAAAAAAAATTATATCATTTTCCTCCACGACCCTGTGAAGTGAGTCTTCAGCCACTTCGACACCAACAATGATGACAAGATCTCCGTCAGCAAATTGGACAATGTCCTCCGTTCCCTTGGATCGAGCATCCCACTGGAGGAGCTCCAATGCGTCATGGACGGCCATCGATCACGACAACTTGATCAATCTCTTTGAGTTTGCCGCCTTCTGCCGCTCCAACAATGCCAACGGTGGTGCCTCCGAGCTCCGCGTCGACGCCTTTGATCTCTACAACCAAGACAAGAATGGCCTCATCTTCACCGCTTAGCTCCACCTCGAATTGAAGTTCTCCGTCGAGGAATCTCACAAGATGACCAAATCCGTGGATTCCAAAACGGAGTGCTTTGTTAACATATGATAAATGTTTTCTTTATATAGTAGGCTTGACATAAGTTTACTTCAAAGTGAAAACATTTATCAGAAATTAAGAAACTAGCTAGAGTTCGCTACTGTACCAGAGGAGGATGGACTTTGCTCTAATTGATCCAAGATTGGACAACACTCACAAGAACTTGATGTCACAGCAAAAGGAGGCTGCAGAAAACCATATAAGTTGGATTGGAAAAGAACGTGGAACCGAATAAGTTGGATTGGAAAAGAACGTGGAGACATAGCTGCCAAGTTAGGGTGATGGTTGAAAACGGAAATGGAAATGGAAATGGAAACACCTGAAGAAGGGTCATGGAGGAAAGTGAATGGAGGAAGGAGAAGCTTGGGAGAAGAATGTATAATTTTTTTTGAAATGTTTAATAATATAATAATTTTAAAAAATTCGGATGTAAATTTATTAAGTGAGTTGGTTTAATTTCTACCGTTCAAATTTTTTAATGACCAAAGATATGTGCATAACTATACTTTAGAGGAATCAAATCCTAAAAGTTCACTCCTTTTTTTCAAACCAGGGAATGTAACTGTCTTCGCCCCGCTCCATTACTAAAACTCTTATCTTATCATTCCAACAGATTAGTTCACTTTATACATTAGAGTATTTTTACTTTGATTTTTCTCTAAATATCACAATCTTTTTATACTCAATTTCGTACAATTCTTCATTTAGTTCCATACAAGTACAAAAATACACATATAGCGTAATTATGATGTCTTTTTTTGTCGTCACGTAATTATAATGTCTAAAACTAGAATAAATCAGTATAATTGGGAGTATCAGCCTTATTTGCACATTTAGCTGATAAGATAACTGCATTTAAGAGAATATAATTTATGCATAACGACAAATGAGGTTCTAGATGAACAAGGCCATGCAGACGATTCAGCTGAGTCTAAAGAAACCCCAAAATTGGGACAGCCAAATCAACTGCCAGAAGTCAATTTGAGGTTCTCAAAAGCAGTCCAAGGAAGATGAAATTCCGGTGCAAGTAAAAACTAAAGAGGTTGAAAAATGAAAACAAGACAATTCCCGCAAGGTTCACAGTTTAAATTTTTTTTGCAAGTAATACCAATTGTGTTGCACTAGGCCATCCTCCATAATACTCAGGTTACGCATCTTAGACATTTTTTGGTGCTGGCCTTTTGGATTTTATGGGATTTTTTTTTTAGTCCCCGGCGGGGGGGGGGGGGGACCAAATTTCTACATTGAGTTCCAAAGGAAGATAGCATAAATCACAATATAAATGTCAATATGTTATCATTGAGATCTAGGTATTAATCATATGTTCTAGTCAAGGTAACTACACATTGATGTACAAAAATTAAATATAAATTAACAGAATATGCTTTATTATTATATTTTATCAATGATCATAATAAATAATTTACAGCATAATGACATTATGTGAGGTCATACTGCACAAAGGATCAGACAAGTATTCTTTAGAACAAAAAAGGACTCATTAGACTGCTTTAGAAGAAAATATGCATCAAAATTGAAATGTAAGATTTACAAGAGTAGCAAGTAGAACAAAGATAAATTATTGCAATAATACAGAGATAGTTACCTGATTTCCATATGCCAAACAAACACAAACAATGAAAAAATTAGCCATTTACAATACATGAGGAAATAACCAGATTTATTACCAAGCGTGCCTTCACTCCAAGTAAACAAGCACTGGAAAAATTTTGATATCCTTGGTTGAGTTCATGAAGTTGACAAGCTGCTGAATATACGCTTCAAACTAGAACACGCTGCACGTAATCTCCCCATGCTCAATGAGCTTATCTGTGGAGCACCATAAAGTATACAATAAATAGTTTAAGAACACGACCATAAACAATAGTCAAACATTATTCCATCATCACGTATGACAAGGTTACTCGGCTAAAATGACTAAAAGCATCAGACAACACATAAAGTGGAGGAATATAATAAAAATGAGTTTGCTCTCACCTTTGGACAGAAGCGAACATCAAGAGTCTCCAGCATAGTGCATTTTGATATAGCAGCTTCAACAGCGTCCTCATCAATATTGCAAGACTAAAAACCCAAATTCCCAAACCCCAAAAAAATTAATATAACAAAGGTTTGACGCAAATTGATCAAGGGAGAGTCGCAAGAACTTGGTTATAAATTGGACTGACAATATCCCAAGACAACACATTTTATACATGCTCCATTTCTGGTGGAGGACAAAAAGAAAATCCCAACTCCGAACATTTTTCTATAAAAGACTTTTGCGACCCATTAGAGTTTAGCAGAAGCCTTTATATGAAGCTTGAAAAGAGCCAGACAACCCAAGCCAAGAGAATGAAGCAAACTTGTGATAAATTCAATAATACAAAGCAGGGGAATGTTTTAAACCAAACATTTCAATAAATTCACTTGGTAAGATGATAGCTGATAACAGCTGTAATGCAGAAAAGATAACCAACATATGACATAATATATTATAAAGAATATCTTAAATAACAAGACCTGGCACCAATGAAGCATCAATATTCAAAACATTATAAGTGCATCAACAGATTAAAATTGGCAGGGAAGACTAATACCTGAAGGAATAGACTGGTCAATCTCGGACACTCTAGCTTCAAAATTTCCAAAGAGGAACAATTGCTATACAGAGAAGTTAAAACATTATCACAGCTGCTATGAGAAGGATAGAAACCAAGCCACATTTATTAGAGAGCCAACCATACCTTAAATTAAGAAAGCACAGGTTGAGACAAGTAACATCAACCTCCTTCAAATTTGCTGAGAGTGAAAGGTTTAAAAATACTAAATGGAAACAATGTGCCATTAATGGAATGACAACCTTTCTAATATTCGGACATCCCACACAGTTGAGGTTCTGCAGTAAGCGGGTAGATTGCTCACTTGATCCAAGGACGTCCTCATGGGAACTTGCGCCAGATGGGGTGTTTACAGCAGGCAACTCGTCAATCTGCCCACAACTGCATCCCCAATTCAAATCATGCATATTCACACAGCCATTCAAGCTCACACGTGTGAGGTTTGTGCAGCAAGCAAGCAGCTCCTCTATAGCAGACTGACAGAGAGTTCCATAAGACAGGTCCAACTCCTCAAGTGCTGGTAAAGCACCTCCTTTGTACAGAGGTTCGAGTGATGCGTCAGTGAGATATTTGCATGCCTGCAACTTTAACACCTTCATGAAACAGAAGAAAAGTAGCACTATCAGAAAAGGTGAAGACAATAATTATATAAAATGTAAGAGAGACTCAGAATAATTGAAATTATGATGATATGATGTTATGAGATAAGCACAAAACACTAACCATGAACCAAATAGTCCTATTTATACCAAGAACTAGCGTAGTACAACTTGTAAAAACCCAGCTCATTAGCACTACTAACATAATAAGACTCCTAAAACAATAAGAATCCTAATATTCTAAAATAAACGAAGATAACAAACCACTCTATGGTAACTCTTACCTTTAGTTGTGAACAAGACTCAAAAACAGGCTGTAAGTTCACCAAGAAAGTGTATGATAAGTCAAGAAGAGTCAAATTTGGAAGCCAATGCAGAGAACGAAGTCCATCCGAACCAATTGATGGGCATGACATCAATATTAATGATTCAATCAGTGGGCATGAGGCAGTTGTTGCAGACAAGTACTTATCTGTTAGTTGGCTGTAATTCCAAACAACAAATGTCAGTCAGCATACAAGGAGGGTACCTAAGAAAATAACGAATACAACATAACCTGCAAAAGGAAGCATCCAGAGACGTTAAGAGTGGGCAATTAATGAATGCTTCGGATAGTACACCACATCCTTTCAACTCAAGTGAAATCATAAACGGTGCTTCAATGCTGAGTATGCTCAATTTTGGACATATTCCTAAATTAAGAGACGGAAGACGAACCTGAGAAGCAAGTGAAGAAAAGAAAGCACTTAGCCTCTAGTTACTGTAAAACAGACTAATAAAAAATCAACTCCTTGAGTTTATTTCGTGCACCTAGGCCCAAGCCTTGAACCCAACAGCAACCCTACCACTGCCATTAGAGAAGGGAGAAAAACCCAGATGTCTTGCATTGCAAAGTATAATCTTTTTCTTAAAGAATGAGGACAGAAAACTTCATACTAATATTCAGTAGTCTTACTTACAGATTTAGCATATTTACCAAATGTTCAAATCAAAAAGCATAAAGAATTTACAAAGTCTCATCTCATGCAAAACATAATATAAATCACCTAATAAATCAATACCACTTACAGGACAAAATGATGCTCTTTCCAAATGATCACAACCATCCAAAATAACTTTCTCAAGATTAGGGCATGTGAGCTCAAGATTAGTTATTGCACGGCAACCACCAAGAGAAAGACTGACTAAAGAGGTACTGATGAATCGAACTGATGTCAAACTCTGAATTCATCAAAACACCATAGGTTAGTATTTTAAAAATGATCACATTAAAAAATTTATTAACAACATCATCATTAATAACTCCACAGGCCAGATTTTCAACTTAAAATTCACAATATGGAGTTATGGACAATTACTGAATAAGGTGACTAGACAAACAAGTATAATCCATGGCATCCATTAGTCCATACTCCATACTAGTAGCATAGATCATGCATAAGAAAATTTGGGAAAGTGAACCCAACAAATGGCAAACAAGAATTTATTCAAATACCTCACAATTATCAAGAACTAATAATTTCAACATCGGGCATCCTCCACCATCACTAAAAACATCACATACAGAGTTTGTCAAAGATTCGCACTCAGAGAGATCCACTTCTCGTAAAGATTGGCATTGCAGAGCTAATGTTGTTAAGCTGTCCTGCTTTGGTATTGCCAATTTCTGCATTGCCACAAAGTCCATCCCTTTAGACTTCTACAGAATACACGAGTATGGGATCAAAAAATGACAGACAATTATGACATACTTGAAGTGAATTTGAAGTGATGTTGATACGCTGGAGCGCAGGGCAGTTGGACACCAGCATAGAAGAAAGCATTATAGTCCTCAAGTTCAAATCAGCAAATCTGCCAAGGAAAACAATTTAAGAAAGAAATTAGAAAAGAAAACACTCAAGAACAGAGATAGGATGTGAAATGAAGCATCAATGAAGCAAGCAACAGAGAAAGACAGATGAAAAATAGATTATTTTCTGGGGAGGAAAAATGGGGCAGAAACATACTTGCGACAATGTACCAATCTAATATTCTGCAAACGTGGAAGATCCAAAGACACTGAAGTCAATAGGCTACAATTATCAAGCTCCAAAACCTGCAATATCAGTGACATCATGTACTTATAAGTCTATACTCAGAAATTCAGACCTATCATTAATATCAGTATCTAGGACAAATTACACACCTCCAACATATAACTATGAGATATTGCAGCCATCGAGGCTGAAGTGATGCCCTCACAACTGTGAAGCTTCAGAACTGTCAACATTGGCAGTCTAACAGACTTCAAAGAGAAAACAAGCATGTCAAACAAGGGAGATTGAATCTATATAGGCAAAAGGTGATTATAGACTCTAAAACATACCTCCAAAGATATGTTTGGGCAGTACGATGCATCAAGGAAACTAAGGTTAGCACAAGTCAGGGATATTTCACGTAGTGTTTCATCACTAACACATGAACAATTTGACATGTCCAGAGAAACTAATTGTGGGCACGAAGTTGCAGCTAAGCGAATTGCAGAATCAGGAAGTTTGTGGCAAGAGCCTATGTCAAGCTCGTGCAAAAGCGGGCAATTAAGCACAGCTTGTGCCATGGTACTGCGCTTCAATGACATAGTTTCAAGTTGTGGGCACCTGAAAAAGAATAAACGATCACATTTTAGCTCATTCGTAAAGAGACATCTAAATGTGAGTTAAGCATCAAAACATATTCACCTGACTGCTATTCGCAGCACACGGCATTTTGTTAATTGAAGATGACACAGCCTATCATGATTAATAGGTATCTCCTGAATACCACTGCCAAGTGTAGCATCATTGATGCTCAATCTTTTCAACATAGAACAATCAGCCAAAGCATGGAAAAAATTATCCACTATATGTCCTCTTCCCAATGTTAAGACCTCAAGATTTCTGAAAATGATAATAAAGAATCAGCTGGAGTCACAGATAACTCAATATAAATACTGCAAAAGCTACCTACCTTAACGAAGTGATAGCCTTCATAACAAGCAAGTAAATAGCAGGACCAGATATGCTCACTGCTGTGGCATTAGGATAACGCCTACACATTTCCTCAACTGTAAACACATAAAGCTTTAAATCAGCATATTTAAGGAGGGGAAAAAGTATTACTAAAGCACATCTTCTACAGGGGGCACAGAGCAGAATTTCCAATACCCATAGTTGAATGTTAAAAGGTCTGCTGCAACATAAATTTTTTATAAATACCAATTTATTATAACATATGTATTCAGGCTCACATTGCTCTACAGATATGTTCCGATCTTCAAAATTCAAACTCCTCCAGAAATCTTCATGAGCACTAGCAGTTCGCCACTGCTTACAAACTATGGCAGCTTTGCAGAGATTGGGATGATCCAAAAATGAGAAAACCTAAATTACATGGGTAGGGTAAAAGAAGAATTTAAAATCATTACCAGACAGGTATTAGAAGCCCAATTTAATTAAAAGAGAAACAAAGAGCACAAAAATTATTCTTTTCCCGTAGCATACCATATGCAACAAGTCATCTGTAAGATCCATCTTGACTTCTAGATCTTCTACTTCTGAGATGTCACAGTCATCTCCTTCGCTGTCTTTCACACAGCTAGAACCAAAATTATTCTCCTCACCAGTACACATCAACGCCAAAGCATCATAACACGTATCATTGTTAGGTCTAAGAGAAGAGCCTTGAATATTATCATAATCCCCATAGTCAGCAGGTGCACTGGATTTCCCAGTATTTGAAGATGCTGAAGTTGCACAATGAAAGCCACTGCAGAACACAATGAACCATCAGTATACGATATTTCATGATATCCTACAATTTCCCAGTTTCCAGTTCAGAAATGAACATGAGTTGTGAGTTCGTAACACAACCCTAGTCAAGAATATCTTAAGATAATGCACTAAACACTGAATAAAAGAAAAGATACCTTACAAAACAGAACAAAAATGCAACAATGAAAAATTCAACACTGTTCAGACGACTAAACATATTTGCAAAGAAGAAAAACAAAACTAGAGTTTGAGTGCCAAAAACTCACTCGAAATCATAGTAAACCTTGGCGCGCTTGTGGTGAGAATCGTCGGCAACAACAGCAGAAGCGGAGCTACTCTCTCCGTCGGAGCGGCGCCGGTTGGAGCAAGAGACAAACGCACCCGCCCTCACCATCTCATCAAACAGAATCAACTCCTCGTCGTTCAAATTGTCGTTTCCGAAAATGACTTCCTCGTTCATTGACTCGTGATGATTATGTCTGAAGCATAGACAGCACCAAAGCTTCATGCACTTGGAGCTTGAAGATGAGAACCTTATGAACCCTAGGTCTCGATCCCACTCATTTTCTTTTTCTTATCATAAATTGGAGCACTTAGAAGATCGAATTGATGGAGTTTGTTCCCGAGAGTGTGGAAATGGTGCACCGAAGTGAGATAGAGAGGGAGTTGAATGGATCTGATCGGATCTCGGGAGCTACTTCCTTGGGATTTTTTGTTTCTCAGTAAACGATAATTCGTACTTCTCTTTCGTGCGGAAAGCGAATGACAGAGAGTGCGAGATGCGGACGACGGCGTTTTACAACTTTAGTCCATATTTATTTATTTTTTTATTTTTTTTCCAAATTCTGCTTCGGCGTGTTCATTTTGAAATTGCTGTGTATAATGCTTCTTGTCTCTTTTCCCGTCTACAAAAGTGCTGGTAACAGTAACGAAAGGATGATGTCTTGTCCTGGTGAGATGATCATTTTGATTTTTGAATTGAATTTTGAACACAAGAATGACAGAGTCAAATAATAATAATAAATATCATAATAATACGTCTATTCGTTTTAAAGTTTAGTAAAATAATCATTAATTTTAGAAATATGAAGTTACCTCGTGGAACAATTAATTTATTTTTCATTTAAATAAATAAAATAAAAAACAATTTTTTTACTTAAATAAAATAAAATACAAGAACTCACGTCATCTTTCAATCACTTTTCTTCTCTATATTGCATAAGTCATTATAAGATTTTTTTTTAAAATGTTTAGTATACATTAATTTTATACACACTTATCACCTATTTATTTATGTGACAAAATTAAAATATATGTGTGTATAAAATAAAATATATCTAATTATAATTAAATAATAAAAATTATATATATATAATTATATATTTGTAAATATGTATGAATAATATTATTATATTTATTTTATTTTTTTATTTATTTTATGTGTGTATATCTTTTTCACCATCATACGTCGACATAACACGTGTTACACAATAGTAGATTGCACAGTTTAGTGGCATCAAGAACTTCAATTTCTCTTTAACCATGTGCTTACTTGTGTTGGACACTTGCCTAAACTAATTTGTTGTTCTGTTGGTCACATGAAACAAGTTTTGGTCAATTCTACAATGCACCATTTAAATTAGGGCGCATCATGTATCTTGAACCTAAACTATTAAATTAATGTTAAAAAAAACATCAATGACTTTGATTTATTATTAGAAACCTGCTTGTTTGGTTTTTTTGGCTTTGATCACAAATTCCACTTCAGGAGATGATGTTAGATGCACCAAATCTGCCGCACTGCTAGCATGCTCAACTTCTTCCATGTGACCAACCACTGCATCCTATCGGAGCTCCTTCATCGCACCCTCACCATCGTGAAGGCATTCCACGAACAACCCAACACTATACTAGATTATTGAGGTGTGCAAGGACGAGGTGATGGAGTGGGATAAGGAGGTAGTGAGAGTGAGAGAGGTTCTATTAGATTTGTTAAGTGAATGGTGGGATTGGGTGTGCAGGAGATGGTGGATGGAGTGAGGTGGGGATGGTGATTCTGTTTAGTTCGTTCTCGTTAGTCTCGCATGAGGGTGGTTGTGGTGTTAGTAGTAGTGATGGTGATGGTGGTAGTGGAATAGTGTGTCAAAGAAAGAAAAAATTTATATAAAAAAACTTGTCATTATAGATAATATCAATGGGTGTATTATGTACCATAATATAGTAAGGTGTATGATAAAATTCGTCATAAATTTTATGTAATTTACAAAAAGGCAACATGATCGACTGAAATTTCTACCATACACGTGGTGTCATTAGACTTAAAAGATCATAAACTTTTCTTATAACTTTAATACTTTGGTGGACTTCACAACATAAAAATTCTTAGAGAATTTTATTTTTCAAAAAAAAATATCTACCATCCAATTTTTAGGAATTTCACTAAATATATGTCACATCCTCAATTTTATGGTATAAAATCTTTTGTGGAGGAAGAAAATTTTCTTCCAAAAAGGAATAAATAATTTTTCTTTACAATATCTTTAACAAGCATTAGCTCAACTCATGGACCATATTATTAACAATAAAAACTATGAGTATTTGTTTGAAAACAAACTTAGCATATGTTAAGGTTGGGTATGGTACTAAATGAGCCACAATTTTAAATAGAGGATCAAAGTTCGAACTTTTGAATAAGCACTTATTATGAGGGCTTATTTGTTAGCAACAACCGTGTTCAATTACCCAAACAATTTAACATTTCTTTTCTTAAATAATAATGTATGGTTCAATTAGCAAATTGAGTTATAAATGGACTTTACTACAATACATGTGTTCAAAATTTAATGAAAATACCTTGTAACCATAGTCAAGCCAAAGCTCAAATAAAAATTAGTTTCATACCTAAAAAATTATGAGAATACCTTGTGGTCTTAAAAAATACTTGATTGCAACTATGAAGTTGAAGGAAGTTTCTAAAAAATGTAGAGATAGTAATACAAAAATATTGTTTCACTAACCCATAATATTATACATAAGTTCTATCATAACAAATACTTAGGTCAAGATATCAAATCTCAACACTGAACTAATATGGGTGGTTCAATATTGTTTATTTTTAAGCATAAATCAATTATATTTATCATGGAAACATTGTTTTAATTAAGATATAAAGTTTTTTTTTCTTTAAAGTATCTTCTCATTCTACAGGTAGGAGATTAATCTCTGTGAATATAGTCAAACACTTAAATTAAATTTTTTTAATAATATTATTTTTATATACATAAATTTTATGATCAAATTTAAAATCACATATTTAAGGAATACAAATTCTTTTAACTCGAACTAACATTCGTTAGTACTAAGATATAAAGTTAAAAACACATAATATCACCAATGAAAATTTTCTTTCACACATTCTATGAATTACACGCAGCACATGGAAGAGGAGATGAAGAAAATACACAGCTCTATTTGATTCACTTGATCTGATACTTATTGTAAACGCAGTACCAGATATGGCCTTTTATAGTCATTCAATAATTGTTCTCAGTTATGACTTTTAACCAATTTTTAATTATATGTTAATAAAATAAGCAAATCAATAAATGACCGTGCAATCGCACGGGTAAATAGCTAGTATGATAAAATTGTTATCTCCTCTCATTTTCTTCTTTTATTTTCTCTCCCTATTGTCATCTTTGAAGACATATACATAGTGTTGTTTGGATCTATATTCCAATTGGGCCTGGCCATGTACTGTTTTTTCTTTTCATTACTTTTATTTTTAATATAGTTTATTTTATTTTAAAAATATTTTACTAACAAACACATTAAGAACATAGATTACTGAATTAAAATTAAAATTTTAATATTCAAAATATAAAAATCAATAAAATATTAATACTTAATTCTTTAAATAAATAAAAATATTTAATAAAAATATTAATTACTTCTTAAAACAATTCCTTTAAGGTATTAATTAGCAATACTCATTTAAAATTCATCCCTACATTATAAACAAGAGTACTTTATTTTGAAAGTGGTAAAATTTGAATTATGTTCTCCCTCTCATGTGGACGTCACGTGTATTTTTTATATGACTATCACATATCCTTACTTAAAGCTTTCTTTTAATCTTTTCTCTCATATATGTGTTTCAATTTGAAGAGATAATTTATTATCTTTAATTATATTCTCATCATCCCCTAAATCAATCGAGTTTTTTTTTCTTTCTTAATTATTTTCAATCAAATTTTAAATTCATTCATTATGAGAAATCGTAGTCTCTATTTTTCTCTCTATCTCTCTCTTGTTTTGAGCCTTTTTTCGTGAGATTGTTGGAGCAGAGGGAGGTTGTCCTCTTTCTTTAGTGGCAACCTCATCATCTCATTTTCTTTTGTTTTTTTTTGTGTGTTTTTTTAATAATTTCTTTAGACTTGGTAAATATTGAACTTAGTTATTCTGCTTCTCTTAATAGCAAATCTTGTGATTTTGTTATTCTTTTTTTAGATGTTTTTGTTGTCTCTTTTATAGGTGTTTTGATTTTCAAATTTTAGGGTGTTTTTTTGTCTATTCCATCAGGGCTCGTTTAGTGGTCAGAATAGGATAAGAACAGATAGGATAAGAGAGCAGGATAAGAGTAAGATAAGATATTAGCATGATAAGTTGTTATCCTATCCGACGTTTGGTGTCCACCAGATAACCAACTGAATAACATTATAATTTTAGTATGATTTTAAAATTTTTCTTTTTTATTCAGAATGTTTTCATATTTTATTTGATTTTATTTTTTTATAATTTTCAATTTTTTTAAATTATATAAAAAGACCAATTTATCCTTATCATAAAATTACATATAATTTTTAAAATTTTGAAAATATTGTTTAACTTAAATTATTTTTTTTAAATTTTAAATATTCATTTTTAGTTTTTACTTTACATATAGTTAAATTATTAGAATAATTTATATTTTTTAGTTTTTAAAATAATATAAATAACAAATTTAGCCTTGAGACAAAATAAAAATAATTTTTAAAATTAATTATTAGTATTTTATTATTTTAAATATTTTATATTTATTATACATTTTTTTGGTAATCATGTTATATTTTATTATACTTTAATTATTTTATATTTAAAATATTTTTTTATATTATACTTTAAATTACCTTATCATATCCTGTTGAGTTCTAACCTAACCCTTTCTTCAGGATAGAATTTGAACTAAATAGACAGGATAAGATAGGTGACAGGATTGATTTATCCTATCCTGCTAGTTCACCAAACAACAGTTTCAGACAGGATATGATAGTTTATCCTATATTGTCTCTCTTATTCTGACCACCAAACGAGCCCTTATGATTAGTCGTATTATGATGATTTTCAAAGTAAGGGAGAGTTTCATATATATTTTGGGAGAAGACATAATTTATTCAAGATGTAACACTTTTCGTGTAAGTCTTTGTTGTGATGCTTAGACATTGTTAGTCTTAGGGTAAAGAGCAAATCTATAGATCGTTGATTAATCTAAATGATAGATTGTATTTTTTTTTCTCTTTCTAGATCTGGTGTATCTTTTTCGATTTGTAAGTGTTTTTGAATTTCGATCATAATGTATTTTCTTTCTCGTAAAAAAAAGCCTCCATACCATATTTTTTTATTCCAAATTATAATACAATTTTATTTATTTATATCTTTATAATTTTTTTATTACTTTAAAATAAAATATTAACAATTTAAAGAATTCAAATTTATAACATTCTACATATGTATAATATGCTAAAAATTAAGTCTCTAAAATATATTCTAAACACACATTAAAACTTTATAAAACACAGTTTCAAGTTGAAATATTTTTACTTGCGTAAAAATCTTCGAGCCAATGCGATGTGTGTCTAAAAAATGGTAATACAAGCCTATGCCGTTTACATTATATAAGTATATTACTTTAATCCATATAGTGGTATATTTTTAGGTGTACATGATATACTCATATACAAATAATTATATTACTTTAATGTATACATTGGTATATTTTTAGGTGCCCATCTAGTATAGTTTACAATTTTCCGGATGTTGCAATGAAATAAAACAAACTAATATTATTTAAATTTTGTTAACAAATGTCACAGGACATTTATTAAGGAAAAAAAAAGAAATATTAAATAAAAAGTAAAGTTTTTAAAGTTTTAAATATATTAAATATTTTAATTTTTGTTTAATAATTTTTTTAATTCTTAATCAGTACTCTTTAAACAAATCCATATTAATTTAATGAATTGCGGTGCTTGATGAAATAAATTTGGTAATTAAGAATGATGGGCAATTTACGTGCAGGAAAACCACTCAAATTAAGACATGATCAAAGGCTTCCTTACGAGGTGACAGGTAGGCTCCACCAAAGCTATCAATGGTGACTTTGGAAGGGTTCATAAATAGATCCACTGGTTCATAAAATCATGGACAAAGTCGAAACATGGTCATTTGGTCAGCCTAAATGACCGACCATTGACTTTACAGAGCTTAGCAGTAGAATACAAGCCACCGTTAAATTTAGGGCTTTGATACTGATAATCTTTTAGTCTGTATTTTCTTTAGAAAAAAGTGATGTGTCTATATATGCCTACACATGAATATGAATGTAGCAGAGGAAAAGTCAAACTATAATCACTTACTTTTTTATGAAGTCATCTGTGATTTTTTTTTTTAAAATTACAAGTTTAATAATAGTTGTGTGAATAATATTATAATGTTTTCAATTAAAAACATAAAGTTGACATAATTATGAGAGGAAAAAAAAAAGGTTGACGATTCTCTTACCCTAATTTCTCTACTTCTCTGATTTTATCTGTTTGCACATCACTCATTATTTGTAGTTCTCTTATATACAAAAAAAGAAAAAAAAATCCACATCGTTTGCATAGAAATCATTTAAACTTATTCATTGTAAGTACGTGGCATTTTGTTCAAAAACTTTCTACACATGCTTTGGATATATCCATTTTGAATTAATGTTTTATTGTTCGGCCGGTATAACAATCGGATAGGGCCAACCTAGTGGACTGTGGGCTGCTCAAATTTGGGTTGGGCTCAGTGTAATATTTCCTTACATCGGTACACTTGGCATGTGTATATATGCTTACAATACTCAATTATCTTGTTGACCCTTAAAAATAAAAATAAAAAAACTCAATTATCTTGTTAAAAAAACCAATTATCACGATTAAAGTCCAATTACAATTCGTTCTTATATCAAACTAAAAATGGCTCCAAAAAAACAATGACAAAGACAGAAGATGGTATCAAGGTGAGAGAGAACATGAAAAGATAAAAAGGAATAGAGAAATATGCAATGATATTCAAAGGTCGAATTAAGAGGGGTTTAACCTAAATCAAAATCTTGATTGAGTCATTTTTTGGATTCAGATCCAGCTGATCATAGCATGACAAATGATTAGGTCAGGATTAAGTTGACCTAATATTTATATAAAATGTACAAAATTAAACGTTATGCATAATTAAGCTATAAAATTTTAGAAATATAAAAATAAAATTAAGAAATATTTTACAATATGTATTATTAAAAAATTATATTAATATAAAAATGTTATCATGTTATGCAGACATATTAATTTATGTGTAAATTTTTATAATTTATCACTAATTTTACAAAATCATATAAATTTTAAAATATTATATGTATCAGGCCAAGTCGAGGTAACTCAAAATGCTACTCAAATCCGACTCGAAAAGTCATTGGATCAATTTATAAGAACCCAAATACAATCTAATTAATTTTGGATTGTCTACGAGTCATCGAGTAAGAATAGGGCTATGAGCACCCCTCAAAATAAGTCGAAGCTTATTCTCCACAATGATCCCCTCACCCAATGTTAAATAGTCAATGTCCAATATTAACAATTAACAACCAACCCAAACCCATTAAACCATGAATAGAATAGAAGTAACTGGAAGATTTATGGTGGATCTATGCAGATCCAGCCTTGTCAAACAAAAAAATTAAAGTAGAACCACTTGACTCCAACATGATCCAATCAAAGCAGTGATGGGCTAAAAACAAATGGATTAAAGCTAGAATTTATATGTTGACTAACCCAAAAATACACGACTTTTGCCAAACGGGTTCAAACAGGATAAAATTGTTTGAGTAAACTAGTTTTCTGCCCTTGAATGATGGTGCCATTTAACATGGACCACAAGTTCAATGGATCAATGGTGGACCACAGGTCATTTTAATATGGACCAGCCAGTCAAAAGTCTATGGATGAATCTTTGACTTTATCGGTTAGTATAAGATTTTATATTTTGTAGAAATAAGAATTACACTTTTAGTCCTTAACCCTTCACGTGTTTGTAATTTTACATAAATCATTTTCCTACCTCTGTTGCCTAAGTTCACATTCCCATCAACTTTTATATTCTTATATTAAATAATATATATATTTATTTTTATATTTTATCTAATATCATTCATTATACATATTTTTTTTTTTATTATTTTATCTCACTCAATCACATCTATTAAAAATGATATAAATAATACTTACACTCTTAAAAAGAATGTAAGATGATTATTTTTTCATTTCACCTCTAGCTCTCCATTTTTAATGTTCTTTCACTTGTGCTCTTGTCAAGTATAGCCATGGCCATGTGACCATGTAGCTTGTGATGATGTAGTTTAGTTTTATTCGTATAGTGAACTTGTGATGATTGTTTATTTCTTTAAACTAATCATCAAGTACTTACTAATTGTTATGTTTCAGGATTTAGTTTTTACATTTTTTATTATCTTTTAAAGATTGAAGGACTAGCTTTGTTAATTTGTGAGCCTTGTAGAGTTAGGTTCCACATGTACCTGTGGCCGTGATTGAAAAGTAACACTTACTTAAAAAAAATGTTTTGTCACGCAATCTTTTTCATATAATTCTTTATTCCTCGTTTTTTGTTTAAAAACAAAAAAGAAAGAAAAGAAGATAAAGAGGGTGTGTGTTAGAAAATGAATTTCTCTAGTTTTGTTATTAGAAAAATAATATAATAAAAATGATGATTAATTAGTATAAAAAATGTTTACAAATAACATTGTTGTTACTTTAATAGTAGATTAATCATTCGCACAAAAAAGAAGATTATAAAAACAATTGGAAGGGTTGTTGTGGGTGAAAACAGCGGCTGCCCAAAACAACAGAAAACAAAATGATGCACAATTGGGGGAGCTATGGAAAGCCCGGTCTACCAATGTGTTCGGCCACAGAAAGCTGGGCTCTATAAAGAGACCTACGGCCCAAATTTAAGTTACAACCAATTTACAGAATCTAATCTATAGCTGCCACTTTGACCCAAAATAAAAACAATAAAAATAGCTACCACCAAAATATTGTTGTGGTATAAAATAAAGTTTCATGCGAAGACTTCCTGATGTCATCTTACAAAGCATATAAACGTGATAGGATTTCGAATTAAAAAATAATTTGTATATGAAAATAATTCTGTTGAGAAAAATCTAAATTTAAGCATCTAATTATATTTTAAAAGATTAATCTCTCACTTATTAAACGAGAGATACTCTAAGAAATCAAAAAGAAAATAACAAATTTATTTGTTTACTTAAATATTATTCACTATTTATGTTAATTTGTTAACACTTTTATCCCTCCTTTTTATTATTTTATAAAAAACGTGTTTAATAGTACTGATTAAGAACTATTTAGTATTGATTAATAATATTATTCAATAAATACTTATAATTACTAAAAAATATTAAAAGTACTTTTTGAATTCTCTTATTAAATACTTTTATTCATTATTTTTTATGTTAATTCATTAATTAATCATTCCCTTAATGATACTTGTTAACGGTCAACAACACTCTTTTTTGAATGCATCACAACACAAAGCCTTTTCAAATGTTACGTAAAGGATGCCTCAGGGTATGTTTGGGAGTGAGGGTTAGAAGGGAAAGGGAAGGAAGGGAGAGGTTTGGAGTTAGAAAACCCTTGTTTGGGAGTTGAGGGAAAGGAAAGGGAGGTTATCAGAAACCCTCCAAAGCCTCGCATTTCAGTTCCCCCAAATTGGGGAGTTTTGATATGAAATTATCCATTTATCCTTCATCCCAAATCCCCAACCCACCCCACTTTACTGTCACAGCCGCTCCTCCCTCGAAAGGCTCACGGGGGTGACGGCGGTGGAAGGTCACAGAGGTGATGGCGCACGGATGCGACGGCGGATCCAAGCATGGGAGGAGCGCGGGTCACGGATCTGGACGACGACAGGCGCAAGTCGCAGATCTGGGCGACGGCAGGCGCAGATCCGGTGCGGTACAGGTCGAAGGAGCGGCTGGTCACGCGGGGTCTGAGCTTTCCGGGGTGCGATGGCGCGATGAGCGGTTGGTCACGCGGCTGAACTGCTCCTGTCGGACGGCGATCTGATCAGATCTGGGCTCGAGCTCATGAGAGGCGCTGGTCACCCGGGTAGCGGCTGGTCGGAACAAGCAACTTGGCGGCGGCGGCGGTAGCTTGGCGGCGGTGGTAACTTTTGAAAATGGAAGAGGAGATGAGATGCATTTGGACAGAGAAGATGAAGTAAGGTGAAGCTATGGTGGGATGTAGTTGATGGAGGTGGTAGCTTCTGTTTTGGATAAAATGATAAAAAACATATCATAAACCTCTCATTTCCTTTTCCTCGTATATTTCATACTCTTAAACAAAAAAATGATAAACTTCTCATTTTCCTTCCCTTCCTTTCTCTTTAAACCCTTTTCTTTCCTTTCTCTCTAAACTGTCAAACATAGCCTTAGAGAAGTTGAGTCAGTCACCCACCGTTCATTACAAACGCATAGTTTGGTTCGAATCTAATGGTTTCTTGTTGGTGAATTATTGTTCAAGTGTGAAGGCCCGCTTTGACTTTGTACTGGAGCAACCATCTCCTCACTCTACATTTGATTTTCGTTACCAAAAAAACAAAGTTACATCAAGGACCATTCATTATTCATCTTATATTCGCAATTATTTCTGTTCATGTCACATTGAGTACCACATATATATGTGATTGATGCGGTTTGAAGTTTGGCTTATCCCACATATATATATCTTGTTCCTTTATTCCAGTTGTTAAACAGGAGCTAGCTAACCACTTGTTCACATAGTACAAGCCAAAGCATTGATTCTTTCCTTCAACATGCATGCATATGACTTTTCAAGTCAAAGCTTTGCCCTTGTTTTTTAAACTCAGCTCAGAAATGTGCAATATTCTAATTCTATGAGAAGAACATATGAAGCGAGCAGAGTCTAGTAAAGCCAATCTCATAATATGGCTTTTAAATTCGGAAATGGTGCTCATAGTCTTGTATAGATGAAAAGGAAGCTTTCTTTCGGAGTATGTCTTGTTACCCAAAGCATTCAAATAGATGAAGAGTTTAATTTTGATGTGAATGTAATACCTGATACGATATGGTTAGTATCTCATTATTAAAGAATTTGACCTTTTAATAGTTTTCACCAATTCTTTTAATAATGAAGAATATTATAAAAAAAAAGAAAAAAGTATAGAGTCATCTCGAACTTTTATTATTTTACAAATTACTATTATAAATTTAAAAATATTTTTAATTAATTCTTAAACTTTAATTAATGATCCAATAAATCTTTTCATTAATCATATATTAAATTACTAACAGAAATGTCATGTGATATCATCCTACCCATCCAAACTCATTAAATATGGACCGTTGATTTTTTTATTCATTAAAACCTCTTTTTTTTATTTAACAAAAAGAAAAAAGAGTATACAACTCTCTGAACTTTAATATTTTTGCATATCACCACTACGAACTTTAAAATATTTTTAATTAGTATCTAAATTTTAATTAATGTCTCAATAAATCATTCTGTTTAATTTGAATATATTAATTTATTAACGATAATATTGTGTAACAACATTTTATCCGTATTAATATTTTCTGGACTGTTTTTTAATTTTTTTATTAAAATTTGATTATAAATACACTTTATTATTACAAAATAAATAAAACCAATTTTTTTAAATAATTTTTTATTTATTTTGTAAGAAAAAAATATATATTTAAAATTAAATTTTAATAAATTAATTAATAAATAGTTCTTAATTAATGTTAATATAAATAAAATGATACCATGTAATATTATCGTTAGTGAATCAACAGATCCAGATTAAACACAAGGATCTATTAGGATATTAATTAAAATTTAGAGACTAATTGAAAAGATTTTAAAGTTTGTGGTAATGATTTATAAAAAGTTTAAAGTTTAAATAATCTCTATACTCATTTTTCAAAAAAAATAATTATTAAAAATGAAGTTGTAATAAATAAAAAAATCAATAATTCATATTTAATGAGCTTGAATGGGTAGGATGATGTCACGTGGTATTTTCGTTAGTGATTTAACATATGGTTAATGAAAAAATTTATTAAATCATTAGTTAAAATTTAAGAATTAATTAAGAAAATTTTTAAGTTTATGATAGTGATTTTCAAAATGATAAAAGTTCAGGATGATTCTATATTCTTTTCCTTAAAAAAAATTATATTGACATTTTAATTTTAATCACTAAAGTTGCAAGGCTAAAAAGTACAGATAAAAATACGAGATACATATACGACATGACATTGATACGTGGATATAAATAATTTTAAAAATTATATAATACGATATAGTTAAGAAATAACATATAAAATTAATAAATATTAACATGAAAACATAAATACTAAATTAAAATAAATGTATAAATGTTTCAAAAATTAGTTTTAATAATTGCAAATACAATAAAATATTATTATTTATCAAATCATTATAATATCTCATTTGTATTGGTACAAGAATTCAAAAACAATTAAAAAATATAAATTAAAAATATTTAAAAGTATTCAAGAAATATCTTGTACGTATCAAATATTTATACAACAATTATTTTGAAGTATTAATACTTTATAGCTATAAGGTGTAAAAGTAATATTAATTGTATATCTACTAAAGTTTATTTAACTATTGTTATTTTCAATCAACCTACACAAAGTGAAGAACATTTTTTTGTTTCCCTTCTATATTTTTGTCCACTGTTTAGTCCTTTTTTAGTAAATTACATTTTGTCTCCCTTAATTTTTTGTTGGTAAAGGTAAATTACCAATCCTTTTCGTCGTCAAACTAAACAAAGCTTTAAGGTTGTTTCTTAATTAGAATGGACTCAAAGCAGTGTAGCAGACCGTGGATAAATGTAATTATATTAAATTAACTGGGTAAATTGCAAGCTGTAGGATTACACGCGCATCACCTATGCGTCCACACCATGTCAGACTCAAAGCAAGACCTAGATGGGAAAATAAACACGTCCGTGCATGACACGTTTACCAAATCATGTAGGTGCCACTATTGCATAAGATTAATCGAGTAAACGCTGCGTGATTGGGTGGTGCTTCTTATAAGAAATCATGATCTTATTATTGCCTTCTAAAGCTACGTAGGGGACCCCAAATATTTTCTACTTTCCTTTACTTTTAATGAGAGTAAAAGGAAATTATGGAGGAGCGAAAAACAAAGTTACAAAAAAGAAAGAATAGGGCACTGGAGAATGAATAGGAAATTATGGAGGAGGGAAGAACCCAAAGTGAAGTAGTGTTTTGTTTGATTTTCGCGTCAATCAAAAACTTCCTAACGACCAGAGGCCGAGGTAATCGAAGAAAAGGGAAACTCTAAATCAGGGGCAGAGTTACGTAAGGAATGATATATTATTTTATAAGTTTTTTTAAATATTTTTTAATATTAAATAAAAAATAAATATATTAAAAATATTAAAATTATTTAATATTTTTTATTTAATAAATAAAAAATTAATAAAAAATTAAATAAGAGAAAAAAATATTTCTCCATACAAAATAATGAAAATGTTTAAATTTTTTCTATTATTATTTATATTTGTTTTTCTTTTCATATTTTTTATTTTGTTCTTATATGATGAATAAATTTATAATAATAAAAATTAAAATTTATCTATTATATTTTTTAAATTACATTTTATGTGATTAGCAGTTAAAATTATATATATATATATATAATGTGAAATTTTTTATAGTATTAAAAATAAAAAAACATTTATTATTTTTATTTTTATAATTTAAAATTTTTAGATCTGTTACTGTTCAAAATCATTATAGGACAAGGAGAAAAAAACAATAGTTTTCTTTTTGTTTTCAGTTTGTTTTCTTAGGTTCGATTTGATATTTATACTTCAAAAAGTTAAAAAGGACGAATAAAGCATTCACATATATAACTCGAAGTTTAATTTTTTTACATTCATAAATATTTTGCTAAATTATTATTATTTTTATATATTAAGAGGAACAAGCATTAATTTTTTGGATGATGCTAGAAGTTTGATTTTTCATTAGGCCACATAATACTATTTTTATTGTTGAATTAAAATTTACATTATATATATCATATTCATAAATTTTATGTCAATATAATACTTTTTTATATATTTCCTCAATTTATATTAAAATTATAAACAAATAATATATTTATTGCTTGATCACGTATTCAAGATCAACATGCCAGCACAACTTTGATTTTCTTTTTTTTTTAAAAAAGCAGGAGTATAACTATTAACCCTTTCATCGAGTTAGCTAAGGACAATCAAACTTGCATTGAAACATCAACGCCAGTTAAGATTGTCTCAAATAAGACACATACATGTAGTAGACGGACCAAATTGATGATTGGTATGTAGGTTCTGAAAATTGAAATTCCAAATGGACAAAGGGAAAAGGACTGGTTGACAAGCACTAGCTAGTTTGCTTGACAGGATGAAAATGACGCGAACCAATTAAGCTTTACATTTAAGTGTCATGCATCACCAAGATTATACTTTCAACTGCTGTGATCTTGGTCATATAGCCCATAGGGTTTGATTAATTTATTTAGATATAAATATGACCATCAAATCATTAATAGACTGCGCTAAAGAACAAAATTCCATATTAATTTTGCCCTGAAAACATTCCTTACAATATGACTGCAACATTATAGTAATTGTTTGGAGCGGTGGGGACAGGGACAACTAAAGCAGAAGAGGAAAATAATAAAAGAAAACAAAAATTACAATGGATGACAAGTATTCTAATTATGTTGAGGGATTCTGGAGAAAATTTTCTGTCCAGGTGCAAGGATAGCCATGGGATCGAAATTGGCCTTTCTCTCGATGAATCTGGTCCATTGATTCCCAAAGTGTTTTATCCAATCCTCCCGTGACTGGTAGTGAGGAAAGTATAGCTTGAAATCAAAGCCTCTGTTTGAGCAAAACTGAATAATCTCATGGTTTTGTGCCACCAAGAGTTCAGCAAGTGGTCCCTTTGGGGGTGGTGGAGTGAATCGGAGCAAGGCTACTATGTAGAAGATGTCACTGTCCGGCACCACCACCGAGTGACGACTATCCCACCTGATTTGTTTAAAAAAAAAGAAAGTAAATTACCCGATAATTCTTTTTTTCTCCCCCTCTGTTGCAATCTTAATTTAGACTACATAACAAGAATATTATTCATTTAAGTTCATAATTTCCATGTTCAATTAATGCATGAGGTCAATTCAACGCGCATGACTTCAACCACTGATTGTCCTCCTCATCCCCACCATGGTAAAGAGATTGGTAATGGGGGGACCCTCGAAGAACCAAATTCCAATCCCCCCCCCCCCCCTGGGAAAAGCACCATCAGAAATTAAATCTGGTTTCTAGAGCATATACAAATACCGGAAGTCACTACAATCCGGTTGGCGAATAAATATCGCTGTCGATTCTCAACTGGCAACACTGACCAAGAAAGCTACATTGCTTGGAATTAATAGAAATCTCAATTTCCAGATCCAGATAGAATTTCCCACTGCTGTGACTTACCATTTTACCCTCTCATATCGGTCATTGTTCAATTTTATTAACCCTATCGCCTGATGTAGTGACTGTATTTAATTTAATAAATAAAGCAGTGAAAACCGGTTCAACAAATACAATTCAACGTTACCCCTTCCCTCCTTAAGACCACAAATGTATAATTTTAAAGTAAGATTATTCTCAAGCGGAACCCACTGTATCTTTGTCCCAATCCAAAGGTACAGGTTTCTAGTTTGCTTATACGCGAACCCACCAGAGGCTGCAACAACCGCCTAAGGCTATGCATATGGGAAAACCGTATGCAAGGAGTGAAGAGGAATGGGTGTCATACCATACGGACGGGCACAGAGTAACAAGGTACAACCGTCAGTATGATGAAAACAGCTTATCATACGACTTACGACTTACGACCAAAAAGATGGTAAGAGTCCATGGCTACCTCTACCGGTCCCACTTTGGCTGACCTTAAATAGTAACAAATATTTGACCCACCCTCAAAATCTTAACCACCCAGTTTAAATCGGTGGTCCTGCAAGCTCAGTCAGCATATCCGGTCAAGGGCTCCGGTGATTCATATACGTGGCCTACATGTCACGTTGGGTCCTGGCCCATATCCCTCTTACTTGTCATGCACAGAGACCGTTGATGTTATTACTTTTGAGCTCGCATCACCCATCATGCTCTTTTGTTCAGTTAATGTGAAGCTTACACGTGGCCCCATGCACCCAACAATACGAAGTACATAAAAGAGACATATATGATGCAACCTCGCACCTCTAAAGTCTCAACCAAATTGAGATAGAGAGTAAAAAGATGTTTTGCTTATATGTTAAATTGAATAATAATAATATATAAGATGTACAGTTGATGATTGAAGGGTGGTAAGGGAACCAAGCACTTACTTGTTTCGCAAGAGCGGGTACACTAAAATGGGCCCATCGATCCCGTTCTTGAGGATCTTCTTGAACACCTCGCGATCAAAATCAACGATGTTGGACTTGGACACGAACAGGTTCAGCCAAGGATGAGGTGCATCCCAGATGCCGTTGGCTTTTGCGTGTTCCTCCACACGCTTTACACGTAGTAAGAATTCCATGTATTTCACATCCACCTGAAACTTCAGACCCTCAACAAATCGTAGCCGTCCAAGCAATCGATCCACGTCCTACGAGCGTAGTGGCCAGTCCAGTGGAGTGGTACACTAGTTAGTAAATAACATTGAATAATATTGAATTGGATTTGCTCAAACGGGGTATTTACAACATCATATGGTTCATACTTTACAGATTCCAGAAAATGATGGCTTTTTGGCCATTTCTAGAACTGTGGGGACCGTAACGTCAGCGAGATCTCAATGATCAGCGCTATGGAGCACCTACTGATGTTAGGTTACCATTTTAACCACAATGAGGCATAGCTCTTATAATCCGGACAAATGATTGAATCGAAAATTTCAGATAAAAATATATTATAAAAAAATATTTTATATAAAAATATCATATTAAAAAATATTTATAATGATAATAATATAATTTTTTTATTAAAAATTATTAAAGATATTCAAATAAAAAAATATAAATAAAAATAAAATATTCAATGTATTAAAAAAAAATTAAAAAATTTTTTTATTTTTTTTATTTCGGTATCTTTATTAAATATTTTTTAGATACTTATTAACAAAATTCTAATATAAATTATAAAACTTAAAATATTATTTAATAAGAATATATAATTTGATAGTAAAGTAAATTTTATTGTAATAAGAATTCTCTAAGTATTGTGTTTAAATTTTAGAAATTATATTTTTAAAATATTAATTAAATAAATAAACAAAAATTGGATTTTTGAACGGTTCAACTAAATTTGACCAATTCAACGTAATAACCTATTATAACCATGAACCAAACCGATTCACAAGCCTAGTCACGAGTTTTCGGCAAATCAGATTATACAACTATGTAATGGGGTGCTCCCTATTACGAAAGTGACTCATTATGATAAGGAAAATAATTATTTTATATTTTTTTTAAGAATGTAAATATTATTTATATTATTTTTAATAAATATGATTGAATAATAAAAAATAAAAAAATATGTATAATAAATAATATTAAATAAAATATAATATATATATATATATATATTATTTGATGTAAAAATATAAAAATTATTATGAGAATTAATATAAGGTAAAAGAAGCCAAGTCAAGTACAATCCCGTTCGCTAATTTGAAGTAAGGCATGGGCCTTTTTATGAAAGGAAGATGCGTCAGAAAATCCAATGGAAGATACATCATTACCGTATTGTCAGTTTTCAGCAACCATTCCAACTGAGAGGCAAACTTATAATTATAACATTTGTTAAAAAAGGATTAGAACAAGACACATGATCTGTGCCATTGCTCAACTTCATAGGTGATTGTGAACTTTAAGTATATTGACTTTTTACTAGGGACCCACATAAAATAGTGCTCTACGGCTAAGCCTTTAACTAAGGGACCCACTTAGCAACCACCTAGGTCAAAACTGAGTCATCATTGGCCCCGCGGATATTGTGTCCCTAGGACCCACTCAAACTAGAAGCAACGGCTACAAGCTTAGGAAGAATACTGTGCTGAAAATGAAGCAGCACGCACCAGATCAGAAAAAAAGTAAATTAGTTAATTACCGTATCAACATGGGAAGGATGGTCAGTGTTACGATAGTGACGAGCGAGCTCCAAGCAGTAGAGGACGGGGCCAGCAGTGGAAGGAATATGAACCGGGTCGAACACTTGTTGCAGGTCCAGTGGCACCGTGGCCCAACCATTAGCGGGGTCATCACTATTCACAAAAACGAACCCTTCCACGTAGTCAAATGATTTACCTTCTTGATCAGCCACCAGCGACTCTGCATCCCCAGTGAAGTCCTCAAATTCAGAGTAAACCACCCTTATCCATCTCACCTAATCACACACCAAAAAAAAAAAAACCACAATTACCTTCCATAAACCGATAAACGTGTCGTTCATGCAACAGTGCACCAAAATATTCAGGTAAGCAAATAAATAAATAAAAAATAGGAAAAATTCAGATAGTTAATATATTTATAAAAAAGTACCCTACCATATCTGGAGCTTGTTGAAGCACGACCCTGGCCCTGGTGATGATACCAAACTGGCCAAGGCCACCGAGAGCCCCAAAGAAAAGCTCAGAATTTTGGGTTTGGGAGCACAACGTAGTATCGCCTTTGCCAGTTACAACTTCCAATTCCGTTACGTTGGATGTCTGTGGGCCGTAACGGAACGTTTGCCCGCTTACGCCAGCGTACGACAGGGTTCCGCCCACCGATAAACTGAGATAATCGGTCCACGACCTCGGGGATAGCCCAAACTCCTCAACGCACCATTTAAGGACGTCTTCCCATAATGCCCCTCCTGAAACGTCGACGTATGGCGAGCCATCTATCCACTCAACCTGAAAATTGTTTTCCATGGTGCGCATGTCTAGCACCAGCCCTTGGTCCGCCATGGCCTGGCCGTTAATGGAGTGGCCGTTCCCTCTGGCTGCCACAGTCAGATTCGACGACCTCGCAGCCGCTTTCACCACCCGAGCCACGTCGTCGGAGGCGGCGGGCCTGATGAGGGCCAAGGGTTTCACCGATTTCATGCCGCCGAAATCTTTACTGGCTATTCCGGTAGGACCGGCTTGAAGTTCAAGCGCTTTGGAGAGGCCTGCGACGTCGTCGTCGTCGTCTGGCCTCGATTCCGTGTCATTTCCATGCACGAAGTGCTCCAGGTAAGCTATCATCTTCACCGGCGTGGTTGTTTTTGTCGTTGCTCCGGTGAGAGGTGAAGGATTGTTATCGCTCTGGAAAGTCCCCACTTCGTTATTAGTATAAAATTGAGTGTCCTTCCAGGTGAAGGTTGGCCTTAAATAGCGGCTGATTTGGATTTATTTGGAATTTTCTTAATAATAAAAAAAACAAGTTGTGGAATTTTATGGATTCAATAGAATTATGACGTCATCAATTCCCTTCAATATCCTGTTGATGCTATGATCCTTTCGACATCAACTGTCTGCCACTTATACATTTTTTTTAATTACTATATTATCATTATTCCCGGTAATGTTAGTGTGAATGCAGCCTCATGCCCTTCCCGTGAGCTTTTCTCGTGTATTTTAAATATTTTTTTATATTTAAAATAGTACATGAGATTTGTATAAGCATTGTATATTGTCTATTTTACAAATTTTTACGAAAATAAAACATGCAGAAAATGGTGCGTATACAAATATAAACAATTATTTTCGTTTTTAAAATATCATATAATATATAAAGAGAAAATATATAATTTAAAAAGTTATTATATGTCATCCTTATCAATAAGTACATAATTTAATTTAATAACATGTAATAAATAATAAAGCTACATTTTTATCATATATCATTTGATGTGATCTTTTTTTACGTATAAAATAATATGATCAATGCTACATTTACAAAAATAATAATAATAAAAAATTAAATAACTCTAAATCAAAATCACGTTTCAACTTTCTGGTTTTATCTTTTATAAATTTTTTATAATAGAAAAAAAATTCTACTTTTTGACTGAAATATAAAAATATAATGAAACCTATAAAAATTCATTCTTTGGATGAAATATAAAAATATTTTAAAACTCAAAATTTCTAACAAAATAAAAGACTATGTTGAAGTCCCAAAATACATAATAATCTTTTTTTTTGTCGTGGTTGTTTGATCTTCTTCTCATGAGTATAATATTATGAGTCTTACGAATAGTACCGGTGAGCGATATAAGAGACTCATGACTTTGTGAACAAATCAAAGTTATGTAAAAATAGAGACAAAGATGTGAGTTGAGAAAGAAGAATAAGAACATAGGAGGAATTGTACCTAAGAGTGACTGTTGCTAAAGCGGATGAGCGGTGACTGGTGACGGCGAACCTCAGGCAATCTCTAGACTGTAAGTGGGAGTAATTGAGAGGTTATGACATTCTTCAAAGTCGCTTTTTTATTTTTGTCAAAAACTAATAATTATCAATTTTTATAATTAGTAAATTTTTGAATTTATTGTAAAATTATTTCTAATTGTTATTTCCAATTCCTTCCCATTATTGTAGAAGACTAATTTATAATTCTTTCCAATTTTTCATCAATGAATCAATGTAACTAATTTCCTAATATATATTGTGGGTAACATTAAATATTAGTTTCAATTTTTTTTAATGAGAGCTAAGACATACAGAAGAATATAATTTATGTTCTTAAATTTCCTCATAATTTGAGAAATAAATCAATGTAATTTTCTCTACTAATTTTCTTCCATAATTTTATATTCAAACCAAGTAAAAATCGTTCAATCAATTACCATAGTTGTCATTTCTATTAAAAATAAATTATGTCATCTATTATAAGTAAACTAAGAATACTATTAATTCATTTATCCAAATTAATTCATTTAGTAAATTAAGAATGCTCTACCATGAAATTAGAAACCAAAATATATGAATAAATAAATATAAATTATGACATGATATATATATGATAATAATTAAAGCATCAAGTTAATTGTTATATTACAATCTCTTAAAAAATATTAGAAAAAAATATGCATAAAAAAAATCACAAAAGGAATTTTTTTACATTAACATAAATGTTTCATACATTCAGAATCAACTATATAATGTAAATTCAAATAAAAAATTATTTAACACAAATTAGAAAAATTTTGTGCTTTCATAATTTACACATTTCATGCATTCATAATTAATTTTATATCAAAGTAATAATTATATTAGTTATATTAATATGATTAATTCAAACATATTTAATAATTAATAATCACCAATATTATAATTAATAATTAATAATATTATAAATTTTAAAATTCATAGTCAATACTTTAAAATTAATAACTAATAATTTTCTTAATTATCTTTATTTGCATAATGGGGGTGAACTCTTTATAAAGAAAATAATGAAATTGATAAAGATATATTGTATACATTATTTATAATTTAATAATATCTTTATGACAAAATTATGTAGGACTTGCCGTTGTTCAAAGTAATTTTTTAAATAAATATTTTAATTATTTTAAGAGAAAATAAACTAATGACAAATAATATGATTAACCTAATTAAAATAATATTTCAAAATAAATAATTATTAGTCTAATTATTCATAAGACTTAAATTTATATGTTTTATCTAAATTTCGAATTGGTCTCATTAAATAGGTCATGACTTGGTCGAGAACATATGACTTCTAATTTTGTGATTTTTCATCCCAATCAACAAGTAATTACATTACTTTTCTTGACATATAGCAAGTAGAGTAACTAATATTATGTTATATTTTTATGTGTTCTTCCACATAATGATTGATATATCTTAATTAACAATTAATACATCACAATTAGAAAAACAATCACATATCAGTGTTTTAAAATCAATCTGAATCAGTTGGTTGAATCAATCAGGTTATGAACTAGTTGTCTTAATTTTGAACATTATTCAATTCAACTATGATCCAATTATGATTTAATTACAATTTTAACTAGTTAAATTAATTGAAACGTGACTTGGAAGTTTTGCCAGTTCAATCTCCAAGTTAAAGGAGCTTTAATACCAATTGTCAGAGAAAAAAATTATGATGAATATATTTTGAATTAAACTTATTGTACCTATGACATTCACTTTGAGAAATTTCATTTCTTTTGAACTGAAGTAAAAGAATGTGTATATTTAGTTCTTATGTATTAATATATTGCTTTTGTAAATTACCTAACAATCAATATAAATTGAAGCTATTCGCTTCTTATAAAAAAAAAGTGATTTTGTAACTGTTGTTCTTTTTAAAATATTTGTTGTAAATTTTATAGCTTATTATGTATTAAGCCTAATATTAGAGACAATTTAAGACTTAAGTGCAAGTTAAGTTGACTTGATACGGATTGTCAAGTATTATTATTTAATATTAATTTTGGTATTGCTTACATCAACGGATATTGCTACAAGTAAGTGGAAGCAATTTTGTTATTAAGATGCTTTGTGCTAGTTATATATATATTAATAACCAGTAATATTGTTATTGTTGTTAAATGAAAGATAATATTTTATATTGAATTGATCGAATTTTTAAAATATTGCATGATATATTATATATTGCAAAAAAAAAAAACTATACGATTTTATCAAGGGGAGCTATAGATGCATTAAACGCTGTAAGAGCTCATTACTCATTACAGGTATTTAAAAAGGAAATTATGTGCGCATTTAAGAAATTAGGTCACGCTCCAATTAACAAGCTGTAATCAATTACCGTATCAATAATTGATTTCCTATTACCCTGTTTGTAATCAATTATCAATCAAAGCCATGTTGTTTGGCTGGATGCATATTTTTTAACAAACCTTTGGTCTATTTTCTTATATTTATTATATTTATTTTATTAATTAAATTATAATATTTTTGTTTTTTTATAAAAAAAGTAAAAGAGAGAATAATAATGTATAGAAGAGAGAATAAAAATGTATACATATTATAATTTAATTAATAAAATAGATGCAATAGATATAAGGAAATAGATCTAAGTTTTGTCATTTTCTAAAATGATTGGTTTTTTTATTAATTAGTTATCATTGTGGTTCATTAACTTATTTTTTTATAAAATAATTCTAAATCCTCTTATTCAATACTCTTATTAATCATCCTAATTATTAAATAAAGAAACTGTTGAATATTTTTTATGTTTCTAAGACATTGATTGCATTTAATTTTTTATTTAATATTTTCTTTATTAAGTATTAAGAGGATTATTATGAGGAACTTGTAGGAAAATATAACAAAACTCTTTTTTTAAGAGAAATGTTTTATCTTCCTACTTAATTCTTTTACTAATTTTCATAATTATTAAATGAAGAAAGTATTAAATATTTTTTATATTCATAAAATATTAGATACATTTATTTTTTTATTTAATACTTTCTTTATTTAATATTAGAATAATTATTAAAAAGAATTTGTAAGATGATATAACATTATTATTTTTTTAATTGATTCGCCATAAGAAGTCATTACCAGCGGTCTGAAATTGAATTTATTCTCCGGACATCATTGTAAAACTATGATCAACCACGGTCATGAAATTGAATGTCATGAAATTTATGATAGGCTATTATTACATACCGGAATGAAGTATATGCATTGTACATTTTAAGTAATGTAGCTAAAAGTATTTAGTGCTTTTGTTTTAGGAATTTTTAAATGCATAATTATAATAAAATTAAGAATTATTGTTCATAGATTCTCATTATTCTATATATACATATATTTTAAAACAAAAGTTTAAGTAATGATAGATTATCTCATTCCAAGACCAAACATATTACAATCACATATCAGATAACAAGAAGAATCGCTCAAAACAAAAATTGAATTTAACCCTTGCAATTGAAGAAAGCAATTCCCATGAGTTTCAATATTCTAGCTAAATTTAATCAAAGTATTACCAGACACTAAATCATCTAAATTAAGTAAATGCAATTTTGTGCGCACAAATATTTGTTGAACAACAATACTTTTTGGGACTTTTTTATGATAGTATGATAGATACAATAAATACGGTATACTGTCAAATATTTATTAAATGTTGATTTCATAATAAATATTTAAAATTCTATTAAAGATAACTAACAACTAATAAAATAATTGATAGTTACTATATTTTAAAAAATAAAAAGACGAATACTGTAGAATTGGCCAGACTTTTTTTTTTGTAAAGAAATAAAGTGTTTTTTCTTTTGGCTTGCAAAGAAATAAATTGTTTACATAAATCGATAATAGAGGTGTCAAAAGGGTTAAGCTCGAATAACCCGATAAAATTTGTACGCTGGGCTGAGAAAATTAAAGTTTAAATGAATTTTGGCATGACTGGACTGACCTGATTTTTACTTGACCCGACGTGGGTTGCGCTAACCCATTGGTCTTATGTTTAATTATTTAAGTAATAATTTGTATGATATATAAAAAATTTACCTTATTTTTTAATATAAATTAATATTTATCTCATAAAAATAATTTTATTTGATATTTATTAGTATTTAAAATATGCAAAAAAAAAATACATTCATGAATCATAAGGATAACATTTTTAAGTGTTAAAAATATAAGAGAAAAATTAAAAGATAAAAAGGGTCAACAGGTCGCTCCAACCTAACTCACAACTCGCATAGGACCAGATTAGACTAACAAATTGTTAACTCACAATAACTTTAACTCGACCTGACTTGACTTGAAAATTGACTTGGCACACATTAATTGATGGGAATGAATTGATAAAACTCGTTTTAACACCTCTAATCAATAACAAACTTTTAATCTAATTCAGTATTAGGTTACTAGTGCAAGTGTTTTAGATTTAGGCACGATGTTATAATGGAAGTTTGATCATTAATTTAGCAAGCTATCTTTCCTTTTTTTTTTTAAACAACTATCTTTCCTCCTTTGATACTAAAGTGCATCAACTATGTAAAAAAAAAAAAAAAGTGCTAACATCCTAAAACAAAGGGGATAGTAATAGAAATAATTTACTAATGTCTGTTTGTTTGAATTGAAGAGGTTCATGTCCGTTAAACATGTGTTTTTGTATTCGATCATGAGATTTATGTGTATGAAAATAATAATGTTGGGAAGGATCTCTATTTTATACATATGACTGTACCTCAAGAAATTAGTCTCTTACTTATCGAGTGAATAAATACTCTAAAAACAAAAAAAATAGAAATAATTAATGCCAATATAGTGATATTTTTATAAATCATCCTAACACATCTTCATAATATTCTTCTTAATTATTAAATAATAAAAGTATTGCGTTTTTTTATATATATATTTCTAAGATATTGACTAAATTTACTTTTTAATTTGATACTTTCTTTATTAAGTAATAAGAGAAATATTAAGAAGATATTTTAAAAATATATAATAAAACTCTAATTATAAATTATAATGCTGGTTTTGTGGTCGAAGTTAGGGATTGCAAAAATTCCTGCATTGGTGGGGATATGCAAGGATTACAAGTGATTGTATATGAAATGAATATCCATTTAATAAATGAAGGATAGGGGTAGAGTTTACAGTACCCATCACCCGCGTTGTTTATGTGTGAAAAAAAAAATAAAACAACCTAGCATTGTTGAATAACTTGTAGGTTTAGTGCATTTTTTTTTTTCCATGAATATAACAACAGCGTATAGTGTTTAAGTTTAGAGGCCTTAACAAGCTAACCGAATTAATTGTGTATTATAAACTTTGGGAATCACTCTTGAATCAAAGTTCATTTTGAAATTTTTTTTTAAAAAAACTTGAATTAGCTTCTGAATCTCTTTGAATTAATTTTCAATTACAAATTTTATTCTAGGCACACATGAAAAGAAAAATTCCACTATGTACGAGAACTCGACTTTTCTTGAAAGTAAAAGTCATGTAACAATTCCTACCCCCAGACAATTTTTAAGATTATTTGGATTTTCTTTGAAAAATCTGGAAAAATAAAAATAAGATGACAGAATTTATGACATGTAAAATAATTAGTATGCAAGTCTTTATCAAATTTGGTTGCGCGTAGTCAGCTCAAATGATTGCACTGAATAAAAAAAAAAAACTGATTTAAAAACTGAATTTAAATAGTGATAGCATCTTTTCTGCCAAAAAAAAGTGATAACATCTATTAATTTACCAAAAACTTTTTATCTACTGTGTCATTCTATACTTAATTCTAGTGTTCTAAAGTTTTTTTTTCATGATATTATATATGAGTACATTAAGTGAGAAGAATATCTTATTGTAAAATTAAATTTAAATTATTAAATTATACATATATGATCAAAATTAAAAATAAAGATCACAATTTTTTAAAATATTCATGTGACTTTTAAATAAGTTCCAATTCTAATCATTTATGTGACAGCCAAGGCTAAAGATTTTTCAGACTTGATATATATATATAAAGAATATTACTTTGATGAGAGGAGTCTTTATTGTAAGAGATGAGAGATGTAAATATTAACTATTGAATCTTACAAAAATGATCAAGATTAAAACATAAATACATATGATTTTTTTAAGTGGTCACATGACTTTTAAGTAACTTTTAATATTGACCATCCATATATAGTTGTATGGTCAAAATTTGTTCCTCTCACAATAAAAACTCTTTTCACTATATATGTCTCATATATATATATATATTACGGATTAAAACAGTCATAGTTCATTATTTTAAACGTCTTACATAAAGCGAAATCTTAGATATATAGCACAATTTAGGGGACTTCAGATGTGCAATTCTAATCTGAGTCATCGCATATACATATACATGCCATTTATACAAGAATTTTTTCGCTATGTAAATTTATTAATTATTATAATACAAATAGCCAACTTGTATTTGATGGCTACCGTCATCAGATAAAGAAACTATGAGAATCCGAGGCCAATATCACACCTTAAAAGCAGGAAAAAAAAAAAGATTTGGATAACATTAGTTAATGTGAGAGAAGATATAAAAGTACAAATTTTTTAATGATAAACTAGGAGAAAGACTTAGTTGTTCACAGCTTAGGAAAGAAAATAAAAGGTTGCGCCATTAACTTAGTGAAAGTGATATCTAAAAAGTTCTTTAGAACTTAGCCGATTCCCAATCTTATTAGCTTTACCTGAAATTAAAAAGACTTTGTTCCAACGTTTAAAACAAAAAGATTGGCTTTTTGTCCCTACAGAACTAAAGGCAAAGAAATGTGGACCTTTTAAGTAGCTGAAACATTGTAGACGGTAGTCATTTGATTTGGATGGTCAATTTAAAAATTCAAACCCAACTTTAGCACTCAAAAAACCTCAATTAACAAAAAAAGTAATGGTAATGTAAGAATCAAGTTTTACTAATTTTATGCACTAACTTACTATTTTTAATTAGTTTAACCATTTTGTATTAATGTTCCTAGTTCCTACTTTTGAGAATTAAAAGGATGAAGTAAGCGTCTGTTGGTTTCGGCGGTGTGCATGGCTTAGCGCTTTCTATTGGGAAAGTGGACGGAGAAGCGTCGGCAACATGGATCCAACAGAAAAGGTTTCTGAAATTAATAAAATCACACCAGCTCTGTTAATAAGTGAAATTTATCTTAACTTCAATTCCATGCACACACAAAATATTATTTTGACTGAATTTTTTCAAAAATAATTATGCATTAAGAAAACATCAATTTGAGGCATTTAGATTATTAAAATATAATCCTGACGTTTATTTTATAAGTAATTGAAGGCAGGTTCACATTTTCATTAATGTTATTGTCGACACGAACAGTTTGGATCTGTGTGTGCGTGTTTTTATCCACGCTTAATTAGGACAGTTAGGCACTGCTGGACCAATTTTCTGATTTCTTGCGTTCAGATTATTGACTTCTGATGTAATATTGAGGCATGTCTCAGATTCTTAAAAGATCTCAGTCACGTCAGCTTTGATTTATTGATGTGTTTCGATTGAAACTCAACGTCTCAACCTATATTTTTGCTTCATATTAAAAAACGTGGTTTTTGTTTTGCAATTTGTCATACGTATCAAATTGATTATTCATCTCACATATTACTTCATACTATGATTAGTTTACCTTTATAGAATCACAGTTTTAATATTCCCCACTCTCTATTTCTTTCCTTAGTTCCTGTTTTTTTTTTGTTCATCTTTTATTTCTTTCTTTGGAAACTTAGCTGCATCGATCAGACTGATTAAGGGGTCACTTGAAAGAGAAATTATTGACATGCACAAGTTTCACCAGTTGTTTTCAAAGGCATACATCGTGTAAGCAAGACACCAAAAAGTTGAGATGAACTCAAAATAACTATTTCCCTCAATTACAGTGCTACTTAATTTAGCTAAAAAATTTGAGATACAGGGTGGTGGATTAACTAATATGATAAATCTCAATAATTTTGGACTTTCCAATTCCTTTCCTGAAAGTTCAGGTCATCTTCTCTCCACCCAACCCCTCCCACTTTGTTTTATTGTGAAATTAATAGTATTACTCAATAATTTCTAAAAAAAAAAAGAGACAAAATAAATGCAGATTCAGATGACATCATTCATAGATTGGTTGTGATGCCATAAAGATTAATTTGAAAATGAGGATGAGGTAATGGCGGGCATGAGAAACATAATATTAATATTTTCAGCAGAAATCTTTGAAGAGTGCAGATGAGAGAGTTTTGTGTCACATCTGGTGACATTAGAATTTTGAACAAAATTAGTTAACTCTGACCATTTTGTATAGATCTTGATGGATATCGTTTAGGTTCGTTAAGATACGCAAGCATAAATCAAATGTCTTATGTGACTGAGGTTGAGCCGTGAGCAGCTAGCGGCAGCGGATCTTGCAGTTGATTTTGCAGCAACAAGTATCTTGCTTATGTTGATGTTTGAGACGAATTATGAGTTGAGCGCCAGGAAGCCAAAACCAAAGTTCTATGGAGTGTGTTTGACATATAAAAAAATGATAAATGATTTAATTTATAAATCAAATTTAATTAAATTTTATGTTTAGAATGTTAAAAAATAAAAAAATGATTTGATTTTTAAAATATAATGAATTTTATTCTTTTTATTTTATAAATTCCATCAAATTTAATAGGATTTGATTTGATTTGAAATAAATAGACTATTTTATCTTTAATAACTTCTTCTAACTACATATTATAAGAATTAAAATATAAAATAATAAAATTAAATCAAATAAATTCTCATTTTAATGAATTTTAAATACAAAATTTGATTTCTAAATTAATTCAAATTTTATTTTTTAAGTTCCAAACACAAAATTTAATTTCTAAATCAAATCAAATCAAAAAAATTTTTATTTTTATTTATTCTAAACACAACCTAAAGAAAAAGGTGTTCGTCATTTAGAATATATAAAAAATATCTCTTAATATTACTATTGTATTTTAAAATATTTTAATAATTTTTTAGGATTTATTATTTATTTATTTATTGATTAGGTCTAAGAGAGTTTTCTATTAGTATAAATAAGATTATTGTGTTTATCTTTTATATCACATCATATCAAATCATATCACATTATATCATATCACATCTTTCAATAATATTCTCAGTTTACAATCGTCTCTATCTTTTCTTTATTCCATCATGATATCCACTTTGATGAGATTGAGTTTCTCCTTTTCGTTGTGTGGAGTTTATGAAACTTATTAGAATCATTATTCACTACCTTAAAACTCTTATCAAGGTTTGTTGTTTTTCTCATCTTTGTCTCCTCTCAACCTCCTCTTTTTGAGTCTTGATATATTCTCTTACAGTGTTAATTTATTTGTTGATAGAGTTGTGCTCCTCCTCCACTGTGCTCCTCTGGTGTACTCATGATCAGTTCCATATGATTCCACTTGAAAGATTGACATTGTTTCCGTTGTTCCAGCCACCGATCAGTTCTATTTGATCTAACTTGAAAGATTGACTTCATTTGCTCAAACTTGAAAGATTGACTCCATTCACTCCAACCTCAAAGATTGACTTTGTTCACTCTAGCCTCAAAGATTAACTCAATTGCAGTTGTGATCTTCTAAATGCAGATTAATTTCATCTTGATTGTAGTTTGACTTCGTTCACATTGTAGTTTTTTCCATATGTAAATTAATCCATTCCAAATGCACTTTCGACTTATTAGTTTTGTTCACGCAATTTGACTTCCTTTTGCATGCTATATTTTGATTTTATTTTCTTTTTGGCGTGTTTATTTATAACAAGTTAAAGTTTAATAAGTTTTAGCTTGAAAAAAATTGTTTGAATATTTAAAAAATATCTCATAATATTATTATTGTACATAAAAATATTTTAAAATATTTTCAATAATCTCTTAAGATTTATTTCTTATTTATATTTCTTTATTTATTTTCTTATTTAATTAAATTTAAGAGTTTACTATTAATATAATATTACATCTTTAATAATATTCTCAATTTACAACTGTCTCTTTTTCTAGTCTTAAACCTAATACTTCAACAAACTTGGTATAATATAATTTTAAATGCTTATGCCTTTGTTTCTGGACTGAGATACTATGCTCATTATGATGTCCATCTTTTTTGGTGTTGTTTATTTTTCCTCTTTCTTTGGGTGTATTCATAATGGGGTTTCTTATTTTCAAATGCATGATCATTGATTCTTTCAAGTCTTTGGCTCAATCAAAGACAGTCCAAGAAGCGAAGGGTGGTGGCTGCTCATGCTGACTCTTCTAGTTTTGACACGTTTCCATACGCTTAAATGAACTAGAACTAGTCTCGTCTCTTTGTTCTCTCATGGAATAATGCAAATGTCTCGGTTTCTAGAGGAGACCCGGTTAATTTTTAAATAACTTCACAATCTTGTACCAATATTTAGAAAGATAATTTCTTGCTCTCTTTCTCGTATTCAAATCCGCTTATCATTTATTAATGCAATTTGGAAGATGAAGTTTAGAAGCTTGCCAGAGGTATTAAAGATAAATTCAATCTTCATTAGACACCCTTTTTCTTCTCTTCCCCTGTCATTGTCCAACATATTATTGGTGACAACTTGTAGGGTAGATGATCTATCATTGACCAACTGGGTTTCATTTGGATGGTGACAAGTGGGTGGCTTCATAATGTTCTGCATATATTATCTTGGCAATCTTTCATCATTCAGCGTGTTGAATGATTATAGGAGTTTTAGTGACTGAGAATTATGTCATTGATTAGAAAAGTAATTCATTTCTTGTTTTTTTCTATTGTTATATATATTCCTATGCATTTTTTTTTAGAACAGCATTATCTGTTGTGCATCTCCCATTGGTAGATTTCTGGGTTCACTATACAATACTGGTCCCTTTGATTTTGTCTTGCCAGATAACGAATTTTGCACCGAGTGGATATTTTGTTTCGTCATCTAACTTGATGGTCGCTAACTCTCTTTGACCATTCGCTTGGATTAGCTACTTGGGGGAGGTTGACCGGCAATGTGGCAATACTGATTATAGGAGGATTTAAACTTACTTAAGTGCAGAAAATTATTCAAATTTCTTCAACTAGTTGAATCAATCTATTTTTTTGCCCCATGATGGTTTGTTTGGGGAAATTTAACAAATTTTAACTATTAAGTGACTCACTGTTTAAGTGGAATTTTGGATTAGAGATTTAATAACAAATCCAACAAACAAATAAATATATCAAAACGAATGTGAGTTCAAAGTTATGTGGTAATCTCGTTATGAAAATGATTTTAACAGTAAACAAAAGGGATTTAAGAAATTTGAAGTAAATAAGCAGAAAAATGCAGAAAGGAAACTTTGAAAAGATTAAGGAAATTTAAAGAAACTGAATAAGAATTTTAAAAATGTAAAAAATTAATTAAAAGCATGTAAATAGTGCAAGATTAAAGTACATAATTTAAATAGAAAAACAAGTAGAGAAAAGCAAGTAAAAGTGCACAAGAATCAGAAAGAAAATTTAAAGGACAATATTGAAAAATAAAGAACTTTAAAAGAAACATTGCATTAATTTTAAATGACATAAAATGGAAAAGAGAAGGCATACTTGGATAAAAATCCTTTAATATGCTCGAGTTGAGATGTTAGGATTATGTATCGAAAATAACCTCCTATTTACATCGTAACTCGATATTTATGTATTTAATTAAAAATAATCGACACCCTAAAAGATTAACACGTTTGAGCGGTTTTTTCTATCAACAAGTATCTACTTTCCGACAGAACCAGCACTTAGCTGCTTTTGACCAATTTTCGTCGACTCAATGTAATCTTTCTGTCGAATAATTCTTCTTACTAACATCAATACTCTCACCACATTAGAATCTTCCTCTTATTCAACGCTTCATCGTCGATTTTCTCTGTTTAGCATTTCTCGCTTCACTCAATACTTTGGAAAATTTCCTCAAAACCACCACCAACCGACAAACTGCCAAATCTTTAATTTTTACCTCTAACAGATGCCCCCCAAAAATTTTCTTTCGATGCCGACAGAAGAAAGAAAAACTTTTAATCAAAAAATCCTTTCAATATATATATATATATATATATATATATATATATATATTCAAATCCAATCGAACCTTTCACCAATACCTGAACAACCATAATCAATCTTATCATAGCAAACAATAAATAACCGTTTCTAATAAATAGGGTTCATAATTACTCCTATTTTCTCGCGGAAAAAATAACTTTTTTTAAATTCATGCGACTTTTTACCCCTTTATCACTGTTCATCGTATTCAACCTCTCACTTCTCTTTTCTGTTCATCATCTTTAACCTTACCCTCGCCTGTTTTCTCTGCAAACTCTTGCCTTCTCTAATGGTTTCTGCCTCTCAAACTCCCAACGCGCCAACAGCAGATTTGGGTAATCATGCGGTCTTCCAAAACCCAGTTCTACAAAAATCTGAACTTTGGCATTTTTCGAAGGTAATACTCCCCATTAACGACTCTCCATTATCCTTGGATCCTCCGGCTGCTTTCTTGGGCCCAGTTCTACCCAAAGAATCTATTACGGATGAAATAAATTCTTTTTTCCCCTGTAAAAGTCCCCAAGAAGCTATCTTGGCTTCCTTTCCTTCCATTCCTATCAGCTACTTTGGAAAATCTGAAAGGCTGTTTAGGACTCCCCCTACCTATATTAATGGGTATCTTGAATGGCTTGACAGAGTTCAAGCTTCTAAAGAAAGTTTATGGAGGGAAATAGGGATTTTTGACTGCATTCAGCTTTCTCGTTATCCTATAAAAATGGATTCTTGTATGCTAGGTGTCTCTTTCTTTTTCTGGAACAAAACTACCAACTCCTTCCAATTTCCCTATGGCATGATGGGTCCAACACTTTTCGATGTATCTACCATAACTGGTCTTCGACCAGATGGAAAAATCATTACGTCTGTTCTTCAACCTTCAAACACTATTGACGTATATTCAAAAGCCCCAACTTCCTTTTCCAACTTCATTAATTTTTATTCCCCTGAATCAGGTCCTGTGACCGACGAAAAACACACAACTTTTGTTCTACTCTGGCTTTCAGCCTATGCTATAGGTTCTAAGTCGGTTCAAGTATCCAGATCCTTTCTTCAGCTTGCCAACCTTCTTCATAAAGGTCGACCACTAGCTCTTAGTCAATTTCTCCTAGCCAATCTCTATTTGAGTATAGGTGAAATTGTCTAAAGCATCAGAGTTCAAGCAAAGAAAACTAACTCTGGCGGTCCAATGTGGTTGCTTCAACTTTGGTTGAATGCCATACTAGGAGATTACTTAGTCGACTTTTCTCTTCTGACAGTCTCTCTTGCTACATATGACATTAGACTTTGCCATGTAAAACATGAGAAAACTCACAAACAGAGTTTAGAAAATTTCATGTACTTTTTCAGTATTTTTCATTCCATTTCTTTTAGTACTGAAGACATATATTTTGCTCCTTTTGCCAACCGCTCTTTTGGTCCCGAATGGTTCATTCGACCAATTCTTTCCAATGATCCTCTTACTCATGCCGACAACGATTCTGTCTGGTCGAACTTTCTTTGCTGACAAGTTCTGGTGGCTGGTCTCCCTGGTTCAACAGACAAATCTTTAGAGTTGTGTCTACCAAACTCAGTAGCTCGATAATTGGGATTGTGTCAAGCTATTCCAGCACATTTCTCTCATAAGGCTAGAGAACACTTCATTAATGGCCACCTACAAAGCATATCGGATCTCATTCGAGTAGCTTCAAAAAATGCAAGGCACAAGTATCACTTCAAGATCTTTGCATTCACCCCCTACAGAGGAGTTTTAAAAGATTTTGTCGATTGGTGGACTAAATATTATAGTCCTTACCATATCGACATTGACATCTGTCGAAGCCATATTACTGAAACTCTGATTCCTGTGCAGGGTCAAGATCATTCATCAAAAACTAAAGGTACACATATTCAAGATATCAAGGCTTTTGAAAAATATTACAAAATCAAGTGGGAATTCAGGTTTCCTCGCCTAATTGTTCGACATTGTGAAGAAGTCATAGCCAAGCTAAAACGAGCACACAAGGAATCTCTCTGTTTCTATAAAAAAAACCCTTTAGCACGGCTTGAACTTTTTCAAATCCTTTTTCTAAAGCCAGTGCTTTTTCCTTGTGCTCGTTTCGGATTGGCCAACGAATTTCCAGGTAAACCTACAAGGGCTAGTAACTTCCCTATTTTAGATAAGATATATTCTGTGAGTAATATGTTTCTTACAAGAACGCCGGAAGTCAAGTTTACTCGTCGATTTGCCTTGTCGTACGAACAATTTGCCTGGAATACCCGAGTCATCACTAAAATACCTTCCCGAGTCATCACTAAAATACCTGAAGGTATTTTTCTCTTTACATTCTGTTACTTTAATTTTATCCCTCATTTACTAAATATACCTTCCTTCTTGCAACACTTCCATTGAAAAGACCTTTAGAATATAAGCAGTCTCAAGGAAGTGATGATGAAGAAGAAGATGAAACCACTTCTTTAAAAAAGAAGAAAAACAAGAAGGCTCAAAAACCTCCTGTTCCCAAGGCTTCAAAGGTCAAATCTGCTGCATCAATGCCGACAAAGAGTCCTTTGAAGCACGATGCTGCTAAATCAAAAACCCTCAAGGTATATATATACTTTTCCAACTATATATTAAGACTTGGTTTTTTATTTTTGTTCAAGTCTAAATTAATGTCGAATTCAGATTAGCGAATCTGCTCCTGCTACTTTGGTTTCTCCTGTCGAATCTTCAATCCCATCTCTAGAACATCCTCCAAAGGTATGCCTCGTATTATTGTACATTCTTTAATACCATGCAACAATATCTCACCTTTTTTATCTTCACAGAAAAAGAAAAAGAAGACTCAAGCCCCCATTTCTGCTTCGAAGCCTCCTGTCGAAGAAATAGAACCCATTTTTCTTTCGTTTGAGGTAAATTAACATACTTCTTTTCCTTAAATTCTTCACTCTTACCACTCGCTTAACATTCGATTCTATCATTCCAAGATCTAGAAGATGAACAATCCACAGATCATCCTCCTGAACCAGTTGTCGAACCAAGAACTGAAGATCCAATTCGACAATCTCCCGAGATAATGTATCTTACCACATTCAACTATTTTCAAAGTATTATTTATTCTGAAATCTCTTCTGGTCACCTCCAGGATTCAACAAACTTGACTATATCCAACAGTTCATAATGGCTAGGAACTAAGAATCCTCCAGAATCTCACAATTCCCTGGTCCTTGCTACATCTACTGTTTCTTCACCACTTCTGACAGAAACTCAAACTGTCGAAGCCTTAGAACAAACTCCAATCCCCCCAGGTATTGAAGGTTCTTCTCATTCAGAACAAACCAATCATGTTCAAATTCTCTCAGAAGAATTCAACATAGATACTCTGATGGCAGAATTTGTCCCAATTAATCCACCTCTATCTCCTCCAGCCAACTTAATGGTTGTTGTGCCAGAAAATACTGAAGATATGGACGCAGATTTAGACGAATTGATAACAATGTTGTTGGGCGGCCACAGAAGTTCTCCTCAATAAGCTCGCTCTTCGACACAACTTGGACAAGATTCTAGTGATTCCCATATTACTGGACTCTTAACTGAATTGAAAAATGTCTTCACCTATTCTTTCGAGCACTTAATTTCTGACCAACCTCTTCAAGAAAGAATGATGGCAATCATAACTGAGCTTAAGCCTCTTGCTCAGCAATTACCAATAACCAGTCGAGCTCTTCCCACGACTGTCAAAGGTTTTCTTCAAAGCTTAACGGCAAAAATACCAATCATTCGTCGAGTCATTCCTGCTTACACACAAGAGATTCAAGAGAAGTCCAGAATTTTGAAGCAGTTGACCGACGCAAAAAATGAAAGTGTCACTCTGAAGGAAAATCTAATAAAAGGAAAAGCCAAAAAGGCAGAGCTCGACAAAGAGATTGAAGACTTAGAGAAGAAACTTGAGGCTGCGCGTCGTTGCAACCAAAAACTTCAAACAACATTACAATAAGGGGTCGCCAGACTACAGAGTATTGCCAATAATACCAAACAATGGGTTGTCGAAGCCAAAACTGTTTTGGCAAAAATAAATTCTCTTGAAGCGAAATATCAAACTGTCTGCTCCGACAAGCAATCTTTAGAAGATTCCTAGGGGATTCGTAAAAAATTCTAAGTATTGCCCTTTTTTTTTTATATGCTATCGGTCTATCAATCAGAGTATGGCCTTCTAGGCCAACACTTAATAAACATTCCTTTTGATCAATTTCTAATACTTTTTTTTATAATTATTATTGCTCCATAATTCTATACATTTTAAATGCTCTTTTATTCTGTTTCTTTTCAATGCATCTCGTAACTATGCATCATAATTAATTTAATTAATTATAATGAAAGTTACAAAACATTAGTTAATTACCTATTCTGCAAAAATCCCCTATAAATAGTATCCTCCGAGACACTAGGATTCAAAAGAGTATAATCCAACCCTTTTCTTCTTCCTTTCCAACGAAATTTACCATGTCATCAAATAATTTCCTCTTCTCTCAATGGGAAAAATAGAAGAAGCTTTCTGTATTAATGGTGACGCTTATTTTGAGCTTCAGTAAAAATCGTAATATTCCTGATGAGCTTCAGTAATCATCGTAACAACCCAATGTTTTTAAAATATGGTTATTATGATGAGAATGACTCATCAGGGAGTAGACGACCATCCAACCTCTCGTCCAAGACAAGTTAACGATCATCTACTTCTTCCTCTTCCTCGGCTCCTACGAGCTCAAACGGGACACATGCTCAGCTGGGGAGAAGCTTCTGGTTTATTTAGAATAGGTTTATTTGTCTCTATAATATTCTGACAACTTAAACAAGTTGTAACATCAGTATGTGACTTATAATTGTCGAATATATGAATGAAATCTTCATTTTTACTCATTATCAATCTTTACTTCACACATTTTCAGTTTATATGGCTTTAAGTATTTGCCATTAATTGACTTAGTCCTCAAACCAGAATTAACTTCGACAAGTGCATAAGCATTCCAAGAAAATACTTGAGTAATTTTAAATGGTCCTTCCCATTTTGGAGACCATTTTCCATATTCTCGACAACTCTTATCCATGGGCAGAATAACTTTCTAAACCAAGTCATCAATCTTAAAGGATTTATACTTAACTCGACTGTCGTAAAACTTTACAATTCTTTCTTTCTGTCGAATCAAGTTTTCTAGAGCTACTAATCTTTTATCACTTAATTCGTTTAATTCATAAAACATCAAGTCCCAATAATGTTCAATTGGTAACTCGTCTTGTTTCTGAATTCGAATGGATTGAAGATTAATCTTAACTGGTAACACTGCATCATGACCATAAACTAACTTAAATGGTGAAGTGCCCGTTGATTCTCTTGGTGAATTTCTCTATGCCCATAAAATTTGATTAAGGGTATTATGTCAATTTTTACGTTATTGACCAATATGCTTTTTAATCAAATTTATGATTATTTTGTTCATGGCCTCTACTTGGCCATTCGCCTGAGCATAATATGGCATCGACGTGAGCATTTTAATTTTCCTTGAACTGACATATTCAACAACTTTCTTTTCAATGAAGTTTTTCTTCAATAAAATCAATCATATCCTGCTGAGTTACATCCTTCAAGGCTACAGCCTCAACCCATTTGGTGAAGTAATCGACTCCTACTAGAATATATTTGTGTCCCTTCGACGAGACAGGATGAATTTGGCTAATTAAATCCAAGGCCTACCCTCTAATAGGCCAAGGTTTAACTATAACATGTAACTCACTAGCAGGAACATTTTGTATATGGCCATGTCTTTGACACTCTTCACAAGACTTAGCAAACATTATACAATCCCTAACTAGTGTTGGCTAATAGTACCTTTGACGTCGAAGGACCCATTTCATCTTTTTCCCTGCCTGATGAGCTCCACAAATTCTTTTGTGGACTTCTGCCAAGACAATATAAGTCTCTGCTTCACTCAGGCAAATTTCTAAATTTCCATCGACAGACTTTCTATACAAGGCTCCCCCTAATACCACAAACTTCGATGCTCTATACCTGAGCTTTCTATTCACATCTTGTCTTGGATTTTCCAAATAACTCAATATTGGTTGTCTCCAGTCATTAATCGTCGAAATATCATTTTGTAGTATATCTCTTTCTTCTAATGGATATAAAAGTTCCCTTATTTCTATTAGATTTGTAAGAACCTTGGATGAAAGTCTATACCCAGAGGCTACTTGTGCTAATTCATTAGCCTCTTCATTTAAATCTCTGGAAATGTGTTCGACAGTTACCTCGTCGAATTATTTCATTAACTTACTTGCCATAATATAATATTTCATTAGATTTTCACTAACACATTTATATTATTGGGCAAGTTGCTTAACGACCAACTGTGAATCATCAAATATATGCACATTATGTGCTTTCATTTCCACTAGTATCTCCAATTTGACAATTAAGGCTTCATATTCAGCCTCGTTGTTAGAACAGGTATATTTAAGTTTAAACATGAACTTAGTTGGAGTACCTTGAGGGGAAACAATTAAAATCCCCACTCCAATCCTATTTTGATGCCTTGAACCATCAAAATATAAACACCAAGGTTTTAAACCAACAATATTTATATTATCTATGTCCAAACAAGGATGGTCGGCCAAGAAGTCAGTAATTGCTTGGCCTTTTACTATTCTCATTGGTACATATTGTAAAGAAAATTCTGACAAAGCAATAGTCTATTTTCCAATACGACCATTTAACACTGGTTTTGATAACATATATTTTATTATATCAATTTTTGACATAACCAGTACATTACAAGGCATGTAATATTTAAGCTTAGTACATGAGAAAAACAATGCTAAACAAAGTTTCTCTATTGCACTATATCTTCTCTCAACATCATTTAAAACTCGACTAAGATAATACACGACCCTTTCGACGTCATTTATATCTTGAACCAGCATACTTCCTATGGTTTCTTCTGATGCTAATATATACAATTTCAACGGTCGACGGGGCACTAGAGGCATCATGACCGGTGGTTTTGTCAAATACTGCTTTATCTGGTCGAAGGCTTCTTGGTGGCAAGGTTCCTACATAAAATCCTGTTCAGCCTTCAACTTGATCAATGGAGTAAAAATTCTAGTTCTTCCCGACAAGTTGGATATAAATCTTCTTAGGAAGTTAACTTTTCCTAAAAAAGACTGCAATTCTTTTTTATTTTTCAGTGGTGTGGCCTCCAAAACTGCCTTGGCTTTATTCTTATCCACTTCTATACCTTTTTATGTACTAAGAAACCCAAGAATTTAGTAGCCGACACTCTAAAACGACATTTTTCTGGATTCATCTTAAGGCTGTGCTTCCTCATCTTGTCGAATGCCTACCTTACGTTTGTCAAATGGCTTTCCTTCGTTTCCGACATGACAATGACATCGTCGATGTAGACTTCCATAAATTTTCCAATGACATCATGAAAAATTATATTCATTGCTCTCTGATAAGTGGCCCCTATATTCTTTAAATCGAAAGACATGACTACTCATTCAAATGTCCTAATGGCTCCTGGACATCTAAAGGCAGTTTTTGACACGTCCTCTTCGGCTATAAAAATTTGATTATAACTTGCATGACCATCCATAAAACTTAATAATTCATGTCCAAATGCGGCATCAACTAACATGTCCGCAATTGGCATAGGATACTCATCTTTAGGTGTGGTAGTGTTTAAATTTCTAAAATCTACACATATTCTCAACTTGCCATTTTTCTTAACTACAGGAACAATATTAGAAAGCGATTCGACATACCTGATTGTTTTGATGAATTTGGCTTTGAGCAATCTTTCAACCTCTTCTTTTAACTTTAATATCACCTCAGGTGCAAATCTCCTATTGACTTATCTAACAGATCTGCATCCTTTTTTCAGAGGCAATCTGTGCTCAACAAGATCTCTACTCAATCCAGGCATTTAATCATAATCCCAAGCAAAACAATCTTTATATTCCATAATTAACTCGACAAACTTTTCTTTGAAATCCTTTGGCAGAAATGAACTCATAAAAATAGGCCCCCTATCTGTTTCAGTGCCTAAGTTTATTTCTTCCAAAGGATCTTCCACTTCCACATTTTGCTTTTCATCAAGCTCTTTTTTGAAATCCTAAAGGACCGTAATCAATTATACAATCTGACAGCATGCTTTCAGCAGTGAATACTGCTTTGTCGGCTAAATAAACCGATAATTTTTCTGAGTAATCCTTAACACTCATAATTAGTGCTTGGCCGATCTTCTTCGGCCTTCTTCACCAGTCGTACACCAAACTGATCCCTCAAGCAAACTTCGAGTGCGTCTTTGTTAATCACTCTACCACTTGTTGTTACCGTTTAACACTTGGAGCATATATTCTGAAATCGACATGAAGCTGTTGGAGATAGCAAGGACTGTCATTTGCTTCTATTACTTTAACTTGGTCATCTTCATTCCAAAGAATGAGCTTCTGATGAACCGTTGATGGTATTGCTCCGACGGCATGAATCCAATCTCTCCCTAGCAAAAGATTGTAACTTGACTTCGTCGGAATTACCACAAATAGTGTTGGCCTTGCAACAGATCCGACTTGTACTTTTAACATCACCACTCCGTCCGACGGGGAGATTTTACCACTGAAATCTGTGACTATTATATTTGTCGACATCAAATATGACTCATCTTTCCCAAGTTTTTTGAGCGTGGCCCTTAGGATTAAATTGATTGCTTCCCCCCCCCCGGTCGATCGAAACTCTATTGGTGGGTTTTCCTTCTAATAGAGCCTTGATGTGTAACAGTCGTAAATGAGCCTTCTGATCATCTGTCAGTTTTTCAAGCTGAGCTGTATTGTCAAAGACTGTGATCATATTGTCCTAGTAAAGAAGCCAATGATCATCTAGGTCATCAAAATCTTCTTCATTCTCCCCAATGTACTCAATTTCGTGATACCCTTCAAAATCTGCAGGTAAGACCGAAACTAAATTAGCACTCATTGACTTCAAGAATTCCTCTTCATCGGACAGCTCTTCATCACTTAAATGCCTTCCAATCCTGAAATAATCGTTCGACGGCAAGTTACTATCCATATCCGTCAAGATATCATCCAAATTATCATCCAAGTTGATGTCCATGTCGAATTGCTCCTCATCACCAAGGCCTAAAGGATCCTCTGGATCATTTAAAGCCTCAATAACTTCATCAGTCATTGAGTCCATATTTTGGCAATCAGTCTTTGCCAATCTTTCTCTTTCTTTATTTACATTGAGCACTTTCTTTCACCACTCAACATCTTGGTCAGGGTCTTCTAAAATTCTCATGATTTCTTCTCTCGACCAATCTTCAATATTACTATTTTCGATTCCAGAGTCCTTAATCTGCTATTTTCTTATTGTCGGTTTTGCAACATTCGAGCTGACTAACTCCTTATCATTTTCGACTGGTAAACTGTTCTTTCTCGCCTCTTTTTCTGCTGCTATCAATCCAATTGGCCATTTCCTCTTTGTTTTATTTGGAATTGACCTTCGAACTTGCTTACCCTCTCTTATTTCTTCCAATCTTTCTTGTCTGGATTTATCATCAGTATCAAGCCGTCCAGCTACATTTGTTGTCGACTCCCCTGGAAACGATCTCTTGGTAACAACACTTTTTATCTTTCTATTATCTTTATCCTGATTATGCACTGGTTTCTTTTCGACCACCAAACAACTTGTTTTTACGGGTTGCTCCTTGATCACTAATCCTTCAGCCATATATCTTCTCTTTTGTGTTTGTCTTAATCTCTGTAATCTCTTTTTCTTACTCTTCGACATTGGAAGAACCTTTGATGGCCCTGCTTCATCTTGGCCAATCGAGGTTTTTCCTAGATTGATCCTTTCATTCTTGTAGTCTTCATTCTAAAAAAGTTAATTCCTTTGAAAGTTGCTCATCTTGGTAGACACATTTCGTCGAAAATACGTATGTCCAACCATTACAGAATTCTTCATCCACCTATCCATGGCAACATTAGCAGGTGGCACCCTAGTCTTAATTGGTCCGATATGAGCTCTGTTCCCCACAAACCCCTGTGGTTTGACTAACCAACCATTCATGTTAGGCTTAGGCATGTAGACTGGCTTTGGCATTGGAGCATCAAAAGTCTTCTGTGGTCTCCAGGTTTTTCAATCGAGAACTTTTTTATTACCCTGCTGGATACTTGGTTGTTCTTCAACAGCTTTCTTCGCAGCAAGCTCATCATATACTGTGTTACATCTTGGGCACAACCTTACCTTGCCATCTTCTTTCTTTCTTTCAAGAAATGCCTCGAGAAACTCACCTGACTTGGGATATATGTCGGTTGCATCCTTTGTATCCACGTTGAATTCTTACAACTTCCTTATGTTGAGCATCCTAACATTTAAAGGAACTTGCTGATCAACACAAGATACTTCAGCCTGAAACGGATCTGTGTCAACTTTCATATCCGCTTTAAGCTTGTCGGCAAACTTCAAATGCCCATCCATTTTTGCTTTTTGAATTATGTCTCTGAAACGAACATATTCATTAGTAACATGACCGAAACTATTATGAAACTTACAGTATTTTCGGTCTTTAATTTCATCAAACTTTAGCAACCTATGACCTTCCGACAGTTTAATCTGTTTGTCTTTTAATAACAAATCAAAATTCTTATCGGCTTTGGTTATGTCGAATGTATATGTTTTCCTATTAACGTAACTCATTTTCTCCTTATTTCTAATAGGCTGTAATGTCTGGCAAACATAAGGATGACCGTTCTGAAGTTCAGTAATGTTAACTTCGAACTCATCATCGCTGCCTTCAAACTCATTGTTAGATTCATTTAATCCGACAAATGCCATATTTTCTCTTTTAAGAAATCTTTTCTATTTTTGAATCTTTTTAACTTTTAGTTGTTCAATTTGCCTAACTTTTTCACCTAGTTGGGCAAGATCAACCAAATGTTGATTCACTAATTTCTTCCTTATATAATAATCTAGACCACCTGCAGTTACCTTTACTACTTCGACCTCTGGTATAGGAGTAAAACATCTACTCCTCATTTGTCGAAACCTAGCAAGATAATCATCCACAGTTTCATTATACATCCTTTTGATGTTGAAAAGATCTGTAAGTCCCATTTTCAAATCTCCTCTAAAAAATTGATCATGAAAGCTTCTTTCCAATTGAGCCCAGGAGTGGACTGAATTTGGTCTCAATGTCGAAAATCAGAAAAAAGCATTTTTTGTGAGGGAACTTGGGAAAAATCTCATTTTAAGGCCTTTAACAGTGGCCAACTCCCCCTTCTCTATTGTAAAGCGTGCAATATGTTCGACGGTCGATTCCCCACTTTCTCCTGCAAACTTGAAAAGTTTTTGAATCTTAACTCCTCTAGGCAACTCTGCCTGTTGGACCCACTCAGGAAATGCTGATACAAAATATGGCTGGTTGGCATAGCCAACGTTAAAACCAAATCTATTCAGCACTTGTTCCACTACTTAGTTTACATTTTGTTCAACCACTTGGTGCCCTCCAAGATTTTGTCGAAGCAATCTCATGGCTACATCATTTCTAGCCATTTGATCTTCATTTCCTCGATGGAGCACATGGACATTTCCATATTCCAAACATGGCTGATCATTTTGGCCTGGTTGATCTAAGTTTTGTTGATTTTGCCCCATATTTGCCTGAGGTGCAACCATTTTTCTATTTACCTCAGGCTGGGCTCCCTGAATATTATCATTGGCCAAATCACCTACTCCCAAGGCTTGGTTTAGCCTTGCCATTTGCTGGGTCAATGCGCTGCAAACATTATTTGTATTTTTCATGATTGGCGTAATCACAGCACCCATTTGCTGAGTGAACATATGTACCATGTCATGGTTGCTTTCATCCATTTGTTGTCGAAAACTGACCAAAGAATTCATAGTTGGCCCTGTTATACTTTGGGGATTGTCTCTCGACATATTTGGGAAAACTGGTCCCAAATTCAATCTCTTTTGTTGAAAGAGAATTGGATTGCTTGTACCTGCAACCCCTACTCTTTGGCTACCAAAACTTACCAAGGCCGAACTTATTTGTGGTTGGCCTTGTGAAGCTATTGATTGGCCGACAGTATTAACTAAAGTGGAGCCAAGTCCCGTTTGTGCCATCACAGGAGGCATATAATTCGGTGGCAACCTATATTGTGGCACAAACCTTGAATTTGAATTTATTATGCTTTAGTTACTTGGCTGACTCGGCGATAGCTGAGTCATTCCAGGCAACACTTATTCTACTACTGGATTACTCTGGAAAGCACCAGCTGTTATAACATCATCTACTAAACCAGTACTAATGACAGTTGAGGGTGGCACAGTAACGGCTGTCGAAGGTATATCCGACGCCTGACTACTTACATTACTCATGGTTTGCGTATTTTGAGAAGAGTAGATAAATCTTCCACTTCTGAAACGCATAAAACCATTTCCTATGACACTACGAGTTACTCTAAACTCGTCCCACTGGGCGTACCAAATTTGTTTCAGTGGAATTTTGGATTAGAGATTTAATAACAAATCCAACAAACAAATAAATATATCAAAACGAATGTGAGTTCAAAGTTATGTGGTAATCTCGTTATGAAAATGATTTTAACAGTAAACAAAAGGGATTTAAGAAATTTGAAGTAAATAAGCAGAAAAATGTAGAAAGGAAACTTTGAAAAGATTAAGGAAATTTAAAGAAACTGAACAAGAATTTTAAAAATGTAAAAAATTAATTAAAAGCATGTAAATGGTACAAGATTAAAGTACATAATTTAAATGGAAAAACAGTAGAGAAAAGCAAGTAAAAGTGCGAAGAACTGTAAAGAAAATTTAAAGGACAATACTGAAAAATAAAGAACTTTAAAGGAACATTGCATTAATTTTAAATGACATAAAATGGAAAAGAGAAGGCATACTTGGATAAAAATCCTTTAATCTGCTCGAGTTGAGATGTTAGGATTATGTATCAGTAAATAACCTCCCTATTTACATCGTAACTACTGATATTTATAGACAGAATTAAAAATAACTGACACCCTAAAAGATCAACACGTTTGAGCGGTTTTTTCTATCAACAAGTATCTACTTTCCGACAAAACCAGCACTTAGCTGCTTTTGACCAATTTTCGTCGACTCAATGTAATCTTTCTGTCGAATAATTCTTCTTACTAACATCAGTACCTCAGCCACATTAGAATCTTCCTCTTATTCAATGCTACTGTCGATTTCTCTGTTTAGCATTTCTGTCGGCTCAATACTTTGGAAAATTTCCTCAAAACTACCATTCAACCGACGAACTGCCAAATCTTTATTTTTTACCTCCAACACTCACACACACTGAGAAAGGAAGAATGAATGCAAAATTTAATTCTAATTCTTTATATTCACTTGTAAATGACTTTATAGTTTGTCAATATCTTATTTGAATCAATCTATGTTGAGATTTGAGAAACGGTTGAGTTTAATGAAACGTGAAATGTAATTCAAGTAGTAACTGCTAATGAAAAATGAAGAATTTATTTGAAAAAAATCATATTTGAATGATTATACTTACCTTCTTTGAGATTAACACTTAATACACCTATCACCACTCTTGTTTGAAAATTACACTTAGATCCCTTACATTGTTATTTATAATTAAAGAGAAAAAGTGTAGCAACTATACATAATGTAAGACAGGTATGTATTGTTTCTCAAACAAATAAATATGTTGTGTGTACGAATAATACATAAATTAAGAGATGCATTTGTAATTTTTTTTTTAAAAAAGAAGGGTGTTGGGTAGGAAAGTGAAAATGGGTTGACCCGACTCATTCAGGATCTGACTATTTTTAGGCTAGTTCATTCGGATTATATAAGTTTTGATCTGGTATTTTGTTAGTCTAGCTCAACTCATTTAGCCTTATGTAGTGTTAAAAAAACAGGTAGTCCCGGCCCATTCGAGTCATATAAGTTTTGGACTGGTATTTTGCTAGTCCAACTTGTCTATTTTGTCATGCTATTTAGGTCGACCCATCGAACTTGACCCATTTTGACACTCCTAGTGTTGGGTTAATAAGTGCTAACCTTACGATAATGTTTGGAATTGATAAAAATTGAAAATAATTTGATTTAATTTGATTTAGAGTTTAAATTTTGTACTTAGGATTTATTATAAAAATATATATTTGAATTGGTTTAAAAATTAAATTTTATATTTGGAATTCATTAAAATGAGAATTAATTTGATTTGATTTGATTATTAACATTTTTACTCTTATGAAAAGTAGATAGATATAGTTATTAAAAATAAAATAATTTATTTATTTCAAATTAAATAAAATCATAACAAATTTTATCAAATTTAAAAGAATTTTTAAATTAAAATAAATGAAATCTATAAAATTTTATAAATCAAATCATTTTTAATTTTTTTACCATTCCAAACACACTTTAAGGGAGATCAATGTAATTATCTCTCTATTTATATGGTTCATTAAAATTTAAATAAATTTTTTAATTGACAATTATTAATTTTACACTTTTTATTTTGGTAAGACCATAAAGTGTCCTCGTATATATCCTTCAAAGTATGAGATTAATTCTCATTTGGACATTGACATTTGTCCTTTCTAAGACTCATTATTTTTATATACTTAAAGAATGTAAAAACGTCACAAATCCAAAACAATTCTATTATGAGAAAAAGTGGCATAATATAACTTTGAGGAGTGATAGTTCTTGCACATATAAAGTGCAATACAGAAATTTAACAGTTTTACCATCACCCTTTTTTATTTTTATTTTTATTTTTCTCTCTCTCTCTCTCCCCTTTTCCTCCTTTTTATCCGTGGTTGTCATTCAACCTGTGTAGGATCTGTATTAAAAATGTTAACTAACATTTTCGTATAACTTTTATGAGTTTATTTTTTAAATTTTTTTTTTTTACACAATTGGTTCGTGCGTACAAATATCCTTAGGCTAGTTTTTATATCAAATGAGGCTAAATCTTTCTTTAAGTGAATCCGAGTAGTAAAAATACACTCAATTAATCACAGAGTTTGAGCTCAATTATTGAAGAGTCTATGCAATAATAAGGGTTTGAGCCCATAAGAAAGCATAATTCAATGTCTCGAGTGAGAATAAGTCACGCACAAAAAATATGGGAAACCTCACAAGGAATAATAGAAAAAAAGAAACTTAAGAACTTCTGGTCTGCCTCTAAAAAAAAAAAATTGGGCTAGATAGATTTAACTCCCGTTAAGTCAACTTGTTTATTGGGCTAGCCGTAGTTCAGGGGCCCAACTTGTTTGGACGTTGTAAAATAAGAAGTCCACATGGATCTAGACCCTTCGACCAAAACCAAAGAAAAACGGATCTAAGACCCCAAAATGAACTATAAATCTTAAACGCCCAAGTCAACGATTCACTTTCATTTGAGTGTTTGGACGACTTACTTGCATTATCTCATTATATGTATGGATTAGCTTATTTAATATTTTAAAAAAATTATAATTATTTTTTTTAAGAGAGATAAATTGAAATGAAAATTTTATTATAGTATCGCAATTTGGCAAGATGTCGAATAAGATATCATGTAAATTTAGTAAATGAGATACAATATGAAATGAAATTCAAATTCATTTAAATGACATAATTCACCTTAACAAGAAAGTTTAAAAGTTTATTTTTCTCTTCCATATGTTATACATATAATATGAATGTGTGTCTTATGAAAAAAATATTCAAAATTAATTTTTAAATAACTTGACCAGAAGAATTTTGATAATATTTCTTTAACTAATATTTTCTTTCACTATAATTAATATGTTGGGCCTATGTTTTTATGATATAGTGGTATTAGCGTAGACTCAAGATTATGATAAACTCTATACATGGTAACATATCTACTAAAATAATAAAATATAAATATGTAAATATTATAAAATTTAATAGTATATGTATGTGTTACTATGTATAAGGTCCACTATATATGATCCAAGTCTATGGTAACATAATTCTTTATAATTTCTGTATAATATTAACTTTAATATTGTGGAAGATTTGAATTTTTTATTAAAAATTAAATAAAAATGTAGATTAAAGAATTACTCAATATTGTGTCAATTGAGAAAATAAGTAAGAAGAAGAGTAAGAATACTTTATAAATTATAAAAAGGAAATAAATTTAGCACTGCCATTTTTTAAGTTAAATAATGTCATTTGGGGTTTTTATAATTAATTATGTTTATAGTAGTTGTTCAAATATTTATTTAATTTTTATTGTAAGATCTTAATAAAATATATCTATTATGTGTTAATGCATTTTGTTTTAATAATTTATTTTTTAAGTTGACTATACTTAAAAGGTAAAAATAAAATAAAGTAAACAATAAATTACCTTCAAAATTAATGTAATACTTAATGATATGATTTATTTTACAATATTTTAAATGATATTACTTCACTACATTGCTTACTTTATTATTTAATTTTTGTTGTAATTCCGTTAAATTTACATTTTCGACATAAGTGCATTTTATATTAGAATAATGCTTCCTAACCTTAAATTATGCCCCGAATCCCTCAAGCCCGAAGAGGTGGATTTATACCTCTTCACTTTTTTATTTTATTTTTTATTTTATAACCTTGTCACAGCTTTTCACCCAAACTTGCTTGGTATATATCCTCCACATAACAGAACAGAACAACCCAGCCCAGAAAAGGAGCACCGACACAAACCATAGGAATCATCACTTAAAGGTTTGAGCGGTGCTCCCGCGTGTCGTCGTTAGGTTTCACCGAAGATGGGAACGACGTTTGGCCCTCCGGCAGAGGAGTGAGTGCATGCCCCGGCTCCAAGTGCACTATATTGTTCCCAGGCCATGGACGAACTTTAACATTAATTATGTTTGGATATTTAATAATTAATAAAGTAAAATAAAATAGAAATATTATTTTATTATTTAAATATTTTAAAATTGAATAAAATAAAATTATTATTCTATTATTTAAAAAATAAATAAAATAATAAAAATTATAATTTTATTTTTTTAAAATTATCTTTATTGTAAATATATTAATTTTAAGATATGAGATTAATATAATAAAATTTTAATTATGATAATAATAAAAAAGATAATTTTAACTTATATCTTTTAAATTAAGAAAAAATAAAATTAATAATTTTTTCTGAGATAAAATAAAATGTATTCCATCTACTTTTGTTATATTTTATAATTTTTTAACATAATTAAATAATAAAATCTATTTTTATTCCATTCCGTTAAACTCAATCTCACCTATCTAATCATAACTTAACACTAGTCAAAGATAATGGTCCCTCCCAATCACATTTTTCAATCCAAGGCCTTTTGCTTTATATCTTCCACCCATAGCTCCCCTTAAAATTCATGTCGACCGCCAGAGTTTAGATGTGTTGCAATATCAAAAAATTTCTCATCTTTCACCGCTCCTTCATCCTGAAATATTGCCAAAAGTCAACATTTAAAATATTAGTTGCTACAATATTTACAAACTTTTGATTTTTCTATTCTAAACATAATTCTTTTATATAATTGTATCATATATTAAGTATATCTTAAGTGCTAGCAAAGAATATAGTAATATTTTATTTGGATAAAAAAATTATTTTTTGATTAAATTAAATTCTCTAATTTAATTATCAAATAATAAATTAAATAATCCTTTAGCAAAAATTAGAACACTCGTTAGTGTGTGACTCCATAGATTCAATACTAAGCCGGTAGTAAATTAGTCTAACTAAATTACTAATCAAGGTTGGTATCTGATAACATTCCTTAATGATTGGATAACATGAAGTAACTTCTTTTTCTTTTCAAGAACCTTTAGAAGAATAATGTAATATTTTATTCTATCGTTTCAACTTTGAGTTAACTTTAGAATATGGTATAACTGTTAAACTCTAATAGGCAAACATTTATGTTTTATAACCAACTAGTGAATGACTTAAAAAACTCATTTCTTCATTCATTCAATTGCTTTGACTAAGGTCTTAATTTGATTGTTATAATCATAGAGCTCAAACTCATTACCAAGAGTTGATGGATTCTTTTTGGATATATTATTAATTCTAAAAGTATTTAGTCATACTCAATATACATTCAACTAGTACCCTAGGATATTAGGTGTTCAGAATCAAAGTATAACAAATAACTTGTTAACTACTATGATAATCTCATATCAAAGAAAAAATTTACACTATATTCTTGATAAGAACATCCTATTGACAGTTTAACGGTAATATAAATCATTAAGAATTCTTAATTGAGTCAGTTTAATGATTTTATCCCCATATGCATCATTTATATATGTGAATTGATAAATGAGATCTATCAATCTCTATTCAATAGATACAATTACACATATATTGATCTATCTGGATTACTAATGTCCTATTCTTGATAATCTTACGATCAAGAACACTTTAGATTAAATTATAAATAAAAATTCGTCTCTCATTATCATAATTTCTATCATAATGACAAGTTTCTAAATTTAATTAAAGACTTTGTCACATTAATTAAATAATTAAATAATAAATATGATAAAATAAATTGAATGTCATGTTATTTATCAAAAATAAAATAATTATAATGTATTTTAAAAAATCACACAATAAATTAGATATAGGGTATGCCAATTTATCCTAACATCTTCATCTCCTAAAGAAAGATAAAAGTGATCTCATTGACAACAAAAGCTAGAACATAACGAAAAGGACATAGAGATGAAATCTCACTTAGGTTTTGTTTTTGGCGACGTCTAATATACATCTTCTTAGAGAGGGTGTAGCATACACTTTGAAAGTTAAACCATTGATTTAATAATATATCAATTTCAAGGTAGAGATTAATTACATAGAACTTGACAAACCGATTAATATTAAATGAATTATTTATAAAAAGTTTTTTCTCTGTTTATTCCTCTCTCTTCCCCTTTCTCTCACAAGTTGTAGTGGTGAGATAAAATGTCGATCTGATTCTAAGTCTTCACAAAATTCAGCTATTGTTCTTCTTTGGTGGCGTAGTCAGAACCAGAACCGAAACCAAAACCCTTTTTCTTTTCTTGAAATCGAACAGAGATCTTTGATTTTTCTTTTTCACCCACTTTCTTCTCCGAAACCTCAGCAATGAAAGATGAGTGGTAGTAAGAACGGAAAAAAAAAAAGATGAAATGAGACCTTAAGGGAGTGGGACACGTTCTGCAAAACCACATTTCAATTTTTTTTTAAAGTCACAATTTAGAATTGGGAAACATTATTCATGCGGCACATCATAAGAGGATGCCGTGGCACATCAATTTGAAAATTTTGAATTGGGGTGCACTATTCATGCCACACTTTTTGTAACGTCGCAACACCTTTTTTTTTAACTTTTATTTTTTATTATTATTTATTTTTAAAAAAATTTGAATTTGGAAGTCATTGTTCATGCGGCACTTTAATTTGTGATGTCGCAGCACCTTTTAAAAAACAAAAAACATTTTTTCAAAATTATTTTTTATTTTTTAAGTTAATCGAAAAAATTGAATTTAGGAACATTGTTTACACAACACTTCATTATACGAAGTTGCGGAACTGTTCACCCTCCTTGCACTGTTCACGCGGTAGTTGATTTGTGATGCCGCGGTAGTGTTCCTCAAAATCTGCTTCTTCTAAAATACTCTTCCTTTTGCCCACAGAATTATTTTGGGTACGTACTTTACCCATTTTTGCTCAATGGTTCATTGCAAAGCAGTGTTCATTTTTTTTTTTGGTTACGTACTTGGTAATAGGACTGATTTAGTAATATTAATTCATGGATGAGGTGAAGGGTTATACTCACGCGGCACTGTTTACTAAAAAAATTTGTTTTAAAAAAACTTTTTTTTTTTTTTAACTCAATTTAAAAAAAATTTAAATTTAGAATTTTATTTTACAGTAACTTTTATTAGTAAATATTAATTTATTATGATTTTTTTAATCATAAATAATTGTTTGACTGTCACCTACTATGAAAAAAATTTATCTCTACTAAAAGATAAAATTAATGAAATACGATACACCATAATATAAACTGATGTATAATAATATCCGTCTTTGTTTTTCGTAGAATTGAAACGAACTTGCACTATTGAGACTGGAACCAAAAATGGCATATTTCATAATTATTTAAAAATTTACTAATTAATTAAGTATAATAACATGAATTTCAAGCCTAACTGGGTGCCACCTAATTTTAACTTTGTCACATCATTTTAGTTGGTTAATATATATATATATATATGAGGAAGAATTAGTTTATATCAGTATAATTTTTTTATATTTATTTTTAACTATTAGTTTTATTTTCATCTAATGGTTGAAATTATTTTATTAAAAATAACTATTAGATGAAAATGAATCTAATAGCTGAAAAAAATGTAAAAAAATTAATTTATATTAATGTAAATTGATCATCCCTATATATATATATATATATATATATATATATATATATATATATATATATATATATATATATATATATATATATATATATATATATATATATATATATATATATATATATTAAAGTAATATTTTACTTAAGAAGTTTTTATATAACTTATACTTATTTTAAATTTTTTTACTATCAAATCAAACATAATTATCTGTCTTTAATTTAGATATTTATTATAAGATTAACAATTAATTTTGACTTATATTTATAATTTAAATTTAAATTTTGATGAATTACTTTGAACTTATGTAATCTTTTAATAAATTAGTTTAGATTTATATTTAATGTATTTTAATAAATCTTAATTTCTATATTTTGATGAATTTATGTATATAAAAATTATAACAAAAAATTAAAAAATTGATCAATTGAAACTAATTTAGATTGGATTATGTTAAATTAAATTTAAATTTTGAACCAAATTGACTGAATAATAAAATAAAAAATTGAATAAATTAGATCAGATAATTATTTTTTTCTCAAAATCAATCCAATCTAATCCATAATCATGATGGGAAAGAGTATATTTATTTTGTCCATGTAAAGAACTCACCTATAGTTTATACTATATAGTACGCACTTTATGCGACAACTGATTGAGGGTTGAAACGAGAAACATACTTAATGAATTTTTTTTTTCCAAAGATATTGCATGCATAATTGTAATTAATTATACTAAACTAGCATACCGTTTTAGTTTCAAAATCTCTATTTTTCTTACGATAAGGTAATCAGTCGCTAACTTTTTCTTTAGGCAATATTAAAAGTCCACTTCCTACTTGCACCAAAAAAAAAAAATCCACTTCCTGCATCGATCTAATTTATTTAGGAGAAAAATCAAAGAATCATACATCCTAAGTCCATATATATATATATATATATATTATTTTGGTGAGAGGAATATTTATTGTAAGATGTGAGATTAGAACATAAATATATATGACTTTTTTAAGTGGTCACATAACCTTTAAGTAACTTTTAATCTTGACCATCCATATATAATTGTATGATCAATATTTACTTCTCTCACCCTCTCACAATAAAAACTCCTCTCACTAGATATGTCCATTATATATATATATATATATATATATATATATATATATATATATATATATATATATATGAGAATATTGATAATTCTAATTGTTCACTCACATTATTTATTAGTCACTTATAAATTTATAAAAAAATTAAATTATAATTGATTAATAGAGAGTGTGAATAATCAATTGAAAGTACTAATAACCTCACTCATATATATACATATATCCACGTAAAAGCGCCAACGATATTGGTGTTTTTTTTTATGTAATTACATCATATGTATTGACGTTTTACATGTAATAACACCACATATGTTGGCGTTACCATTGAGTAACACCATGTTACCCGCGAAACTCTCTTTTTTCTTATCTTCCAGAGGACGATGATGATATTTATTACGTGCAATAATGTGCATAAATATATATACAGAGATGACGTTATCCACGAAATAGCGACAACGTTGTTGATGTTTTTCATGTAATTACGCCATATGTGTTGGCGTTATCTATGCAATAATGCTTGACGCATTAGTGCTTTTACATAGCCACTGCAATACTGTATAAAAAACTTATTGAAATACTACAACAAGATGCAAACACCTCCAATCTCGTACATATTATAGTTTGTGACTTTGCAAAGCTTCTTAAACAAGTACGCTAAGACCGCAAATCCCCAACTGTATATCCCAACAATAGTAAAATCTTCTAACAGGGGAATGAATATCATATGCACATATTTACTAGAATGATCATGAAATAACAAACACTCAATCAATCTAAGTACATATGCTCGTACAAACTGTTGCATGTAAATATTATCATCATCCTTTAGAAGAGAAGCAAAGGAGAGCTTTACAGGCAATGTGACGTTATTACGTAGAAAACGTCAACACATATGGTATAATTCATAATTACGTGAAAAATGCTAACACATGCCAAAAGTGGTGGCATTATTACGTGGATAATCTTATCTATGCTGGCATTTATCATGTAATTTTGCCATACATATTAGCATAATTGTAAATAATAAAATAATCCACGTAAATAAAAAAAAATGTAACAATTTGATATATAATTTCAAAAGCATAATAATTTAGTAAATAACTTGGCCGTTACTAACAATTTGGTAAAAAAAATTAACTTTCACAATGAATATAGTTGAAGGGTTTTTATATGAATATTAACAAATAAAAAAGTCATATTCTCTTTTCATTAAATTTGATTTCATGTTTTTTTTTTCATTAAAATCAATCTTCTTTATTTTCTTTCTTTATTAAGTGAGTTATTTTGAACTATTAAATTAAAATAAAAATAAAGGTCAAATATTAATACAAAAGTTAAAATAATTAAAATATCAATAAACTTAAATTGTTTTTAAAAGATATAAACTTGTTAACCTCTTCCAATTAAAAAGGAAATGGGAAAAAATTAAAATCTCTTTAATATATCAGTATTAAATAAAATTAGATAGATATATAGATATTTTGCAAGACCCTAATAGAAAATGTCATTGACACCAAGCTTCATTAAAAGGTAAATTATGATTTTGTTTTTTGTTTTGTCACGAATTGAGATTCGTGAATGTTTACCAAGGGATACAGAGATGGGTTCAAGTTGGGTAATAAAATGTCACTGCTCTATTTTTTTTTTTAAAAAAAAATACATTATCTCACAAAATGCAAATCTCTTCTCTGTCTTCTCAAATGTTTTACGAATTGCTATTCGTATGAAACAACATTCTCCTTTTATTTCCCCGATGTCAATGGTATGAATTTATGAATTCGTTCATGAATTTGAGTATTTAAAAGTTGAAGTAAGGTGAAGTATTAATATACTGAATTAGTCTTATACATTACGTTATTGTTTTGGGGGAAAAAGTTTCCTGCATCTACATTTTCACTGTAAGCTTAGTGCAATAGACAACACAAATGAGAGCATTATCCATCCTAATATGAAGTATCCAACCAGTCTTGTTGGTCCGACATCCTCGGGTTCCTGTCATGAAAAAAGTAAATATTGTATTTTCAAGACAAAGGATAATTAATAATTTGTTCAGCGAATACATAGGCAAAGGTTGGAAACAATAATATTTAAGGTGAGTTTCCAGATAAAATAAGTAAATAAAGATGTATTTATTTTTATATTATTTAATGAATTTAAATTATGATATAGTTTAGATTAAATTAAAGATAAGGTTTAACTACAATTTTGATCTCCTTATTTTGGTAAAATAAATTATTTGGTCTCCTTATTTTTAAATGAATTATTTAATCTTTTTATCTTCACAAAATGAATAATTTTAGTCCCTTTAATATTTCGTTAAAAATTTAATGGAAGTTATTGATAAAACATTTAAAAAATTATTTAATTATTCCAAACAAACAATTTAAGTGCATATAATATACACATGACTCTCTAAATACTCAAGGTAACTTTAATTCAACTTATAAATATTAATTTATTATAAATTATGTCTACAAATTAAAGGTAATTTATTTATATCTAAAAATGTTAATTTATTTTTCACAAAAAATTTGTTTTTAGAAAAAAAATTTAAGTTAGGTTAGTAAAGGTAGACTATCTCAAAATAAAACTAGTAATAAAATTTTTAGTGAAAAAAGTAGCAAAAAATTTACAATAAAGTACATCGGATGATAATAACAAATATAACCTAAATCATAAAATTGGTGAACAACTGCCAATAAAAAATGTTTTTGTTTTTTTGTTTTATGATTTAGTGTGTACTAGGATTCCTTAAAATTTTGTTTTAAATTATTTCGAAGTGGATCCAGTTATAGTTTATTTGAATTTAATAAAATCTAAAAACAACCATATATAGATGTGTAAATAAAAGTATCATATATACATGTGTTTAAATAATGTGAGATTTTAAGTTGAGTAATATTATTGTTTAGTTTTTTTGTAAGGTTATTTTAGATATTTTAAAAGTTATGTGTATGTCACATGCATTTAAGTTACTTATTTGGAATAAATAATGACTTTTTTAAATGTTGTATCATCAATTTCCATTAAGTTTTTAATTGTATACTAACAAAGGACTAAAACTGCTCATTTTTATAAAAATAGAACGATTAAATAGTTCATTTTAAAAATAGAGAGATCAAATTGTTTGTTTTACTTAAAGTAAGGGGACGAAAATTGCAATTAAGCCTAAAGATAAATACACATTTTTCTTAATTAATTTTTTTTGTGTGCTATTCAGTTTTCAATTTTTCGACTTGATTTTTTTAGTTTTGATTGGATTGGTTTGATTTTAAACAATTTTTTTTGTCACTGCATGCATTATTTGCATTTATCTTTTTCTTAGTTACTTATTCACTTTATAAACAATATCACTTTAAAATAACTTTTTATATACACTAGCAATTGAATGCAAGAAAAATAAAATAAGGTCATTTGTTGTGTCACTTAAAATGTATCGTCAAACAAAATTCAATATCATTAAAAAATATTCGATCGATATTTATTTATTTTGTATAATGAAGCAAAAATTGTATTATGGTGAAGTTTATTTAAACAGTAGTGCTAGGTTTTCAGAATAAAACATCTGAATTATACCATCAGACACGTGACAAATCACTTAAGTGAGGTGGCATGAGATAAAAACCAATTATGTAACTAGAATAAAATTCACATAAGTCAAGTTTCCAAAAGTCGGGTGACTTTTCTGATTGTACAGCATTTTCATTATTTAAAAGATATAAATAATAATAATGTAGTACTCAAGTAAATTTTATTACATGATAGATCAATCATTAAATCTATTTTTATTACAAATTTCTAAAAGTTCACATTATTATGCTTAGACTTAGTAATGTTATTTTTGCAACCTTTAACAAACTAATAGTATGGCAATATGAAAGAAAATAATTTAAAAGCCACTAGCAGTTACAATTATGTTGATATTTTAAATATAATTTCCTAAAAAATATTCTGTAAGTATTATTTATTTATTTTTTGAGCACTAAAAGATAGATGATGGCAATCAGGAAGGTACTCAATCCATATATACATATTTTGAGTTAAGGTATGTATTTCTTTTATTCGGGTACAAGGATCAATATAGCAATATATTTTAATTTTATTGAGGATCGGTATTAGATGCACGTAGTACAAAATTTTATCCTTACCTATCCCCATACGAAAAAAAAGTATTGCAGCCCCGCCCCCCTCCCAAAACAAATAGAAATGAGTTTCTCTTGTATCGAGATGCAAATCAGGTTTGAGCTTGGAAACAAAAATATTAAGATATTATTTGGATTTATATTCAAGTTTGCATGCAAGTATTAAAATGTTATTGTGGTGCAAAATTCCACCATATCGCACCCATTTATTTATTTACAATTATAAATGCCTGCAAGTAGAATATATAGTAATTTCGGAAATTTATACTAGTAAGTTATTAACAAAACAATAGCAATAGCAACGATTTCTTCTTAGCAATATAGTAGCCCTAGAAAACCAGAGAGGGAAGTTTTAAATTTATTATTATTATTATTATTTTACGCTGGAATATCCAATAGAAATAACAAGTGTCTGGATGCATTTCACATAAAAAAATCAAATTGTTATCCGCACATAGAAGTAAGTTACGTCTCTTAGGAAAGAGAAAAGAAATACATTCAAAGTTCAAACTCTAGATAAATCTTGTAGAGAAATGAGTATACTGTTTCGTTCTTAACCCGAAAGAGAGTTAGGATCCCCAAGTGAGCTGTGTTCACTCAGGTTTGACCGCCACAACTCCTTTTCCAACAAAAAAAAATAGTACCAAAAAGAAAGAAAAATCAAATTGTTCACCACTTCGGCGGAGCATCCTAGCTCTACCCAATAAGTTTTGTAGTTTTATACTATTGTTGAATGGGGAAAAAATGGCAGTGTCAAATATTCAGCTTCATGTTAGTGATAATAGTGGTCAAACTGATAATATATATGAAAAGGGGCATTTAGTATCAGGCTCTATAAAGAATTTAGCTTAGGGTGTTTTCCTTTTTTTTTTTTTTGAAGAAAAAAAAAAGGATAATTTTTGCTTCTGAAAACCAAACGAGGAAACATGGATGATAATTTAGCAATGGCAAAAACAGGAAGAAATACCTGTGGTGGAGGATCTCCTTTTGGGATTTGTGTTATGTCAACCTCGAAGGGCCAAATGTATCTGTCTGTATTCTCGGCTCTGGCCAAGCTCCAGTCATATATTCTTCTTTCTTCTTCGGATGACAGGATGGTGTATGATTCCTATAGAAGTTAAATCAAATCATCATGATCTCTCTCTCACCTATAATTTAATAACACAAAGTAGTATTTTCAATTCAAATATGAATATATATAAATGCATGTATACTATTTGCTGACTTTGAGAAGTTCCAATTTCTTCTTGAGTTCGTCTTCCTCTAAATCTTGACCCTCCAATTCTTGAACCTTGTTATTATATGCAATTGCCACCTGTTAAAGTGCAGAAGGATGAAGAGACACAGAGGTTAAAATGGATATATGTATATATATATATGTTGAAACAGAAAACCAAATTAAAGGTGGTTTGTGACCTTGTCAAACGGACACCCTCTTGGAATGCCGAGTCTACCATAATGATCTGCATCTGTAATTGCTGCATTCTAAACTATATCTCCTTCAATTAAATGCACTTTTACGCAAGCATATAGATTCGTAAGATAAGATGTAGTAAAAGGGTAGGATTGTGTTTTGTTGAAGAACGCTAGCCAGATTGCAATGCAAGACTTACGTATGCCACGGAGAGCCCTTTCCACGTTTAGAGCAGAAATCAAAGATGGCGGTTGTTTTGGAACTTCAACGGAACTCTCTGAATCCACCTCTGTGCCTGTTGTTTCGGCTGAGACATCATTGGAGCTTCTGATGCGAAATCCCCGCGGTTTCACAGTAAAACCTATGGTATTTGAGAATCCAAACTTTGGTGCTTGAGTAGTTGGAATGTTGTTACCAGGAATGCATACCGTGGCAGTGGTGGAGGGCACAGCCATTGCCTCAACTAAGTTTTTTTTTTTTTGGTCCTACGCCCTTAACAACTATATCACTTTCGGACCATAGGTTCTATGTTCTATGATTATTATCATCAAATCAAACATGGGTGGGATAAGGCAAGGGCTCTACGCCAGTGAAGAGTTATCAGTTAGTGGCCACGGGCCCGCATAAAAGTTCTGTTTTGCTGAAATATAAATTTAGACCTAGACTTACAACAAAGTCGTTGTAGTATAGTGGTAAGTATTCCCGCCTGTCACGCGGGTGACCCGGGTTCGATCCCCGGCAACGGCGTTAAGACTATAATTTTGGTCCATTTTGGTTATACCTGAAAGATACTACATCGTTTTAAGAACTAATGAAAATGGAAGAATCGAAGGGATAACCAAACTGTAATGGAGGGTATGGAGTGGGGTATCCTTGGCAGGAACGCCACCGTGCCACGGAGGTTCCTTCCGGCGGCTCAGCCGGAAATCATGCGTGCAGTATGCCTCTTTCGTTTACGAAGCCTGTCGTGACGCCTTCCGCCACCTCTTCGGTCTTTTCTAAATTTCTTCTTTCCTTTCCATTCAATTCCGTGGGAACTATTTGTGAAACTTTTTCTTTGTTGCAGTTGCTTACCAGGGCGAGGTTCCCACTCTCTTCTTCATAATCATATCTTTTCTCCTTGAATTGCACTTGTTTTCTTTTCTTCTAACTCTCTACTTTAGTTCAATTGTTTTTGTAGACAAAACTTTTTGGGGCAGATGCTTTACTATGTGCTCAACAACAGGTTCAGGACAACAGACGCTAGGAGAGGAATACTGTGACATCACTCAGGTTCCATGAATTTCCCATCTACATTTTACTCTCACCCTGAATTTTGAAATTCATATTTATAATGTTGTGATCATTGAGACCAGAGTTTGGTCAAGGACAGTAGTGTGTTCCATTTTAAGTGCCTTGACCATGGACACCCAGTTGAGTATTGGAAATGTCTTTGGAACTTAAATATTTGTACACAATAATGGTTTTCTTAAATTGGAGGATTGATGTTTATTTTGCTAGATTTATTCGCTATTTGTTTAATTCCTCCAGTGTAAGAAGACTTGCTGGTTGGTTTATTAGGTTGGAGGACCTTTTGGACTTCCTCCTACCCCTGCAAGGCGTGCTCTTTATATTGTCTACCACACAGCTGTTCCATATATTGCAGAACGAATTAGGTTGATTACTGCCTGTTTCTTTTCAATCTTTCTTGAATTTCAGATTTAACCCATCAGGTTCTTCCAGTCATCACTGTGAATGACCCTGTTTGTCTATCAAATTGTATGACAATTTCATTGTTAATTTCACAGTTCTAGAATTGCTTCCCATGGCATTGTCCTTACTGATTCGCAGTCAGCTGAGAGCTATGGTGAGAATGCCCCCGGGAGCATTCATTTTCAGACTTTTGCTGCAAGTGAATTTCCTTCTTCTTTAACACGAGGACAAAATATTACAACCCTAACATGGTTGAAGCAGAAACCGAGTGCATTTTGGTTGCATATGGTTCGGGGATGGCCTACCATATATTGATCCTCCTGATATGTTGCTCATTCAACACCAAACATGAAGTGAATTTGTTGCGTTTCAGAACTCATCTTTTGTTTCTTTCCCTTTATAGTTGTTTTTAGACATAATTTGACTGCATTTATTTGGCTTAGTTAAAAGCAATATCTTGCTGAATAAAGGTTTTATGCCTCTGCCACCAGATGCTCTCTATTGTTTGTGAGTTGTTGCAATTGGTTTTTCGTGCCAAGCTCATGTTCTTCTATTTTGAAGGTCATCTCTGTTTGAATAGCTCATTTTACAGTTATGAAATGTCCAAAATCGAGTTTTCTAAATCTTTCCAATAATTCTTTTCAGGCCTATATTATCATATATCCAAACGTGCCGTGGGCATTCGTTATGTGTTCATTGGAAAAGCATCTAATCAAAGACCAAGGTATTGGTTTTTGAAATTCTAAAATTTGAAAAATGCGGCAGCAATTGGGGAAATTCCCCTCTAGAATTAACTCCGTAATACATAGTTTAATCATAGAGTCATATGTTCCTGCTCCTGTTTTCATTTTGTTTCTCCATTTTCTACTTATGTTTAGCTTTCATGTGCTCCTTGGGTTGGGTGACCCCCCGAAGTTGCTTTGTAAAAGGTTTATATGCATATATGATAGTTTGTACTGTTGTTTACTCATTCTGGTTTACTTTCTTAATGAAGCATAAATGTAGCTGTTTACAGTCAGAGTCCTTTGTTTAATTTCATGACCCTAAGTTTTTCTCTCATTAGTCATTTCTTATCAAGCATCACAGCAACCTTGTTTGTATTCTAGATGTTTTAGATTTAGATCATCTGCAGTCTTTAATTTGGCTTATGTAAGGATACCAAATACTGGGTGTATTTCTGCTGATTCAACTTTGTATAATTGCCGTTGAAGGGCTGCGTCAAAGTAATTTATCTTCAATTACAAGTTCAGTTCACCAGGCATCCTTTGTGACCCATCAGAGATCAGCAGGTTATAGATTTTTTTCAATTAATTATTTTTACTTATTGTTTATTCAGTTATTCCTTTGTTTCTTATGCTGGTTATACTGCCTGCTTCTTTAGTTCATTAGTAACACTTTAAGTGAACTTTAATGTCTACTAAACTAATATACTTTGGACATTTATCTTCTTTATCAATTAAGTGATATCATAATCTTACTCCACTGTCATGCGTTGTAGTACATGGTTTGCCTGTTTTAAATGATGAAGGTACTCTGGCATCTTCTGCTACTGATAAAGGAAATTGGGTCTCTGATTCTTCACCATCCGAGGTGCAATTATCTTATCAATCCATGTTTTTTTTTACTTTTAATGATGATATTTCAGTGCATGATTTGAGGGAGGCTGGAAGTGTTAGATATATTTTACTTTTCTAGTCAAATTTAGGATCTGAAGTGGGATAAACACATTAATTCTGCTTGTTTCGTACTATATTATGTCAAACTTTACAAAGCCAGCTTTGAAGGAAGCCCATTGTCTTTCGAGAAAGAGTTGTTTTACCAAATTCCTTAAAGAAATAGCAGATGACAAGGAGAATTAAATCAAAGCATTAATGGAATTAGGCAACTCCATCAAGTCCTCATTGAGAGCATTAACTGTATTTTGATAAATTCTTTTCCCTTTTGCAGTCCTAAGCAACTATTGGGGTTAGCAAATGCACACTCTGCCTAAGCAATCGGCAACTCCCAACAGCCACTTCTTGTGGCCATGTATTTTGCTGATATTGTTCGCCTGCATTTTTTCCATTCTCCCAAATGTCCCCTTCCTTCTGTGTCTGATCTCTCATCTTCTATTTGATGTGCTCTATGAAGGAACTGTATCACAGAATGGTGCAACGAAAAGCCAGAATGCCCTCTTTGCCGCACCCCAATAACACACTCAAGTCTAGTTTGTTTGTATCATTTAGACTTCTAGAATCTGCTTCTCGTCAGCTGCAGTCTTTTGTACATAGAAAGAAAATATCAGAAGCGGGTGCTTGAATGAAATCTGGTGGTCGCTACATCCTTGCATCAATTAGCTAATTTAACTAGAAATACAGATACATTACATGCCTCGGCATGGTTCTCTCTCTCTCACACACATCTTTAATATTTAAGTTTTAGCATACGAAAATGAATTTATGGAGGGCTGCAAGAAATAGTTTTCCATTTAGACCATGGACTTCCGAGGGAGCGTGTTAACAACAGTCGTCTTGGAGTGCATAGTAATTTTCATTTAACATAATAATGTGTTTTTATAATATCTATATGAGCTTTCTTGATTGATTCAATTATTAACATTTGAACAATTGAATATCATTTTCATGTTAGACATAATGCAATTCTGATTTCAATAATCAATTTTAGTATTTTATAATAATCTACTCTATGAAGCTTCTATTTTTATTGTTAATTATATTGTCATCGAGTTAATTCTTCATACACTAATGTAATGTTTAAAATGTATGATAATGCAAATCACATAATTTAAATAAAATGCCTTAAACTTTTGAATTTTAATATTGAAGAATTGATTTTAATATTTGAAAAATATGTAGTGAGTGAGGAGGGATCGGTTTACACCAGTGTAAGTCTTTTTTGACTTATACTCATTTTTAACCGTTAGATTCACTTTCATTTAATGGTTGAGATGATTTCATTAAAAGTAACCATTAGATGAAAGTAGATCTAACGGTTGAAAATGAGTGTAAGTAAAAAAAAATTTACACTGATATAAGTTGATCCTCCCTTGTACTGAGTAATGTAAATTTACACAAGGACAAGTGTGGCTTAAGTAGTAAGCAAACTTGAACATAACCACTGGAATTCAAGCCGGAAAAAAGCTTTTGTGAGGTGGGATATCTTGAAGAAGGCTTAATCTCACACTCAAAAGCATTCAAACGAGACAGAGGAAGGGTTTGCGATGCAACTAACTACCCCCAATCAAATCAATTCTCATGGACACTCCCTTCGATACGAATCCAAATGATGGAGTTGGTGCAGAAGTTTGTGACTATCGGCTTCGAGATTAGGACCACTCAGGGATGCTAATACACACAATGTTCTCGATAATTTTGATGTATTCCATGAGGTTTTGGAAAATTATTTCTGCCGCTGGTTAAATTTTTTTTTTTTTGCCTCCTCTTAACTCTAAATGGTATTTATCCTCTTTTTTTTTTTTTCTTGCAGGAAATTGTGTACTGCTTGCGAACTCTAGTGCAAATCTTTTGGGTATACCGTGCGGGATGACATGATTCTGGTATATGGTGGGCGACTTTCACTTTATAGTTTAAACTCATTTAGGGGTACATATTTATTGACGTATTTCATCTTTCATTGCAGTGCTGTTATTTATTGTATTTTTTTCCTCTGCAAAGTCAAGTGCTTGGAGCTTCAAATGTCGCCCAACATTCAACACTTACCTACCTGTAGAAGTTCTAATAGAGACCCATGTAACATGAATCTGCATTTCAACTTTTGAAATAAGCTCCATTTTTGCTGTTTGTGGTATTCCAAATACCGGTCAGAATACCACCAGCTCTAAGTGTTTTTCTAGCATGCTTTTGACATCTTAGTATTACCATCCCCCTCTGGCTGGACTCATTAGCCTTACGGGTTTCATTTATAATGCTTAAACTAAATATTTCTTGGAGTTAATCAGGCTTCTTGTGCTGCGGTAAATGTGCTTGGAGTTTGGAATATATGCCCACATCTAATATCTCAATTTTCTTACCGGCACATGTGTGCATTATGTCTCCTGGCCTTTCATACCTTCCCCACTCGAGTTCTAGGACAATCTCATCCTTTAAATTAAACTTAATGAACGAATTCTGTAGCAAATCATATTAATAAGACTTCCTAGAAACAGTGAGATCCCAGTTTTGTACACTATTTGAACATTACTTTTTGTTCTATTGTTTGTAGGAATCGCAATGGCATCTTTGTCTTTGACTTCTGCGAAGTGATCAGGGCAAATGGACGTATGTATTCGGGGATTTTGAATATGAACTCTTTCAATATGTGTTTAGTGCAAAGCTTTATGGAATGCACAAGTCAAAGTAGATGAAGTTTAAGTATGATTTGCTCAATTCAGCTTCAGCATACATGCTTCATTGGCAAGTGAGTCTTTTCTCTACACTTCTAGGATAATGATTTAAAGGCTATTAAACGGTCTGTACATCATGATCTTAAGATGTACATTAGGCCGTTTCAACTTAATATTCTATTTTGATCTGTGCTGGTTGTCAAATCTAAAGTTTTTGTTTGATCTACCTTCGGATTAGGCCCTTGATTTTTTGGAGGTCATCCATGTGGGGAAAGTACTTGGATGCTGGATATGATCCTTGCTGATGCCATTACTTTCTTTTTTATTTCTTTATAAAACTTATTTCCGTTGCGAAGCCTTTCCCTAAAGTTGAAAAGTTGAAAACCGAAACTAAGGGTGAAAATGGGCTGAATTAGGTTAAGTTTTGACTATATAGACTTAAGCTTATTTTATAATGTGTTGGCTTGAACCTAACTTGTTATTTATTATTGACCTTTTTTTTTATTTTATCTAACTTTGTTTATGAAAATATAAAAGTCTGACTTGACTCGAAAGTCTATTATACTAATATATAATTAGTAAATTACGTAAGTATTATAAATTTTTAATTATATATAAATATTTAAAAAATAAATATGTCTAGTAGGTCAAATAGATTTTTTTAAAAGTTTAAACCTTAATCCACATAATTAAATATGTCTTTTAAAAAACTTATGTCTAACTTGTTTACTAAATAGCTTAGGCTCATGTAAGCTGAAAATATGTTAAGTCATAAGCCTTTGATGAATTGCTTGATCTATTCCCACCTCTTACCAAAACTAAACATCCTTTGGTTTCTACTAAAGTATTGATGCTGGTGAAGTGCTTTTGCGCCCTTAACCACTAATCCCTGCTTCAATTCTCACCCTATTTTTTATCCAAGGGTGATCAACTAAGACCAGATTCAATCTGGGTTAAAGTTAGTTAAGTTGAATTTGGGTTATAAAAATTAGATTTGATATATTTTTGAATTAAGTTTAACCCACACTTTTATACTAACTTGGTCTGATCTAATATTATATAATATTTTAATATTTATAATTATTTTTAAAAAATAAAAATAAATTACAAAACTTCTTGACATAAATGCATACTTTATACTTAACATGATAATATTTTAATATTAACATAATTTATTTAAAAATATGTTACAAAATATGTTTTAATTTTAATTTTACTTATAAAATTTTATAATTTAATTATATATAATATCTAAATTTATATATTTTATATAAGCTTGATTATTAATTAGGTCATGACTGCTGGGTCAAAAGCGATCCCAAAGAGATCAAGCTAAATTAAACTCGATCTGAGCACCGTTGCTTTACCACGAGAGTGAGAAAAAAAAAATAAATTCACCCTACACACAACAGTATGATAAATTCACTTAGTATAAAAAATTACGATTTCGTTATTCATTTAATTTAAATATTTTTTTAATTCTTTTACAAATTTATACTATATTTTATAAAAATATTATAATTATATACAATTTAATTTAATACCTTTTTCACATAAAAAATACAATAAATAAAAATTATAAGTATTTAATTGTATAACAAATATTTTTCAAAAAAGTATATGATGTTGTCGGCAGCAGAGATTTTAAAAACGGTCACTTCATTTTCTGTGTTTCCCTCCTAAGCCTATTACTCACATATTTTTTAAAGGAGAAATCTGACAGTAATAAAAGGTCCTGCTTTTGACCTGCTTGTTAACTGTTTGATATTGCTACTAATCAGTGTCCTTGCAGTTTTTTTTCTTCTTTTTATCTTTTTAAAAAATGACGTTTTAGATTGTTTACATGTAGGGTTATTTTAGCAGTTCCTTACAAATATAGGTAAAAGTTTCAAGAAAAAATTTTAAAAAATGTATAATAGATTTATTCTTAAATTTTTTTATGCTTAATTTTAAGAGAATATTAAAGTAATTCACTTTATTTTTGGTCTAAAATAGTTATGATTTTATTTACTCATTTATTTATTTAACACCTGTGAGAAAAAACAGAAATGCTAGCATTGGATTTTACACAGCACTTTCCCCCCATTCTTAGCATAGTTTTTTTTTTTGGTATAAAATACTCATAATTTTGAGTTGAGAATTGTGGTTAAATAAAATTGTTTTTAAAGTAAAAATTCTAAAATTCGAATATTTAACGTTGTATATAAAATTCGCCTCAATATCACTAAAAAAAGTGAAATTCATAGTAATGCACTCAATCATATAGTGACATGTGACACACACAAAATATATGTACTATCAGTTAAATCTCTTAATCTCAATTACTAAATACATTCGATGTATGTAAAAATCTCCTGTTTTTTTTTTTTTAAAAAAAGGTTGATTTTGCAATGGCATATCTGCGGTTTGGTAGTTTACTGTTAGAAAATACGCATCGAGCTCATGGCTACATGATGGTTAGAGTGAGGGAGAGGAGAGGGAGGGAAAGAAGGAAAAAAGACAGCACTACTGATTTTGACGAAGGCTCTTTCAAAAACATTGGTCTTACAATTTTGGTTCAATTCAAATGATCTTGGGTTTGAGCTGTAATCAATATTTTTTACGCTCCGATATCAAATTGTTTAGGACAACTGTGTGTCAACTGACAAGTTTGTATTTGACCCCTATTTAAATAAAAACAAAATAAAATCAGATTAAGACACACTAAATTATTTGCCAAAAGGCTAGGATAGGAAGTTGTACAGCTTACGTTTCTTAAAAGACAGTTGCTCCTAATATACTTTATGGAATCTTGCGTCACATACTAGACGTCCAAGTAAATTACATAGAAAATAGAGTGAACACCAAATCTTGTTTATGATAAAAATATCATTATCATATTAATTTTTTTTAAAAAATCTTTAATTTGATCTTTGAGAATTTCAAAATTCAAATTAAATTAGTTTTTAATAAGGATTAAAGTGTTTAATAACAAAAGATTAATTTGACTTGATTTTTAAAATTTTCAAAGACTAATTTAAGAATTTTTATTTCTCATAAACTAATATAAAAAACAAAAATTTTCTCAATGATAAGATAAGATATTTACTCTAGAAAATATAGATTGAAGCTCTATAACAAAAAAAAAAAAGGTTTGAACCGGATGAATTTAAATTACACCATTTACAAATTTTAATCACAATAATAACTACTTAGAGTGGTCAATGATATGATAATATATAATTAGATATACTAACAGTAAATCAAATCCAACTGCAGGTTTTTCAGGTTTATGAAAGTAGGTTTTGAAGGGTGTATTGTTTGACTAAGTAGATAATAAGGATATGAAAATTAGAAAGATTTGTAGAAATAGAGTGAAATGATAAAAAATCTTTTAACTCACTTCACATTATAGGTGACTAAAATTTGAGTAGTAGGCTGCAAGTAATCGTACTATTTTTTCGATCGTCTAACGTTCAAACAAATTTTTAATAATTTTTATTTTAAAATTTCCACGTCCCCCAACAATCGCATCTTATTTGATTATGTTTTTAAGAGTGTTTTATTTTTAATCTCGTTATTCATTTAATTTTTATGTTTAATTTTTTAAAATTTATTTATAAATTTATTTTATATTTTATAAAAATATTACAATTATATATAGTATAATTTGATATTTCTCTTACTTAAACTTATGATGGACATACGATGAACTAATTTTTAGTAAACACCAAACATTATCTTTATACTTTTTACAATCTTCAATGGCAAGAGTAGATCGCTGCTTTATACATATTAGCCAAAAATAAAAACTAAAAATCAAATCCAAGTTAAAAAATTCATATTATTTAACAGATTTTTTGTTTGTCTAATACAATGTCCAGTGTGCCGTGAGCTATCCTATTTGATTTCGGTTTTTCACTTTTTGTTTTCCAACTTTTTAAAGAAAATGGTCACTTGTTTAAGATTCATTATTGGTTAGGACGGCAAACGCAGCTGGTTAATTTCTTATTATGTTCGACCTCATGGACGTCCTTCTAAGTTCTATGTATTATTTCACGTGGATGCCCTTCTATGTATTATTTTTGTATTTCTATCTTCAGCCTTCAGCTATACAGATCCCTCTCTTCCTGCACAAAGCAGCTCGTGTCAACGAATCAACATATCTAATTTGGGGTGTTTATTAATTGCAATATTCGGCTAGGCGGCACTATAAAACCAGAACGGAATATGTGATGGTCCGTCTCATGGAAGGCCATATTCTTCTGTTTTGGTCACTTTTTATATACGTTATAGTGACCAATAGGAGATCTAACAGTGATTATTTGGTGTCCGAGGAGACCTCTGCATTCCATAAACCTTATCTAGTTGACATCAAGCACTTGTTCCATGTCGTCGTGGAAAGCCAATTTTGGTTAATTTTTCATGGATAAAAGTTCCACTACACCACAAAGAAAAATAAAAGAAAAAAGAAAATAACATCAATAAAAGGTGTGTGATAGTGATGTCGAGGGAAAGCAAGCAGTAGCAAAGTCTTATCAAGTCTCACATTAAGATCATATACTCATATTCATTAAGAAAAATGTTTTAGTCTTGTAAAAAAATTAAACACATAAATGCACAAGAATTTATAATTAACTAGTAGGTAAAACTATGAAATTTATTTGTAAATTTGTTAAAAAGATGTTGGTATAATTTTACCATAAATTTAGAGACACTTGAAGTCATATTCAAGATAGGAACATGTGTGCAGCAGTTCAAGACAATTCGAGGGGTAGTATTACTCAAAATCCACACAATAAGGTAAGAAATTTATTATTTTACCAAAAAGTAGGTAAGAAATTAATTCTTTTTAAAGAAAAATTTTTGATTTGTTTTTAAAGCACCGAACACTAATGCAGCAGCCAGCACAGCAAAAACGAGAATCTTTTACAATGGGTTTGTCCGTGCATGTTATCTTAATTTTTTTTTATACAAAAATAATAATTTGTTTATTTTAGTAAGCATGAAAAAATTAATTTATTTTATATTTAAATAACTTATAATTATCTGAGAGAATATTTGAAGAAAAAAAACGATTATTTCTTTCAAAATAATTAAATCCAATCATGCTGACAAGTGCCACGAACCACGCCTCCTGGTGAGCAGAGCAGGTGCTCGACATTTGCTACGTAAGTACGTAGTCCTAAATGATGTCCAAAGGTAAGGCACTGTTCAGTTTTTTTAAAAAAATTATTTATACTTTCAATCATGATACATATTTTTGTATATTCTGCGAATCTCCTCTGTTTTTGTTGGGTATAGAAATAGAGTTAGATGAATGGTTTATATGTATGTTATTGTCGATGAATCTTTGTCATATTGGAATTTGTCTCTTCTTTTTCTTTTTTTAAAGAAAATAAATCTTTTAGTTTGTCCTTACCTAAAAGAAATACTTGAAAAGGTCTAAAAAATCTGGGATTATACAGTTATAACATTGAATGATTGATATTTCTTAACAAGGAGAGGAGAGCTGAAGAGAGCTGGAAAGATAATAAACCTGAACTTATGTTAAACATAAAAATAATTCTAAATTCTCTTGTTAATTTTTTTAATTATTAAATTCAAAAAATATTAAATATTTTTTTACATTTTTAAAATATTAGATATATTTATTTTTTATTTAATATTTTTATTTAATATTAAAAAATTATTAAAAAATTTATAAAAAAATATAATAAAACTCTAAATATAAATGTAATTTACAAAGTGTTGCTAACATTACATCATCAAATATATGAAAATCATTGACACGTTCGAATTTGAAGTTGACAATAGTACTATCAAAATCATGTTTAAATAATCCATACACAAAATACTTCCACAAACAATCAAATCAAGTTGATGCAGTTGGATGTCCAACAATCAATTTGCAAATAATGGTGCATTTCCCTTGGCTTATATTAAAGATTGGGCATAGAAATATTCAAACGTAATTTAAACTTTGCCTTCGCTGTTAACAAAGGAAATATAGAAATTCTGATTTTGCCTTCCAAGGCAGAAAAAGAGATTACATAATTCTGTTAAAGTTAAATTACTCGTTTGATCCATATAATTTTACTGAATTTTTAAATAAATTTCTATAGTTTAAAATTTTTTAATTGAGTTTCTATACTTTAATTTTTTTTAAAATAAGTCCCTACTAGTTAATGGTTGTTAGATTCTATTAAAGAATATTATTTACAGTCATTTGTAATACATTTTGTGTTGTTTTTATAAGTTTTAGTAACGTATTTAAAAAATATATAATTAGTAGGAATCTAATTTAAAACTTATTTAAAATATCTTCATTTAATTTTTTTTAAAAGTATGAAGATCTAATTAATTTTTTTAAATAATAAAAAATTATTTAAAAATTCAATAAAACTGTAGAAATCAAAAGAATAATATAACCTTCTTTTAAATTGATACTATAAGCATGAATACTTATTGTCAATAATACCCAAAAAAAAGACAAAATAAAAGATAACTAGTGACATGAAAGCGAAATTTAAGTAAAACAAGCAGTTATTCAATAAAAAGTTATAGTGTTTACGTGAAGGTAACTAGTATGTGTTCACTCATAGCATTGTTTCGTGATCATCTCAACTCTTTTTTGGGCGGAAAAAAAAACTAGTATGTGGCTAATCAAATAGTGAGAGACATGGGTATTTTACCAACAATTAGTTCAGCTGAAATATCAGTGAAAATTTTCACCAAAGGTTTGTTATTTTGTTCTCTATACTAATTAAAAGTAGGCATACACACTTACGTGTAAGTTTAAAAAATAATTTAAATAAATAAAAATTTAAAGAGTGAATCGTAACCCAAAAGAGAGAGAGAGAACCTGGGTAGTAATTATCTTTATTTATTTATTTAATTATTTCTAAAACATTATATTCTTGTTAACCTATAACTAATATGTGAATAAAATGATGAAAAATCTTTTTTTTTTTAAACAATCACGGCATGAATATTTGATCTTATTACCATGGGTAAACTAACCACTAGACTACTTTTAGTCACTTATCTTTAATTATATTATATATGATGAAGATCTAATGTACATGTTAGTGTAAATTACAGAACTTCTAACTCAAGTGATACCAGCCTATACCTTATTTCCTCCTCACACTAGTCTTACATCCTCTATTATCCGTAAAAACAACATTATTTTAAATCAATTAAAACTTTTTTTATAAATGAAACTTTAAAACATTTATTGTTGAACTGAAAGCATAATTCACATAATTATATTTATAAAAAAATTAAAATTAATTTAGGCACAGATCACTAAATCTGGACAAAAACACAAAATAAAAAAGCCTATGTATTATTGATCATAACTGTTTAATGCAATGAAGTGCAAGAATTTGCATATGCATAATAGAACAATAATCTACAAATATATAGGGGCACTAAATATGAATGAATAATGTTATTTACACACATTTTTATTTATAATATTTTATATTTTTATAATTTTAATATTTAATTATAATTAAATTTACCTTTATTTTGTACACTTTTATTCTAATTCTATTACATAAACAAATACGCATAAGATATGAATCCAACCGTGTGTCATTAACTTATTGAACGTGAATAGTCCCTCCAATCTCCAAGTATAAAATAATACATTATTGTTGATCATTCAAAACAAAATGAAATCAGAGATAGTTTTGACTTGCTGCCCTGCCCTTGAAGTTGTAGTATTATTAAAACCATTGGCTCAACGGAGACAATCTGGAAGGTGAGTTGCATCTGAACAGAATATTAGCACGAAGTTCAAGATATTGAATAAATGATTCTGGGCCGCCGTACATAGTTCAAATAAACCGGAGATTGTCTAGAAACTAGGAAGGTTCATGCACTCCTTGTCTCCTGTATCAACATGGAAAAGAAAATATACTCATACGCATTGCACTCCATGTAGACTGTAGTCAGTGCTCTACCATGTTTATTATTGGGGAGGTTTTTAAGTAAACATGATATCTCTAATATATTTAAGCTAACTAATGAACTTATTTTACTGCTAACAATATCAACTTTTATACTTAGAATTTCGATCACTATTAGCTGAACCAATCCTGTCAAGAGTAAGTGATTACTTATCAACATTTTCATTTTCTCGTGCATTTTCTTTAAAATACAGTATGGTAAATAAAAATTATTTTCACATAAAGGAATTGCTGCATTATCAAGGACACTAGGGCATGCAAATTTGAGTAGTGGGCTCTCCACAACATCCATAGTGGAGTAAAGCCACGCTCAACTAAACCATCATGCCTCAATCTGGCAATATGCTACTCCTACAAATTGATGGCCCACACATTACACATTCCTTGTTCATGTTCAGCTTGTCGTTCTCCTTCCATGGCAATGGCTTGCTTTTGGATTATTGCGATTGAGATTAGGAATCACTTAATATGGTACACCCACCCACTAGTCACACAGCCACAGGCGTAGATTGTTGTGGGTGGTACTATCAAAGATTGGCTGCAGTGCGGCACCCTAGCTCTGGCCTGTATTGGTACGAGATTATACATAAATTTGTAGCATGCATGATATGTATATTATGTAAAACACATTATTAATTAATAAATTATTATTATAATTAATTATTAAAATATATCACAATTAATAATATAATTGACTTACTAATGAATTATAATTCAAATGGTATTTTTCAATTTCACCAAAGGTCTAAGGATTTGATTCCCATCTCTTGAATTTGACAAATTTAGTCTTCCTACTATATATATATAAAGTATTTTAAATTTATGTAGGAATTTCTTAACTCTATAATACTAAACTAAAATTTAATTCATCTTACTTTCGATAAATCAAAATCTTATCTTCGAATTTAGTAAGATTAGAATTTATTTATGTTATCTTATGTTACGTTTATCATATCTTGTTATTATTGCTGTTAACTTAACTTATTTACTAATTATGTAACCACTTCATATAAATAATAAATCATTATAACTGTAACTCACTTGAGTTTTAAAATGTCTTCAACTTTCACTTTCACAAATAAATTAAAATTGGGATTTGCTGCAATAAGCTTGAGCACACAAGCACTCAAGCACTCAAGCATTTGCATCTTCGATTAATTTATTTTTTTGAATTTTTTTAACTCGCATATTTCCATGTCAACTTTTTTTGATATGATGGCTAGAAATTAGAGGTGTTTAAAATTGAATTAATCCAATAAAAAAATCAAACCAAAAAATCAAAAAAATGAAAAACTAGAAAATAAAATTTGGATTTGATTGGTTTTTGGTTCTAATTTTGAAAATCAATCCAATCTTATTCAAACTATAAATTTTTATATATGCTTTTTAAATTAATTTTTTACTTATAAAATCACTATATTGTATATACTTATTTAAGAACTTTATTATTATACTCTAAGTTAAACTTAATTTTTTTTCTCTAGCTTCATAGTTTCAAGCTTGAAATTGGACATGTATTGTAGAATTGGCTATTAATTTGGACTTATTTTTGGAAAATGAACTTGTATTTTAATGAGTTAGTTTAAATTTATATTTATTGTATTTTGACAAATTTTAATTTATGTAATTTTTTATGATTTTTTATATTTTTAAAAAAATTTGACAAAGACCTGAATAATTAATCTAATTTAAAATGATTTAAATTAAATTAAATTAAATTAATTTTATATTTTAAATAAAACCAATCAAATAATTACATAAAAAATTCAATGAAATTAAATCAATGAATTTTTTCCTCAAAACTAATCTAATTCTGTCAGTTAACACCCCTACTAAAAACCTCTTTTCTAGCAATTCCCATAAAAAATATCCAATATCTAATTAGTCCATGTCCCAACCAGCTATCAAGCACATTTTCCTTTCCATCCAATCCACCTATAACAACTCTATGCCTGTCTCACCCACGTGTTATGTACTCGTGTACCTACTGGTCCCATTAACCTTGCATTTGGACATGTACCATAGAATTGGCTATTAGTAGTTTAGTTTTGCTTTTAGAAATTGAAGTTATATTTTGATGTATTTTAATTTTAATAAATTAGCTTAAATTTATATTTATTTTATTTTAATAAATTTTAATTTATGTATATTTTTTATAAATTTATTTATTTTAAAAAAATTGACAAAAAAATTAAATAATAAATTTAATTTAAAGTAATTTAAATTTAATTATATTAGATTAATTTTATATTTATAATAAAACCAATCAAATAATTACATGAAAAAAATTGATAAGATTAAATCAATTACTAGAAACCTCGAGCATTTACTAGCAACTCCCATAAAAAAGAAATGTTAATAATAAACTTTTTTTTATACTTACTTTATAATAGATCCCATTCATATTCTTCTGGCTTTTTTATTAAATTTTTATTAGTGATAAAATTAATTATTAAAATATTATTTTTTAACTTTATAATAGATCCCATTCATATTCTTCTGGCTTTTTTATTAAATTTTTATTAGTGATAAAATTAATTATTAAAATATTATTTTTTAAAAAATAATTTGTTAAAATATTATCTTTTTTAAATATATTATTCTATTGACATATTTTGACCTAATATAATATTTTTTTAATGATTTATGAATCACATAAGATGCATTAAAAAAGATAATACATTTACATAAATTATACCAACACACTTAGTATAATTTATATAAATGTGTTAACATCTTTGATGCATCTTATATGACCTAAAACATTAAATATACCAAATGTGTTAACTCAACCTGTACAAATTCTTTAACCTTGTTAATGTAACTTAGCTATATTTATATACTTTATTAACCATATTTTTGCCACATATTTAAATACTTAATAATTAATTATATGAGATGAAAATAATAGTTAACTAAATATCTCTTTTAACATTAATTAATCATTAAATACAGATTAAATATTATAAAATTATTATTTTCATTACTCCCGTACACTATGATTCTTTGTTACTTAGACCACTGCGCCAAAGCTAGCGTCATTGGCACCCCCAGCCATGACGCAGTCACTGTCGGCCGCTATTGGGACTGCCACACACTCCATAACCATGCCACCCATGCGAACCCCTATCTAAGCCATCGTCCCACCTTGCCTTGTCGGCCACTTCAACTCCGATCGACCCAAACTACCGCACCACCGTTCTCCTCCTTGCCACTGGAGCGAGCTGCCGAACCTATAGCTTCATGCCTCCTTGCGGTGTTCTTCTTCCCGGGTGGATCCTGCATTCCTTCTCCTTATAGAAGCTATCCACATCTTCTGAAGCTATCCACGTCTTCTGCCTCTCTCTTCTCTGCCATTATTCACAGCCCTCTACTCAACTCTCCATATAGAATCATTATAGAATACTGCTATTGTATTGTAATTCATTTTTAATACTTTCTTTTAAAGAGTTTATCAGTACTGACATACCCTAATTAAAAAGTTACAATTTGCATCATATTATTTTATTAATTTATTAAACAATTATAACTATAATATTTAAAATGTTCAATAAAATTACGCTACCCAAATTTAAATTCTAAATATTTATAAACTCAAACTATGAAAACATGAATTATAAGCACTAAAAGGTATATAAAATAAAGAGAATAATCAAACGAAATTTCTAATATCAATTTCACAAAAAAAATTATATAAGAAAAAATAGCGAGAAAAAAAAAAGAAATATACTATCTAAATTGAAGACAACAAATTAAAAAGTTTCATAACTTACGTAAAGTAAAAATAGAAGCTTCACGTTTTAAAAATATCAGAGTAAAAATAGAAAAATCAGTACAAAGTACCTATGAGTAAGAAAAATAAAGACTTTGAACAATTGAAAATATATATATATATAAAATATTTTGTCATTAAGAATATTAAAGTTTTTTTTTTATAATACTATTAAAAAAAAGATTTTGGGAGAAGTATGTGCTCCCTTCAACTCAATGTGAGTCTGCCACTGGCCATGTGCAGTTTGAAGCAGAAGAGGATCAAACAACAACAGCCCCAAAAGCCGTAAAAGAGGATTCTTTTTTTAAAAAAATTTCATTTATTGTAAAAATATGAGCTTTTGAGGATTTTTTTCTTTAAATTTTTTAGTACATACCTTTTGAGGGTTTTACTTGATGGGAATTTCATCTTTTATGTTGGTGCAGGTCATTCATTTTTCTTAGCGAACAAACAGGGACATTAGTGCGTGGACCTATGGGGTTGGGATAAAAGAAAACAAAGAACAAATTGAGATAAAAGAAAACCAGGCATAAAGCTATGGGGCTCGGCCATAGTGGATTGTGTCTTGGCTGGTGGTGACGGATTGGTCTGTGGAGGTGGCTTTTTTAAAAATAAAAAAATAAAAAAAGAGAGTTTTTAAGCAAACTTATAAAAGTGATAAATAGGTTACATTATAATAGAAATGTAAAAAGTAAATTTATAATAAAATAAATATTATAAATAATATGTAAAAATATATATTATTAACATTTCTCTTCTAAAAAATATCCCATACTAATTGGACCATGTCCCAACCAGCTACACAACATGTTTTCTTTTTTTTTTTCTTTCCATTCCATCCAATTATAACAACTCTATTCGCAGTTGGAAATTCAGATATATTGACAACGAAAGGTTAGTATGGGTCCGTTGTTACGGCGTTCCTGTTCATGCTTGGTCTGAGAAGTTCTTTTCCTTTTTGGTTTCTGCTATTGGAGAATATGTTAACGTGGATGTTAATATGGGGAAGAAAATCACGATGGACGTTGTTAGAATATTGTTCATAACAAAGGTTCATGATTTGGTGAACAGGGTGATTAAGGTGAATATAAACGGAGATGTTTTCTCTGTAAAATTAGTTGAAGATTGGTATGGCCCATTACAATGGGCTACGTCCCGTGAGAAAGAGTATCATCTATCCAGCACTGGCGACGATTCTTGCAACGGTGAATCAGTAGCTCCGGTGGAAGACGGTGCGTTGGATTGCTTTGATGATGATGTCAACGAGAATATGATCAATAATGACACATTAATGGGTCCAATTCCTGATGAGAATTATACGGTGAGTATAGGAGAAGAAAATCCTAATTTAGGGATCATGCAATGTTTCGAGGGAGGTAATGGAGCGACGGTTAATAAAAGTAATTCAATGCAATCCTCTGTTGCACACAAACAGAGTCAGAATGATCATGTGGGTAGGGAAGGTAATGCGAGCGCTGACTTTGGAGAGACAAAGGGAAACAAGTATAGGCCTTTGGCTATTATTGAAGATTCTTTTGATGGGCCACACAAGAGTGTACAAGTGGGTGAAAGCAAGGAGGCACAGATTATGGATCTTGAATTGGGCTCATCTTTGGATATTAGAAGAGTTGAGGGGAGTTGCGGTTCTTCATTGGGCTCTGAGGGCCCAATAAAATGTAATGGGTCTGATGACCCAATCTATCCGGCAATCTATCTGTATGCTTTGCCTTTCAAAACCATTGATGATGAACGTGAGATGCTTTTTCCTTTGGCTAATCACTATGCGTCCATGCATGACCTTGGTCGTGATCGAGCACCTATTTCTGTGGAAAATTCTAAATTTTCTAGGGGGGTTTTATTTTGTGTTGCGGCTCTATTTCTGACTCAGATATCAATAGATGCAACGACAAATTCTGGGTGAATCACGAACGTTCTGTTGAAGCCAAAGTGTGGAAATTTTCTAAGAAATTAGGGGTCTCTGGTAAGGAGGCGGATTCAGTCTATGTTGAAAAGATCCATCAAATGGAGGTTCGTGATTATTAGGCCAAAGCCATGCAGGGGGAAAAAGCTAGAAGTTATGAAGATTCTTTCGCTGAATATGAGGGGGTTGGGAGATCGTGCAAAAAGAAGGAGACTGCAATCTCTTGTTTTATCCGGTAAGTTTGATTTTTATATGCTACAAGAATCTAAACGTGTTAGTGTTGATGCAAATTTATTAGCAAGCATTTGGGGAGGTTATGATTTTGATTGGGTAGCTAGACCTTCACAAGGGTTATCTGGTGGATCTATTTCAGTTTGGAAATCAGGCTTAGTGTTTGTTAAATTTATTTTTTCTGGAGTTGGTTTCCTAGGTGTGTGTGCTACTTGTAAAAACTCTGCTTCACTGTATTATTTTATCAATGTGTATTCTCCTTGTAATATGTATGATAAACATAAGATGTGGGAAGATCTATTTATGTCAAAAAGGGGTTTTGAAAAGGGGGAGTGATGTGTAACTGGAGATTTTAATGCAATTACGTCTAAATGTGAAAGAAAAGGGTTGTCTAATCAGGATAACCAGAAGGAAATAGATGAGTTCAGGGAGTTCATTGATAAAATGGAATTGATTGATGTACCTCTTTTGGGGAAAAAATTTACATGGTTTAGTGCTGATGGCAAATCTATGAGTAGAATAGATATATTCTTGTTATCCGAAGGCTTAATCACTGAATGGAAAGTTTCAGCTCAGTGGGTGGGGGACAGGGATATTTCTGATCATTGTCCTATTTGGTTGTCGTGCTTAAATAGCAATTGGGGGCCTAAACCATTCAAATTTAATAATTATTGGATAGATCACAAGGGGTTTAAGCCCTTTGTTGAAGAGTGTTGGAACTCTTTTCAGGTGGAGGGTTGGAAGTCTTATGTTTTGAAGGAGAAAATGAAAATGCTAAAAGAGAAATTTGTGAATGCATGTGTCTTGAAGCATGTCAATTGGTTTTTGATGATAACAAAGACAAAGATGAAGATCAAAGAGCAAAAGAGAAAACCAAGATCAAAGGAAGAAATCAAGAGGTATAGATAGAGGTATTAGTACATTAATGTTAAATGCTCCCAAAGATATCTCAAATGATTTTTCAAAAAATGATTTGAATCAATATGGTTCTTAAAGATCAATTCCTAAAAGAGAACTTCTTTCACCTTGGATCATGCCAAACAATGTTCTATATTGTTTAATCCATATTTTCTAAAGTTATGAATGATATAAATCCGTTTTAAGGCTTGAAAAATGAGTTTAAAGTATAGTGTAATTGATTACCAAGGTTTAGTAATCAATTACAAGCTAAACAGAAGCCTTGTAATCGATTACACGATCCCTGTAATCGATTACCAGAAAGTCAGAGAACGTGTAATCGATTACACAAGTCATGTAATCGATTACCATGTCCCCAGAAAGCCAAGAACATGATCAAAAGGGTCATGTAATCGATTACATCAATATTGTAATCGATTACCATGAAGTCAGAGGGCGTGTAATCGATTACACAAGTCATGTAATCGATTACCACAAGCCCAGAAAGCCAAGAACACGTTCTATCTTCCATGTAATCAATTACCAAAACCTTGTAATCGATTACCAAGGTTCTGACATGCCCAACGGCTATATTGAATGCATTAAATGCTTGACTTTAACCACCCCTAACAGCTCTTTTAATGAATGGGCTTTAAATACATTTGTTGGGGCATCATTAAGGGTTGTTCTTGAACCTAAAAACATCATAGCAACACATCAAACGAGAATCAAACTCTGAAATCACTCATTGCTCTGTTTTTGTCCAATCTTTGAGATATCTTTTGTGAGCATTATTAGAAATTCAATTTGTATCATTTACTCTAGTGGGAGTTTCTCTATATCAATCTTAATTTCTGTATAAGAGAGAGAGGGTGAGGTATCCCTCCAATTTGTAAAGGGTGAGGCATCCCTTTGTTTGAAGAGACTCAAGCTCAAGGGTGAGGCATCCCAAAGAGTTGATGGCTCAAGTTTGTAAAGGTAGTCAAACACCTATTGAAACTTTAAGATATAGTGGAAAATCTCAAGTAGTTGCTTGAGGACTGGACGTAGGTCACAAGTGGATTGGTGGCCGAACCAGGATAAATCATTGTGTTTGATTCTCTAAACCCTTCTCTTTATATTTGTGCATTACTTATACTCTTGCTTGATTACTTCTCTCTTGGTTGGTTATTAAGCAATATACATTGTTCTTATCAATTCATTCATTTCAATTAGTCAATAGCTTCAACGAAAATCAATAGTCAAGTGTTTTGCGAAAGAATTGCGAACTTGTTTTACAAACTCAATTCACCCCCCTCTTGAGTATTGAAGCCACTTGGTAACAAGTGGTATCAGAGCTAGACTCTTGTATAAAGAGCTTAGCCGCTTCAAGAGTAAAGATGGCTTCAAATGATTTTTCTAATGATAGCTCTTCTATAAATAGGTCTCCCTTTTTCAATGGGGACGATTATGCATATTAGAAAGAAATGATGAAGATTTTTATTGAAGCTATTGATATTGATGTGTGGGATGCTGTTGAAAATAGTCCTTTTATCCCCACACGTCTAGTTGATGGTGTTAGAACAAATAAACTAAGAAATGAATGGACCGATGATGACAAGAAAAAGGTTCAATACAACTTGAGAGCCAAAAATATCATTACTACCTCTTTAGGGTATGATGAATTCTTTAGGGTGTCAAATTGTAAAACCGCTCAAGAAATGTGGGATACATTGCAAGTAACCCATGAAGGTACAAGTGAAGTAAAAAGATGTAGAATAAATACACTCACCCATGAATATGAATTGTTTAGAATGAACCAAGGGGAAAGCATTCAAGAAATGCAAAAACGTTTTACTCATATAATTAATCATCTTGCTTCATTGAGAAAAAATTTTGCCAATGAAGATCTTATTAACAAAGTTTTGAGATGTTTGAGCAGGAGTTGGCAACCCAAAGTGACGGCCATATCGGAGTCAAAAAACCTTGCCACAATGACCTTAGCCACTCTCTTTGGAAAGCTTCAAGAACATGAGTTGGAACTAAACCGATTAAGTCAAAATGAGGAGCAAGATAAGAAGAAAAAGGGGATTGCTCTCAAGGCCACCTCCTCAACAATTTATAATGAGGATGAAGATGATGAAGACTGTATTGATAATCTTGAGATGAATGAAGAAAACTTCAGCCTCCTTGTTAAGAGATTTAGAAGATTTCTTAAAAAGAAAGGAACTCAAAGAAGACCACATTTCCCTCCTAAAAAGTCATTTCAAAAGGGAGAAGGTACCTCTTCTACTCCAACTTGCTATGAATGTGAAAAACCTGGACATATGAAGATGGAATGTCCGGTTTATCAAAAGAAAATGGAGAAGTTTGAAAAGAAACCCTTTAAGAAAAGGAAAGGAAGAAGAGCATACATTGCTTGGGAGGATAACGATATGGACTCCATCGATGACTCGGAAGATGAGGAAGCCCACCTTTGCCTTATGGCAAATGGACAAGAAGAAGAGGAAAGCGAAACCGAGGTAACCTCATCTAATCTTGAACTATCTCCTTCATATAGTGAATTGCAAGATACATTTCAAGAATTGCATGATGAATCTATGAGGCTCACTAAAATGGTTTTAACTTCCAATAAAACAATCTCCTTAATGACCAACAAAATTTCTATTTTAACCAAGGAGATTGAAGAACTCAAAGTTAAAAATGAGACTCTAGGACTTATTGATGCCAACTCATCATGCATGACTTGTTCTTCACATGAAAATGCACCCACACCTTCATCTTGCTCTTCATGTAAAGAATATGAAATTGAAATTGAGGACTTGAAAAACACTCTTGCAAAATTTACTATAGGAAGAGATAATTTGAACATGTTACTAGGGAAACAAATGTGTGTTTTTCAAAAAGCCGGATTGGGATACAATCTAAATGACCATAAAAAATCCTACAATAATTTCTTTATTCCATCTAAAACTTCAAATACCCCCTTTATCAAATGCTTTCATTGTGGAAAGAAAGGTCATAGTGCATCAACATGTAATGTAAGGAAGAAAATCAACACAAAGGTTGGAATCAAAATAGTTTGAGTCCCTAAGAGCACCTTGCCTAAAATTAACACACAAGGACCCAAGAGAATTTGGGTACCAAAAGTCAAAAATTGAAGTGTGTTGTAGGTGTGCTTGAAGGCCAAGAACGGACTTTGGAATATCAAAAGTGGCTGCTACAAGCACAAGATCATAAAATACTCTAAGTTCTCTTCCTTGTCTCCAAGAAGCTTAGACCTACAACCATTTGATAAGTGGAGATGTGTTTTATGCTTTTACCTGCTTTGAAGTCGCACTTCTTCTAGCTTAATATCTTGAAAATATCTTTATATATGATAATATACTGGATAAGTTCATTTCTTGTTTGAAATAGCATATTTGATATAAAACATCTTTGAATTTGGTATATTGGATCAATCATGCATAAGCTAATTGCTGCATAAATGCATTGCTTTGCTGCATAAAAAGCAAATTGCTGTATAAACATACTTTTCCTGCATAATCATGTCCCTTTGCTACATAATTTTTGATTTTTTTTCAATCTCATACTGACTTGAGCGTCGGAGATTTCCCCAAAGTTGTTTTGCAGGTGCTCCTTCATGTCAAAAATCTCCAAGAAACTCAAAACATCACAAATCCATCCAAATGGGATAATTCTTGGTAAAAGTAGCAATCTTGTGTGATTAAGTGTTTTGGATCAAAATTTGTGTGAATTACTTGCCTAAATGATGTTTGAAATTGATTTAAGATGCTTTGCAATCAACTTGAATGTTTTAAAATTGATCCTTAATTGTTTAAAATGCAAAAACTGAGTTTTAGTAGTCTGGTAATCGATTACAAGACCTTTGTAATCGATTACAATAGTTCTGTCAAGCCAGTAATCAATTACACAAAACTGGTAATCGATTACATTGAATCCAGAACTCAGGTAATTGATTACACATATACTGTAATCGATTACAAGGTTTCCAGAAAGCTGGTTATCAATTACATTTAAATTGTAATCGATTACAGGGGCACACAGAAAGATGGTAATCGATTACATTGAAATTGTAATCGATTACAAGGGAAAACAGAAGGCAGGTAATCGATTACACAACCCATGTAATCGATTACAGAGGGGTTTAAAAGGCTTCAGACGCGCGAAAGGTCACTCATTCTAAAGTCTCAACCTTTTCCTCTCCTCTGCTCTCACGAAGCTCTCCTCTCCCAACTCTCTCCTTTTTCACTCAAGCCTCTACCAAATCCTTCCATTTCACCTTCCTCTTACTCGAAATCCCTCTCCTCACATAACCCAATCATCAAATCCCATCACAATCCACTCCATTCTCTCACCCACTACCTTCGTTCTTCTCCTCTTTATCCCCCACGAGCTACACACCTCCAAATACCCCCCAAACACTCACCAAATCTCACCTCTACTCATCCATGGCTGACCCATCCCAACGTGCCAAACGTGCAAGGACTGGGACCACTGTTGGTGAGTCCTCCAGTGCACCTCCACGGAACATTTCTGGCTTGGACCTCACGAGGCATTTCTCCACCACCAAGAAGGCTGAGCTCTTCAGGAAGAACTTCCAGCTGAGGAAGCTCATCTCCCCGAGATATCTCACACAATCCTTCTGCACCAGTGAACCCCTGGAGTGTTTCCGATTGATTGAGAGGCTGGGCTTGCTTGGGTTCTTCAGCATTCAAAAAGCCATTTATCCTAACCTGGTTCGTGTGTTCTATGCCAACCTGAGGTATGAAGATCACTGCTTGATCTCTGAAGTGAAGAAAACACAGATTAAAATTTCTCGGGAAGAATGGTGTAGGTTGACTAAGCTAACCTATCTTTGGGACCACTTCTATGGAAATGAAAATGCTTGGGAGGCGAGTTTGAGTATAAGAGCGCTCTGATGTCCCTGATTCGCTCCGGCTACGTGCTTCCCAGGAACAACAAAAGAGTTATGGTGACTGGCCTAACAATGGAGAACAGGGTACTCCATTATTTGATGGTTCGAGGCTTGATTCCCAGAGGCGGGAATTATTCTCAGGTTTTGCGAGATGACGTTGTGGTCTTGTAGGCCATGACCACTGGTAGGCCAATCAACTGGGCCAATTACATTATTCAGCACATGCTAGATGTGAAGAAGAAGAAAAACTCTGCCCTTCCCTATGCCATGTTGGTGACTGCCATCCTGGAGCACTGTCGCATCTCCTTGGCTGAAGAATCTAAAGATACCAGCTCCAAGGGACCCCAATCCATTAGTCTGCACACCTTGAAGAAGCTTCAGCTGAGCAAGGTCGATGGACGATGGTACTATTTGGCCCATGGCAGCTATGGGCATATTCCTCACGGTCCAGAGAGTGATGAGGAGAATGAGGACGCGCAGCCTGCACCAGCTCCACCACCTTCAGCTACACTGGAGCTTCTTCTGCAAGAAATGCGGAGTTTGGTTACTACGGTGGATACCAGGATGGACCGCATTGAGCAGAAGATGGATCACCTCGAGCTTAGGATGGACTACTCCGATCAGGAGCTTGCTGCCATTCGTTCGCATCTGGAGGGCCCCAGACACGCTGCACCATCCACCTCCTCTGCTCCTCCTGCTGCTCCACTATCGTTTGCTGATCCCTATGCCACTCCAGCTGGAGTTCCCGCTGAGAATGAGGAGCTCCTTGGTTCTGAAGATGACCTTGATTTTGGAGACGATGACGTGGACCTTGGAGACGTTGCTGCCGATGTAGAGAGCGATAGTGAGGCCACTGATAGTGATCATGGAACCTTGCCATGATAGTCTTTTTGTTTTCTGCTATCTGTCTGTATATGGAAATTGGAAATACATTTATATATAAATCAGTTGGTTCTTTTGATGTTTATTGCTTTTATGGATCTTCTTGATATATTATTGTTTATATGCATATGGTATACTTTTCTGACTGATTATGAACTGCTCAAACTCTGATTGTCTGGGTTACATTGTTCTCTGTTGATTGTTATTTTGGGAAATCATGAAAAACAGAGGAAATGCTGTCAAAATTTCCGCTTAATGATAATGTGTTTTTGATAATGCCAACGGGGGAGAGATTAGTGACTTGCATTAGTACGGGGGAGTTTGATTTAACGCTCTTACATAAATATTTCACTAACCCTATATTGTGCATACTTTACGGGGGAGAGTTGCACTTAAATCTCTGATATACATATATATATATATATATATATATATATATATATATATATATATATATGCAATTGTTTCTCTTCCTTTCAATGTTCAGTTTGTCATCATCAAAAAGGGGGAAAATGTGAATGCATGTGTCTTGAAGCATGTCAATTGGTTTTTGATGATAACAAAGACAAAGATGAAGATCAAAGAGCAAAAGAGAAAACCAAGATCAAAGGAAGAAATCAAGAGGTTTAGATAGAGATATTAGTACATTAATGTTAAATGCTCCCAAAGATATCTCAAATGGTTTTTCAAAAAATGATTTGAATCAATATGGTTCTTAAAGATCAATTCCTAAAAGAGAACTTCTTTTACCTTGGATCATGCCAAATAATGTTCTATATTGTTTAATCCATATTTTCTAAAGTTAGGAATGATATAAATCCGTTTTAAGGCTTGAAAAATGAGTTTAAAGTATAGTGTAATCGATTACCAAGGTTTAGTAATCGATTACAAGCTAAACAAGCCTTTGTAATCGATTACACCATCCCTGTAATCGACAAAAGTCGAGAACGTGTAATCGATTACACAAGTCATGTAATCGATTACCATGTTCCCAGAAAGCCAAGAACACGATCAAAAGGGCCATGTAATCGATTACATCAATATTGTAATCGATTACCATGAAGTCAGAGGGCGTGTAATCGATTACCACAAGCCCAGAAAGCCAAGAACACGTTCTATCTTCCATGTAATCAATTACCAAAACCTTGTAATCGATTACCAAGGTTCTGACATGCCCAACGGCTATATTGAATGCATTAAATGCTTGGCTTTAACCACCCCCAACGGCTCTTTTAATGAATGGGCTTTAAATACATTTGTTGGGGCATCATTAAGGGTTGTTCTTGAACCTAAAAACATCATAGCAACACATCAAACGAGAATCAAACTCTGAAATCACTCATTGCTCTGTTTTTGTCCAATCTTTGAGATATCTTTTGTGAACATTATTAGAGCTTCAATTTGTATCATTTACTCTAGTGAGAGTTTCTCTATATCAATCTTAATTTCTGTATAAGAGAGAGAGGGTGAGGTATCCCTCCAATTTGTAAAGGGTGAGGCATTCTTTTGTTTGAAGAGACTCAAGCTCAAGGGTGAGGCATCCCAAAGAGTTGTGAGCTCAAGTTTGTAAAGGTAGTCAAGCACCTATTAAAGCTTGAAGATATAGTGGAAAATCTCAAGTAGTTGCTTGAGGACTGGACGTAGGTCACAAGTGGATTGGTGGCCGAACCAGGATAAATCATTGTATTTGATTCTCTAAATCCTTCTCTTTATATTTGTGCATTGCTTATACTCTTGCTTGATTACTTCTCTCTTGATTGGTTATTAAGTAATATACATTATTCTTATCAATTCATTCATTTTAATTAGTCAATAGCTTCAACGAAAATCAATAGTCAAGTGTTTTGCGAAAGAATTGCGAACTTGTTTTACAAACTCAATTCACCCCCCTCTTGAGTATTGAAGCCACTTGGTAACAAAATTGAAATGGTGGAATAAGGAGATTTATGGCTATGTGGATTTGAAAATTGACAAGACTGTTGAAGAGCTTAATGCTCTGGACGTTATGACTGCGGGGGGAGGTTGTTTTGATTCAGAACGTAGGAAATTACTAATAACACAGTTTTGGCAACAACTTTATGCTAAGGAGAGTTTGATTTTGAAAAAATCTAGAGCTAGATGGATTCTTCAAGGGGATGTTAATACTAGTTATTTTCATGCTTGCTTAAATTTGAAGAGGAGAAAAAGTTAGCTGGTGGCTCTGAAAGTGGGTGAGGTTTGGCTTGATGGTGTGGATGAGATTAAAGCTGAAGTTAAAAGACACTTTGAACAGAATTTCATGGAATCAGACTTTAGTAAGCCTGTTTTACATGGAATTAGTTTCCAGCAGCTCTCTGATGAAGATAATTTGAACCTTACTACTCCGTTTACAACTGATAAAGTTATGGAGGCAGTCTGGAGTTGTGATGGGAATAAAAGTCCTAGGCCTGATGGATTTAATTTCAATTTTTTTAAGTCTTGTTGGGATTTGATTAAATCTGAGGTGTGTGATTTTATTCAAGAATTTTACGTTAATGCTCGTCTGCCTAAGGCTATTATTGCTTCTTTTTTTGCGCTAATTTTGAAGAAGGATCATCCTCAATCTCTTTCAGATTATAGACCAATTTCTCTAATTGGTAGTCTTTACACAATTATTGCTAAGATGCTTGCTTCAAGGTTGAAAAGAGTTTTGGGTAAGGTAATATCTATATGTCAATCTATTTTTCTACCCAGTAGGCAGATTCTGGATGGTGTTCTAGTTGTTAATGAGATTATTGATTTGGCAAAAAGGAGGAAGGATAATTGTCTTCTATTGAAGGTGGATTTTGAAAAGTCTTACGATTCTGTAAGCTAGAAATACATCGATTATATGTTGATTAGAATGGGTTTTAATTCTCTTTGGAGAAAGTGGATGAAGGCTTGTATCTTCTCTAGTTCATCTTCAGTTTTGGTTAATGGGAGTCCTACAAAAGACTTTGAAGGCAAGAAGGGTTTAAGGCAAGGGGATCCGTTGGCTTTTTTATTTTTAATAGCTACTAAAGGGTTGACTGGTTTGGTTGGTAAAGCTGTGGAGTCGAGTTGGTTGAGGTGTTACATGACAAATCAAGATATATCTTTTCTTATTCTCTAGTTTGCGGATGACACTATCATGGTGTGTGAGGGCTCTTGGGATAATTTATGGTGTATTAAAACGATTTTGAGGAGTTTTGAATTATCTTCAGGGTTGAGAATGAATTTTTCCAAAAGTAATTTGTTTGGCATTAATTTTGATGATCATTTCTTGGCTGCAGCATCTACTTTCTTGTCTTGTTGCATTGGATCTCTCCCCTTCTAGTTTTTAGGAATTCCGGTGGGAGCTAATCCAAGCAGGTGTTCTACTTGGCTTCCGGTGGTGGAATCTATGAAGAAGAAGCTCTCTTTGTGGAAAGGACGTTTTTTATCTATGGGTGGCAGAGTCACACTTATTAACTCAGTCTTGACTAGTATGCCTTTATATTTTTTTCTCCTTTTATAAAGCTCCAAAAAAGATTGTTAAAATGTTCATAAAGATTCAAAGGAATTTTTTATGGGGTGGAGGTCTAGAGCATCAAAAAACAAATTGGGTTTGTTGGGAAAAAGTTTATTTGCCAAAGAAGGATGGAGGTTTAGGTGTAAAAAATCTTGAGTTCTTTAATATCGCATTGCTATCCAAGTGGAAATGGCATTGTTTAACGGGTTGAAATACCATCTGGTTCAATTTATTGTCTTATAAATATGGCTATTTGGTTAAGAGTATTTTGCAGGATCCAGTCTCATCTCTTAATCATGGATCATCTATATGGTAGAGGGATCTAATTTTGCTGGATACTGCCAGAGGTAGTTGTTCTCGTTAGTTTTCGGGGGCGATTCGGCGCAAACTTGGGAATGGTTCGAATATCAGCTTTTGGAATGACAAGTGGCTTTGTATGGTTCCTCTTAAAGAATGCTTTTTTTAGACTTTTCCAGGTAGTTGCGAATAATTCCTTGTCTATCATTGAAATGAGTTATTGGAGTGGTAATAGATGGGTGTGGAATTGGAGGTGGAGACGTTCTTTATTTGTGTGGGAGGAGGAGCTTTTGAAGGAACTTGAAAATTTACTTGTCTCTGTTATTCTTGAGAAGGAGGTGAGTGACTCATGGATTTGGATTCCCGACAATTTAAATAATTTTTCTATGAAATCTGGTTATGTATATCTTTTGAAGCTTCAAAGGTCCATAAATCTTAATCCAAACTTGACAAAGATTTACCAGATTTTATGGAAGAATGTTGCACTATCCAAAGTTATTGTATTTGCTTGGAGGTTGTTTCAAAATCGGTTACTAACAAGGGAGGCATAGGCTTTTAGGGGAATAATTTCCTCTGATCATGATATTTCATGTGTTTTTTGCTTTTCTCATTGTGAGAGCTGTAATCATTTATTTTTTGTGTCCTTTCTCCTATAATATTTGGTCTGCTATTTATGTTTGGATGAGTTTTGATGGTGTCTATCATAATGACGACGTTAATCATTTCTTGCAACATATGAATTTTTTCAAAGGGAAGAAGCTTAAAAGAGTAAGACATATTATTTGGTTTGCAGTTGTCTGGTCTCTGTGGTTATTGAAGAACAATGTTATTTTTCAGAAAGCAACTACTGATTATTCTTCTACAATTATTCATATTAAGTTTTTATTTTAGAGATGGTTCATTTGTACGGAGGTTAAAAATTCAGGTCTTTTTTTTTATTAGTGTATTAATTATTTGGGTTATCTTCAAACTTTTTAATTGTACAATATGATGTAATGCATTAGAGTATCCTTTGTTCTCCTTATTAATATATTTTGCTTTAAAAAAAAAAAAAAACAACTCTATGCATGTCTCGCCCACCTGTCGCTTTATGCACTCGTGTACCAACCGGGTCCCACTGACCACAAGTCCGAGTGATTTCACGTACATTTATTATTCATAATTTGGAGGGGATCCGATAAATATTTGATTCATTTGATTATTTATTAAAAATTGAATAATCGTCCAGCTAATTTATTTCTTTATTATAACTGTAATAATTTTAAAAAATCTATAAATGTAAGTGTTCCTATTAAGAATAAGGACAAATTATACTTTCTTTATTTGAAGTTTTCTTAAATTGGTTTAGTGTATGATCTTTCGCCAAAAATAAAATGTATGTTTGAATTATATTTTTTTATCAGAGTATGTTTGATTAGTTATAAAAAACCTTAAGTTAAAAATTGATTATTTATGTAATCAATTTTTTTAAGAAAAAAATTAAGTTTAAATATATTAACTCATAATTAATTCTAAAACAAAGAATTTTATTTGAATATATAAAAAGAATTATTTTTATGTATTAAATTATCAACAAAAGATATAAAATAATTTTAAAAATATTTTCATATAAAAAAATATCTTGTTCATAATATTTATCTTATATTTATTTTTTATATAATAGTTTTGAATGAAAAGAAGTTCTTTCTATTTCACAGACATAACAAATCATTAATTTCAATAAGGATTTATAGTAAAATTATATATCTCCTACTAATAGAAGATCACAATATTTAAACCAAAGTTATACTTTTGTCATATCTTTGATATTTATGAAATAATTACAACAATTTATAAACAAAATGCACTAGCTTTAACTGCGGGGAGCTATTTTTAATTAAAAAATTAAAATTTTTTAATTTAACAACCCAACCATGTTACCAGAATATGAGAACAACTTTTATGAAAGAAAGAATTGTTTTCCCAAATAATTAATTAAAACCAAAACATGCTCTTAGTTTCTTAAAGAATAAGGGCATAATATGAAATTTTCAGAAGCATGGGGCTACCCCTCACAATGCACGTAGTTACGCCACGAATCTGTCTCATTACTCAAATAATTTTGAGTATTGCTATATTCCGATTATATTACGAATGAATAAATAATTAATCATATTAGGTTAAAAAAATTACTTAACAAAACGCAAATTGTTTCTTTCACTTTATGAATCATTTCACTAAATGAAGTTCGTAAAAAACATCATTTCCCAATAATTTTTTTTATACAGATATCTATATTCCATAATAATTTATTTTGCTAGAAATCACTCACACTCCTTATATATATATATATAAAAAAAATCATGAGGTGTCTTTAAATATATATAAAATCATGAGGTGTCTTTAAATTCTTTGGGTATAAGATTAACTTCCGTTTGAGCGACGGTTTTGTCATAATCGTAAAGTGTTTTTGATGGATTTCAAACTTCTACGATGCAATTAAAGTCTATTGATACAAAAATTAGTTTGTCCATTTAACCACATGCACCATATTGTTAGTCATGCTAATAGTATTACTTTATAAAAAGAACTTATTTTGATTCTTAACTGCATTATTTAATTGTCCATTTTTTATATTATTAAAAAAGCTCAACATTTCTTAATGTGATAATTAATTTTTTTAATAATATACAAATACATAATTAAATGATAATATTAATAAAATTATATTAAATTTTTAATTTCTATATTTTATATTAATTTTTAATTTAATTCTTATATTATTTTTCTTTTTAGATGAAGTCCTATAGTTATAAACATTTTTAAATAAATCTCTCTCCGTTACTTCTAATTATAACACCGTTAACGTAAGCTGAGTTGGCAAATATGACATGTTGTTACTCAATGTCAATTGTCAAATATGGCAAGCATTTTCTCTCACCCGTCTTTCGAGTGTTTATCTGCGTTTTTTTATGCGGCCATTCACTGCAGTTGGGTTGGTGTTAGTGTCAAGTGTGAATATGAGTGCAGTACCGTTAAGAGTGAGAATGATGAGATTAAAAAAATACTTGGGTTATTTCAGAGTGGGGCTAGAAAATTGGGAGGGGGGTTTTGCACTGTGGAATGTGGATTCTATTGTGTGTGGTTCTGCTCTTGTTTCTTTTGACTTGATTTATCCAAAAATTGGGATTTTGTGGGGTTCTATTAATGTGAATGATTTGTTCTAGGAAAGTTAAAGTGCAATTGAGTCTTTAAATCTTAGATGGAGGCCACATGATTCGGTTCAGCATCCGTAAGAACATGAGAGAAAGAAGATGGCAGGAGGAAGATGAGAGGAAAATGAAAGTGACATGGATTAGTATGCCACTTGACATTTGACAAGGAATAATAGCATAACAAATCATTCAGATATTTCCCAACTAAGCATATATTAATGGTTTTATATTTGGGAGTAATAGAGAATGACCTATTTAAAATTGTTTATAACTATAGAGACTCATTTGAAAAAAATAATATACAAAGACTGAATTAAAAATTAACATAAATTATAATGTTCAAAAACTTAATTTAACCTATAAAAAACAGATAAAATTAATTTTTTTACTAAAAAGAGTATTACTATATATATTATTGATGGAGTTCGAGTAGCTATAAAAGCCGGTGCCACCCACTGTTTGCACACCCCGCATTCCCATCACTGCTGCATTGCTGTGGTATCAGAATCATAAAAATTCTCTAATACCTCATCTTTGGTCTTTTCATTTTTCAAACATGGGTGAGGCTCCGGAGGTTTTCTACGTCAATGGGATCCCAAAGTTTGGGCGTGGAACTGAACAAAACCTCTCCAATGATCAGAACCGTGATTTTTCCTGGTACGAGGAAGTGATTGATGATGATCTCAAATGGTCTTTTGCACTGAACAGGTTCGTCATCCCTTTTGCAATTCACTACCCCAAATCAATATAAAACGGTCAAAACAGAGAGAAGAGAAAGCTTCTTGAACAACCACGACTACGAATATTTTCACAACTTCAACTTTAGGTGTTTCGTTTGTATAAATTACATCAACTCATTTCTGTTTTCCATCATTTTCAATAGTGTGCTCCATAGAGGGATTAGCGATTACCAGGAGATAGCTATACTTGATACAAAGCGTTTTGGAAAGGTTTGCAAGCTGCTACTTCTTTTCCTTCTTCTTCTTCTGATATGGACAAACCAATATATATATATATATATACAAGATTCTGTATCTCCTTTTTCAGTAGTATTAAGAAGAAGAAAAGGGGAAAAAAGGTTCTAACTAAGAGCTGTTATGTATATGGCGATTATTTATGTTACATTAGGCCTTGGTGATTGATGGGAAGATGCAGTGTGCTGAAATGGACGAATTCATTTATCACGAATGCTTGATTCATCCCCCTCTTTTATGTCACCCGAAGTAAGTTTCTATTGATTTAGCATCAACACTCTAAAAAGATAGTGGTATAGGATATTTTAATATTTTTTTTATATCTTTTAATTTTTTTAAAATTTTTAAATATATTTGTATCGTATCTTATCCGTAATTATTTTTTTAATATATACAATCTCAAAATAAGTATGTAATTAGTAATTTTGTTGTATGACTTCTTAAGTATTGTTAGTATTTTATTAACCCCTTATAAAATAAGTATGCAATTAGTAATTTTGTTGCAATAAGGGATGTTCAGGAGTTGAGTTGATTCAGATTTAAAAGGAAAAAAATTTAAATTAATCAAATTTAATTGTTTTAATTTAATTTGGATTTGTAAAATTTTTACTAACTAATCCAATTAAAATCGAATTGATTCAATTTGGACCATCTAGTCTCTCATCTTTTTTTGAAAACAAAAAAAATTGAGCAAATTTCATAATTCAAGAACTGTATTGTTAATATAATAACTACTATTGTTTGGGGTTTTGGCCTTCTAATTTTGAGTGTTATTTTTTTATTGACGAATTAGAGAAAGAAAAAGTCTCTTAAGATAACAAAAAGCACAACATAGGAGATTAGGAATAAATAAATATATAAATATATATAAATATATATATATATAACTATATATATATATATATATACAAAAAGATTTATTCAAATAATTAAGTTCAAGATCTCAAATTCAAAAATCAAACTAATAGAAATTGATTTTTATCATATTTAATCTGATGTAATTTGATTATTTGAACCAACTCAAATTAATTTAATTTTTTTATCACATCAAATTAATTTAATTGAATTAGTTTAAATTTTTGAATTTATCGCACATATCCAAACCAATGAATACCCTATTGCAAATGATCACAATCTCAAAAGATTATATTTAACAGTCAAAACCACATACGCGTATTATTTGCACAGAAACTTAGGAACGACCAAGTTGTAATGATGGAAAATTTTGAAGAACTCACCGAAAAGTTAAAGAACTTGCTCATTTTATTTTATTTTATTGTTAAATTAAGTAGGAAGCACAATTTGCAACTTGTTGGTCACCGTCATCATAAAATAATTCACATATACACGCATGCGCTATCTCTGCTTCAGATTTTCTCTTCATAAATTAGTTGCAAGGCAACAAAATATTACACTAGATTACTTCTTGGTGTACTCGATTCGGCTTTGTGGTGAAGGGATGTTTGAACCCTTTGACTAATATGAAGAGGCATATATATATTACTGATTGTGGCAGCCCCAAAACGGTGTTTATAATGGGAGGAGGCGAAGGGTCTGCTGCTAGGGAAGCCCTCAAGCACAAGTCAATGGAGAGAGTAGTCATGTGCGATATAGACCAGGTTAATTATTACCACACCTTATATGGCTCTTCAGCCGTCCATCGAATTCAAAATACAATAATAAATCCTGATCTTAAGATTGATGAAGATTATTCTCAAAATAAAGTATTCAAATTTCAACCACTAATTCTTGCAGGAGGTGGTCGATTTCTGCAGAAAACACTTGACTGTAAATAGGGAGGCCTTCTCTCATAAGAAGCTCAACCTTGTCATCAATGATGCCAAGTAAGCATCTTTCCCTTGTTTTTTTTTTATTTTTTTTTATTAGAGATTACAAAATGAGAGGCAGTTTTTTTTCTTTTCTTATTTCATGGACTGAATCTTATTCTTCTAAATCAAATATAAATCAAATACCTTAATAATGAAATATAATATGAATGGTAAAAAAATAAAGAAAAGAAATATATGTATCTAATCGATTTGTACTTTACTATTAAAGTGTCTATTTGAGGACAGGTAACTATCTTTCGTTGTCCACTTCTCTTTTGCTTTCCTTTTTCCCAGTTGTTCTTAACCCCTTTGAAAGCGAAGCCAAGAGGTCATGTCTGGTCAATTATTTTTGTTCCCTCTACAACAATCATTGTTAATGTTTATTCCTTTATCATTCTTAAACAAAGTAGCGGTATTTATAGATTTAATAATACATTTACTCTAAAGCTCTCACCATATACCAATCCTTCGGAACTCAAAAGGTTTTACTCTCTCACCTCGGTACATACTGTGATCTTAACTAAAATTGCAACTATGATTTTTTTAAATTACTTTTCTCTCATATCATTTTTCATCATTTTTTCATTATTATTTTTTTTTCACTTAATCACAATTATTAAAAAATATGATAAAAAGTAATATAACATAAAAAGTAATATAAAAATATTATTTTTCTTAAAATTGTGACCCAGCCTTAAGGTCCTGGCCCGAGTTGCTACAAGACTCCTTTTACTCCACTCCTACAAAGGCCAAGACGGGGCGGGGGGGAATCCTACAATGGCTATTGTCCAAACGGCTATTCAAAATTTAAATCAATTAAAAAATTAATATAAATTACCAAAAAAAATTATATCTGTTTGGGTTAAATCAATATGGGTTGTTAAATATTTTAAACCAAATTAACCTGCCCAATAGTCTATCATCTATACTATTGTAAAGAGAATTCACTCATTTGATCATAATTAAAGTTTGAATACTAAGATGACCCAGCCAAATAGTTAGTGGCTTATGATCTCCAAAAGTGAACATGTGTTCGAATCCTGCTAGAGATCTTAGGAAGGGCTTATCTTAAGTGCAACCCGGCCTAGGGGATTAAGTTTCCCTCCCTAACCTTTTGAATAAAAAAAAAAAATAGAGTTTGAACTAGAACCCAAACCAACTAACTATGTTCAAATGAAGAATTTTAGTAACATATTTTTTTAGAAATTTTTTAATACTTGTTTTATTATTGATTCACCTCATACACTTGAAAAAATTATTAAGAGAGAAATACTAACAAGACTTGCTTTTAAACTAATAGTAAAAAAAAGTGTTAAAATGAGTATGCAAAAGAGTGTGTTGTTAGTATTTTTTTTTCAAATTGTGGCATTTTTTGTTAAAAATAATAATAATAAAGAATATATGGTGTTCTTTCTTTGAAAAATAATTTCTTGTTTGGGTGGATTTCGCAGAGGCTTCTTGCTTAATAAAGCTAAAATCTCATCATGAATTTTATGTTGCAGGGCTGAATTAGAGAAGAGAAATGAGAAGTTTGATATCATTGTTGGCGATTTGGCAGACCCAGTTGAAGGTGGGCCTTGCTATAAACTCTATACGAAATCCTTCTATGAGAATATACTGAAGCCCAAGCTCAATGAGGATGGCATTTTTGTGACCCAGGTTAGATTATTAAGAATGCTCTTTTATGTCCTGAGAAGCTGTTATGTACCCACCAACTTCAATAATAATAATAACGATCGACACATTGTATCATGTGCAGGCTGGACCGGCAGGTATATTGACACACAGGGAGGTCTTCACTTCTATATATAACACAATCAAACAGGTTTTTAAATGTAAGACTGTCTAATTCAAGCAATTTGTTCTGATTATTCAAATTCAGATATTAATAGCAGAGTCAACATAACACAAGGATATTGTATTATGGTTTTACTCGAGATATGTTTTTTCTTATGTACTTTTGTGCTTGTTTCTTTGCAGATGTAATGGCATACACGACTCATGTACCATCTTTTGCTGATACATGGGGATGGGTTATGGTAAGCAAAAAGAAATCTTTCTTTGTGTTGCTACTTAGTTGTGAACTTGTGATCAATCTTGTTTATGATAATTTCTATGCTTTAAATCCAGGCTTCAGACCAACAACTATTTATTGGCGCTGAGGAAATGGACAACAGAATCGAGGCAAGAATAAATGGGGAATTGCTCTATCTAAATGGCGACTGGTTCCACTCATCTGCCACAATGAACAATACTCTTTCACGATCGTAAGTACATTTTCTTTGCATTTCACATTCAAAACCCAAGATCTCCACACAAATTTAAGACCTTTGATAAACTTAATTAACTTAACCCCTTCAAAACTATTCAATGAATAAATCAGATCATGATATCAACATCCTCACTTAAATGTCTTGGATCTTGACATCAAAACCATCGTTGTTTCAGGCTTCTGAACGAAACTCACGTGTACACAGAAGAAAATGCTAGATTCATTCCTGGACATGGTGTGGCTTATCGTCTCTGAGGTTTCAAGCTGGGTTGAGGATAAATTCTTGTATACTCTTAAAGTATTGTACTAAGTCTAGATTTTACTTCAAAATTAATGTGACGACACAAATTTAATTTTTATGACACATTTTATTTTGATGGACACAGTACAATACTCCTAAATAGTATGTAAGAATTTACTTTACAGAAAACAAGGTTCGAATGCCTGGAGGCTCAAAACAACAACCATAAGTAATAACGTAAATTAAAAATTTAATCAACAGTTCACAATTGTTTCATCAATTTGGTTCTGTATATTTTAAGTTAGGTTCATTGGGATGCTCGTTGGATTCAAGTGATGAACTCATGAAAACTTTGTTCTTATTATGAATTAATTCTTGAGGCATTCCTCTATTCAGAATTCAGATTCTACTTCACTATAGTTTTTAACAGACAATCCGTGAAGTCTTTGTATGTCACAGACCAGCATCCCTTAGCAGGATCACCTATTAAATATAAACACATCGAACTATTAAGTTGAAGGTTGAATTTACCTATTAGTATTACAGTTTTCAAATGAAGAGAAATTTTTCATCCCCTTGAACAAGGAACACCCCCGTTCAAATGCAATTTCCATCTGGAGATGTTAACCGTTGTTAAAAAAACCAAGTAGTATTTGGTGAATAAATAGTGAAGCTGGGATATATACATAGTAAACATATAGCAGAACCAGTTGCATAAACTTACATGAAACAGAAAGCGAAAACAATGGAAAAGAGGACAGAAAATTTAAAGCTTTAAGGCATACTTTAAGTTCTCTTAACTGGATCAAAGTTGGCAACCCCAATAACGGCTCCAAATAAGGCTCCTAGCACAACCCCACCAGCAAAAATGCTGAGCAAAAAGTTCTTGAGAGATGGCGACAGATCAGATCCAGCTGCCTGAGCCACCTCCGGTATCACCTTGGAGGCTGTCAAGGATGCGGCGGCAGTGAGGCCTGTCAGTGCCTTCTCTTTCAAAGATGCTTGAATTCCAAGCTTGGATTTTGACAGTGGCTTTGTAAGCAGGGTTCTCTTTGGTTGTCGTACTGGCAATGGCTTGAAGAAGGCTTCGGAGGATGGATGGTTCAGCCTGTTCTGGGTAACAGAGCTCAGTGGCAAAGCCATTGGAACAGAAGCAGAAGCCATTTTTGGTGTTGCTTACCTGGCCTGCAGACTCTACTGAAAACGTCTGGGCTTAGATACTTGATAAAGAAATGGGTACAATAAGATAAGATGCGAGGTGCAAACTGCACCTGTAGGTTATCCTACGTGGCAGATACTCTACCTGGTATTGGGGGGATAAGATTATCATCTGGAAAAAGGTCCACTTGAGAGCTGCGACTTGGGAGGGACAGTGCAGATTTAGTTAGTTTGGTCATTCTCGTGCTTAAATTGACGTGTAATGGATTTTTTTTATTTTGGGTTACGGAAGTTACTGTGTGTGTGTGTGTGTGTTTTTTTTTTTTAAAATCTTAAAACAGAAAATCAAGATATACACTTTCCTAGCACAGGATCCTCGCATGAAGTAATATGTATGGTTGAAAATTTTTACAACGTGAGTAATGAATGAAATTTTCTTTACCACTCATTTGAATGTTTGTGTGTGATTTCTGTATTCTGTAAAAAGAAATACTCCGTATCTAACTGTCATTTGTAAGTCAACATTCTGCATTAATAAGACCTAAATAGGATCAGAGTGAGATTGAATCACGATGTTTGCTCGTGGACTTAGACAAAAAGAATTACACCAAGATTAATAGTTATAACTTTTGACTTAATAATAAACGTTTGATCCAAGAATAACATTATAAGCAGACGCATGGGATCGAATTCAATCTTACATTACATCCACCTGAAGGTTGATATAGTCATACATCAGAGTCCTGAATTCATAATTTCATATCACATGTAGAAACACTGTTAAGATTGTCTGTTAAAGGCCCTGCGCTACTACTAAAGCACTACTCCTAGCTATCACGAATTAAATGAACCAAAGAAAAGGTCTGAGAGGGTATTTGACCGATCAAAGAAACGAAGGAGGCACATACTTGCACTTGCATAGCAATAAGCAAGAATCATCTCTCGAGTACACACGTCTCCGGTTCCATGTGTCTGAGATGAACACCTTGAGGAAGAAGGTTGTATCTGATATTGAGCTCTTCAAATATTTTCTTTACTTCCATCACCAGTTCACTTCTTCGCTTGTTCTTCTCCCCGAAGTCTTGAAAGTTCATTGTGTGGGTAACAAAGAGACCCATCTTAATCTTGTTTACATTTTCAATCTCCTTCACTACTAAGTTGTGATTAGAATGCCAGTATTGTGGATTTCTCTCCAAGTACCTAATTTTAAAAAGACATTACAATAAGTGGATGGAACCATTAAGTCTAAATCAAACTCAAAAGCAAGATCATAATTTACAATACAATAATAGAACATGTTCCTCATATAGGTATCTTGAATATGATATTATGCTTCCCCAATTTAGATTAGAAAGAAAACCACAGCAACTAGTGAAAACTCTAAAGGCATTTTGACAGAACATTCATTTTTCCTTATCACAGTTATCAGTTCATATGCAATGGATGGACAAAATAATACTTGGAAGTCATAACCTTAAAACGAAAATGCTTTTAATGCAGGTGAATTCAAGTTTCCAGAGAAAAAAAGGAATCTGAAGAATCTACTCATTTATCCATGAAGATACAATTAGCTTACGTCTTTATTTTTTCTTTCAGTGCCCCAATCTTCTCCGCTGGTGTCATAAAATCAATTGAGAACTCTACACCGTCACCCATATCAGGGCTTCTGTAATAATTGCTTATCGGTTTTGTGGCCAGGACTGAGTTTGGAAAGTACACCTTTTCATTATTAAGCTTCAAGAAGACTGTTGTCAATATATTCATTTCTTCAACCAATAGCTGCCAGATTATAAGATGGCATTAATATCAAACTCTTGAACAATGAAATAAAATTTAGCTGCTATAAATTACCTCAACACCATCTACAACACATCGATCACCAACATCAAATGGATGCATTACAAACACGAAGACGAGAGCTTCAAAAATATTCTTGCATGTGTTTCCAAACATGAAAACAGCAACTACTAGCTGTGATGAGAGGAATACAAGTACTTTTGTTGTTGCAATCCCCACCAGTAGAAGCCACACTATTATGGTCACCACTATTAGGATCCCTGTCACAAGCTTGTTTAATTGTTTTATAGCTGTTTTGGTGTCGCTTAAGGCATGTGCCAATGCTTTACGTTCCTGATATACCTTCAACTGAAGAACACAAACATTCACACTTCACAAACATCATGGAGTGAAAACTTTCCTAACCAAACAGAATTTCAATCCTTCATTAATATGACAAATTTTTAGATGCACATAATATAGAAGATCTTACCACCCAGTCTGTTAAAGACTTTCTGTTAATTTGTCCAGTATCTGCTTGTGCCAGTAGGGGAAATACCAGATCCACTTCTTCCTTAATCATGAACCTCCGTAGTTCGTAATCATCAATGTACCTATTCATAATGAGAGAACTTTTCAGAAGCAATAAGAGTGGAAAATACCAAAAAAAAAAAAAGGAGGAGGACAAATACATTTACAAGCATCTAGAAGTGATAGTGCACATATACTTACGTGCAACCAGGGCCAGCAACATTCCTGAAAATGTAATAGGCAGCAGCAGTTGCTTCCATCTCATTTGTAATCTCTTTATCAGTTTGTCCAGTTCCTCCATCATCGAAACTTTCATCAAGTGAATTAGAGATAGTGGACAGCCCTGAATTTGACACTGCATCTACCAAAATCTTCATAGTCCAGGCAGAAACTTTCTCGTGTTTCATCTTGTGAAGCTTTGCCACATCAATGACCTCTTTCTTTGTGCCACCTTTACCCGTTGTACTCCTGAAACTAAATCGACCAATACTTTGCGATCCCCCAACCTTCTCAGCCTCTTCTATAAGTGGAGGCCCAGAGAGAGTCTGCAAAACGTACTGATGGAAGATTGATTCTTGAATTCGATCAAAGAAAGATTTGACATGGAAATTTGATGCCAAAATCTTTAGCAACAACGTCTTTAACAACCACAAGAATGCTCCGATGAGAAGGGAAAGAAGAGTCCATGTTACACCATTCAAAATTTTTGTGGCCAATTCAGATCGCTGGACCCCACGATTGATTAACAGCACCCAAGTGAGAAGAACCAAACCAAGCCAAATGAAGACCTGGACACATTTCTTCAGTCCATGGACAAAATAGAGCACCTTTTTTCTCAACAAAAAGTTCATTTCAATTAAGAATACAATAATGTGCATGAACCATTTGGTAACTAACATGCCACAAAAGGTCACCATCAGAAGCACACACCACCTCCAAACCCCCACATCCCAAATAGTTGTCTTTTTCAGTTGGTCAACTGTTAAGCTAGCCAGCAGGCTACCCACAATGAACACAAATACCAACCATTCAATCAAAACCTTAGTTTTCAGCTTCTTAAGCTTGCCTTTACTTAATTCAACTTTCCTGTAAATGATTTCATCCTCATCCTCCCCAGCAGGCCCCGGAGACACCATCGACGGTGTCTTGGGAGTGATGGAAGTGATGGAGACCGTTCTATTAGCCGTCCCGGATTTGTTATTAGGTGATGCTTTACTGAATGAGTTCCTATATGGCGAATTAACAGCCAACTGTTCTTGCAAAGTTGAAATACTATTCTCTTCTAAGATGGTCCCATCAATGGGATAAAGTTGTTCACCAAACCTTGATTTGGGTTTGGAATACACTGACCTTGCAAGTGATTTTCTTCGGGTAAGGTTGGCATTGGGAGTAGGAACTTTGGGGGGCTTACTTGGGCTGGGGATGAACCTTATCTCAGGGGAAGCACAGTGTAAAGGTGGCGACTTTGTAGCAAGCTCGTTTTCATTGCACATTGTGTGAGGCGAATCCACCCTGCTCTGCTTGGGCGTCAAAGACTCAACCCCTTTGGAGTCATGGCTCTCTCCGGCGGAATTTGGAATCGCCACCACCACTTCTGCTTTCTTCTCCGTCATGCTTACTTCGCCGCCTTTCGGAGCTTGATGATTGTTAGCATCCATTAAGAACCCTACGCATATGATAAAAATATAGCCTTGCTGAAATTAATAAACTTGGTGATCAAAATCAAACCTTCGAGGAAGTAACATTTTTAGTATATTGATATTTGCAAGTAAAGATGAAAGATAAATAAAAAAAAAAATTATTAGTGAGATTTAATTATAATGTATAAATTTTTTTTAATATTTATATTTATTTTTTTCTTTTATTTATCTATTTGAAAAAAAAAATTGGAAAGATACAAAATCCGTAGAACGATACAAAGAAATAAAACACAGTGGCGGCTGGCGCTAGTAGACTAGCAACCCCCAGTTCAAGAGGAAACTAAAACAGAGATAGTATTATAAATGCTTGAATTAAAAAAAATAAAAATAATGTAGCTAGAGCAACTTGGGCATCCAATGCTGTCCACAATATTAAAAATACAAGAGCAATAGAGCACGAAAGCTAAGTGATCAAGTGGTACGGTAAAAAATAGTAAATAGTAACTAGTTATTCGTGTCTATAAACATGGGCGACACAGAAAACAGAGCTCTAGTTTACAGTAATGGGGAAAGTGAGAGAAGGGGGATTAGGAATTTTGTACCTATTTTGATTTTGATTGAAGAATGAAGAGTTAAGACTGACTATGCCTGTAACCCCAAATTTTAAAAATAAAAAGACTGACTATGCTAACATATGTGACAATGGGAGTCAACAAGAACGGCGACACTTTGGGGGCAGGTAGACTTATGGGAAGCCTTAGCCTTATGAGCACAGAAGCAGAAGCAGCACAAACAGAAGGAGGAGACAATGGTTTTGCATCCCGAGAAACGCGAACAAGCAGAAGGGTACTATGACGTAATAACTAATAAACAAATTAATATAGATGGATACACATACCCATATTTTTGAAGAATCATTGTAAATCTTTCTATTTAATTATTTTATTAATTTTTAATTATTAAATAAATTTATAAAAAAATATAATAAAAATCTTTTTTAGATTGTACATTACCTCACCTAAGGGGATATTTGGTTGTTTTGCCTTAGAAGTTCGGTGCAATAAATACAGAAGAAAAAATTAAAAATGTCAAAATAGATCAAGTTTAATAGGACGGTTTGAATAGTCTAATAAAATAAATGGATTAGACTAATATTAAAATAAATGGATTGGGCTAACATTTAGTTAATCTAAAACTTATATGATCCGAATAAGTTGAATCCGAATAGATCGGGCTAACCCGCTCTTTTAACTCTATATAAAACTAAATGGGTTGAGTTAGACTAACAAAATATTAGCCTAAAACTTACATGACCTGAATGAGCTGATCCGATCCTAAATGGACTGGGTTTTGACACCGCTAGAAAAAACTCTCATTTTGCTTCGTAGGAGTAGCTAAAGCGGGGTTCTTCTCGTTTATAAAAAAGACTTTTTTCATTCAATTTTAACATTTTATTTTTATAGATAAATATTATATAATATTTTTTAGAGTTTTTGTATTTTATAAAGAGAGATATGTATTCTCTTATTTAAAAAAGGGTATTATTGTTCTTTTATTGGAATTAAAAAGAAGTTATAATTTTATTTCATATAGTAAAAATCTTATATTATTGCTCGTGATTTTTTTCTCATCATCATTAAAAAAAATTTTATGTTAAATATTGTGTGTCAGTTTTAATTTTTTTAACTATATTTTAACTGTATGATATTATTTTCATAACTCTGGTACCTAACAGTGATATCAGAGTCATTTGTTATTGGTACTATTCATGCCGCATATACTGTTTATAGTTACTATTCATATGTGTAGTTGTATACTTTTGCAGTATTATTAACGTATAAGAGGTTTGTCCCGATACGATATATATATACAATATTGTTCCGTATACAATACTATTCACGGTGAAATAAAGTAAGCCGGTCTAGTTGAGAAACATATTGTTGTCAATACAATGACAGCAAAATTTGAGATTGAGAGGTTCGATGGGAGTAATTTCTCCTTATGGAAACTGAAGATAAAATCGATCTTGAGGAAGGACAATTGCTTAGTAGCAATTGAAGGTGGACTCACTAGGATACCTGATGACAAGTGGAAGGAGATGGATGACAATGTTGTTGGCAACCTGCAGCTAGCTTTGACAGATTCAGTTTTGTCAAGTGTTGCAGAAAATAATACATCAAAGGAGATTTGGGATGCACAACAAGATAATCTTAAAGAGGAGACTTTATACTCTTCGAAATGAGTGAATCCACGACAGAAACGTATCACATTAACAATTTGAACACGTTATTTTATAAACTTACTGCATTAAATTACAACATGGTGAAAAATGAACATGCATAGCTTATACTTCAAAGTCTACCTAACTCTTATAATCAAATCATCATCAACATAACAAATAATAATATTGCTGATAGTTTTCAATTTAATGATGTTGCTGCTACTATTCTTGAAAAAGAATCCAGGCGGAAGAACAAGAAAGACATATTATAAAGTTCAAAGCAAGCAGATGTTTTGTTGATGACGAGAGGAAGATCAACGGATCTTGACTCTAGTAGGAGCTGAAATCAAAGTAAATCAAAGTCACGAAGAAGGAAGAACTTCAAAAAAACAGCTCAATGATATTTGGTTAATGGAATCAGGAGCAACATGGCACATGATTTCACAATGAGACTGGTTTAGTACTTATGAACCTATCTCAAAAGGATCTATGTTCATGGGGAATGATCATGCCTTAGAAATTGCTAGAATTGGTACTGTCAAAATAAAATTACATGATGGTAAAGTTTTCACAATTCAAAGAGTACGATATGTGAAGGGTTTAAAGAAGAATTTATTGTCTATTGAGCAATTAAATGACCTCGAGTGCAATACCCATATTGAATGTGTGATCTTTAAGGTGGTTAGAGGTGCTCCTATAGTGATGAAAACAGAAAAGATTGTGATAAATCTATATATGCTTCAGGGAAAGACGTTGCAAAAGGCAAACACATCAGTTACATCAGCTAGCCAAGAAGAATCAATGATAATGTGGCATTTAGGCCACATGTCGGAACGTGGTTTGAAGATTCTCGCAGAATGTGATCTTCTTCCCGGTCTCAAATTAGTAAACTCACCTTTTTGTGAATACTTTGTTACAAGCAAGCAACATAAATTAAGGTTTGATAAATCAACTGCTAGAAGCAAGCACATACTAGACTTGATTCATTCTGATGTGTGGGAGTCACCAAAAATGTCTAGAGCTGTCAAAATGAGTTAGCCCGAATAGTCCGACAAAATAGACGGGCTGGACTAGCAAAAGTGAACAAAAAATTAGAAATGACCATAATGGGTCAAGCCCGAACGGGGTCGTGCCGCATTAATAACACTACATTAAGCCGAAACAGGTCGGACTGGACCAGCAAAATGTCAGTCTGAAACTAACATAGTCCTATCTAGCCCAACTCGAAAATGGCCAAGCCCGAACTGGGCCTGCCCGTTTTGACAGCCCTAGAAATGTCCCTAGGATGAGCAAAATATTTTGTATCATTTATTGACAATTACTCCAGGAGATTATGAGTGTACCTAATCAAGAAGAAGTCAGATGTGTTTCCAATATTCAAAGACTTCACAGCAAGAGTAGAACTTGAATCCAGAAAAAGGATCAAGTGCTTAAGGACAGACAATGGAGGAGAATATATGGATGACAATTTTCTCACATTTTACAAGTAAGAGGGTATTCAAAGGCAATTTATTGTTGCTCATACACCTCAATAAAATGGTGTAGCAGAGCAGATAAATAGAACTCTCCTAAAAAGAACAAGAGCTATGTTGAGAAGCAGGATTAGCCAAGTCTTTTTGGGCAGAAGCAGTCAAAACTGTCTGTTACGTGATAAATTGGTCGTCATCAATTGCAATTGGTTTAAAGACCCCAATGGAGATGTGGAATTGCAAGCCAACAAATTATTATTCTCTTCGTGTGTTTGGATGTCCTGTATATGTGATGTATAATTCTCAAGATAGAACAAAGTTAGATCCAAAATCCAAAAAATACATATTCTTGGGTTATGCTGACGATGTTAATAGGGTATTGTCTATGGGATCCCACTGCCCTCAAGGTTATTGTTATCAAATATGTGATATTTGCAGAAAATGAACTATAAAATGAACAAGAAGATGACTGCACTTTGAAAGAGACTACTATGATACAAATAGATGGAAAAGTTGGAGAAGAAGATTCTTCTGAAGCAGAACAAGTACCAGAGCACGAGGAACAAGAAGCAGATGACACCAATGATACAGAAGTTTGACGATCAATTCGTCAAATAAGGCAACCATCATGGCACTCAGACTATGTTATGGCAAGCCACGAAGCATATTGTCTTCTAACAAAAGAAGGAGAGTCGTCAACTTTTCAGGAGGTTGTGAATAGCTCAGATGCTTCTCTGTGGATGGCAGTAATGCAAGAAGAAATTGAAGCCTTACATAAAAATAAGACATGGAAACTTGTTGAACTTCTATAGGGACAGAAAGCCATTAGTAACAAATGGGTCTATAAAATCAAACGAGATGACAATGATCAAGTGGAATGATATCGTGCAAGACTGGTGGTCAAAGGGTATGCTCAGAAAGAATGTATTGATTTTAATGAGATATTCTCTTCAGTTGTTAGACTTACCACTATTAAAGTAGTCTTGGCTATGTGTGTTGTATTTTATTTACATCTTAAATAACTAGATGTGAAAATAGCTTTTCTTCGTGGAGAGTTAGAAGAATAGATATATATGCTCCAATCAAAAGATTTTGAAGAAAAAAACAAGGAAAACTTGGTTTGCAAGTTAATCAAATCTTTATACGATCTAAAGCAAGTGTCAAGGTGTTGCTACAAGAGATTTGATTCCTTCAATATTAGCCTCAAATACAATAGTATGAGTTCAGACCATTGTACATATTACAAGAGGTTTGATGATGATGAAGGACTTGAGATCAACAAACAAGATTTTATGGATGCAAATTTACCAAGACATAAAATATAAGAAGATTTGGCTTTCTCAAAAGAACTACCTGAATAAAATCTTGTGACGCTTCAACATACAAGATTGTAAGTCAGTCTCTATCCCACTTTCTATCAATTATAAATTATTCTCAAGTATGTGTCCTAGCAATAAAGCAGAGAGGATGAAAATGTCTCAAGTACCATATGCATCAGCTGTGGGAAGTTTTATGTATGCTATGATATGTACGAGACCAGATATTGCACAAACAATTGGCATGATTAGTCGATTTATAAAAAATCATGGTAGAGAGCATTGGAATGTTGTTACAAGGATCCTAAGATACATTAAAGGGACCTCAGATGTTACATTATATTTTGGAGGATCAGAGTTTACTGTCAGGGGATATGTTGATTCTGATTTTGTAGGTGATCTTGATAAAAGAAAATCTACTACAAGCTATGTGTTTACACTTGCAAGAAGAGTTGTGAGCTGGTTATCAAAGTTACAAACTGTTATAACTTTATCTACTATAGAAGTTGAATATATGACAACTATACAAGCATGCAATGAAGCGATTTGGATTAAAAGGTTAATGGAGGAATTCGGACACAAGCAACAAAAGATTCCTTTGTATTGTGACAGTTAGAGTATTTTGCACATTGCAAAGAATCCAGTCTTTCATTACAGGACAAAGCACATAGGAGTTCAATATCATTTTGTTCGTAAAGTAGTAGAAGAATGAAATGTTGATATGCAAATGATTCACACCAAATATAACCTAGTAGATGTTATGACAAAACTAATCAGTTCTGACAAGTTTAAAATGTGTAGATCCTCTTATGATCTATCAAAAACGTAAGTGGCATAAAATTAGCAAGATGTGAAATATTTTAAAAACTCACCAAAAATGACTTTAAGTAAAAAAATTGTTAATGTAAAGCAATTTTTCAAGTTTTCAAAGTAAAAAAAATAGTGGCTTGAATCAGAGGTGGTTGATTGTTGGGAGTTAGAAATGCGGTGTAATAAATGAAGAGAAGAAAAAAACTCTCCCTTTGCTTAGCAGGAGTAGCTCAAAAGGGGGATCTTTTCCTTTATAAAAATGACATCTTCCATTTAATTTTAACATCTCATTTTCATAGGAAAATATTACATAATATTTTATAAGTGTTTTTTTTATTTTATATAAAAAAATTATGTATTTTCTTATTTCAAAAAAAAATATTATTATTTTTCTTTAAAATTAAAATAATATAATTTTTTTTACATAATAAAATTTTTATTTTTATTTATGATTTTTTTTTTCATCATTATTAAAAAAAATTTATATTAAATATTATATGTCAATTTTTATTTTTTTAATTTTATTTTATTTATGTGATATTATTTCTATAATTTTGATAACTAAAGAAACAGAAGCAAAATAAGCAAAAGTAGGAGACAATGGTTTTGCATCCCGAGAAACTCGAACAAGCAGAAGGGTACTATGAAGTAATAATAACTAATAGACAAATCAATATAGGTTGGTACACATCCCCACATCTTTTAGATTGTACGTTAAAATCTCACATCGGGCTACTGCCAAAATGACAGTATAAGGAATATGAAAAATAAGGTGAAATTTTAAGAGTTGATTTTGTTTAGGCACGGTCAAGACATTTAAAATAGTCATTTTATATATGTAAAGTTGTCAACAGATACTTTAGTGGCTTGTTTGAATGAAGAGAGAAAATAAGAAGAGAAAAAATCGTAAGAGAGAAAATAAGAAAAAAAAAATAGAGAAAATTTTTAATTATTTGGATAGAGAAAAAATGAGAAGAAAGAAAACACAAAATATTAAAAAAATATTTTATGTTAAACAAAAATAAAATAAAATAAAAAATTATACACCCCACCTCTATCCTTACATTTTTTTCATAACAACAATATAATTTATATTTGAATTTTATAATTTATTGTTGGTAGATTTTTTTTTTTGGAATGGAATCACTCTAAATTTATTTTATAAAAATAATAATAATTTAATAAAAATACATACTTAAAAATTTCTTTTATAATCAAATAATAAATTTATATAAATATAAATTAATATATGTATAATTATATGTGAGTAGGGTTATTCAAAACACATAATACAAAACAATATCAGGAAAAAAAAATAATACAACACAAGTACGGTTGTTTACTTTCCTCTTAACAAAAAGGCGAATTAAATAACATGTTAGTTGCTCATATTTTTTTTTGTAAATAATCTCCCATAAGGCAATGTAAGCAATGTACATAAATTTATTTTTTTTTAAATGCCTCAATTTTTATTTTTACAATACATTTTTTTTTGTTAACTTATATGTCAATCTATCTTATGATATATATTATATGGCAAGATTGTCTTTAAAAGTTAATAATATTATTGGGTTATCAAATATAATATTATTTTAAGAAGTAATTGATTATGCTATGGATTATTAAATATTAATTTTATATATAAATAATATTTTTGTTGCTAACAATAATATAAATTTATTAGTAATAAAGGGTTAAATAACAAAAAGAAACAGTAAAAATTATATATGTTTTTTATATCATAAAAAATCAATTAACATGTCAAATAAATTAAATATTTTTTTTTATTTTTTAGTTATTCAATTAAATATTATCACAAATAAATAAAATAAAATCCAGTAGTATCATTATTAAATTTTGAATATAAATTTATCTGTTACATTTTATAAGATTAGAAATATATTTAAATTTATTTATTTTGACTTGAAAAATATTTAAAAAAAATTATTTTGAAAAAATTAATATTTGTTTATAAACTTTTTTAAAAAAATAAGTTAATTCAAATATGCATTAGATATATTTACAAATCAAAATTAAAAACTCAGTTATATACGTGAATTGTATGCTTGAGAATTACCTCTATATTAAGAACTTCAGTGAATACCCATTGATACAGATATTGTGGGAACTTTATTTTTATTTTTTTAACTTGATTGTGGGAATTATAAATTAAGGAACGTGGATAATCCGAAACATATTTTCCTCCTGTCCTTATTTGCCAAGGCTATAAACTTATGGCGTTGCTTCTAATTTGCTTATATATTGATATTCTGGATTATTTTTAGGTATGACAATGGAGTGAGGCGGACGCGGATAGTGTTTCTTCCTCTTCCGCCCCTATTTTCATTGTAGGTGTTCGTTTATGATTTTTTGTTGGTAAATGAGATATTTATGAATATTTATGGATAGTTAATAATTTAAAATAAAATTTTAAAAATTATAAAAAAATATATAAAAAAAATTAACATTATATACTATAACTTTGTTTAACAATATAAGATTCTTATAAAATTAAAAAATATTTTAAATAACAAACTAAATTCAATTATATTTTGTAATAATTATTTTACATAAATAACTATTACATAAATAATATTTTTTTAACAAGTTTTATCATTATAGGCTCATTTAATAAAAAATTCATTTAAAAATAATAAATATATATATATATATTTTCATCTTATCTCAAAATTAAAAAGAAAAAAGAATCATAATATATGATTTATATTAAATAAAAATATAAATACTTAACGAGTTTTATAGGTACTCAGCGGAGAATACTATAATTCCCGATTCTGTCTTTATTTATTAAATGAGTATTTATCCCAGTATCCGTCATAGATAATCTCCATGAATTATTATGAAGACGGATAATTTTGTTATCCCTAATTATTTTTTGGTATACATGTTTACTCTTGTCTCTCCTCCCATGTGACTTCGAAATGACAAAAGTATACTCATAATAGAGTGCTTACCCTCAACCCCCCCCCCTTTTAATATTCTTCAAGGTCTAATTATTTTGTATGAAAATTAATTTAATAATATTTTTTTAATAAAAAACAACTTCTTAAAAAATTGTTTCAAATAATTATTTTTAGGGACAAATGTACTTTACCTTAATAATATATCACTCTTATTGCACTTTTTATCCTTATTTACATGAGAAAATTAATGATAAAAATTATTAATGAATAATATTTAATTTTAAGGGATAAAAAATTAAAATTATTAAAAAGGACCATCTAATTTTACTTAATAATCAAAATTAACCTTAATAAAAATTCATTTGAAACGTTAATAACTCAAGTAACAACAAATAACTACTCAATAAGAAGTAGTAATCATTCGTAAATTTCTTTTATATAAAACTTAATTTGAAATCTGTTAATCATTTATTAATAACTAATGGTCACTTAATAAAAGTCAATAGTCATTCACAAATTTCTTCATATTTTCATGTATTTTATATATTAAAATTTATTTGAAATATTAATCACTCAGTAATAACAAATAACCACTTAATAAGTAATAGTCATTCATAAATTTCTTTCATATAGAATTTAATTTGAAACTGCTAGTCAATCAGTGAAAACTAATGGCTATTCAATAAAAAAACAATAATCATTCGCAAATTTTTTTTTCTCAATTTCAAGTTTTATTTTTATATATTAAATTTCATTTGAAACGTTAGTTGCTCAGTGGCAACAAATAATCATTTAATAAGAAGTAATAATCATTCTCAAGTTTCTTTCGTATAAAAATTAATTTGAAATTGTTAGTCACTCAGTGACAACTAATAACAACTTAAAGCCAATACTCATTCTCAATTTTTTTCCTAATTTCATGCATTTTATATATTGAACTTTTTTTGAAACGTTAGTCACTTAATAACAATAAATGACCATTCAATAAGAAATAATAGTCATTCATAAATTTCTTTCATATATAATTTAATTTGAAACTATAAGACACTTAGTGACAATTAATAATCACTCAATAAAAAATAACTAATAACCACTCATCAAATGTATTATTATTTATTATGTGAAATTAAATAGGCATTCGCTCCAATTAAAATTGAATGATCATTCTTAATAATTTTAACTTTATTTATTTTTTTAAATTAAATATTGTGCCTTAAAAGTTGTTAACATTAATTTTCCCTATTTACATAACTAAACACATTACATCATAATTTAATACTATCTAGTGCAATATGCCCTTTTTTAAAAAATTAAATATTATTTAAAAGAAAATTAACATAAATTATCAATAATATCATTATCCTATCTTCTTTCTCCTCTAGTAATTTGAAACCCTCTCAACTACTTAGAGTAGCAAGGTATCCATGTTCTTCCTTTATAAAATCAGTTTTATATTCAAAGGTCACAAAATATTAAGGTATCCATCTTTTTCAATATTTGCTGATTTGTAAGAACAAAATTAGCTAAAATTGGATACTCACTCCAAAGTTGGAATTTGATATTTTCCAACATCTATTTGCAATTTGCCTAACCAATGGTATTTGTTAGTTTTTACTGTCATTTGTATTAGCTTCACACTGTTGTTTTTGTTTTTCAAAAATTGGATGTTTAACCTTCTGTTTTTTATCTTCCTTCTATTTAGTTCCATGATGTTTGATTGGTTCACACTAGCTTCAAATCGAGATTTCTGATTTTGTGTGTCTTCGTTAGTGCTTTGGGCAGTTTATGGCAGCAATGCTTCCAGAAGTTGTTGTTGGAGCTTGTGATGGAATAACTGTTAGAATTGTTCTTGAGGAAGCAAAGGAAATTGGTGAAATCAGTAAATTTGAGAAGGCAACTTGAAGTTTTACCCAAGAAGAATTTTGGAGAGTAAGACCGAGGCCATGGGAAAGTGGGTAACAAAAAATAAAAGGATTTAAAAACGATTCTAAACTATAAAGCATAAATACAGATATAAGGATATATCAAATTTAAAAAATTATAAGACAAAATATATATATATATAAATTAAAGAATTTGATTTATGTATATATATAATTATGAAATTTTAAAAAAATATAATTTATTAATATTATTTTTATAAACTTAAACATTTACATTATCTTAATATATATATATATATATATATATATATATATATATATATTAAAGTAAATTAAAGAATTTGATTTATGTATATATATAATTATGAAATTTAAAAAAAATTATAATTTATTAATATCATTTTTATAAATTTAAATATTTATAATATCTTAATATATATTATATGTGTCAATATTTATTACTTAATAAGTCCCTCTTAAAAAATATAGAGCATAATTTCTATTGATATTTTTTTAAAAAAACTCATAAACCAACTTCTCTTAATCGAACTAATCATGTTCAAGTATATGTACATTCAAAAAAATTAACTATAATGAATAGTAATGTGAGACAAGTTTCGATGACGGTGAAGCAGACAGTTTGATACGAGTAGATTGAAAGAATAAATGAAAATAGTAGTATGTTAAAATATAAAATTGTCTAATAATAACGTATAAAAAGATAAATTTAAAATATTAGTATGTGAAAATAATAACTTAAAACGTCAGTCATATGATTGGATTTGAATAAATTACGAATTTATTAATTAGATATTAATCATAATTTTTTTGAAAAAAATATTAATAAATCATATCTTAACCATGTTTTAAATATATTTAAACATATTTAAATTACGTCTAAAAATATAAAAAATTAATCTTTTTAATCACACATATTTAAATAAACAAAACATATATCATACACATATTTTCATGTGTTCAACACGTAAATTCGCCTTCAAATTGAGATGTCCGTACTTCATTGATCCTAAATGAAAGAGGGAGAAAAAGATAAGATAAGGGTGTTTTTGAATAGATATATGTAATCCAGGACCAGGAGCTACAAGACAAAAAGGCACAAGGAGCCACAAAAAGTACCAACATTGCTGTGGGTGGAGAATAATGAAACGAGGCTGCTAGAGATATACACAATCCCCCATTATCACGATTAATAATTGAAGATAAAATTTGTAAATATAACTAAACCAAAAATGCATATTGCTATATGACTTTAGATCGGAACTCATCAACATCACCAATTCCCAGCAAAACGCGATCTATAATGTATCAAATCTTAAATGGTGACCGTGATTAGGACTTCCTTAAAGCTGCTTTAGAGTTTAGATAGCATTAACATTCTCCCTTCTTATTTTTTTCTAGTCTTTTTTTTTACAGGCTTTTTTTTTTTGCATTTTTTTTCTAGTCTAGTTACTCATAGATGGTATGAAAACTATTCTAATACATACCATATATTAAATAATAACTTTTTTATAAATAATATTACAAAGTGACTCCATACCATTTCAATGTGAAATTGTTTGAGTATCGACTTAGTCACATGATATCTACTTTGATCCTTGAGACTAACTGCTGGGGTTGGGAGAGTTACATCCCCTACATTTTTTTGTTGGGTACACATCCCCTACATAATTTTTTACTTATTCTCTTAATTACATGCCAATAGAGGTCATCTTCATACCCAAAAAAATAGTTTATATTATAAAAAAATAATTTATTTGATATTGTTACACCAAATGAATTTTATTAAATTAATTAAATACTTTATTAATTCAGTACATAAATGAATCATAAGAATGTTTGATTATTCTCTTTTTCTTATAAAAAATAATACACTTGATATTTGATAAACTAATTTGAACTTTGAAGGACCCTCTTGGCACAGCTTTTGAGGCAACGGCTAATTGTTGCGAAGCATGGTCGAATGGATGGATTTCCATCCCAACAGAGGCATATTAGGTCAATCAGCTCTCCCAGCTGGTCACCATCATCCCGTGATGGAAGCATAGGCCGCAGCTTACCCTCCACAACTTCCATAGCAATCTAATAACATTTTCAAAACATAATTTACAAAAGTAATATTTCAGTTTTCTAGTTAATTAGTTAAGACCAAAATTGATGAACTAATTAATTATATAAAAAAATCAGCAAAATAAGTAATTCATGGGTGATCAATGTGATGATGATACCTTGGCGGGACCATATTTCGTCTCAATGTAGGGGTATTTTCCAGTGAGAAGCTCGTTTAGTATAACTCCAAAACTGTATACATCACATTTTTCATTATAGGGCTCGCATCCTATCACCTCTGGTGCCATATACACGTATGTTCCTAAAAAAATGAAAATAACACAAGGGATCTTAAGTTATGAACCATACATGTATCGTTACATATACTATTAATGTGGGTCACAAATACAACTACAAAATACAAATCAATCAATACGTTTTTATTATTATACTTGCCAGTTGCTCCAGTAAGAGCCATTTCCTCCTCACCCAAGAAGCGGGCATGTCCAAAATCAGCAACTCTAACATGCATGGCATCATCCATGAAAATGTTGCTGGGCTTCAAGTCACGGTGAATGACTTTGGGCTTTTGTTCATGGAGATACTGCATGGCTTGGGCAATCTCCAAGGCCCTCATCACTCTGTCTTTGAAGGGAGGAAGTGGCACAATTCTGTCTTTGCTCCTTTTGCCAGGGCCATGTAGCCATTCTTTCAGCGTGGTGCTCAGATACTCGGTAACCACCCATGCATGATGAGGAGGCTCAAGGCACGCACCCATTAGATGAAGCACAAATTGGTGGCGCTGTTTGGAGAGAGTTTCAAGCTCTTGAGCGAAGAATACAACACCGTTTGCATTTGTGCTGAAGAATTTAGCGGACATGCACTTCACCGCCACATCAAATCCGCGCCATCTTCCCCTATGGATGTCTGCCGTGCTTCCCTGCCCTATTTTCTCTTCCAATTGAATCTGTTCAAGTTAATTTTATTTATTATATGCTTGATTAGTTATAACAATTTTAATTTTATAATGTTGATGATGTATATATGACTAGTTAGATAGAGTGAAACATATATTGATGGTACGGTTATTAACAACTAAGATAGTAAGTACTAACCTCAGTTGGATTAATATACCATCCATTGATTTTGGCTTGATCAATGATGGCCGCTAGATCAGGGTGGTGGTGCGCAGGAGCGGGAATTTGAGGGCTGGTGGTAGTGGAGTTGGCGGTGAGGACAGAGAGAGGAGATTGTTGAAATTCACCTTTGGCGTGGATAATGATGTCCAAGATTCCATTCTCCTGTGCTATTTGGAGGCAGTACCTTAAGTAGTCTTGTGTCCTTTCCATTCCTTTCCTATACATGACTCGTAGTTCGGTCTGCCTTTGCACCTCCTTTTCCAAACCTGCCACCTACATATGCACACACTCATCAGACGGAAGCAAATAGTAAATAACTAAATATTAAGATTATTACCGCTCATTTTTAAACCCGTTAGTTTTCTTTAATCTTTGAAAAATAACATATTACATTTTAATACACCAATAATATGATGATGTTTTACTCAATTTATGCAAATTGAATATCAAAAATAATATTTAGGGGTTGTAACATGACGTTCACATTATCTTTAGACATGAATACACAAAGCACAAGCAAAGCAAACATGGAAGAGCAAAACATGGGGAAAATTCTAGCCCATTTCTTTATCCAGAATGTGCCCTCCATGGAGAAAGGCCCACAAGGCAACCCTTTAACCTGGTTTATATTGGCCACTTACTTGCCATCCCGGGCCAAAATCTCAACAGCCTCTATCCTGCTCCAAGTCCTTCACGCCCCCAATAATAATAGAGTAATACATAGTTCATGGTTGTTGGTATTTTACGACCAAAAAAAAAATGGTTGTTGGTATTTTGTAGTTTATGGTGAAGAAGTAAATAAACACATCAGCATATAGAAGATATAAAGTATATTTGGCCATAAAATTCTAAATAATCTTGTTCTTTTTTTTAAACGATTGTAAAATATTCATTAAAGAAGAATCAAACTTCGGCTGTTTTACCGAAAAAAAAAAAATCAGCCACGTGAATGCAAATTCAAAAGCATACATCCAATAAATGCTACGTGAATGCAAATTTAAAAGCATACATCCAATAAATGGTTGCAAACCAGATATATCATGAAGCTACGTAATTTCAAAGAGATGCCCAAAAAACGAAACCAGAATTCTTAACAATCTCCAATACTATCTTGCTTAGAGTTATGCATGATTTTTTTGGAAAAAAGAAATTAATGAGGTCTTATTAGACCTAATTGGGGAATAAAAAATGGGAATGTGAGATATCCAACCCCACCATATAACCATCATAGCCCCCTCATAAAGAGCAAGGGAGATACCACTCGAGTTACACTCCACCAGTTATGCATGAACTTTCTACTAATGTACTAATGAAAAAAAAAAAGTTTTACTATATTTTTTATAAATTTTTTTAATAATCTTCTTAATATTAAATGAAGAAAATATTAAATAAAAAATAAGTGCATCTAATATATTAAGAACGTAAAAAAATTTAATATTGTCTTCATTTAATAATTAAGAAGATTAGTAAGAAGATTGAGTATGATAATTTAGAATTATTAAAAAAATGATAAGGAACAAAAAGAATATTCATTTTTAGCATAAGATATAAATTTTGATTTGACATGTTAAGAAATTCTTGTATAAATTTGGAATATTCAAGTTAGGTGTATTAAATCAATCAATACTTAACATTTTTATAAAATTTTGTGTCACACAATTAAAATTTCAAAATTCTATAAAAATATTAAATATTAATTGATTTGACATATCTAATTTAAATTATCCAAATTTAAGTAAGAATTTTTCTTGACATGCAATACATGAAGACTACCTTTACTTCCAAACTTTCACAACGCTGCTGAAGCTCATGTTGTTGCAAGGTTGACACGGTGGATGCTACAGTCCTGACGTTGCTGAAGCCTCGACAGCATCCACCCAGGAGAGGGCTAGGCGTTTCTTGCTTCGGCCTTGAATTCTTGGACGTCTGCCGAGACAGGTTCTGCTGAGTTTGACGGCTGTTACTGAAGTTCATGTCTGTTTACTTTAGTTTCGTCTGTCTGTCCTTCGGAATGATGTTACGTTCAATTTGTGTACCAGGACCAGGAGGCAATGAGTTGTGGAGTACTGGAGGGGGAAATCTAAATAGAGTCCTAAGGGTGCCTTAATCATAACCTTTTACCTTTTTTGTTGTTTAATGCATGCCAAATTGCACAAGACAAACTTGACGGACTTTGTGATGAACATTGAACAATTCAATTCAATTTATTAGTAACCTTGGGTTACTTTCATAAACTTTTTTTTTCTTCAAAATGTGGGTTCTTTCTACATTTGAAACGTTAGAAATTGGATAAAAGACAAAAACCGGCAGGGAAATACAATAAATTAATTACTTGAAATGAATGGGATAGATTCTGGCAGGCCAATTTGTTTGGTTTATCTATATTATGAACATGCAAAATGGAACTTTAAGAGTTAAGAACGATGTTGCCAAGAAATTTTGACCATAGCAAAAAGGGGTGGCGGTGGGTGGTAATTTCGGCGGAGTTTACTACAGAACCCAGAGCATAATGTACCTGTGTTGGCAATTCTTGATAAGAATTAAAGACATACCGAGAGAGTAACATGATCTAATTCCCGTAAATACTTTTTATCATATTTTTTTCATTTCTTGTCCTCTCCCATCCCCCTATGGGCTAAATTAGGATTTTTCTGTAAGAATAACAATACATGAAAGTAGATTTTATATAAATTAACACCGATTCAATTACTTATTTTTATGAATGATTGGAAACGAGCATAGTTATAATACATCGATCCTCTAACAAATCTTCAAGTCTTCCTTTTCGTCTGATCACACACTCCAAATTCTAAGTTTTCAATGATAGTAAACCTAAAAAAGAATCCAAAGACGCGACGTTAAGAAGGTGACCTACCCACCATGCTATTTATTAAAAGACCTCCCATTATGAGCTGCAGTGGTTAAGCCCATATTGCCTCCCACACACATCAATATTAAGTGTCCAAATCCCATTAGTAATTAATCACGTTATTAGTGGACTTAAGTATCATAGAATGGATCATAATATTAACTCGTTTTAGAAAACAAAATGTCACAATTGATTGTTTTCACTAGAATTTATAGGAAAATTCTAACATTCTCCCACTTGGGCAAAATCAATTGTGTATTTTCAATTTTGAAAAAATATTTTGAAAACGACTCTCGAGCTAATACATATTGTGGCTACAACACATATGATCCCAAGATACAACACCTAATTAAAACTCCATCCAACAAAAGTCATGTAACGCCGAATCATGGCGGTAATTGCATCCCTTATTGATGCAACACCTTCCATGGTTACAAATATCACCGACTCCGTCGACTGGTCATGAATGTGGAGTGTGGCAAGAAAATGATGTGCCAATGTGATTAAATAGCCATACCATCATTTTCTTTGTCAGTCCTTAATTTCTCTGAAATGCATAGAAGCCAGAGAAATTACATGGTTTATCACTAAACCATCATGTCTCAGCGCCAAATCGGTATCAACTATGGGCACAATAGTCCTAATGACACCGAGCTTTAACAATTTCACATTTGATATACAGATAAAAAAAATGTTATAATCAAATTCATCTCATCATTTATTTCATCAAATCAAATGTAAAATGTTATCAATACATTATTTCCTAAAATTCAAAATAAGAATCCAACAACATAAAAGAGGAAATAATATAAAACTAAAGCTCCCACTAACCAAACACATGAAAAGAACTCACAATGCTCATGTTCTCAACATGTTTTTTGAAAACAACGGGCCTGAGTCCCTTGGTTAAGGGATCAGCCAACATGGAATCTGTGTCAATATGCTCTACCACTATAGAACCATCTTTCACAAGATCTCTAACGGTCGGTACTTCACTCCAAGTGCTTAGACCCATTAGAAGTCTATTATTGTTCTTTGTATAGAATACTGCAGCACTATTATCACAGAAAATCCTCAGTGGCCTAGCAATGGAGTCCACAATGCGAAGTCCCCTCACAAGATTCCTCAACCAAACGGCATGAGTAGCAGCAGCAAAACAAGCAATGAACTCTGCTTGCATAGTAGAGGAGGCAACAATAGTCTGTTTTTACTCTTCCAAGATATCGCACCCCAGCCATCATAAAGATGTACCCAGAAGTCGATTTCCTATCATCAGGGCACCCACCAAGATCTGAATCTGTGTACCCCACGATCTCCAAGTTGTCGACTCTCCTATATACAAGCATATACTCTTTGGTCCTCTGCAAATACCTGATCACCTTCTTAGCAAATGCTAAAATGATCATTCCCTGTGGTTTGACCGGTATCTACCAAGAACGCCAACTATGAAAGCGATGTCGATCTAGTGCATACCGAGCATACATAAGGCTGCCCAAAGCACTCCCAAAAGGCCTATCGTTCATTTTCGCCGCTCAATCTAAATTCTTAGGACATTGATCCTTGTTAAATCTGTCACCTTTGACAACCTAACATCTCCGAGTTTACAATTCGCATATTGAATCTCTCTAAGACTCTATCGATGTAGGCTTTTTGAGATAACCCGAGTGTAGATGTGATCTATCTCTCGTGAATCTCAATCCCCAATACAAAAGAAGCCTCACCAAGGTCTTTCATGTCAAAAGATCTAGTCAACATCTGTTTTGTCTCACGCAGCATGCCAAGGTCATTAGAAGCCAATAATATATCATCCACGTATAGCACAAGAAAGATAAATTTGCTCCCACTGACCTTAAGATATATACACTGATCAACCTTATTCTCCTCAAACCCCATAGAAGTCACCACTTTATCAAATTTTAAGTACCACCGCTCGGAAGCTTGTTTTAAGCCATAAATTGACCTTTTCGGCTTAGCCTGTGTCCTTATTACCACCAATATGGAAACCAAGTTGTGCATGTATCTTGTCTCACTCAAATCACCATTCGTAAAAAGTCTTCACATCCATTTGGTGCAACTCCAAATCAAAGTGAGCTACAAGAGCCATTATGATCCTAAAGGAATCCTTTGTTGATACAGTGAAAATGTCTCAAGTAAAATCAATGCCCTCCTTCTACGTGAAACCCTTTGCCACTAGTCTGGCCTTAAATCTCTCAACGTTACCCTTTGAATCTTTCTTTGTTTTGAAAATCCATTTACAACCAATTGCCTTACAATTCTCAGGCAACTCAACAAGCTCCCATACATCATTAACTGACATAGACTGCATCTCTTCATTCATCGCACATTTCCACATTTCAGATTGTGAACAAGATACAGCTTCCTGATAGCTCTTCGGATCAACAATATCCCCAATGTCATATGCATCCTCACTGAGATAGACCATAAACTCATCACCTATAGCTGGTCGCCTCTGTCTAGTTGACCTCCTCAAGGGAATCTGTGCAACTGGCTCAATGGGTTGTGGAAGCTCAACCACAGCAGGAGGATCAAGCATATCATCATCTTGAGAACCAGCTATATCCTCAGTCCGAACCTCAGTCTCAACTGGAACAACCGAGACCCTAGTCTCAATAGATGAAACAGTGTTAACAGGAATAGGTAGTGGCAAGGAAATAGTCTTAGGTAAAAGAACATCAGTCTCATTCGGTTGAACAATGCGATCTGCTACATCAAGCTCCAGAAATTTAGCATTCATAGACTCCACAATTCTACTCCCCTTACTGGGACAGAAGAACCTATATCCTTTAGCGCGATCCAGATATCCAATGAAAAAGCAACGACTCGTCTTGGGATCTGTCTTTTTTCTCGCAAGGGATTATAAATTTTGACCTCAATGGGCAACCCTAGACTCGAAGATGGTTCAGGCTAGGTTTTCTTCCTGTCAAAGTTCAAAAGGAGTTTTGGGAACGGATTTACTGGGAACTCTGTTAAGAATATAAAGGGCTGTTTTCAAGGCTTCTCCCCACAAATATTCTGGCAAGTTACAACTACTCATCATGCTTCTCATCATATCTTTAAGTGTCATGTTACGCCTTTCGCTACACCATTTTGTTCAGACTCCTGGCATGGTGTATTGTGGAACTATTCCACAATCCTGCAAGTATAAAGCAAATGGTCCCATATGTTGCCCTGCGACACCATATTTACCATAATACTCTCCACCACGGTCAGATCTTACAATCTTGATCATTTTTCCCAATTGCTTTTCCACTTCAGTTTTAAAAATTTTAAATTTCTCAAGTGCTTCAGATTTTTCTTTAATCAAATAAAGATAGCCATATCGGGAAAAATCATCAATAAATGTAATGAAAAATCTGTTACCACAAATTGTAGAAGTCAGGGGCCCACTAATGTCTGTATGAATGATCTCTAAGAGATCTGAGCTTCTAGTTGCACCTACCTTTTTGGTCTTAGTAAACTTTCCCCTAATGCAATCCACACATGTACCCAAATCATCATAATCCAAGGAAGGTAGAATATTTGTCTTTGTCAACCTTTTAACCCTTTCTCTAGAAATATGACCTAAGCGCTTGTGCCACAACATAAAGGATTTTTCTTCAACTTTAGACCTTTTAGCAACAAAATTTTTAACAACTAAAGATGAAGAAATATTATCAGAAGCCAGAGATAATTTATATAAACCATCCATTAAAGATCCATAACCACCAATTTGGGAGTTCAACATCAGATTTATTTTCCTATCACCAAAAGTAAAACTGAAACCAAGTCTGTCTAAACAAGAAACAGAAATCAAATTTCTCCTAAAAGAAGGTACATAAAAAGTATCCTTCAAAATTAATTCAAATCCAGAACCTAAAACTAGGCTGAGATCTCCCACTTTCTCTACAAAGACTTCAAGATCATTTCCTACCCTTAGCTTGCTTTCCCTCGAACTGGGCTCCCTCGGATTTCGAATTAGTAAAACACAAGTAATATGGGTTGTAGAACCACTATCAAGCCACCAAGAATCTATAGGAACATCAACTAGATTAGACTCAAGACAGACAAAAGCTAAGTTATTACCTCCTGATTTCTGCTTGTTCTCTAACCAAGCCTTGAACTTACCACACAGCTTTCTTATGCCCCTTCTCCTTACACAAGAAGCACCAAATATTCTTCTAAAGATAAAGATGGCCGAGGACCTCCCACATGTGGTGTCGACTCTTACCCTTTCCCGAACCTCGATATTTATGAAAGCATTAGATGTACTCTTTGTATATTTCCAATTTCCCTTGCCAGAAATGGGTTTGCCATAAACAGATAATAAGGCTATGTCACTCTTTTCTTTCTTGAGTTTCTCTTCTTCAGCAACACATTTGGTAATAAGGTCATTCACAAGTCCATTTCTCACCAATGGTATTGTGGGTTTTAATTTGTGTGAAATCAGCAGGTAGGCAGTTTAGGGCATGTTCAACAATGAATTTTTCATTAAGGTCAATTTGGTGGGCTTTCAGTTTGGTTTGGATGTGAACCATCTTCATAATGAATTCCCTTACACCCCCAATGTTGTCATATCTCATGTCCGTTAACTGTTTCATCAAACATCCGGACTCAGCATTATCAGATATTTGGTACCTCTCTCCTAGAGCGGTGAGGAACTCTTTAACTGTCCCTTTCTCCGGAAGACCACTCAGAAGATGTTCAGAGACAGTCCTCTCGATAACAATCAGACTCAACCTATCAGACCTCTCCCACTTAGCCAAAAGTTCATTATGTTCAGGCGTGCTATCCGCATTGATCACAGGCTTATTCTCGCAAAAGCTAAATCAAGATCAGGAATTCCCAAGGAGAATTCCAGATCTTGCTTCCATTTGCCATAGTTTGATCCAGTAAGGATTTCAATGGAAGCAGAACATTTGTTCACAGAAAAGTTCACTGTTAAGTCAAAACAGGAATGCATTAGAACATATTACAAGGCAAGATATAGCTCAAAATGCAAATAAGCTATCACAGCGAGGCCAATATCATAACACATTCTTCTTTGGGCAGAATGCACAAACCAAGGTCACAACCTAGGCCAAAACCTCAAATGGGTTAATCCATGAGTATATACTGGGTTCAGAAAGTTGTCTCCTTTGGGCAGACAAGTCCCTTTAGCCCAATATATTCTCCAATAACTCCATCCCAAATCAACTTTCAATCACTACACACAATAACCTCCTTTGGGCAGGTAATTGCATGCAATGGCCAAAAGCATTCCTCAAATTACAAAGAGACTTCCATGAACTGATACAAGTGGCTCCACTTTGGTGGTAACGACTCATAGCAATCCATAAAAACTCTTGCACAGGAATCATCATCTTCTCTTGCTCAGAATCATGTATCAGCATTCCCAACATGTTTTGTACTCAAACAGTTTGTTAAAGAATTATTAAAGCATGTTAATTTCACGATCCAACTAAAAAATATATATATTTATATATATCAACAATAAACTTACAGCAGTGGAAAAGAAGAAAAATAAAATAAATAATAGCAATCTTGAATAGTTGAAAATGCACATTCAAAACATCAACGTGTCTTTATATATACATTTAGCGCAACATAAGCATAATAGTGCTATCTGGTCCAGTGGTTATGCGTTTGCAAATTCTATTCATGTGTACTTGTGTTCAAGTCCCAACAATCCCAATTTTATCTCTCATTTTTTTTTAAAAAAAAATCACAGAACGCATAACAACAGTAGCAGCGTGGCATTCAATAGCAATTAACAATTAATAGTGTAAACAGTGCAATCTCAAACGTATAAACAACAGTAGCAGCGTGACATTCAATAACAATTAACAATTATAGTGTAAACAGTGCAATCTCAAACGTATAAACAACAGTAGCAGCGTGACATTCAATAGCAATTAACAATTAATAGTGTAAACAGTGCAATCTCAAACGTATACCAACAATTGAAATATAAATCCCGCATAACAACAGTAGCAGCGTGGCATTCAATAGCAATTAACAATTGCCAATCTGTATAATTTCAAACAATTAACAAAAAAAAAAAACAAAAAACAAAAAATTTCAAAAACGTGTATTAACAAGATCATGATAAATCGAAGTTTATCAATTATAGCAATTGTAGAACATCCCAATTTAATTCTCGTATTTTGATTACATTTGTATCCATTCAATAGAAATCAGAGAAACATATAATAATTAACAATCAGGTCCTAAATCATATAAAATTGGGCTCGATACCAAATGTAAGAATAACAATACATGAAAGGCACGCTTTATATGAAATTAGAACACCGATTCAATTACTTACTTGTTGAAGACATGATTGGATGAACAGGGAATTGTCTTGCGTTGACGTATCTCGAACAAGAAGCCAAGCCTTCCTTTTCCCGATCACACGCTCCAAATTCTAGGTTTTCAAGGGCAAGCAAACCTAAAGAAAGAATCCAAAGACGTGACTAAAAAGGGACCTACCCACGCTATTTATTAACCCTAGGCACCTCTCATTATGGGCCTAGTGGTTAGGCCCATATTGTCTCCCACACACATCAATATTAAGTGTCCAAAGTTCATTAGTAATTAATCACGTTATTAATGGGCTTAAGTATCATAGAATGGATCATAATATTAACTCGTTTTTAGCAAAACAAAATGTCACAATTGATTGCAACCCACTAGAATTTATAGGAAAATTCTAACACTTTCTACTAGACTCACAAGGTAGATCTTACACCTTAACAAAAACATTATTTTTTTATGAAAAAACGAGCATAGTTATAATAGAAAAAAGATAGTCATACATCTCTTTTAAAAATGTAAGTATTGTATATATTTTTTTTAAGAATGTCTGATTGAAAAGAAGGTGATAAGAAAAAGTAAATATGATAAATAGTATTAGATGAAGTGTGAAAAAATATGTATGTACTATTTGTGGTAAGAATATCAAAATTTGGTATAATATAGAGTGTGTTGGAAAAGCTTTAAAAAATCAACTCTTATATTCTTACATCAAATGAAAGATATATACTTATTTTTACACTCTATTTAATAATATTTATTATACATATTTTTTTTTTTTTTACTCAATCATATTCCTTAAAAAGTGTATAAATAGTACATACACCACTAAAAATGATGTATGACTATTTTTTTTAAAAATAAATTTTAAAATAAAGAGAAAAAAAAAAAGTAAAAAATAAACTTTTTTCTCTCCCACTTTTCTGATTTCTTTTAAAAGAATATCATCATAAGTCATAAATTATCATAAAAATAAAGAAATTATCATTTTTTAAATTGTGTTTATTTTAATAATCTTATTTAAATAATAAAAAATAGTTAAAAAGTGCTTTTTTCATGTAAAAAAAATTTCTTACAAAAAAGCACAAACAAATGTTCCCATAATAATACATTAAAGCTTCATTAAATCATTATCGTAGTCAATATTGTTCTGTCATACCCAGATGATTAATTCAATTTTCTCAAAAACAAACATTTCGAAAGCGGCAACCAATAATATATATCTTCCTAGGATATAGGAGTATCTTGGAGGATAGAGTTGCTATTAATCTATAACAAAAATTCATTTTGTATATAGAAGACGTGATGCAAGCATTGATTTGATAGCATTATTACACATAAATTTATGGTTAAAATGTGAAAAACTTTATCCAACTAAGGGTGATGTGCAAAAAACTAGAATCCATTTACATAATAGAATTATAATTGAAATATAAAATTTTAATTTCAATCTCATTTCTTTCAAAAATATAATTAGTTTAAAATCTTAAATTTTATATTTGAAGTTATTAAATAATTAAGATAATAAATTATAATTCTAAATTTAAATATAATTTTATTATTTAAAAGTATAATCTAAAACATTTAAAAATATTTATAAAATTAAAATTAATAAAAATATTTTATAAATATTTTTATAATATAATAGTCTTGTTTTTTTTTTCATAAAGAAATTTCTCATAAAAAAAAATTTAGAAAAAAATACCATTATAATAATTTTTATATAAATATAAAAATAATTTTTTATATAAATATATAATCTCAATAAATATGATTGCACATAAATAAATGTAGAAAAAGAATTTAATTTTTAAGTTATGTAATTATTAATTTTAGAATAAAAGATAAAAATCGAAAAGACTTAACTTATTTGTTTTTCAATTCCATAAAATTAATTTATAAAATTACAATTTCAATTTGAAAGACATTTTAAATATAAAAATTAAAATTAAAATGTCTACTTTTAATTTTAAATTCTAATTTTATATTCAATTTCAAGAATCAAATGGACACATGTATTTTGAAACTTACTAACACGACTCATTAAACTTATCAAATTATGCATATTAACTCTGTATGAGAGACTTTTTTGCATATGTATAAGGGATAAATATACTCTGAAGTGCCACAATTTAGTTAGTTTAATGGGACATTTTGGTGAGTTTTAAAGTATAAAGAAAATTTTGTAAATGACTCATAATTGGAGGGAATTTTTTACATTTTACCTTAATTTTGTGCATGATGGGGATTATAATATTAGTGTCCCTAGTAGCAGTTTCTGGCAAAGTGATTTCAAAGCAAGACCTTACCATAGTCAAAATTAAGTAAGAATGTGCAAAAGGATTGCCTAGCAGTCGAGTTTTAGATAAGGTGTTCACAGTTTAATTTAGATTAATTTTAAGTAAAAAAGTCATTTGATTTAAACAATATTATTTATATTAGTTTGAATTAAATTTGAACTTATTACATTTTGAAAATTGAATTAATCTAAATCGATTTAAATTAGTTTAGATTTGATTGATTTAATCAATTTTAATAAAAAAAAATTAAGCCTAAAAAAAGTAATTTAACCTATAAAAAATAGAAATACAAGGAAATAGAAAATAGAAATAATCTACTTCATATTCATAAAATAATATTTGATCATATAAAATAAGATAAGTGTATAAGAAATTAAAATTAATATAAGTAAAAATAAAATTCAATAATAAACAAATATATTCTATAATGTTAATCAATTTAAATTAGATTTACTCAATTTTGATTAAATCAAAATAAAAAATCAAGTTAATCCAATTGATTTTTTAAAAAATAAAACAAAAAATAACTAAATTTATTCAATTTTAATTAAATTTTAATTTTTTGATTCGATTTTTAATTTAATTTTCAATTTGAATTGATTTTAACATTCCTATTAGAAATCGAACGAATACGTTGGTCAGATAGTTAGATATTGAAAACATAAATAGTGTGTAAAAAGCAGTGAATAGTTGCCACTTGAACGTGTCCATATAATTCAAACTTCAAAATATTCAAAGTTTGGAACATAAAACTAGGAAAAAAGAATATTGTTGTGTGAACGTTATTCATGAGTTTGGTTTCGAAAGAGAATGAAAGAGACAGATAAAGAGATTCTTGGTTTAAATAAGATTTTAGTTTCTAACTTTTTTACATATTCAAGTTTTGGTTACTATTTTTTTTTTGGGCTATTAGTTATTATATTTTAATTCATTTGAGTTTTAGTTTTTAAGGATCAACACTAGTGACAGAACGTTCATAAAAAAAAAAAAACACTAGTGACAGAACTTGTCACAAAATTTTAAGGGGGTAAATGATAAAATCTGATAGATAAATAAATAAAAATAGAAAACTACTAACAGTTAACACAGAAGGTTGGAGTGAATACACTAAAAACTAATGAGATTTATGTGCACATTTATGATTTCTCTATATCTATGTAAACAGTATATCTAGTGTTTGTCCATGGTTAGGGAGGCATTCTTTAAGAGTTATAGAGAATGCACCACATATATGTTTTTAATATTTTTTTTAAAAAAAAATCTGGGGGCAGCTGCCCCTCTACCTTATAAAAGATCTACCAATAATTAATGCCTCAACAATTAGAAATTATATAGACCAATTCTTCATAAAAAAAAGGAACGAATATTTTAATAAATAGAAATTATATAGATTAAAATTCAAATGAATGAAAAATATAAATACCATGTCTTAAAAAATTATTAAAAGACTCAAGTCTAAATGAATGAAAAAATTAAAACTAATTTGAAAAAAAATAATACTATCTAAAACTTAAATGAATAAAAACAAAAATACTAATATTTTCATTTAAACCGAGATTTAAATTTCATAATCATCCTCTTCACCCTCTCACTTTATTTATACGGTTTAGGTTTTACAGGGTAGTGGAAACTCAACTCGGGATCACCAACCGCTTTGCCTTTGTCTTTTGCAAACAAAGCAGAAAAAGCATATTATGTTGTGGACCGTCAATACTAGCCATACCATAGACTTAGCGACCCCAATGGTTATCTTCTCGGCCCAACTTTTCCTTGCTTTTTTGTTACATGTATAGACTCCAAGAGGCTCAGACCCAAAAAAAAGACAAAAGACTCCAAGAGGCTTGATTCATTGGTTACTTAATGCTAGGCGCTAGCTACCTCTTTAGAAAAGCCTCATAAGAGTTACCCTTTGTTTTTCTGCCTTGTTTCCATCATGTCTTATCTTTTTATTTTTTCCCATTTCCTAACGTGGATTACATACAAATAAAGTCATAAGCAGTGTGATTTTAACTTTGTTAGTTTAACTGTAGCTGCCAAACCAGTAAGTTCAAGTTAGCTTAGTCCTAGCTCTAACAGAAGGGCTACATATATAATATGTGGATATATAGGGGATCATGAGTAAGAGGGAAGGGAATAATTATGATTATAACTAAGGTATTAGCGCAACAATTGAGTCAATCTCTATACCAACAACGCCAATTAAATTCAAACTGAATGCCGTGGCAGTTGGGTCATCTAGCAAAATAGTTTACATATAATTAATGATAATTTTTAGTATGCAAACTCTTGAACGTGTATATTTTTCTTTTCGGAAAAAGATAGTCTTTTGGATGAGACAGCAAAAAATTATTCCTCTCATCATTGCTCGGCTAGTTCTCCAACTCACCCACTGTACGGAATCTCTAACCAACGAAGATGATAGGAACTATCCCTACCTAAATTTTTAATCTCGTGACACAGTTTTTATTGTACTTATTATAATACACAAGCTTTTTTTGCTCTAATTTTCAACTTAAGAGCATAAAATAGTGCATTAAAAATTACGTAAACACTTCCCTACCTGCATTTCTTATATAATTAAGTTATAGATCCATCATCCGCTGGCTAAACAAATAACAGTAATATTAGTTTCTAAATATATGATCATGTTAATACTTTGACTAAGGAGAGATACTTTTTAAGTGGGTCTTCTTCTCCATTTCGCAACCTTATGCATGCTCGTCACGTAATTATATACTTTATGTGAGTAGGCTATTATTAGGTCTACTAACAAAGAACCCTAAACCCTATAGCAGTGGTTTCCTTTTCAATGTTTATGAAGCATTTGAAATATGATTTTTGTACATAATGTTCTTGGGATAGTGTTATACTATCACCCTTCCTTATGATCTTTACTCCTAGTATTACACTTGACATCACATATCTATCAAACTTAGATGCATGAGATTTTGTTCTTATCACAATATCATTACAAGTACCAAAAATACACCATCCACGTGGATATAAACATATGATTACACATCACCATTCATTAATTTAGTGTCAAACACATTTACAACTTCAATACTTATAAACCATATCAATCAATATTTGATTAAATTTTTAACCAATTGTTTTGTTTATTTCAAACCAACAAGGATAAAGTTTACATACTTCATTTTCTTAATGGAGAATTACACATCCTTCAAGGTTCCATGTCATATAAATTTCTTCTTCTAAATCACCATTTAAGAAAGGAGTTTTTCATCCATTCCCAACAATCCAAGTTCGAACAAAGGAAATTGAAGCCAATGCTCTCTCAAACGATCATCCATCCGTCTACAGGATCAAAGGTATCAAAATAATCAATATTTTATTTTTGGGTAAAACTTTCATTTGCTACTAATCTAGCTTTGATTAATCGAACCATTAGGATTATATTTCCTTTTAAAAATCCATTTGCAACTAATAGGTTTTGTTTCGGAGGTAAATCAACTAAAATCCAAGTATGCATTTTAAAATAGAATTAATTTGGTTTTAATAAAGGCTTATTTCCAAACTCATTTCGTGAGAAGAGTCATTTGAGAAAAAGACAAAGGGTCATTTTCAACAAGATATAAGTATAAAAGCATAAGATTTTGTTTTGTCTTTTAGGAGATGAAATTCTATGAAGTCAATCACAATGTCGAAGAAAATACTAAAGCTTCATTATGGTTGCTTAAGATTTCAAAGGAAATAAAGCTCTAAAAATTCAGCATTTTTAGTCTCCATTATTGTATTATGATAGCACATCGTATTTGAAGAAAAGAATATATACTCTTCAAATGTAAAGAAGGAAAGCCTATAAAGATCGAAGTTTTGGTTCCTAATTATTCTTGATCTAAAGAATATTGATGTTAAAATCGACACGAAGATCAAGCAATTTTTTCTACTATAACCTTTCCAAGTTCTTAAGGAGCACTTTATCGACACCATGATGTATCCTATTTTGAAGATACCTTGGAGGAAGTTTCTCAGTGCAAAGGTGCACTCGAAAGAATCGAAGAAAGAGTATCTAGATTCAAAATCAAGGCTTTCGGGTGAAGGTCTCTTTGTTAGAGGAAGATTCGGATGAAAACGAGATCAAAATAGTGGCAGTAGGCAAATCTAGGTCAAAATAAGAAAGTGAAACCCGAGAAAATTTAAATGTTTAATTTTGTCACTATTTAAGAAGGGCATATAAGAAATAAAAAAAATTGTCTTTAGCTAATTAAATAAAGGAGAAGATCTAGAAAAGTCGGAAGTAAAGGTCACATAATATGGCTACGACAAAGTAGTCATTGTATGCTTTCATAGTCTCTAGATCATGACTTAAAGATAAGTGGATTCTTGATTCACGGATGCTCATATCACAAGTGTCCCAGTAAGGATTGGTTCAATACCATTACCATTAGATGGGGACAAGGTCCTTCTAGGAAATAAACCTGTAAGGTCATCGGCATTTCTTAATTAGAATCAAGATGTTCGACGGAATCATATGAGGACATTGACGGATGTAAGACATGTTCCGAGAATTGAAGTAAAAATTTGATTTCCCTTTGGGAACGCTAGATTCAAAAGGTTATAGCTACAAAGGTGAAGGTGGAGCTATAAGAATCTCTAAAGGCGCTAAATCGATTGTGATGAAGGAAAGAAAGAGAATAGTCTTCTATGTACTACAAGGAAGCACAATGTGAACTGTAGAAGAACTTTCCCTTTGTCTCCTTAACAGTTGATTCTGATGTCACCAAGTTATGGCATTTGCGAATGGGGACAACTTCTATACTTATAAACCATATCCTTATTCTTGTTTTAACAAATATGCCCGGTAGGACTTTGAGCTTCTTCAACAATCCTCACCCTCAAATGTTAAAGGACCATGATTCATCCTCGGCCTTTACAAGTCTCCAGGAGTATTTTAGCTTGTTTATACTTGTACCGCATGATAACTGGGGACATATAGCAACGATCACCACAAATTTGAAAGTGGGATTAGTAATTTTCGAAAGGATCAGAAGATTGTTATTGACATACCTCCAATTTTTATGGTTTATTTTGACACCATTTGCTCGAGAAGCCACTGTTAGTTCTTGGGGTACCACATGTCTCCTCATTGGTATGATCTTCAATGATAATATGAGCTTACACCCTCATGGATTTGCTTTTGGACATCACCCAAAAGGCCTCATACTAATGGAGATATATGTCCATACTTGAGATATCCACATTTATGATGCTTCCACCTCTACCAATGTGGGACTTTGGTCGTATTCCCTGAACCGAACAATAATGTGGGACTTTGGTCGTATTCCCAACAATCCTCCCCTTCGAACAAAGGACCATCGATCTCCCCTCAAACGATCATCCATCCGTCTACATCTACGGATCATTATCGTGTGCTAATAATTGTGTGTACGAACTTATTTGGAGTGTCCGAAACAAATCAATAGGATTTAGTCGATGTCGAGTCGCCACCAATTTTATTTAATTTAGGAAAAATTGGAAAACCCTGTTTAGAAATTGGTCTTTGGAACCAGATTGGATTTTGAGAGTCGAAAATGGCTTATGCATAGGTGAAGGGTGGAGACTTAACCCCAAACACCCCTAATACATCCGTCCTAAAACGGTTACCCTAAATTAGTTATGCAAAAACTTAATAATCTTATAATACATTTGTTTTACCGTTTTTTTAAAAAAAGCACAAAAAATAAAGAATTTGAGAAAATATAAAATTTGGCTTGACGAATAAAGATTCTCGCTCTCCACGTATCCTCGGTGCAAGAATGAGGAACTCAAAGTCACGTAGTTCTTTAAGAAAATAAGAAGAAAAAGTTGATTTTATTTAAAGAAAAGATTTAATTTTTTTTATTTTATAAAAATTTGAATTAAAGGTCGTTGTACTTTTAATCAAAAAAGTTCGAATGAATTACGTGAAGTTTGCGTCACGCTAGATGTCACCCACGTGATTAGTTGCTTTTATTTAAAGAAAAGATCCGCCTCACGTTTTTTTTATTTTTATAAAAATTTAAATTAACAAGGTTATCGCGACCTGTTAATCAAATTAAAGTTTAAGAAAATGAAGTTTAGATAAGGTTCGCTAGACGTCAATAATTATTGTTAAATTAATTATTATTAGGTGATGAATGATAATGAAATTTTTAGCCTTTATTAAATAATAATTTATTTAAAATAATTTTAATAATTAGGTTGTCATTCCTCAAACAACTCGAATGATCAAGATAAATTACAAGATTAACAATCATTTCAACTCTAAATTAATAGATATTTTTTTTTAAAAAATTATTATTTTACTTTTATTATATTTTGTTTGTTATCCCCTTTTTATCATTTTTAGAGTTTTAGAGAATTTTAGCCCATTTAGGCCTAATTTTAAAAAAAAAATCTGGGGGCAGCTTCTAAAACAAATAAAAAAAGATCTACCAAAAAATAAAAAAAAAAGAAAAAAAATAAAACATAAAAAAACGAAAAATGATAAAAACATAAAAATTAAAAATAAAAATGAAAAATATAAATACCATGTCTTCTTTCGTTATTAAAAGACTCAAAGTAAATGAATGAAAGGTGATTGGGAGTGTTTTGATGAGGAAGATGATGAAGTTAAATGAATAAAAGCAAAAATTTAATATGGTGATTTTAATGGAAGATTTAAATGGAGAAGATGAATCTCACTTTAGTAACGGGAGGTTGAAGGAGATGAATAGTGGGGAGTGATGTGAGTTGAAAACCGAACTTTGCCTTTGTGTTTTGCAAACAAAGCAGAAAAAAGCATATTATTTTGTGAGTCAAACTGAAGCCATACCATGACTTAGCGACCCCAATGGTTATTTGTCGAGTTGAAACTTTTCCTTGTTTTTGAGTTACATGTATAGACTCCAAGAGGCTCAGACCCAAAAAAAAAGACAAAGGTCTCCAAGAGGGGGGATTCATTGGTTACTATAGGAAGGGTTTAGGGTGAAGAGTACCTTGAATTAGAAAAGCCTGATTAGGAGTTACCCTTAGTGATTTTGATGAGTTTGTTTCCATCATGTCTTATCTTTTTTTTTTTTTTCCCCAGGATAACGTGGATTTGATAAAGGATAAGTTTGTGATTTTAACTTTGTTTTAGTTTTGTAGCTGCCAAAGGAGTAAGTTGAGTTAGGTCCTGGATAATGGATAATAATGGATATTGGATCAATGAATTAGGGGAAATGAGTAAGAGGGAATGGGAATAACTTTTTTTTTGATTATTTTTTATTTATTTAGCGCAACAATTGACAAAAATACCAACAACGCCAATTAAATTCAAACTGAATCGTGCAGTTTGGGTCATCACTTTCATATAATTAATGATAATTTCTAGTATGCTAACTCTTGAACGTGTATATTTTTCTTTTCGGAAAAAGATAGTCTTTTGGATGAGACAGCAAAAAATTATTCCTCTCATCATTGCTCGGCTAGTTCTCCAACTCACCCACTGTACGGAATCTCTAACCAACGAAGATCCATCAAGGAACTATCCCTACCTAAACTCATTTAATCTCGAACCATTTTATTGTACTTATTATAATACACCACTTTTTTTGCTCTAATTCTCAACTTAAGATGCATATAGTGCATTTTACGTAAACACTTCCCTACCTGCATTTCTTATATAATTAAGTTATAGATCCATCATCCGCTGGCTAAACAAATAACAGTAATATTAGTTTCTAAATATATGATCATGTTAATACTTTGACTAAGGAGAGATACTTTTTAAGTGGGTCTTCTTCTCCATTTCGCAACCTTATGCATGCTCGTCACGTAATTATATACTTTATGTGAGTAGGCTATTATTAGGTCTACTAACAAAGAACCCTAAACCCTATAGCAGTGGTTCCCTTTTCAATGTTTATGAAGCATTTGAAATATGATTTTCATTATAATGATCGAACACCTCTAACTTGAGAATTGCCATGAACAAGTGTCATTGCACTCTTGTTTCACCATAGAGTATAGACAAGAGCTGCATGGTTCATTTTGTTGGAAATAGACGGAATTACTAAGAAAAATGTACCTGATACAACAAATAAGATGCAACAATTAATAGTAAAGAAGGTGTTTATAGTAAAATTTGTCAAAGAGAAATCTCAATTCTAGTTATTACTTTGAGAAGGGAATTTATTCTTTACAAAGACTTTTAAATACTCAGTAATTTGTGAATTAGAAAAATATTAGTAATTTATCTCAAATTTAATAGAAATTATAGCAAAATATAAGTTATAGACAAATAAAATAACAATCGAAAGGCAAATTAGTGCTTCAATTAAAATATAAACGAATGCATTATCTAATAATCAAATTTAACAAGAAATGAAATAAAGCAAGTAAAGAGCATATAAAATAAGAAACTTAAAGTTGCAAAAGAGTAAATTCAACTAGAATTTAAATTAAAACAAAGAAAATGCACAAAGAAAGTGATAAAAGTAATAAAAATGTAATGAAATAAACTTGCTCAAAAATTAAAATATCAACAAAGTAAATAAAACAATTAAAAGAAAGTAATAAAGATGCAGAAAAAATATACATGCAAGAAAGTAAAATTAACAGAAAGATAAATTTTCAGAAAAGTAAAGAAAATAAATAAAAGAAAATCAAATGATTTCAATAATCACTCGATCAAAAGATGGAGAGAATTATAGGAAATGTAAAGAAATGGTTTTAAACTTGCATTAAATGGTAAAGATTATTGAAATAGAGCAGAGTGAAAAGTATACTCAACTAGTCTCTGTGTGTTTCCTTTAAAGTTTGTAATAGATATGATAGGATTCGTGAATTGTAAGAGAATTTGTGTAAGTATTTTCTAACCAATCTAAATGTCTTTACCCCCTTAATATTTATAACTAAGGGAAGTAACTGACTTTTAACTAGATTAGGACAAATGTCCCTAACATAAGTAACTTTCTAATTAATAATAATAATTGTCTTGTCTTTACATTATATATTCAACTGTTATAAAGTTCTTGAATTCAAATTCTAATACTTCAATTTGAATTTAAATTTTAAGTGAAATTGTCTTGAGTTTGCCTCTAGATTTTTTGGACTTGAAAAAGGTCCTTTGCAAGTCTTGAAAATTTGCTTAAGTGTTTCACTCTTTGCTTCAATTTTGGATGTGATTTCGAGCAATTGTCTCTCTTTGTTGAATCGAAACACGTCTTTGAAAACTCATTCATTCTTTTCAAGTTACCATTGACTTGCAAAATTTAGTTAAAACATCTTAATCGAAATGACTATTTTCAATTAGGGGGTCGAATTTAACTTATAGTTAAATCAATCTTAAGATGCTTTATTTGTTAATATATTTTTTTTGTAAATCAAAATTTTATTTTTTATACCAACAAAAGGATAGAATTTAAAAATAAAAAATCAGTTCAAAGCATGTTATAGAAGATGTTGTCTTCAGAGTAGAACAAGAGATTTTAAAAGAGTAAAAGAATAAAAAGAAAATAAGTTTTTGGGTAGTTGGAGAAGGGTATTTATAAATAGTAAACCATTACTAATGTGTTTTTTCATGAGTACACATGTTCTTTTAGTGAAACATCATTCCAAAATTAGACATGTTCTTTAATAGCCTAATATAATATATATATATATATATATATATATATTATATATATATATATATATATATATATATATATATATATCTATATATATGTGTGTGAAATATACATATATATATATATATATATTATATATATATATATACATATATATTTCATATAATCAATAGACATGTACTCTTAATCGAATAGACATGTATTAAGAATTATCTTTTCAATAGACATGTACTCTTAATCGATATGTAAAGGGACATCTCTTTCTACAAGTAACCCACTCTCAATAGACACAATAAACTTGAATCACCCATAATAAAAACTAACACATTTGACATAGGAGACACAGCGAGAGAGAGAGGCTAAAATTATGCTTTTGCATGATGAATGCTACGATAAAAGATTGTCTATCACTTGTGTGGTACAAATTTACATGATTTCACTAAAAAAAACTTATAAATTTTAGGTTAAATTATGATGTTATATTTTATTTAAATTTCGTGTAGTTATTAAAATTAATTTTATTTTCATGTAAATAATATAAGCTTTTGTTTTTCATGTAATTTCCGCAAGAGAGCAATTGCTCTTTATGAGAAATTTTTAATTAAACATAGTGTATTATAATTAAGTGCATTAGTCCAATCAAAATTTAATATTTGTATGGATTTTTGTGTCTCACAATTAATTTTACGGTATTCTATAAAAATATTAAATCTTAATTAATTTAATACACTAACTAAATAGAGTAATGTTATATCTTATACTCAATTATCTTAATAATCATCTTAATACTAAATAAAAAAATATTAAATAAAAAAAAAAAATAAATACATCTAATGTTATAAAATATATAAAAATTATTTAATTTTTTTATTTAATAATTAAAAAATTTAAAAAAATAAAAAAAAATAAATCATTTCTCAATTAAATATACTATATTTAAGTAAAATTCAACTCATCATAGGTTAATAATGAAGTCGCACTGCCATACTTGCACAAAATCTTTGAACCCTGCAGCCTGTGATTCTTTATTTTAGTGTGACAAGTAAATCCAGTCCGCAATTCCCCAAATGTACCAAAAACAAACATGCATCCTAAGTCACTGATTTGTTATATATATGAAATTTTGAAATATTCAGACTCCCAAAAAAAAAATTGATTTCACTGCAAAAATAAAATATAATAATTGATTCATTATAGAATTTCTTTTTTGTTACAAATGATTCATTATATAATTTGGTTTCACCGTTTCAGTATGAAATTACATGCAGCACAACAGTTGCTCTTCCTAGTTCCTAGATCAACCAAGTTAAAGATTACTTTTTGAATCTTCAATTTTTTCCTCAAGGGGAGAGGAGGTGTGTTTCTCTATGTACAGTAAGAGAAATGTTTGCACAATTGTACATTAATTTTTATATACTATTTTTTAATTAGAAGAAATGATAAAAAGAATATATCAGTATGTATATTTTTTATTCCATTATTTAATAAAAAAATATAAGAATAATATTTAAAAAATGTGCAAACAACACTATTAGTGTAAAAAATACGGAAAATTTTTGGCATAAGATGACGAAAAATTCTTATAAACTTATCTGGCAAGAATACCATCTCTTTGAATGTATGTGGATCTCATTATGAGAGGCACATATCAAATGAAATCCAACAATAGATATCCCTTTAGAAGAACTTCCCCCAGAATTAAGAAGTATTTATCGCTAGTGACTGCTATCCTGTCCTATGTGGATGTGATTAATCAGCATCATGACACTCACAATAATAATTGCTTACTTTACGGCACACCAGTGCCTTGCATTTGCTTTCAACACCATCATTTTTAGCAGAGTTTGCATTGTACTATGTACCAACAAGTGCTCAAAACAAAGGACGAAACTAACTGCAGTCTTGCCCTCATCACTCATCATCATCAATTGCCCACTCCGATAATTAACTTTGTTTGAAACCATACAATAACAATTCGGAACAATAATCAACCAAAAATCCCATTAAAGCAGAACATTTTGAGTTTAAAAAGAAAACAAAGCCTTCCTGTACCCAAAAAAAAAAAAGAAAGAGAACCAAGCCTTCAATTATTCTTGAACTTTGGGGATGTGGTAGCGCAACCTGCAAGTAACGGGGGCCAATACAAAATACTAAATACGAATTCCAGAGAGGAAGAAAGAAAGAAAGAAAGAAAGATCGAGAAAGCAGAAGCCTTAATATTCACTTTCTCTATTCCCATGGGCGAAGATCTGCCTTTCCCTTTACCATCACACCCCCTCATCTTACTTGTGATTACGTTCTCGAATCTTTCGTTTTTCCCTCTTCCTTTTTATTTTTTTTATTCCCCCCTTTGATCATTCCCTATCTTTTCTTCTTCTTCATCTAATTTCTCCGTCAGTATCTATCTTACTCTTTGATCATGATCGAGAATTAACGCATCCCCACCTCTCTTTTAGAAAATCAAGTACCCTACACACTTTTATAAAAAAGTAATATTATTCACACATCAAAAATTTTAAATCAACTTTATATTATACTTAATTAAAAAATAATGACAGAGATATTATATTTCTAATATTAAAATATGTATTTTTTATTTTATTATCTAAAAATATATAAAAATGATGTAAATTTTTTAATCCGTAAATATCATTACTCCTTTCATAAATCACCCAGCTACTGTTTCTTTTATCAATTTCTTGGTCATTCAAAACATTCTGTAACAGTTACATATGAAGGAAAAAGTTTTTGTACATAAGTCGGGATGTGCTTCAGCGCACAATCCTTACGTTTGGTTTTGTACCAGATACTCCAATATGCAACAACGTCCATTAGGCCTAGGAAATAGGAATGGGGAGATCTGCATAGAAAGGGACAAATTTTGTATACATTTGGTTCTCTAATTCACAATACCCACAATCATTTCAAGCAAATCAGTATATATACATTTGGTATGAGAACAAAACCATTAATTAGAATTCATGCTTAATTAAGAAAAACACTAAAAAACAATATGGATTATCATTATGTAATCTGAATATTAGAACTACAATATGAGGCCATTAGCAATGGCGCGATTAGTAGTAACATGAGTGGTCTCATACACCGGAAGCTCCTCACAATACCTATCATTTCCCATCACTGCTAGGTGATCAAGCTCGAAAAGATCCGAACTTGAATAGCTTGCTGCGTCATCGCCATCATCTTCATCCTCGTTTGTCCTCATAGGAAAATCCCTCAAAACCAAATCACTCTTCTTCTGGCTGCGATGGTACTCTTTTAAGAACTCTCTAGCAGCCTCCTCCACTACCCTGCTCTTCTCCATGACCGGGAACTTGAGCTCTTCCTCGTTCTTCTTAGGTCCAATTTTCCACGCGGTTGGGACCGACACAGGCATTAGGCTTGTGTCCTCTTCTTCATACAAGCACTTATGCCCACAGGGTCGACTATCTTCATCGACGATCACGCTCACTGGGTAGAAACGCACCGTTCTTTTAACTCCATTGCGCAACTTTTCTCTTGAGGAAGGTGAAGTCTTGCTCAAACAAGAGCGTGAGAAGGAGGAAGCAGAAGAACAAGTAGAAGCTTGTCCTGACTTGGCTTTTCTCTCAGCGTTTAAGTCTTCGTAGCCTCCAACAGAGGACGTGCTCTTTGTTTTCTTTGTGTTCCCTGTTGTAAACAGAGAGTTAAGAAAATTCGTGAGCTTTCCCCCTGGAGATATGGGTTGCTTCACTTTCTTAAGATTGTTGTAAATCTTCAGGGCCCTCGATTTGGATTTGATTAAACCCTCTTCGTTACTTACAATGTGTCCTGTGTTGGAATTATGAGAATAACCATCAAACATTTGCACATCCTTTTGTTGGTGAAACAGAGCACTGTGTCTTCTCTCCGTAAGTGTCTTCTCTGATCTTTCACACACGCTGGTCCTCACCGGCTTAGGCTTCGAATATGGTGCGAAACACGAGGCCCGTGATCTCACTCCGTACATGGATTCTGTGTCGGAGGACGATAACCCTCCGGAGCTAGAATCCGAAGAACTTGAAGTGGAACTGAAAAACAGAACATCTTGGTCATGATCATGATCATGATGCGATTTTTTGTCCATTTGCGAACTCCAGTGTCTCCCTTGAGTTCCAAGTCCAACCTTCTCGCTTGCCTTCCTATCCATCCATTTCTCGAGCAAACGAGCACGGCGAGGATTTGCCGTTGCGACCTCTTGTTCCTCCTCGACGGTTCTGTCGCATTTCCGATTGCTTCTGCTCTGTTTCTTCCCCGTTGTTTCTCTGTAGAACTTCATGTCGCCACTCTTTCTCTCTCCCTCGTCGATGGAACGGTAAATTTTGTCAAGGAGGGTGGAAGAGAAAGAGGGGTTTTTAGAGTCGTTTACAAACCTGTTATTCTCCAACCTGTACATGTTGGGGGGGTGGGGAGGGGTGTGTAATAAATAGGAACAGCACGGGTGAAAAGGAAATGATGAGTTCTAGTGGGATAGGGCTTTTAGGGGGTGAGGCTGAGAGGAAGATTCAAAAGCTGCCATGGAAGAAGGCGGTGCCTAAAATGATCATGATTCATGAGAGAGAGAGAGAAGCTTTTAGTTGTTATGAGCTATGACATGGGCAGCATGAACATGATTGTTGAAGAGGATAGGATGGAGGAGAGGGGGTATATAGAGATGGATGATTTGCTTTCTAGGCTTTGTTGTTGTGGTTGTTGGAAATGACAGAAGAAAACGTAAACAGAGTAATTGATGCCTTTGTCTGAGAGAGAGAAAGAAAAAACTCAAAAAAGAGAGTAATGAGAGCAGAGTGGCACGCTTTGGAGTTAGAATGAAGGGGGAAGGGAACAGGGAGATAGGGCACTTTATAAAGGTGTCATCACGCGCGTGCATGTCCATTCTCTTCCCATGGGGCGCCATGCCAGTTTGCCATCTGCTGACGTGGCACTTCATTTCACTCCCTGATTGTCCTTGATTAGCCCCAAATTCGAATTTGTAGCCGTTGATGGAGTTGAAGAGATTCCCGGGAATTTGGTTATGTGGTCAACAAGGTCAAGTATTCAATAGTATTAATTCGTACACCCGTCAAAGCTCCCAATGGGAGGGCCCACGTGTTAAAATGGGAAAAAATATGTGTATAGAATTAATTATAGTAACTTTGAGGGCCAGGCATTAGAATTTAGATGATTACCTACCAATTTAGCCCGTGCATGCGTTTTTGTTGTTTTTTTTTTCATTGGATGGGGACATTTTTTTTATTTTTTAAGGATCTCTTTATATAATAGATGAGAGATTATTTTTTTAAAATATAATTAAATGTTTAAGTAAAAAAAAATTAATAATATAATTTTTATATTCATAAATTTTAAAATTAATTCGAACATATTTGACTCGGACGAATAGATAATTTGAATTTGAACAAATGAACAAATATGGTTCAGTTATTAAATTCCACGGGTTGGGTGTACTGGAATATTATTTCATTGAATGTGTCAGGCGTGAACTTTAATTCTAATTTCTTCGTTTGGTAGTGGTATCCAAGGTTTTTAAATGCAATGCGAATAAATGAAAATAGATGCTTATACGTGGTAGTTAAATTGAAAAGAAAAACGGATACGATTAATAGGTTTCAAATTACAATTGAGCTGGCAAGGCCATAATTGATTTTTTGTTAGGTAACGTAACAACGTAATGTGTTCAAATGTAAGAGGGATGACCTATTTAAATAAAATATTATAAAATCAAATAGTTGTTCCTATCTTCCTCTAGGTAAGATTCAATGCTGCCATTATATTATGACCTTTGTTGCATATTTTATACTGTGGACTATAGCCTAGAAGGGATGAATATGCATTAAGGTTGGCTTCTCATGTTTGGTATCATGTATATTATAATGATTGGTAGAGAACTCGAGACTGAAGATGAGTTATTCCAAATGTCTTGAGCATAGGAGCTATAGATATCTAGATTAATGATCTAGCCCAATGGAATAAATTAGGCAAACATGGCACATGTATTTGTTGAGGGACAAATTACTCAATGGGTCGCTCATGGGAGATTATCCAAGCAAAGCAGGAATGATATCGGACACTTTGGTTGGGACCTGGTATTATTGGAAATGGAGCGTAAGAAAAATTGGTTTGGTTTTACTATCCAAGGCCATCCAACAAAAAGTATTTACCAATTAGTAAAAGTTTACGGCTAATGGGTGGAGATGAATATCTAGAGAATCCAGGTCACTCTTAATGCCTTTGCTTAGATTATGTTTGAAAAAATTAAAAATAAGAAATGATTTGATTTGATTTAAATTAATTTGATTAGATTTAAAAAAAAATATATTTAGAATTTTTAAAAAATAATTTAAATTAATTTAGAATTTAAATTTTATATTTAAAATTTATTAAAATGAGAATTGATTTGATATTTTTATTTTTATGAGATATAATTAAAATAGTTATTAAAAATAAAATAATTTATTTATTTTAAATTAAATCAAATCTTATTAAATTTGATAGAATTTTTAAAATAATAAAAATAAAATTTATGAAATTTTAATAATCAAATTATTTTTTATTTTTTAACATTTTAAACATAAAATTTAATTAAATTTAATTCATAAATTAAATTATTTTTTATTTTTTACACTTTAAACACATTCTTAGAGAATATGGACCGTTTTGCATTTATTAATATTATAATTATTATTTCTTTTAATGTTATTTATAGTTAATACTTTAGTATACCTACAAAGCTTTGTAACTATTTATCCATCTTTTTTTCGTGAAATCATTTATTTTATTTTTAAATTTGTATAATGTCGCGTCAAAAGTCAAAACGTTTAGTATTGTATGAAATTCAATAATTATGATATTTCTCGTCTCTTTCTTCTACTATTGTTTAAATAACATTTACTGACCTTTTTTTGAATTTAAAAGTCATAAAAAGCTCGTACACCTAAACAAAATGGAAATGACAGTTAAAAGGTAAAAAGAAAAACAAGTGGATCAGACAAAGATAGGCTTTAATCATGGGAAATGAGGGGTCTTTTAAGAGCATGAGATTTACAGACGGAGCCTGTATAATTTTGGTCTTTTAATCATCAAGAATTTTAACCAAGGAGCCTCTTGGTCATTGACTCATTGCACCCAGTAATGGAGCGCTGAGGTTAATAACGGCCACCTACAGTTGATTTTTCAATACGTCAGTCAAATTGTATTGCAACTGCGAGCAAAATATTTAAGATTTTGAGAGATGTTAGCACAGTCAAAATAAATTTTTTTATATAAAATTAAGATATGTAATGAATTAAAAATTTAAAAAAATGTTATTTTTTAATTTTTAATATATTAATATTTTATTTTTATACCTTAACAAAAAAATTATTAGTTATCTTATTTTCATATAAATTTTTTATAAATTTTTTTAATAAATATCCTTAGATACTTATTAACAAAACTCAAATATTTAAACGATAAACGCATGTCATATTAATATATATCGGAGCAATCATTTCCATGCATTGAAAGCTTCTAAAGTTTTGCATGGCTTGAAGCAAAGTGTTTATTGGAGTGAACTGAATCACTCACAAAAAACTAAATATGAGAATACAGATAACAATTTGCGTATATTATTAGTTTTTACCGCATATTTTGCAGCAATTCTTTATCACTGACTCTTGGGCTAGTAGATTGTTAAGTTATCTATTTAAATCTTCAGTAATGTTGAACGGAGTAAAAATACACCATGTTTTGGTTTTTCTCTTGAGGTCTTTAGACCCCGTTCTTACATTTAAAATAAATAAATAAATCATGTTATATATATATTATATATATATATATATATATATATATATATATATATATATATATATATAGGAATATAATATATGAGTAATTTAATTTTTGGCTTCTCAAAATTTTCCCAAGACTAATCCCTTGAAATGTCATTTTTGTCCTCAATGAAAAGCACATTTCACTTAATTACCACTACATTGGGTAACTGATTTTAATTTTGTTAATTCTTTAAAGAGGTTGAAAATATTTTTTATAAGCAGAGTAAAAATGAAGTTAACGTAAAAGTTTGTAAACTTGATCAGTTGATCCCATATAAACTGAAAAAGAAAATGCTACAAAAATGGATAGTCTATACTTGTGTACACTAAGAAATTGAGGGAGCATGCAAATTTAGTCCTTTTAATCATTATTAGAATAATTGATTTTAACTCCACCCCAAAAGATTGTTTAAGGGAAGAAGATTGTCTAAGTTATTACAATTAAGGAGTACTTTGTTCATATACTTATATGATGCCCCTCACATTTAGGACTGCACATTTGTTGGTGGCTCAATATCAAGACTATGATAAGTTCTCATATCATATTAGAATAAGTAAGTCTAACCTTATCCTAAAAATTAGCTCTTGAAATGGATTTAGAGTCAATTATTTTAATATAGTCTTAGAAACTAACTTAGTCATGATGTTGGACCCCTCTCATATGTCAATTAAGTCCTGCAAACTTCAGGCTATGAGTATATAGACAAAATATTATTTATAATGATTTGAGCAACCTTCTTTCTTAAGTTAGTTTTAGAGGTGGAGTTAAACTTAATTACTTTAATAATCATAATCTATCATAACTAAGCAGTCACGTAAAAAAAAAACAAGGAACCTTTATTTCTTAGGTTTTCTCGCAGTATTCCTCCACTTGGGAGGCGAATGACCAATATGCAACGGTATGTATATGTAAAAAACGCAGTTGAGAGTGGTCTCTCTCTTCGAAGTCAGATAATATCACGATAGATTAGTCATTTTTCGTCAGAACGAAGGGATATTGCATAGAAACTTAAAAAACAAAGGCTCTTTGGTCATATGAACTAGGAATTAAATTTCTAACCACATATTTAAGATGTCAAAGCTCATTATCACTTGGACAACGCTATATTGGTCAAGGAGCCTTTGTTTGTGGACTTGAGATATATTGTATTTAATATCGAACTGGATGTATTTAAAAAAATATATATCCCCTAAATGCTAATAATACACGAAAAGAGTATACCTTTTTTTAAAAAAGAAAAAGAAAAAAATGAGTACACCTCTTTGCCATTAAGACAATCCCTCAATTTAATGCTGCATTGAATCTGATAAGCGAGAAGCTCTCTCATCTTTGATTTTTCAATGCAAAGGTCGGCAAACCAGTAATTTCAACTGCAGGCAATATTTACATGGCTCACGCATCTCATCTACTATAGTATATCCCTGCGTTTCAACTTTGTGAAAAAAATCAGAATCTGCATTTACTTGTTGATATAAATTCCCCATAATTGGTGTTACAGAACCGGAAATTGGCCTAATCACTTCTTTGCAATCAAAACTCCTGGCACAAAATTTTTTTATGTGGAATTAAATTGTAATAATGCAATTGACAGTTGTTCTGAACAGCCAAGTAATAGGATGGCATAATAATAAGCAAAAAGGACCAAATTGTACACACACACATATATATATATATATATATATCAATTTTATTTTGGACAAAAACTTTTATAATTTTTTTAAATAACTTATACTTATTAACATTTTAGTAAGCTATTTTTTATTACACTCATTTTTAATCGTTAGATTGACTTTCATCTAATGGTTGAGGTGATTTCATTAAAAATAATCATTAGATGAAAGTGAATCCAACGGTTGAAAATGAATATAAGTTAAAAAAATTTATACATTGGTGTAAGTTCATATATATATCTTCATTAAATTAAACATATATATATATATATATATATATATATGAGGAGATCAACTTACACCACTTTATTTATTACACTTTAATATAAATTTTTTTTTACTTACACTCATTTTTTTTAATTATTGTTAGATTCACTTTCATCTAATAGTTATTTTTAATAAAATAATTTCAACCATTAGATGAAATAACTAAGAAATGAAAATGAGACAATGCTTGGCCAAAAAAAAAAATAATTATAGAAAAAAACTTACACTACAATCATTTAGTTATAATTTTAAATTATATATTAATTAAAATGCTATATATATTATATATATATATATATATATATATATATAGAGAGAGAGAGAGAGAGAGAGAGAGAATAAATAAAAATTACATAAAAATCATGTGATCACTTAAAAAAAGTCACATATATTTATTTTTCTAATCTTAACCATTTATATAAGATTTAATGATTAATAATTTAAACATCTCACATCTCTCTTACAATAAATATTATGGAGAGCGTGAGAAAGAGTAACATCTCATCATTAAATATCTCACTAAATATATATATATATATATATATATATATATATATATATATATATATATATATATATATATATATCAATGTAGCATTTTCTAGAATGATCTGTTAAATAAACTCAAGTTATCTATTGAATAACATCTACCTCCAATTGTCAGGTTTCCTCGTGTCACTTTGAGCATTGATACCTAATGAAAATTATGTTTTCCAAACTGAGTGCTACAAAGTGCGACTAATCCTTGAACACTTATTTTATATGTCTCTTTACCTTTAATTCTTGAAGTTAGCAAGTACCAAACACATGCTACACACACATGTCCAGACATATTAATTTTTTTTTCATCAAATACTAGTTAACTTTTTAATTAAAGATCTAATTACATAAACTGCTTTTATCTTTTCCTCATGCAACATGTTCAATGCATTATGGTTTTTTTTTGTTGGCATTGTAATAATTTGATGCCTAATCAACTTATGCGTACTTTGATTAATCCACATTTCTAACTCAATCAAAGACAAGTCATCAACCAGTGGCAAATTATATATCTTGAGGAAAAAAATTGAGTTGCACATATGATGTTTTGATAATATTTAAGGGAAAGTATGTATAATTTTCTGGAATACTTTTATAAAGTGTTCAAAGATTTTAGGTTGGTTATGGCTCTTCCAACCCTTATATGCCCATGCCATCTAAGTGTAAACATTCACATATTACATGTTCATTCATCACTAAACTTCTCCCTTGAGGTTCATTATGATGTTATTTGAATTAATTGTTAAATAAATCATTTTATGGTCAAATTCTTTACAAATGAACACTTATTAATTTATAACACACATTTGCAATAGATCAACATAGTAGTTATAAGATATGGTATAAGTTGTTTTCATCTTTTTTAATTTTATAAAAATCTCAAGAAATACGTTAAAGAAACAGCTTATAAACTAAATTCGCAAAACAAAAAAAGTTTCATGCAAGGGTTTACAAGCCAAAAATTATCTAAATCGTGCCTAAAAATTATGTTTCTTTGTTAAGTGAACGCGAGAAACGATGTAGCAGGGGGGGATGTGTTTAACGATGTTGCTATAAATGATATTGACATCATGATGAAAACAATCCACTTGCGCGGCTGACCTGCTTATAAACTCAATTTCTGAGGTAATTACCAATTGGGGTTAACCAGTTGGCAAGTCCTTGCTTCAATTAAGTAGAAGTGATTGAAACCTAAAGGAAATACTAGCGCTGATCAAATAAAACCCATCGATGATCTATGAAAGTAAAACAAACCCAACTGAAAAATTCGTAGAAATCAAATTGTGCATGTGATTGTGATCAAATTACAAGTTAATGGATATACCATTACCATCTCTCGATCATAGATAGCACTTGTTGTTACCTGATTAATTTGATTAAGGCACGAGACTTGTTGATATGCCTATTAATTTACATATGGAAAGCAAAACATTATGATTAACTATACTGAAAAGGATAGATCGGACTTACACTAAGATCCAACAAACCCCACCACTGCCATTGGCTATATGGGCACCAAGGATTTGCCCCCGTTATACTTGTCAGGATCACGTCTTCCAATATTTGGTTTCCTCCATGTTTAGCTGCCTTGAGACATAAACTATGATACACACAACATACATGACCCACCCCTTCTGCACCCTATCTTGGAGATAAAGAAAAAGGTTAATTGACACAGGAAAGTCTTTCATTTGGTCTCTCAATTCGGCTTCAACGAGTGTGATGACCAATTTGAAAGAGGGGGCTGTTACCTGTTAGAATATGGTTATAGCTAGGCAAGGTGAGACTGGCTTCCAACGACAATAAGACAATGATCTTATGTACTTTAGACGTCTGATGGCAATGCATCTTCAGGGGATTTAATATTTGTTTGGTAGGGACGGTGCTGAAGATATTGTGGTGTAGTCAGCCTTTGGGAGCAGGGATAACTTTTCAATAAGCGATTGATAGTTAAGCAAAGCAAGACTTTGTGTTGCAAAACCTTTTTTTTAAAAAAAAATTATATTGTTGTTTCTCTGCAATAGAGTTGCTTCAACCATTCTTACGGGATCCTGCTCGAAAGCGCCAAAAACAAATTGTGTTTGGGATTGGGATATCTTGTCGTGGATCGTGAAGGCCTTCCTCATCTTAATATTTGAAAAAAACAAATTCATCAAAACTGAATTTATCTATACTACTATATAATGGGGATTGCCCCATTTGGTTTCTAATTTTTTATTTCCCAAAAATACAATCATTATTTATCTAAATTCCAATTAAAAACAGAAAACATGCAGATGTAAAAATAAAATTTTAGTAAGGATAAAGATGTCGATGAAGACCACGACTTATGTATTTGCTGCCCTTTACAAAGTTTTTATATTTTTTAAACCACGTTTCATTCCGTTTTAGTTCAGTTTTTTCATTCAATTCTCAAATCCACACGGCCACATCCATGTGTAGCACAACTGCGAGAGAGGGGGGAGAGAGAGATGGATACTACTTTTGGTTATCATATTGTTGCAGTTAAAATTAGCTTACTGTTAACTGACTACTGGGAGTTAGGATCATCTTTTAATTTAGTGCAGTAATTGTTTAAACCAGTATTTAAAATGAATTAAATTGAATTTGTTTCCTGATTACTTGCATAATTAAAAAAAACTATTTATAATATAAAATAATAATATCCAAAAAATAATAATTGAATTTAGATTTTTAGATGCAGGTTTAATTGAACTTGAGTTTGAATACGAGTAATAACCCTATTTGAGTGTGAATGGTGCAAAATTTTACAAGAATTCAACTCATTTATTTATATATATCCTTAGTTATAATTTATAAACAGGAATTTTTAATGGAGTGTTGTTGTGCAGGGGGTAAAGTACTACATAGGATTCTTTTCCAATTGATCCAATGCACAAAAGATTCACTATGTTTGGGATCTTATGCAGAAACCAATCTTTATGTAAAAGAAAATAATATAAATCTTTTTTTTTAGAAAAAAAAATAATACAAATTTGTGTTAGAAAAAGGTACTATATATTATAGGGCATCGCTATTTTCAGCTCCTAAGCACTCAAGGTACTCTAGTCTTTTCCATTCCCGTTAGTTTTTTTCTTTTATTTGTTAACTGTAAATAATTACATATCTTAATAGAATTTTATGCAACTATAGGATGGAAATCTCGATTGCCTGAGCGCTCCATTGTTTAACATTCTTAACTTATATTATATAGAATTTTGTTAAAGATATTAAGGATCAAAATAAGGAATTTTTTATAAAAAATAAATATTTAATGCATATATATATATATATATTATATAGAATTTTGTTCTAGATACTTATTTAAAATTTTTAATTTTTAATTATTTATAAATCTTATTATATATATTCATTCTCTTATTTAGCGTGTGTTTATTTCATATTAAAGCAACACTCCAACAACATTTTTTCAACAAAAAAAACCATTAGACATCAAGCCAGCAATGTTTAGCAAACTTCAATGGAAAAAAAAAACTTCATTCAAGATAAAAAAATTGTTAGGCATGAAGTTAAAATTTGGACATTAAATAAAAAAATTATTAAAATTATTTTTAATAGTGATATATAAATATTATTTTTTATTAATTAAATAATATTTTTAATTAATTAGATAATTTTTTAATTATTTTATATTTAATTTAATTTAATATATAAAAATAATTTTTTATAACATCTAAATAAAATAAATTAATTAAAAAAAATTTAATTAATATATTAAACATAATTAATTATTAAAATAATTAATTTTTTATAATTTAATTATTAAAATAATTAATTATCAAAACAATCAAATTTTTACATTTATTCCAAAATACACTTATTTTTTCGTAGTAAATGCTAGTTGTCAGCCATTCAGGTTCAGGCTTAGTTCGTATTAGTGGGCCTCACTCTGATTTCTCATCCTGCACGGGCTTCCCCACTCTACTCTGCCATTGTAGTGGGACCAGTTTTGCCAACGTGAAACATTTACTCAATGCCCTCTGATGTTACCTGTGACATAAGCATCTGACACGTGTTGTTATGGGGCAAAGACATAACGCAACATATCTTTGGCTCCTCAATTCACACGCATACATGCGTCATGCTAGGTGCTATCTCATTTATGCTTCGGAATTAATTATTATTTTATACATTTAATTTAACCTATTGTAAATATAAAAAAATCATTATCATTTAATAATTATATGTTTTTACATCATTGATATAATTATAATTATATGAGTGCATATAAAATTTGATTAATCAAATTTGGAGAATCAAAATAAAATTGTTTTATCTTTAATTTTACATTTTTTTGTTTGCTCTATTATGACAAACAAGAATTTAATTCTTTGCTCATTGTTTTTATATCATGATATCATGATTTCTAATTGTTTTTATTTTTTTTAAGTAAAGAGTCACATAATGACAAGTTATCAACTCTATTTTTTTATGTCTAATATTTTGAAAGCTGGAAGTACTTAAACCATAAAACCATTTCTCCTAATAAGCTAATCCTTGAAATGGGTAGTATATATGCTGTTTTATTTCATTTTATGTTTATGTTTTAAGCTTTTGGATATATAAGATAATTATTTGTTGAATAGATACTCTGGAGACATTAAGGTGTTGATTTGAGTGAAAAATTTGAGTTTTTTAAATATGTAATTATAAGTTTGATTTATATATATATATATATATAGTAAAAAAAAATTATTGTGAAAAGAGTAAATTTTAATTATATAATCATATATGAATAATTAAAATTAAAAATTATTTAAATATCATATAATTATTTAAAAAAATTATATATATTTATATTTTAATTTTGATTATTTATGTAAAATTTAATAATCAAAATTTATTTTTATTAACTCATTTTTTTAAAATAAATATTTATTTTACTAAATATGCTTTATATATATATATATATATATATATATATATATATATTATGATAAGTCTTTATTTAAGTATTTTATGTATCTCGATATTAATATATCACGTATCAAATGAAAAAATAATTTAAAAAAAAATCGTGGAAACATAAGAGAGTAGGGGACCCACAGCTTAGTACCACGTGCAAGGGCATGGCAACATACCTGACAATCTGACATTACTTTGCAGTGCAGTGTGGTAAGCCTGGGTGGGTACATACATGATATCACACGCACGCAGACGCAGGGTGCATGTGTACATGGGTGCCCCATTGTTGATTCTTCTAATTCCCTCTCGTGCAAAGGCTTGTCCAACTAATTCTTTTATATTCGAATTAAATATTCTAACCCCTTTTTTATTTATTTGATTTTTTAGATACTTCCTTTCATTTTTAAAAGTTCTATAATTTTTTAATATTTATATAAATACTCTTTATATTTTAAAAAATATTACATATAACTATAATTAAGTAAAATAAATTTAAAATTAATTAACAAAATTATTAATCAATCATTAATAACCTTAAAATAATATTTATATCCTTAATTTCATAATTGACATTTAAGTACTTAATTTCATTAGTATTATAAGTAACACTAATAGAATTAAAAATAAACATATTATTTCAATGTCATTAATTATTAACTAATAATTTTGTTAATCAAATTTAAGCTTATTGTGTTTTATTAGATTTATATGTAACACTTTTTCAAAATATAAAAAATATTTATATAAGTGTTAAATAAATTTTATATAATTTTTAAAAATAGAAAAAATATGTGAAAAATTATACCAATATTAAAAAAGTTAGGGTATTTTACTCTCTATACTCTCTTTAGCTTTTCACGCTGCCGCTCCAATATCAGAAGGCAAAAGGAGCGGTACAAATACAATGCTCATTGTAATATATGATAACTTTAATATTGAAAAAAATGAACACAATTATTTAAACTAATATAAGCAATTAAATATTTAATATTTATATATGATGCTAATATAATAATGTAAAATATATGTAAAAATTATACTCACAAATGATTGCCCCATTTTTTTGTTATGTAAGTAAGTAATTAAAAGCTGTTTATTTAAGGATGAACTTAATTTCAAATCTCAGGGTAACAATTTAGTTAGTGTTTGGAAGTTTATGCATAATTTTCATATTTTAATGAACTTACTAAAGAACCACTACTAATGAGCCTAAAAAAATACATCTCAACTCAAAACCTTAAAATATAATATATCAGGATCCTTTATTCATTTACTTTCAATGTAAAACTTCGAATACTAACCTCATTTTTATGTTTTTTACTCGCAACTCCACTCACAATTCACCCTTGAGTTCGACTAACATAAAACGTCATTTTAGGTAATACATAGTGAAATGATTTCATCCTACTCAGAATAAGAATCAAGCTCGTCTTTGCATGATGCATATGCATGAATCTATGACAAAGTATGAAAAAAATTTGTTTGAAATTTAAAGGATGATTTAATTAAAACTTATCCGAACCAAGAGATGCACTTCACAGCTTATATATATATATATATATATATATATATATATATGTGGTAGGTTATCAAACAAACCATTGATTGTGGGGAAGCGGCTAATGCATGCAGACGTCATTTAATTCACGTTTGGACATTGATTTTTTCATGACAACATTCCGCCTAACCTCAACGTTTTGCTTACACGTTTTCTCTTATTCCCATGATCAAATGAGAATCAATCTCATGAATGGTTTAAATGAGTCAAATATGTAAGAACATTTTACAACAATCTCCAACAATATAACTTAACTATATGGGAAAGCTCAAAATTATATTATCTTTATTATTTGTGCTTTTTTTTATATTTGAAATTTTATAACACATTAAAAAAAATTGATCATAATTATTTATTTCTTATAATAAATATGGGAATCAGCCTTTGAAAATCCAAAATCGTTGCTTAGTCACCGGGAGATTTGTCCTGAATAACATTAAATAAAAAAATTGACAAAGTTTAAATAAATATCTCCTTTTAAAAATATTTGAATAAAAATCTATACCTAAAATCTCTAACTAAAATAAGATTAATAATATTTACTATGATTTTTAGCTTATTCAATGTTCTTTTTTTTGTTTTTTGACCAGGATATTTCTAAAAGCGTTGATGTGAACCTAACTCATCAAATACTATTGTGATTAAAAGATTCTTCTAACAGTTGTCTTCCCTAATGTTTGAACTTTAATATTGATTCAATTGATAACAATTATGTACCCTCAATGAGATAACATATCTTCCCTCAAACTTTTTTCTTTATCAACAAAAAATTAAGAATTAATTTCAGGAATTGTCTAACCTTTGTTTGTCTAACACAAAACATTGCCCCATTTTTTTGTTATGACATTGCTAGAAAGTAATTAAAAGCCGTTCTAATTAAGGATGAAAATTACGTCATCTCACTATTGTAATAAATTTAGTTAAGTGTTTGGGGGTTTATGGATAATACAGCGGGATGATTTAATGAACTTACTAAAGAACCACTACTAATGAGCCTAAAAATACATCTCAACTCAAAACCTTACAATATTAATTCCATAGAAATCCTTTATCCATTTACTTTCAATGTAAAACTTCTTTACTCACCTCACATTTTACTCACAACTCCACTCACAATTCACCCTTGAGTTCCTACCATAAAGAGCAATACATAGTTGATTGGTCAGCCTACTCAGAGTATAAGAACTAGAGGTCGTCTTTGCATGATGCTTATGCATGAATCTACTGACAGCAGTAGGATTAAAATTTTGTTGAAATTAAAGGATGATTTAATTAAAACGTATCCTCCAAGAGATGCACTTCACAGATTGTAGGTGAAAACCTGGAAACCATTGATTGTGAATCAGGCAGCGGCTAGACATGCAGACGTCACAATTCACGTCACATTGATAAACTTACATGACAACATTCCGCCACTCAACGGTTTGCTTACACGTTCTCCTTCACTCCCTTCCCTCACAGGCCAAGCAATATCCAACCTCCAATTGAGAAATATTTAGAACACATGACAACAATTAACAACAGAACTAAACTATTCGAGAAAGCACAAATTCCTTTATTTCTTTCTTCCCTTCAGGGTTTGAGTTTCATATCAGCAATAATACAGCGTCTTATAACCACAAGATAGATGGCAAGCTCATGCCGCATACAAAGTAATGCAGATGTCTCAATTTTAAAACCCCTACTCCCATCAGTGGGAATTCAGCCTTTGAAAATCCACCAATTGGTAAAGATCACCTCTTCGTTGCTTAGTCACCGGGAGATTTGTCCTGAATAATTAAATCATAAAATTAGACATAAAAATGATTATGACTGGCGATCATAAGTTAAACATGTGCAAGAGACATTTGTAGTGTGAAGAAAAAAACCTTCTCTGCTCTAATATTGAATAATCAATATCTGCTATGATGATTGCCTCCTCATGTTCTGTAGTAGCCAGAACTTCTCCAAACTGCCACATTGATACATTCCAAAGTTAGTACTTTAAGCACAAGTCAGCGTCGGAAGCTTTACTGACAACTAAGAGATATTCCCCCTTCTATTTGTAATTAGAAAATATAATACCAACTTCCATAATCAGCACATTAAAATGGCTCTACCCAAGGAAAGCTAAACATAGAGGATCTACTTACTGGTCCAACAAGAGTGGAGTGGCCCCAAGCCACATAACCAGATCCAGTATCCCGAGCAGGTGAACAGGTTGCCACATATAACTATCAGTAATGAATTTCCAAAAGGTAAGCATTCACTACAGTCTCCTCAGAGCTTAAAAATTTGCAATTCACAATATAATAAGCTTATAATATATAGAGAAACCCCTAACTATAGCCCTGTTTTAATCACACAATCAACTGCATCCATCCCACCAATTCAAATGTAAAATAGTGAGACAAATCCTTTCTCTCAACACCCATTTCATTCTGTTACTTTCTTTTGGGATGTGAACGAGTCATGAAGTCTTCCCAACACTTATTGCTCATCTGTGGATAATCAATCTGAGTGGCAAGATCAGATAAGGAATGTAAAGTAGCATCTGCTTTCTAGAACTTATCACACATTCACACTAAATTCCTTACTTGGAGGTTTGTGGTTTTGTAGTTTTAAATTACTGATTAAGAATTCACAGTGCAAATATCTCCCAATTCAAAGCTCTACTGTTTTAAGATCATTATTTGTTCATCCATCAAGAACTCCACACCAAATAAATGAATAAAAATCACTAGATGATTTTCAGATTTGATAGACCTTAACGTTAAAATACACATGCAGTAAAAATCCTCAGAAGTTCCAATAATAAGAGGTCATTACCTGATTATCTGTGGCCCTGCATGTGAAGAAGCAAAACACAGATTAGAAACGGAATATAGATCAGTCATTATTGCTCAATCAATAAATATTTTAAAAAGTTTGTGGTGCCAAAGATAAGGAAGAGTCAAAAGAAAGAAATGGAAGAAAAACAAAGTGAAAGGTACGATTATATATTCTAACTATTGAGTATGATCATAAGTTTCTAGCTATTCCTGTACCCAAGGTTATATTTCGCAATAAATTCTGATTACATAAGATAAATATGGTTCAGCAAACTATCAGTCCAATCTAATAGAATTATCTAGGGAAAAACCCATTAAACAATCAAGTTTATTGCGGTTGTTTCCGGACAGTATCTGGCATGCACATTATTTGGGAATGAATAGCATACTGGAAAGTGGAAACTTAAAGCAACTATATACAACAACAACAATAACCAATCCTTTTCTCACTAAGTGGAAACTTAAAGCAACTATATACAACAACAACAACAACCAAGTAACCATTATAAGGGTCAGCTACATGGATCGCATCCACTAATGAAGCATCAGAAAAATCTGTTCTTATCATTCAAATCTAGATCCGGGTTTTTAACCGTTTCACTAAAGTCTTTCTTCGTCTTCTCTGCCTCTAACTATTGATTATTCTAAATCTGATCTACTCTTCTTGTTTCAGGATCCTTCAAATGGGTCTTGATTCTAGTGTCCAAACCACCTAAGGCGAGATTCTCTCATCTTTTCCACTTTTCATCACACACCTACTTTCTCTCTAATGCATTCATTCCTAATCCTATCTTGTCTAGTTCTTGGATGGCACACACATCCACGCAACATCCTCATCTCCGCAACACCGATCTTGTGCTCTTGTTGGCTTTTTACCGCCCAATTATCTTTTAACTTGATCTCATACAACATTGCGGGCCTTATAACTGCGGTAAAATTTACCATTAAGCTTGATCATTGCTTACTTTCAAGATCTTATCACAAATAACTACTGAAGACTCTCCATTTTTCATCCATCCAACTTGAATCCTATGGTTTACATCGGTTCTATCAAGAAGTCATTTGTGTATGACATGGATCCAAGATACTTAAAGTGTAACTTTCAGTATGGTATGATCTCCAATTTTTACCGCTAAGCTAGCATTAACATGTTTTTACTCGAACTTATTACTCACTGTGAATTTGTATTTGACTGATTCCATATACTGGAGTTCTTACTCCCTTTGGTAGAAGAAAGCCATGTTCTTCCAAAATCGTCTCCATTTCTGGAACTTGGATTATTTATTCTCTCGACTCTCACTTTGCTAAATATATCATCAGAGAAAGCATGCATTGTGGCACCGACTCTTGGATACAAAATGCACAAAAAATTGAAGACATCTAAGACCAAGGTCAAAAAATAAGGACCAAAACACGAGAAAAGTCATCATACAAAGGTAACTCTTGTGACCCCACTCGGTGTTCTCACACTAGTTTTGAAGTCACATACATATCTTGGACCCCAAGATTTCGAATATAATTCAAAAGGAAAAACTCTTTTCTTCTCAAAGCCTTCCACTAAGACTTCTGATGGTGTTTATCAAATTGATAAGACTTTTTCCAATGACATCACTTTATGAAAACTATGTGACAAGGTCTTTTTGCTTCCTCCGATAGATGCTGGCCGTCAATCTTCGTAGAAGATAGATTGCTTCCATGGTTGACCTCCCAGAGGCATAAAACCAAATTGATTTTGGAAATTTGAGTCTCTTGTCTTAGTCTCATTTCATGTCTCTTTACCAATAATCTTCATAAGTATGATGATCTTTCATTGAGTTTAATCCTCCGTAATTTGCATGAAGAGTTTTATATATCTCCTTATTCTTATAAATAGGGATTAAAGTGCATTTCTCCTCCATTCATTTGGCATCTTCTTAGACCTCAATATCTCGTCCCCAAAACTTTCATGAAGCCATACCTTTATCTCCTAGATTCCATATCTCAATAGGTATAATCCGGTCCAACCGCTTTTCCATTATCCATCTTCTTCAACTTGTTCTTTTACGGGGAAAATGAATTCTAAGATAAAATGTTTTATTTTTGGTCTTCCTCTCTAGTGTTTAGAATGAATGTCGAGTCCCTAATGCTCCCGTGTTGCTCATTAAATAACTTGTGAAAATAACCCTTCCATCGATCTTTGATGTCTTGTTAATTGGCTAACCAAGACTTATTTCTATGGCAACTACTCAGACCCTCTTCATCCTTAATGCATTTCACTTGATCCAGGTCTCTTGTCTTCCTTTCCCTACTTTTAGCAAGCTTGTAGATATACCTTTCTCCGTCTTTGGTGCCCAACAATTGATATAACCCATTAAACACTTTATGGTTTGAAAAACGAGTCCTCACCGTGCTTAGTTTGGCAAGTTTAGTTATATTTTTCCCAATTTTCATCATTTTTACACACGTCACCCAAGCTTTATAACATTCCCTTTTAACCTTAACCTTATCTAGTTGTACACTTGACATTGTGTCCCACCACCAAGACTCTTTATCCTGGGTCCAAAGTCTTTCCCATACTGATTCACACGAGTGTCTCTTAGCAACCTTCCTAATACTTCTTGCCATCTTGAGGTCACATAGTATTAAAGGTATTTTTCTATCTCGGAGGAAATCTCTTGACATTCCTCCTAAGACGAAAGAGCATGTAGTGCTCCGATGGTTCCAAATTTTGAAGATCTTTATTTTCGATTTCCCCCTTTAGTTGCCACCATTTGATCCTTGGCTCTCTGAAAGTTGACACTTCTCTACTGACTCATCTTAACTCGTATATCCATAACCAAAACTGTTAGTGTTGGTAGTCAAGCTCTCTATGTGACTTTGCAATCCATGCAAATCTTTCATATCATTTCCTTAATAGAAAGAATCAATTTGTTACACGAAAGAAAGAACCGGACGTGGTCTATATGTGATGCAAATCATGGACATCTTATTGAGTGCTTCCTAAAACAAGTGTTAGCTATTGTTCCAAGATGGAAACGCTACCGCAAAATCTAGAATGTTTTTGTTGGATTAACTTGGTCTCTAGACCATAACCCCCAAGAAGCAAACCCTGTGTACGATCTTAGATTCGCTCCCACATGACCATTTAGGTCCCCACCTAGAAAAATGGATATCTCTCCCAATGAGTATTGAAGTTGCACTAAACCTTCTAAATCCTCCCAAAATTTGGTGTGATAATCAAGTTGCTCTTCACATTGCACCTAATCATGTGTTCCATGAGCGAACTAAGTATATTGAGATTGATTGCCACGTCCGTAAATTAAAAGTCTGATTTCCACAACAAACTTCAAAGCTATAACCTATCTCCAAGTCTTGTCACATCCACAACATTATTCTTCCAATTGAGGCCGGGGTCTATTATTTTGCCTACCCCGTTTCTAGATTTTATCTTGTATGCTCCAACCAAAGCTTAAAACCCAAAGTGTATAAGTTCCTTTGCCTTTTCTCCAGGACCCATTTAGTTTCTAGTAGGCTGTTACAAATTAATAGATATAATTAGGCCTGATTGATTAGCTGATTTATAGGGATACTCATTAGTATACCTTCCTAATATAGCCTAACTAGTTGAATATAATGATTTGAAGAACCAAGCAAACATATGAATTAGGTTGTCAATTTACAAGTTGTATTCATTACAACCTTGCCCTCTGCAATAACTCCCAATGCAATGGTCCAGTTGTCATGTTAAATGCCCCAGGATAGCAGAGCAAGTGAGCACCTGAAGTCAAAAGCTGATACAGTAAGATTCCCAAACCTTAAGAACAAGAAAAATAATAAGAGCAGTGCCATGCAAGTTTGGAAACAAATCAATGCAACTAGACAATTAATCTCAAGCTAAGCTTACAGATTACAGCCTATACAAATATGAGGAATAATTGACAGAGAACATAATAAGGGGAATGAAATATCATACCAAGGAATAAGGATTTGAAGTTTCTTTTAGTATCCGTGAAATAAGAAATACACTAAGAGGCAGTGTTGCCCAAAGAATGAGAACCAAATTTTCCTTTTCTATTTCCCCTCGCCCAACCCCCCCCCCCAAAAAAAAAAAGAGAAAACAAAATTGTTACTCAATCATGCTAATAGAATTTAGGATGCATGAATGAAATGCATTGGAAAAATCAATTCATTCACAACTGCAAATTGATGCAAAGGACAAACCTCTTGCCGCATATATCATTGCTAGTTCTGGAAACCGAATGTCATAACAGATGCCTATGCCAATGCGCCCAACCTCTGCATGATTCAACTCATTATTACAAATTTTTTTATCCAAACATGGAAAAATTCATTGCATGAAAAAAAATAATCAGAAAGAATGAAAAAATAAATCACTCTCATCAACATAGTAGTCAGAAAAGATGTTCTATTCTATAAATAAAGAATGATTGGATGGGAAGCCTTTAAAAGGTTGCTTTCTTTTCTCTTCAATTTTATTAAGAAAATGCATGATAAAACTAGGCTACAAGCATAACTAGCACTTGTCTTATCCACCCTTTGTGTACTAATCTCCTGATTTCTTTATAAATGTTGCTTCCTTTATATCACACACAAACACAAGAAGCCAGAACTACATAAAAACACAAGTAGTCTGAATATAATTATCAAAATCTACAGTGAAACCTGATTTTGAACAAAATTGCCCCTCATAGAGACATACAATCACTAATTGTGCATTAGATAAGATGGATGGCATTTAAGTTCAACATAAGCTATGGAAGAGTGTAAGAAGCTAAACATTCTAGAGGTTAATCCAACACTACAATTATAATAACAACTTTCATTTCCTTTCCTCGTCCTTCTCTGCCAACTGTCAATATTAGTATCAGCTCTGTGCTTTGAATATACATTTCTCATTTACATGATGACAAAAATATTAGCAGAATGAAAGACTGCATCATTACTGATGGAGATAGAACTGAGGAACATGTGCTTAAATGTGTGAACTGTGAAGTAGAGGAACATGTGCTTAAATGTGTGAACTGTGAAGTAAGATTATGTTAGAGACCTGTGTCCACAATTGTTGGAGTCTCCCCAGCAGAAAGAGTTTTTGATTCAATAAAGGTAATCTTCCCAGGGATGTCAATATCAAAAAGGTGTATCTGTAGTGACACTGGTTTGTCAGAAATTACACAATAAAGCAAAGGCTAAAATTGATTCATATATTACTCACCATCCAGATTCTGTTCAATTTGTATATAAAATAATCTGAAACGTGGCAAGTAATTATTTTGGCAGGCACAAGAAAAAAACAAGAAAAAGAAATTTTCTATACATAAAATATTAAAACCATAGATCTAACGTCAATCAAATATTAAAATTAGATTCCTATGAAATATTAACCAGCATATCATATCCAACATTGTATGACCAGAAATGGTACCTTGCGATGCTTGGCTTTTAGCTTTCCATCGGTGCCAAAGACACAACAAGTGTTGTATAAGCGGCCTCCGGAACGTTCCGGTATAGAACCACCAACAATAGTGATCTTCAAGTTACGAGATAGTTCAGAAAGCATGGCAGTGGAAGGAGAAGCATCGCCACCAGCGTCAATATCCTCAGCGTAGACGGGAAAACTATCATTAGAATAAGGACTATTCCAAATTTCCTGAGAAAAAAAAAACAATTATTTCCACTTACTAAGATGCATACAAATACAGACACAGTGATTCAATGCATAAGAAAAGAAACAAAATTAAAAATAAAAACTTGTGAAGATAGGAACAAAAACTGACGGGCAGGAGAACGAGGTGGGCACCCTTTGCTGCAGCGTCCTGAATGGCGTTGCGGGCATGGGCGATGTTCCTGTCCTTGTCGGGGGTGACTGAGAGTTGACAAAGGGCAATCTTGAACTGAAAGGAAAGGAAGCAGAGAGAAGTGAGTAAAATAGGGAATGAATGAGTAGGGAGAGGGAAAGAACTTGCCTTGGTGACAGGGGGAGCGGGCAACCGAATGGGTGGTGGGGCCCGGGCTCTGTCTGAATTGGAGGATGCAGCCATTATTGGTGAAGAAGGGGTAGAGTGGAATTGGCACTTGGTGGTGGTGGCGGTGGTGGTGGTGATGGTGGTGGTGTTGGTAGTTGAGAGAAAGGGAATGGAGGAGCGAGAGAAGAAAGTGCGGTGGAGATTGAAAGACTTTGCGCTAAGCAGTGACGATATTGCGGACGCGGATGCTTTCATTTCCCTTTTCTGCGATTCTGCAATCCAAACCCTTGCTTGCTTTGATAATAATAAATATTACAAAGGATTATTAAAAAAATAAATAAATTAATTAAAAAGACATAACAAAATTCTAATACATTACATAAAAAGTAAGTTTTTTAATATAATCATGATATTTTTATCTAAAATAATGTATATATTTTTTTTATATTTAATTTAATATCATTTATTATATTTATTTTTTTATTATTTTTTTAATCATATATTCTTAAAAATAATATATACAATACCTATACTTCTAAAAAATATATAAATCACCATTATTCTTTGCCATAAGATTAATAACAATGACTCTTTTCAACCTGACCTCATCGTATGTCCTTTAAAAATAAATTTTTAGTTAAGCATAATATATTATATTATTTTTTAAATTCTTAAATTATTATTTAATATATATAAATATAATTTTAAACATAAATACAATCATGAATCATGAATTTTATAATATTATATATTATAAATAATAATTTAAATATTTATAATAAATAATGTCTAACCCGTTTTACTAACACTAGTTATGTAGCTACTAGCAAGAGTTGGACGCTTTCCCATTTTTTATTTTTTTATTAATTTAAAAACCATGATAATAGATGACATATATTTAATATATGAACGTCACTTTTCTCACTTGATTCTAATTGTTTGTATGGTATTAAAAGTGAACATCAAAGACAAAATATGACATGATAAAAGTGAATTATGTATTTTAGATAGAAATAATTATACTATTTCGTTACTAATTCAAAAAGGAATTAAAATCTTAAAACAAGTCATTTTCACTTATAATATGAGTCTATAATCGATATGAATCCGTAACTACCTCAATTTCTTTTTTATACAACTTATAAAAAAATGGTTATTTTAACACTTTTTTTCAGTATTATATCTTTTTATCTAAACACTATTTTTAATTTGTAAAAAAAAAAACTCTTTTTAACTGGACATTTTAAATACTTTATACAATGACATTTCACCTTCAAAATTCTATAGAACAATCAATATTAATTACGGGGGGCACGGACACCTAATAACTATCAAAACTTACATGGGATGCATATTTCAAACTGCAATATCAATCCCTAGAGCAATGTAGTGTTTTATTCATCGCATGTTGGTTAGTTAAGGGGGAAAAAATCCAATAATAACATAATTACACTAACTTATATTCTTTTATGTTTTGTTGTTTAGATTTTTTTTTCTTAAGACCTTCAAAAGATGTTTTCACATAAAGTGCTTTCAATAAGTTTTGAACTGCTATAAATAAATTAAATCCGTGCACATAAAGCTTAGATTAATTGTTAATTGAAACACACCTAGTTAGTAAGTTTTAATTATTAGGCTAAGTTTGGTACTGCTTTAAAATTTATAGAAGAAATTATTATTGGAACAATGATTCCAAGAATAAAATTTACGGAAGTGAATATTGATCTCCTTAAAAATTTATGTTTAGTGCACAAATGAAAATGTCAATAAAAAATGTTATATTTTTAAACATTCTCTCAAGCGTTTTATCAAACACAGTGTGTGCGTGTGATGCAACCTCCACTTCAAGCTTTCTTCTCATTGTACCTTGGTGTTGGTCCAAAGCATGGAGCATCTAAAGTGGAACTGGAAGGTATATCGTTGTCATCATCCTTGTTGCTATCATTGGCGTTCTCTCTGCCAGCAGCTTTGACTTTGTCACCGATGTTGTCACAGTGTCATGGGTGAACCAAGAGAAATGAGGTTTCATTCAAAAGTTGCAGAGTGCGACGACGAATTTGACCATTTTGCAGCAATGTCCTGTGAAAAGCTTTCTATCTCCATAACCATGGCGACTCTCCAAGCCTTCCTCAAGTGCCTCTCCCGCCATGCCCACTGCCACCCTATGGGCCATGTGCCCATCGATTGTGTAGATAGTTTTGGTGGGACTGAACTTGGTCTTAGTTGTCGTGGTGTCGTTGTTCCTTTATCAGCAAGAACCATGGCCATGGGGTTCTATCTTTTCCCGATAATTTTTACAACAAATCAAATTATGACACTTAAATATTTTTATTCTTTCATTAATGTTTCTTTTCTTATTCTCTTTTTATATAAATACATACATATTATAATTATAATAAAATAGATATAATTCATATAAAGAAATAGATTTAATTTTATTTTAAAATTTAACCCCTTAAAGATAAATATTACTCTGAAAATTTCCCTTTTCATTTTTCAGATACTCCAAGTACATGAAATTTCAAGAAATTTTACTTCCTCCAACCAAACACATCTTTAAAAAAATTTATAATCCCCGTACAAAAATGTCAAAGTATATAAATTTGCACAAATATTACTCTTAATGTATAAGTTTTTTTTTTAGCAGAAATCTTTATAGAGAAGTTATTATATAAAAAAATGACACAAAGTATTTTCAATTTCAGTAAGCCCTAACATTCTATATTACTTTTAGGGGCTTTTATTTTGCACCCCGTAAAATGGGGTGCACTGGTGGTCCATTAAGTTTAAACCTTTGGATATAAGGCAAATAAAGTCAATGGTTGTCATTGACTATAGACTACCTGCTTAGTAGGTAAAGGAGTAGACTAAAGTAATTTGAAATCCTAAGAGAAGTAGCTTTGAAATCCCTAGATTAAAAAGATAATGTTCATCAAGGACGATGGTGCTGGAGATTTCCGATGAGGGTGGGTGAGCATGGAAGCTGGCACCCACAACCATTACTACGACGATGGTGAAGGGGAGTTCGGATGAGGGGCGGCGGAGGTACAAAAGCTGGCAAACTATCATGGTGTTCCAAGCTCTTCAATCAGATGGACGTCTTGGACACAACAACTTCAAAATCCCACGAGCATCCTACTATGTCTTCTTGATGTTGAGCATGACCTTGTGGTTATGAATTTATGACAGAGAAGTTGTCCCTTTGCTGCATAAGCTCAGTGGAAGAAAGGACGACAATAGGGATGACACTCGCGCAGGTCGAAAGCAGGGAGTACCCTGTTCTTAGTTCTCGTCTCCCCAATTTCTTTTGTTCCCACCCTCATTCCCTACATCGGAAGAAAAATTCTCTCCGTCTTCATTTTTTCACGGAGAGGTGGGGACCTAAACTTTAATATTATTTTAAAATTTAGAAAAAATTAAAAAAATATATATAAAATTATAAATAATTTCAATTTAAGCCAACAATATTAACAAATTAAAATAAATTACTACAAAGTGATATGTTTATGTTTTTAAAATTTTAAATTAATATAAAAATAATATAAATAAAAATTAAAAAAGAAACACAGTAATAATATATATAAATAATATAATTAATAATGATACTTTAATAATTTCTCAAGAACGGAAATTCTGCGGAGTAAGGGATACGATCCTGGTCTGTGTCCCTGCATCTGGTTTGAAGGAATTTTTATTCCCATTTTTGTCTTCACAAGAAAAAATTACTTAAATTCAGATCTTCAAATGAAACAGGCTCCTTAGATATCTCTAAATGCAGAAAGATTTTCTCTTCCTTAGTTGACGTCACACTCCTTCAAAATGGTTACCTAGGGATCTTAATTGGGGAGATTGGATTACTTTTATTACATGATTGCTGCTCTTGAAGTTTTGAATTTGGGCTACTTTCTATTATGTTCAAAATGGTACAAGTATAAACAAACTGTCAGCAGTGGCCTTGAACTCAATGGTATTTGATGATTAAGCTAATATAATAGATAACTAGAATGTTTGTATAAATACACCCAAATAACTGATCATAATGAATGAGCTAGAGTTATAAGAAAATTAAACCAGAACACTTTCCAAACCCTGCCCAGTAATTGAGTTTTTCCAATCTTAAGTCCCCTGCCTCAATTTGCAATGCTACTTAGTATTTCTTGTCATGACAATCTTCCAAGTCCTCCGCAGCTTCCCCAAATGAATGAAGTGGAACCATAGAGCTCATTTCTGCACTTAACCATAGAGCTCTGAAATCTTCAAATGAAATTTATGAAAAAGAAGAGAAAATGAGAAATGAATATGTCAAAAGACTAAAATTTCCAACTAAGAAAACCCAATTAAAAATTACATTGACCCACAGAAACTTATTATAGCCTGTAAGGTCAATGGACCACCGGTGAGGTGCTGATTAACTTGGACCACAGTAAAAATTGTCTTACTTTTATAGATATTTCTATTTTCAACTAGCTACCCTTTGGCGCAATTGAGCAATCGTAGACCACCCCTTAAGAATAGACAGGAACAAAATGTATATTAAAAATTCCAATTCATTAGCCACCCTGAACTCTTTGCATCTCAATATCCAAAATTTGAAGTTGATGTCCAATAAAATAGAAAAAGATTATCATGTCACAACTTTATAGTTAAATAAATAAATGAAACATATGGTTAAAAAAAACACACACACAAGCAATTATTGTCTCGTGCAATTAAATTGACAAATTATGGTAAAAGTTTTTTTTTTTAATTATGGTAAGGTGGTATAAGTTAACTTAAATGCATCTTAATTAAGTAGGTCATATACATCGTGATTGAAAGATTTACAAAGATATACTTTGCGACTTGACATCAAAAAAATTATGAGATTTGAACTTATAATTATGCGTCTATCTACATATCACATGTTCATCTACCGTTAAGTCAATCCTTCAAAGTTAAATTATTATATAGCATAATTGTATTTTTTTTTTTAGTCACACAATGATTGGCACCGATATTCTTAAGAAGTATTTTAAAAAATGGTGCGTTGTTTTATTTTGTTTAAACTCTTTTTAATAGAAATTCAACAAATTTGTTTTACTAAATTAAAGATTTAATTAATTAAAATTTCTTTTCAAACGTAAAAAAAAAAAGAATAAAAAAACTCTAAACAAGGGGGAGTAAAGGACAAAGGCCCAGAAAAAACACAACATTTTTAAACGACACCTAAACCAAGTTCAATTTTCCCAACGGTCATTAACTGCCTCTCGCGCCTCTTTGTCCCTTATATAATCTTCATTCGGACAAACCATTGCACAGTTTCAGTCGTTGTCTTTCCAATCACCAACGAATCGTGTCTGAAATTCCCTCATCGCATTCCCTCGTATCAGTAGCGGCGCTTTCTCTTTGGCGCCGCTACTTCCATCCATCAGAACACTTACTTCCATTTTCCCCGAAACAAAACTACTTTTTTTCTGTCTCCCATTGCCATATCCATCGTAATTAATTAATGCAAGCATGGAGATGCAAGATCCCAGGTTTGTTGTTCCATATCGTGACCCATATGACACTCCACTTAGCCCAAGCATTTTCAATTTGACCAACCCCACACTAGCCGATTTATCCAATAACAATAATAATATTAATAATAGAGCCACTCCACTGCCCCAACAATATCATTATCAAGGAAATGGAAATGGAGTTCAAGATGGTAATCTTCCCTTTTCGGACCAAATGATTCAAGATCAGTTGGTGCACATGGGTAATTATTTTCCCAATGGAGGAGGAGGAGGAGGAGGAGGAGGCAACTTTGAAGCGGGTCCATCACAACTGCATGGGGATACAAGTCAGCCGCCAAATGGGAATTACAACAACGATGTGGCGACTCTTGCGTATTGGCCTCAGTTACCAGCCCCATTTACTTGCAGTTGCTGTCAAGTTCTCAGAGAGATCATTCACACCAACGGTAAGCTTTGAACCAAAATTAATGGATACATTACATTTACATAACCACCACTCTATTGTTTCGGTTCCCCCGTTTTCATTTTCATTTTCATTAATTTGATTTGATATATATTTGCGTGCTCGGTAGGTTTTACCTTTACAAAACTTGAGATTCATGGAAGGCTTGGGATGATCTGTCATGCAATTCAGCATCAGAATATCAGTGGGAATCCTTCAACTTCAACCAACCTTCAATATCAAATGATTGAGTACGTTCTTGCCACTATTTTTTATTTTTTATGTAACATTAATTACCTGGTTAAAGAGAAGGTGCTTTTATTTATTTGCATGCCACTCGAGCATCTACAACAAAGTTATATTTTTCTTTTTTCTTTTTAGTTTAATTATAAACTTCAGGAGCACAAAAAAATTCTTGCATCCAATGACGTTATGCGCTCGACTGTCTAATATAAAAATCCTTTGAGTATTTACTTCTCTGACTTTTACTTTTTCTCTGTTTTTCTTTTTTGGGTGTGGGGGGGATTATTATGATCAGTTTTTGCATGAGAAGCATTCAAGAAGTCAAGCATTTCCTACTGCAATACTGTATGGGGCAAAATTCATTAGGCTACTTTATGATGCAAGATCCGATGTCTGCTTATTATGAGGCCCTCTGCACTGGACTCGACTGGGCTGAAGACTTAAATGATGATTTCCTTGATTTGAATCCAAATAATTCAGGTTCGTCTTCGTCTCTCTGCCATGTTTGTTTTTTTCTTCAATCGCCATTCTGGGGATTTCGTTCTTCAATATGCTTGCATTGTTGGATCTCTGTGACTCATGATGGGCAAAACAAAAAAAAAATTGCTTTTATACGATTGGTTTATCAACAATATCATGTTTTTCTTTAGTTCTGTTTGTGTAGTATTTTTATTTATTTTCAGAATATCGTGCTGAGTTTCAATCGTTATATTTGTAGGAGGACCATCTACTGATGATATGGAACAAGAGGCTGACAATGGAAGGGTTACTAGAGTTCCCCTTTCAGCACAGGTTAAACTTCTGTTTTCTTCTTTCTTTCTTCCTCTCAACTCATGTAGTTGCTTCTACCACCTTACGGTATAATGTAAAATCAATAGTGTTGCATGTGTTCTGCTCTTTTCTATTTCTGGCAAAAATTCTAATTTTTTTTACTAGTTATCCTGTTGTATCGGGGTGCATTGCACAGAGGGAGAGAGCGGGGAAGATGAAATTGAGTGATTTCAGTGATTACTTTCATCTACCTATTGAGGAAGCAGCGAAGCAAGTTAACTTATGCCCCACTGTCGTGAAGAAAATTTGCCGTAAGGCAGGACTAGCACGATGGCCTCACAGAAAGGTTTAGTGCTGCAATCTTCTTCTTCTTCTTCTTCTTTTGTTTTGCTATTTGATTTGCTATGAATGTACCCTTTGATGAGCATGTTTCATGTGTCTTGACATGCGCACAGGTCAAAAGCATTGTGAGGCAGATCTCAGTACTCAGAAGAACTTTAAATTCAGACAATCCAGTGTCAAGGGCAAGAACTGAGGCGGAAATTAGCAGACTTGAAGACGAAATGAGACAGCATTGTGGCGGATTTTCCCCGACGGCAATAAATTTTCAATGAAAGTCATCCTGCAGTGTGTTTAATTGTTATGCAGAGGAGGCTAACCTTTATTCTTTTATTTAGTTTTCATTTATTTTGTACAATGAGTCTGACTGATTAACTGTAAATGTTGCTTGGCGGCGACCTATATATCTGTTATTAGTTCCTAGATTTCTTGAGGAGACATTTTTTTTTTGTAAAAATGTACATTTGAGTTAGGCTTTCTCAGTGGTGATAATGTGGATATTGTAAGTTTTTTTGTAGTGGTGATAATGTGGATATTGTGAGTTTTTTTTTGTAGTGGTGATAATGTGGATATTGTAAGTTTTTTTGTAACTTCAAGACATATTTTGGTTAATATACTATTTTATTTTGTTTCATGGCCATTGATTGGCCTTTAAGTGGCTGGAAACGTACCATTGCTCCATTCATTAAACTTTGATCATTTGTAAGTTTATTTAGCAAATAAATCATATTAGCTACTGGATCCAAAAGGAAGCAGTTATGTGTTACATCTGGATTTCTTTATATGTCAGTATTAAGTAACATCTAATGAACAGCTCAAATTCATTTCTGAGAAGTCTCAAGCAGTGTGTAACATGAGAGCTGTGTAAACATACAAAAATAATATGCAGAAAAGGAAGCAAATAACCTCTTCTATTTTTTTTTATACAAATATTAGTTTTTTATAAAAATAAAATACCAACAGAAAAAGAATTTTGCACTCGGTAATCAGAATGTGGAGCCGGCCAAAGCTGCCTTAGCATTATGGTACTTTATTATAATAAGCTAGGAAGAGAACATGCTAAAAGCATAGATAGAAACGTTAACTACTAAGATAAGGACGTAAGCACCCAAACAAATTTTGCCTCCTAGAAATGTTCATCTGTCCATAACACCAGCTGCACCTTCAAGAAATCACCATTTTTCAGGGTTAAATTCGATCCAATTTCATGGTAAAATCTGCTACGAGGACATGACTGCTTCTGATCAGATGCTTGTTTGTGTGAAACAAGTGAAGCAAGAGGTGGCAGATGAGTGGGATGAGAGCATGCCATTACCAGGAGACATCATTGAAGGATTTTCTGAGCATGGTGTTGATGATCCCTTTTTTCTGGTCAAGACCAGGTCAGAGCTTAGCTCTCAACTTGGCAAGATTAACCCGCAGGTGGAATTCATATGGATAAAGGTTAGAAGGGGTAACAGCTTACTGAAACTCCAGGCACGTATTGTGCAACAGAAAGGTTCCATACTTCAAAGGAAGTATACTATCCAAGCTGCAACAGATCACAGGCATATTGCAGATTTACAGGACCTGACATTAGAGCAGTGCATTGAACTGCAAGGTATACAGTCATGCTATCTATGTTAAAGCTCAAGATCGTTATTATTGTCCATGCTTATTTGTTTAAACAAGAAGAATCTCTTTCTACTTGAAAATTTGCAATAGGAAAATGTTTTTTGGCCAACAAAAATACCTACAACTTTTGTCCACCCTATTTTAATGTGAGACAAATGTCAAATCATGCTATATGTGACTATAGTATTTTCGTAAAAAGTTAGAGTATAAAAATTGGACGAATAACAGGATTGTTTGCAATATAACTATTAGAAATAGAGAAATAGAGACACATAAAAAGTTTAGAAAATGTTTCTGTATATCTTTAGAGACTTTTTGACCAAACTGTCATTAGTGACAAAACTATTTATCAAATTATCTTATTTTTAAAATTATAAACCAAACTGTCATACTTTTTAGTCACGCTAGAATTTTTTTTATTTTATAATTATGTCAAAATGGATGTCATTACTTACATGGAAACGCCAGACCGCTAGGCGTTATTCACGTAATAGCGCCAGCGCATCTGGTGTTTCTCACTTGATAACACCACACGTGTTGGCATTATCTATGTAATAATGTCATCCATTTTGGCGTTACCAGTGTATTATTAATAGAGCTCTCCTCTCCTTCTCTTATGGAGGATGATGATGATGATGATATTTACGTGTAACAGTGTACATGGACATATATACTTAGATTGATTGGAGGTTTGTTATTTCCTGATCATTCTGATAAATATGTGCACATGATGTTCCCTCCCTTGTTGGAAGATTTTACCATTACTAGGGCATACAATTGGAGATATGTGATTTTAGCGTACTTGTATAGGGAGCTTTGCAAAGTCACAGACTACAACGTGCACGAAATTGAAGGTGCTTGCATCTTGTTGTAGTATTAAGCATGGTATAGATTTTTCGATCTTGTCCCTAAACTGGTTGATGATACTAATCCTAACCTTTTAACTTCCTATGATGTTGATCGTGGTCACCTACGTTTATCGGGATTTCAATAAGTTTCTCAATATAAATGACTGTTATAATGACTAAAAATTTTTGTCATAAAAAATAAAATTTCTAATAAAGCAATTGAATTTGGTAAAATAATAAGAAAATAATTCTATTTGTATTTACATTTTAAAAAAATAGTATCGTACATAATAGTGCTAACGCGTTTGGTGTTATTAATACTTTGATAATGTTAAAGCTTCTAGAGTTATTACGTGGAAAATACTAGCAGAGCTGACGCTATTACGTGGATAACGCCTAGTGGTCTGGCGTTTCCACGTAAGTAACATCATCCATTTTGGTGTAATTGTAAAATAAAAAAAAATTAGCGTGACCAAAAGTGTGACAGTTTAGTATATTATTTTAAAAGTATGATAATTTGTTAAATAGTTTTGTCACTAATGATAGCTTAGTAAAAAAGTATATTTTTTGAATTATCTCTGAATTAATCAGTGTGTACAAAAAGATTCCTTATTTATAGGAGAGGAAGTCTATATAAAGAAAGAAATACAATCAAATATAATAAAAATAATATCTCGAATTATATGCAACTTAAATCCTTCAGATAACACAAAATCAAACATAATTTAATCTCGATATATGTTTTAGATATTTTAACGCTCCCCCTCAAGTTAAAGCTAAAAATAAAATAAACTAAAAATATTTTAAAAACACAATGTCGACATCTTGGAGAAGCCAAGATGCCCAAACTACATTTAGGATGAAACCATATGCATTTGGAAAAACTTACAAATTGTATATGAGATGGAACTAATCTGCATTTGGCTGAAACAACGAAGACAAAGCCAATTTATCAGACAGAACTGATCGGAAGCTAGAGCAACGGAGACGGAGCCAATCTTTTAGGCTGGATCAGACGGAATTAACCGGTGAAACTAAACAAATATGCATATCAAAGATGTTGGATCAGACAGAACTGATCAGAGATGCGAGATCAGACGGAACTAATCAGAAGCGCAACAGAGGAGTGCAGTGGAGGAGCACAACAGAAACGTATAACGGAAGAGCGTAGCGGAGACAGAATCAACTACGAATAAGAGAGAGAAAGTGACAACGGAGAGATAGAGAGAGGAAGTCAGAAAAGAGAACACGTCATGAGAAGTGATTAATCAGAATTCTAAATTTTTGAAAATTATGCAACGGAATAGTGATGAGATAGGTCACGAAAGATGATATCGTTTTGATACCATGTTAGAAATAAAAACAAGAACACAAAAAAAGTCTAGAAATTTTTTCTGTATATCTTCTGAATTATCTATGAACTAATTAGTATGTACTGGAAGATTCCTTATTTATATGAAAGAGAGTTTATATAAAAAAAGAAATACAATCAAATATATTTAAAATAATATCTCTAATTATGTGTGAATCAAATCTCTAAAATAATACAAAATCAAACTTAACTTAATCTCAATATATGTTGTAGATATTTTAACAATAACTAGAGCAGCAATTAAACATTCTAAGACAAGTTTTTTCTTCCAAGTTTGCAGAAATGAGCAGGAGAGTAGTAAACGTGGAGGGCAGGGGATTCCGCAGAAGTGGGATCAAATATGACTGGAAGATGAAAGTAGGCACCTATCTCCCTGACCAATGCTGTTCAGTAGTCAGCTCCATCCTATTTATGCCCCTTGTTAGCGAGGACTGCATCAATACTACCACAGCTAGGTGCATGGCCTGGTTTAGTGCAGCAATTTCCTCTGGGGTCCCTCTTGTTTTTGTCAATATCCAGACAGAACAGATTCTGTCCACGGTAATATACTTTTTCTTCAGATTTCTTTGGACAAACATTTCTTTTTTCATGTTAGTGATAGAAAAATTTCAAGGAGCCTCAGTTTAACTTCTATAATGAACTAATGAGTAATGAGTCAATTTCTTTTTTTGGTACAAAGTAATGAGTCAATTCCAACTCCACTACTAAACAGGAGAAGACCAATTCCTCGAGAAGGGAAACAGGTACACGCAGGCAACAAATCCATAATACTACCCAAATAATGCATGGTATAAGGTTGTGGTTTCTACCAGGACTAGCAGAAATTTCAATAGAATTGATCCCTCAACGCAACGAAGTGCTCTTTGGGATGGAAATTAAACGAACTGAAGAGGTACGTAATACTAATACTTCCACCACATGTTTTGATCTTTTGGAAGTTAGAACTTATGAAAGAACTTTTCACTAAATCATTAGGCAAGAAACTCAAATTTTGTGCTACTGAAAGCTTTAGCATTAAAACACATGTGCAGGGCTTTGTGTGCATCTACTCAGTGATGACAGGTTCATCAGCTGACCGTGCTGGGATAAGAGAACTCTATCAAGAGGCAATTGCAAGTGGATTCCTTCTAGTGATCTCTCGGTTGGAAGGCAAAAGCCTAATGCCGACGAGTGTCTGCTCCGCTGGTCTTGTACATTGCTGTGACCAATCTGAAATTAAGGATATTCTCACTTCAGCAATAGACCAATATGAGACGATTCAGTTGCATGTCATGGCCTGGCCTAACCAAACTCGTCCCTCTCCAGCTCACTCAAGCTGTGTTGGCTTTCCAGCCCTGCTACCTCCAAAAGGATCCTTCCCAACTCATCACGATGATAATTGAAGACCAAACAAACAACTATAGAAATTCTAGAAAACAAGTTGAATTACAATAATCGAGGACAAAGAAATGAGTAGTAATCTCTAACCCAAAATCAGTGTGTTGAATCTGATGTTAAAATTAATTCTTATTGCCATCAGCTCTTTGGGCTGATCCATTTAATAAGTTGGTGTTCCCCTGGTTCATAACTCAAGTAGACAAAAACAAGTTAATTCTTATTTTATAAGTCAAACTCAGTATTAATATAACTAAATTAACGGATAAACATGTTAGCTCAGATTAGTAAGTCTTGTATAATTTCATTTCATAATAAATTATGGCTCGTTAGTGAGAGAGGCTCAATTCAATGAGAACTGTTGTTTCGCTGTCAATGGCTCTGCCATTCCGAAAAGCCATAGCGAAACCTGTTTCTTCTTCTTCTTCTACACCTCCAATTCCAAACCTTTCCCTAGTAAACTCTATTACCTCACTCCTTCAAACCCTAAATCCCCAAAACCCAGATGTCTCCAACACTGCTTCTGAACCCCTTAAAGAATTTTCATCTCACCTCACCCCAACCTTCGTTATCCAAGTCATCAAGAATCTAGAAGACAACCCCAATCATGCCCTTTTCTTCTTCAACTGGGCCTCCAATCCTCAACCTAACCCCAAAAACTACTCTCACACTCCCTCGTGTTACGCTGCCATCACCGATCTCTTGCTTTCTCACTCCCTCTTCTCCACGGCCTACTCCCTCCTTCACCGCTCCAACAAACTCTCCGACTTCGTCATTTGCAGATTCATCAAAGCTTTGGGTGACCGTGGCGATATCAGGGGTGCCATTCACTGGTTCCACAAAGCCAAAACCTTTGCAAGAGGACGCTGTTTGTTCTCCTATAACGCCATATTGGGTGTGCTCGTGAAAGCCAATCGGGTCAATTTGGCCCACGCTATCTACGATCAGGTTGTCACAGAAGGTGTGGTGAAACCCGATGTTTTCACTTACACCACAATGATTAGGGGCTTCTGCAAAATGGGCATGGTCGAGAGTGCTAGAAAGGTGTTCGATGAAATGCGCTGTGAACCCAACATGGTTACTTACAACACAATGATCCACGGGTTTTGCAAGAAGGGTGATATGGAGGGTGCCAAGAGGGTTTTTAATCGGTTGATGGAAAGTAAGAGTTGCAAACCAGATGTGGTGACTTTTACCACTTTGATTGATGGGCATTCCAAGAAAGGTGAATTTCAAGAGGCATTGAACTGCATGAAGGAGATGGGGGAACAAGGGTGTCACCCCAATGTTTTGACTTACAATGCATTGATTGAAGGTCTTTGTTTGAACGGAAATGTGAATGAGGCGAAGAGAATGATGACTAGAATGCGGTTAAATGGTTTGAAAGACAACGTTACCACAAACACCAGCATATTGAAGGGTTTTTGCGTAGTGGGAAAGTCTGATGAAGCTATCAAGCATTTTAAGGAAATGGTTAGTGGTGGGATGAATCCAGATGTGAAAGCATATAATGTCATTGTCAATGAGTATTGCAAAATTAGAAAACCAAATGAAGCAGTTTTGCTTCTAAGGGAAATGGTGGCTAGGGGTATTAAGCCAAGTGTGTCAAGTTTCAATGCAGTGTTTAGAGTTGTTGTGGCTGCGGGGAAGCTTGAAGAAGCAGTTCTTCTTTTAAAGCAGATGCCTCAAATGGGCTGCTCACCCAACTTCTTATCATATAGCATAGTGGTATGTGGCCTTTGTAAAGTGAAGGGTAGGATGCAAGAAGTGGAAGAGCTTGTTTGTGAGATGCTCCAGAATGGACATAACCTGGATGCCACTATGTACAACTGCTTACTTGGGAGATATTGTGAAGATGGGGATGAAGAAATGGCATTGAAGACGGTTTACAGCATAATTGACAAGAACTTTGTAATCAACAAAGACACTTTCTGCAATTTTGTCAAGGAGTTGTGTGAAAAGGGGAAGGTGAAAGAGGCAGAGACAGTATTTGAAGGGATGTGCAGGAGATGCCCTGTACCTGATATAAATGCTTACAGATTGGTGCTATGTCAGATGTGTGGGAAAGCTGAGGCAACGGAGGAACATTAATATAATATTCAGTCAATTGAATTCTTTATTCTTGTAGAACTGTGGCTCATAAAATATATAGCGCAGGGGGGAATTTACTGAATCCAGCACTGGAAGCTTTTGATAATGTTCATTCTGTGTAGTGTTTGAGTTGTAACTTGTTACTGCAGTGCACCATCGACTGTGATAGTTGGTGGACTGGTTCGTGACTGGGTTTGGAACTTTGGATAGTAATTCAGAAAAGTAACATCTCTAATTGAGAGTAATTCTTGATTAGATCAATAATTAAATTATAACTGATGTAATTATAATAGATTTTCTATTAATACATTCCTACATATATATTATAAATATATACCGAAAAAATTATCACCATCATAAATATAGATTAACAGTCAATACTATTGATATAAAGTAGTTGGTTCAATTATAGTCCTTTCAGTTTTTAACTATTATTTTGCTGAAAAAAAATTAATCCATTATAAGTAACGTTTCTAGGGATGGCAAAAATCCCCAGAGGTCGGGGATCCCTGCGGGGACTGTCCCAAACAGGGCCCCGAATTCGGGAATTTTTTCCCTGTAGGGACGGAGACGGGGACAAAAGTTCTCCCGCAATATATTCGGGGACAGGGACGGGGACTATACTCCTCGCCCCGCGGGTTCCCCGTCCCCGTAAAGTTACTAAATTATCAATGGTTAGACTTACTTTCATCTAATGATTGAGATTATTTCATTAAAAATAACCATTAGATGAAAGTAGATTTAACAATTGAAAATGAGTGTAAGTCAAAAAAGACTTACACTGGTGTAAGTTGATCCTCTCTCTCTCTCTCTCTCTCTCTATATATATATATATATATATATATATATATATATATAGGAAGGATCAACTTACATCATGCTGTAAGTCTTTTTGACTTACACTCATTTTTAATTGTTAGATCACTTTCATCTAATAGTTACTTTTAATGAAATAATTTCAACCATTAGATGAAAGTGGATCTCATGGTTGAAAATGAGTGTAAGTAAAAAAAAATTTACACAGGTGTAAACCGATCCCCCCTATATATATATATATATATATATATATATATATATATATATATATATATAGTATATTTTAGTAATTTCAAAATTTATTAAATTTTATATTCATTTAAAAATAAAAATTTAAAATAATACAAATTATATTATTTTACTAAATTACTTTAATCCCTCTCCCTCCCCTTTTCGGTTTTCCAATTTTCGAGACGCAGCCCTCTCCTCTCCGCGTGCGGCGTGCTGCCCTTTCCTCTCTATCATGCTGCCCTCTCCTCTCTGCCGTGCCACTTCACCATTGCGACGCCGTCTGCTCAACTTCACCATGGCTCGTCGTCCCAGATCTGAGATCCCCCTCGCCGTGACGCCGTCTGCTCAACGCCTCAACCGTTGCTCGTCGTCTCCAACAGGACCCGCACCAACTTATCTCAAGCTCAAGCTCAAGCTCAATCCCAAATGTGAGTTTGGGTTTACTTTTCACTCATAAAAATCCTACTTTTTTTTACATGGTTTTGTTTCTAATGCTTGCCTTTTGGTTGGTTTATCTAATGAGATTGATAAAGTTTGATACTTTTAGAAACACTCGTTCAAAATCATTTTTTGATAATATGCTAGTTAAAGAATTTTATTTTATTTCATGAACTAAAATGTCGTCGCAAATGGATGGCATATCTGCTATAGATGTGTAAAATTGTGAACATATCTGTAGTTCACCACTCTACAACTCAGGTGAGTCCTAAGTCCTATGACCCAGGTTGGACTGGATGTGCAAAAGATAAATTGACAATTACCAAAGAAAACCAGCAATGATCAGCAATTCATTGTGTAATTTAATATGTGCTGGTAATACATACAGATACAAATATGTGCCAATGACTCCACAACACAAAACTGTTTCTTAAATTTAGAAAAGAAGAGGTGAGACAACTACAGCAGAGTGAGGATATAAGATATTGGGTAATGGGTATATTGATAATAGTTCCAAAAGACAATGTCTAAATCTTTGTCAGTCAAGACACAAAACAATATCAACTCACCGAGTATGTGAGAAGTTCTTCAAGTAGTTTATCTTCGTTTTCCTCACCTGCATGTTCATCAGAGCAATATTATTCGTGAACCTTATAGATCAAAATCTCTACTTAAATAGAGTAAGTAGTGCTTTCACCATGTTCCTGAATTACTTTGGAAACCATTTCTCTGGGAAATCCCATACCAACAAAGTGATCAACTACCTTGGAATTAGATGAGCTTGCCTTAAGGGAGAAAACAAAAATAGACATTAGTAGTAAAAAAACTCCATTTCCTTTGTAGAGTCCTATCTCTACATGCAAGTTCCTCAAGGATGCATGTGCATTGGGTTTAAAATGCTTTCATGGATAAGGTACTTGAATAAACCATCAAGATTCAATGATGTTAGTCCAGCATAACAAATGCATCCTTTCCATTAATGATAACAAACAGATTGTCTTGTACAAAAAGAGATAATGAAAAAACTCTTACATATTTTGCTGTGCAGAATTAAGTACAAGAAGTGAAAGTACCAAAAGAAAAATCACGACATGTGAGAATTTTAATAATACACCATATATTAGCAGATTCCACTATAGCCTTAGAATATTAAACTAGATATACTAAGGTTACCCAAAAAGGGATGAGTTTGGGAAATAGAACAGAACCGTGCAACTTGTGAAGGAATGAGCTTGCTAAGAATTGTCTTTCAGCTAGTTTATAAAAACTACCTTTAATGTATTTGTTGGCTCTAACTTGGTAGAACTAATCAATAAGGTAAGTCCTTGATTGAGTTTAGTTGGAGGAGTTACTAAAAGCCTGACTACTAAATTCTATTGAATGTACATACTATAATAGTTCTTATTAGAAATACAATAATGCTTCCTTTGATTTATGATTATAATATTATCATTATGTCCTTAATTTTTGTGAAAAGAGCTACTAAATTCACTAGTTACAAAAGTCTAATTATTTTAGGAATCAATAACAAAATGGATATAATAGGAATCAAAACATAAAAGTTCTCATTTATTCCTTTCTTCACCTTGAGTTGCATCTAAGGAATCAATATAATAGGATTCTAAATCATTTTATTTGTCCTAGATACCCTTTGACCTTTGGTATAACAGAATGGTCTTTAGCCCTTTAGGCAAAATAATAATAGAATGGTCTTTATCTTATGATTGCCATGATAATTGTTAAATCCTCTTAAAATGTTGTGCTTATTTTATATGCAGAATGACCCGGGGTGATCAATCATGTAGCAGCACCCCTGTTGGGAGCAATCAAGTTCCTAATGAGACACCAACAAATGCGATGGGAGGGAATGAACAAAATCAACAGGCTGAGACTCCTCCTCATAATGAAACAAGTGAAGCAAATTTAGAAACACAACATGTCAACGAGCAGACAAGTCCAAATAAAAGAGGACTAACTTCAGGAGCTTGGGCACATTTTAGAAGGGAGAAAATAGATGACAAGTGGAAGGCAATATGCAAATATTGTGAGAGAAAGCTTGGTGGTGACACTAGACAAGATACTAAACACTTACATGACCACATTAGGACTTGTAAGCTTTGGACTGTGAGGGGCCCAAAGCAAGCAATACTTAAAACTTTGGCACAATCATCAAGTTCAATAGGAGATAGGGGTGAATCATTTATAGTTGGTAACTACTCATTTAATCAAGATGTTGCAAGGACGGAACTTGCAAGAATGATTATATTGCATGAGTATCCTCTCTCTGTGGTTGATCATATTGGTTTTAGAAGGTTTGTGGTGCTCTTCAACCGTTGTTCAAAGTAGTTTCTTGCAATACAATAAAGAATGATATATTGAAGATCTATGAGAGCGAGAAGGCTAAAACTATGAAGTTACTTGAAAGAAATTCAAGCCGCATTACAATAACTACTGACATGTGGACAGCAACCAATCAAAACAAAGGATACATGTCTGTTACAGCTCATTTTATTGATGACAATTGGACTATGCAAAGTCAGATTGTGAGGTAATAACTTAATTACTTTGTTTTAAATCTGTCTTTTTACCTTTTTCTTTTAGGTTTCATGTTTGCTACTTAATAGTTGTATGTGATATTTATAATCACTTGTTTTAGGTTCATTTATGTGTCTGCACCACATACTGCTGAGGTTCTTTGTGATGTTTTGGTGGACTGTTTGTTTGATTGGAATTTGGATAGAAAACTGTTAACCTTAACTGTTGACAATTGTAGCACTAATAATGCAATGATTGATCGTATTTTTGATAAGATTTCAATTTATTCTTTTGTTTTGGGAGGGAACTTGTTCCATATGCGTTATTGTGCTCATGTACTGAATTTAATTGTGAAGAGGGGATGATAACAATCTATAGTTCTATTGAAATGATTAGGGAAATTGTTGCGTACTGGGTTGCAACACCAAAAAGGGAGAAATTTGTTGAGACTTGCCGACAATTGAACATTGCTTATTCAAAGAAGCTTGCACTTGATTGTAGAACTAGATGAAACTCCACATATTTAATGCTTGCTTCTGCATTACCATACCAATAAGTTTTTAAACGTTTAAAACAACGTGAGTCTCAATTTAAGTGTTTGCCAAGTGATGATGATTGGGAAATGATATCTGAGATTTGTGATAAGTTGGAAATATTTTATAGTGTGACTGAGTTGTTCTCAGGTACTCAATATCTAACTTCAAATGTATATTTTCCAAAAGTGTGTGAAATTAGATTGGCTTTGAATAAGTGGCTGCATTCTTCTAGTGACATCATCCAAATGATGCTTCATGTATGTATGATAAGTTTGAGAAGTATTGGGGCATGATTAATGGGGTGATGGCAATAGGGGTTGTTTTGGACCCTAGATATAAAATGAAGTTGTTGTATTATTTCTTCCCTCTTATGTATGAAAATGAAAGCACTAATGAATTGCACAAGGTGAAAAAATTACTTGAAGATTTGGTTGATGAATATCAAGCTAAGGATAAGAGGAGTGTTCCTACTAGTAGTGATTCTACTACGTCTTCAACTTTGACGGAAGTTGGTCCTCTTGCAAAGAAAGCAATGTAGAGAAGTAATTATTTTCAATTTGTGCAAGAAACTTCTTCATATACCACTTTCAAGTCAGAATTAGATTGCTACTTAGAGGAGCCTGTCTTGCTTGATAAATCAAATGAAGATGTGTATGACATATTGGGTTATTGGAAAAATATTGGAGTGAAATATCCAACATTACAAAGAATTGCAAGATATTTTTTAGCCATTCCTATCTCGATAGTTGCATCCGAGTCTGCCTTTAGCATCGGTGGTCGCTTTCTTAGTCCTCATCGGAGTAAGCTAACTGTGGAAACAGTATAGCCATTAATGTGTTCTCAAGATTGGTTACGCAATACAATGGAAGGTAATATAATTTTATATCAATCTATTTTTTATTTAATTTTTTTTCTTTACATACTTAATTCGATTTTGTACTTGTTAGGTTCTACCAAATGTTGCACATTCATTGAAGACAAAGATGTTGATGATATTGAGATAAAGTTGTAAATGAATATGTTGAAGGCAAGTGCAAGTGTGTGTGGCACGTAGGAGATGAAAAGAATGAAGACTTACTGATCAATGGCACAAGTAAGAGTTGAAAAAGTTATAAACTTGTGTTTTTTGAAATTGTATGATTTTGGGGTGTAACTTGGCAATTGTACAAACTTATGTTCAGGTTCTTGAACTTGTTGAACTCTTTAATTTGATGTTGGAGATGTAATATAATGTTTTAGCTCCCTTTTTTTTTTTTTTTTTTTTTTCCTTTTTTTCATTTTTTTATTTTTTGATATCGCAGGAATCCATGGGGATTTGCGGGGATTCGGGGACTGTGGCGGCGATCGAGGATGGGGAGTTATATGGTTGGCGGGGACGGGGAGCGGAGGGTACTCCCCGCCCCCGCTCCGCGCATGTGCCATCCCTAGATGTTTCCATATTCCAATGATGCGTTATTTGTTATTTTTATATCTCTATACTTATACTTTAAGAGCTTATTTGATACAAAAAATATAATAAGATTTGATAGCATTAGATTTAATAATATAAGGTCTGATAGTATAAAATTTAATAATATAAAGCTTAATACGTAAGAGTTGGAGATATCAGAGTGTTTAAAATTGTAATGAAAAAGTCTTTATAAAAATTTATACATCAAAACTCAATCAAGTCTAATCTCACCTCACAAAGTTTGGTAAGTTTGAAATTATTTTAATGTATAAGAGAGGTTTGATGAATAAGCTTATACAATACAATATTTGTACTAAACAATTAATAATATCATAATATATTGTATTAACTTATCATATCAGGTTTAATATAACATGCCAAACAAGACCTAATAGTCTCAACTACTCATAAAAATTTGATATACATAGTAAAATAGAGTAATTAATTAAAATTGAATAAGGGTAGCTTAGTGAAAAATTTCCACAATTAACGCTTGGTTGAATATTTCTTAATTCTTATACATTATATCAAAATGACACTTAAAATGAATAAGAAAGAATAAAAGATCAATTTTATACTCAAGTTTGGGTTATCTTGTTTTTTACATTACAAAATTTACTATCTGACCAAGATTAGTGAAAAATATTAGTCTCATTATTTGTCTAATTTTTATATTCTAATTTTTTTAACTCATTTATAAATTTATTATGTATCATATATAAATGTTACAATTACATTTAACTTGATTTAACATTTGTCTCATATGAATATACAGTGGACATATATTTACCATATTTAAATTAGACAAAAAAAAACGTTTTCCTAAAAATATTGACAGAAGTATTGCGCTTCTCTTCCTAGTGGGTGACACTGATAGTTCTGTAAGGCTGGGTTAAGTGAACTCAAACTTTAAAAATGTCAAAGCAGTTACTAATTTTATTTGGTTTTAATATACACAGTATATTATTTATCACAAATACATATAATTTTAAAAGAAAATACGAGCAACAAAGGTCCAAAAAAACAATTTTGCACGCGTGTATATCTTTACAACCCGAATTTGAGTTATATGTATACATAACGTAAACCACAGATGTTCAACATAAAATTTGGCCATAAAGTATATGTGATTAAGAAATTTTTAAAAGTGTTTTTAAGCAATATTTTTTAACTTTGTATCATTAAAAGTGCAATATATCAAATATGTGAATTATTATTATTATTATTTTTGAACTGAGATATGTGAATTATTATTGTTTATCACTTTAATAATATTTTTAATATTATAATTATAATGATACTTATAATAAGAGAAATCACTTATTTCAAAAATACCTATAATGCGTTTATACCATTGAATTTGATAAAAAGTCATGGGATGTATGATTTGTGATTTAAAAAATAAAATATAAAAGAAGGCTATGAGTGCAAAAGATCAAGCACATATAGGTCGAGCATGTACAGGCCCGCGTGTTCCTTAGCACATCCCATTTATATAATAAGAATTCTTTCTTCAGTCAAAATAAAAGAAGATCTTATTTTGTCATTTTAAGAAAAAAATAGTAAAATATGACAGTTAGTAGGGATGACAATAAGAAGAAACAGGGCAGGTAGTGATTTCTCTTCTCCCAACCTTATTTTCATCACGAGTATTTATTTATGATCTTTACAAATAGATGAGATACTCACAGATATTTACAAGTAGTTAATAATTTAAAATAAAATTTTAAAAATTACAAAAAAGACATAAATAAAATAAATTTTAATGCTACATACTATAATTTTATTATTCAATAATCTAAGATTCTTATAAAATTAAAAGAATATTATAAATAATAAATTAAATTCAATTATATTTTATAATAATCGGTTTACATAAATAATTATTACATAAATAGTATATATATTTTCAATAAGTTTTACCATTATAGATTCATTCAATAAAAAAAATTATTTTAAAATAATAAAAATATATATATTTTCTTCTCATCTCAAAGTTAAAAAAAAAAAAAAATCATAATATATAATATATTAAATAAAAAAATATCTTAATGAGTTTGAGGTATATACGGGACAAATATTATAATCCCAATCCCCATTTATTAAACAGATACTCATCATTCATTCTGTCGAGAATAATCTTCACATATCTCCATTAGAAAATGAAAGAGAAGGAGAATTATTTACCATTTTTTTTCTAAAATGATAAAATAGTAGAGAATCTTCATCCTCATTTATATATGTGCTTTAAGAACATAGAAAACTTCTCTCTACCCAAGATTTGCCACATTAGATTTGACTAACAGCTTGGCATATGGCATGGTAATATCCAAGTAAAAGTAGAAATTTTTAAATGGTTTCAAAACAATTTTTTTTGTATCATTAAATGCCTATATAGACTTAAAAACTCAATTTGGCACAGCATTTATGATATTTTTTTATTAGACTTAAATATATTTTTAGTTCTTATACTTTTATTTTATTTGAATTTTGGTTTTTATGTTTTTTTTTTGCATCTGAGTCCTTATACTTTTATTTTATTTACACATTAATCTCTGTCATCACTTATTGTGATGACGTTATTAAATTTTGTTCTACATGACAAATAAAATCTTACTTAGCAGCAACACTAGATAAAAATTAATTTTTTTAATCCACTCCATTTTCCTCTAATAATTTTTATAAAAAGTGACAAAAATTCCCAAAATCTAAGATTTCTCCATTGAAATTGTGCTTTTTCACTTCTTCCTTCTCCATATTCAACCATGGATGGCAGTAGCTGCAACTCCCATAGCTCACATTGTAGTTGCTCCACTTATGGGAGTCGCCTGATCACACGCATGTTATGTGTTTGTGGTGGTAAGGTGGTGATATATACTTCAAGGACATATGAAAATTCAAGAATAAGATTTTTTAGGTGTCCTAATTACAGAGTAAGGAGATTTTTAGTTTATGGTTTATTTCTATCTTTACTCTAGTAATTTGAATGAGTTTTTTGTGGCAGACAAATTAGAGTTGTGATTTGTTTGAATGGTTGGATCTGTCAATGCCAACTGGTGCAAGGGAAGTTCTTGAAAGGTAACAACGAGTGGTTCAAGGTTTGAAGAGAAAACCAAGGATGTACAAGCTACTGATGGTGATTTATTGTAGAGTGGGATTGGTGTTGTTTTTCATATGAACTCAATGTGATAGAGGAATGCTGTGTCAGCTACTTTGAATTGGTTTTGACTGTTAATGTATATTGGTGGGTAGATGTTTAGGGTCTGAGCAAATGTATTGAGTGATTTAATTGAACAAATAACTTGACTTATGTAATCTATTTTTGATCAATTAGTTGAAAACTTTTGGATTTGACATTGTCTGATGTTTACTTGTGTAACCACATTTGTGTTGACAGCAAAGACCAAGTAATGAAATTACAAGGATTAAATAACCAACTGGTGCCTATAGGGACCAATACACAAAGCATATGAAAGTATATAGACCAATACACAAATCATAGGAAAATATATGAACCAATACACAAATCATATTCAACCATTGAGACCAATACACAAATCATATGAAAGTATTGAGACAAATTTAACCATAATTTAAGAGAGTACAAATAGTCACTATTAACCCTGTCAATAATGTATATGGACTAATATGCAAATCATTAAAGGAGTACAAATAGTCACCATATCATTAAAAGAGTACAAATAGTCACTATTAACCATAATTTAGTCATTAACATTAATATAATGGTAATTGTAATTATCAATATAATAGTCATTAACTAATATACATTAACCCACAATTGTCAATACATTAGTCATTGTCGTACACTAGTCAATATACAACTAATATCAGTAATAACCTATAAAGCCACCATAAATGACAAGCCCCAAAAGACAAAAAATACAAAAAAAAACAAAAACAAAAGACAAGTATGGTTCATTGGCCTTATTTTCTCAAACTCAGCGTGGTCCATTGACAGACTCCTAAGTGCCTTGCACATTTCCTTGTCCCTGTCCTTGTTCCTGTCCCTATGATTGAAATTTCAGCATAATAGTCTTCCTTAATAGTTTCAATAACTCCATTCAAACTCATCTGCTTGTTAGACTCCATAGACTTTATTATCTTACTAGCAATTCAATCCCCAGTAGCCATTTTTGCCTTATAGGTCTTACCATAAGTATGTTTATTTCTCAGTGTCTTCAACATATAGGTTATTGATCCCTCAACTTTGCTAACAAATCACTCCCACTCACACCCTTCTCTACAAACCACCCTACACCTTACCTTATCTTTTTTTTAAAAAAAAAATCGTAAACCCCAACCATTAAGGAGTGACCACTCCCTAATTGCATATTTGAATTGCTTGATAGATGTGAACTTCATTCATAACTTGAACTGGAAATCTCTACCCATCTCTTAAAGATTATACATATGGTATTTCACTACCCCTCTGGAACCCTCATTACCATCACTATCTATATCATATTACAGCTCATCTGATTCATAATCAGATACCAAGTCTTCCACCTCCTCTGCAAGTGCATGTGACTGCTGACTTGATTAAGGAGCATCCACATCCACATCATGGATATAGTTCCCCCAACCATTATCCGCTTTATTTGCTGAATTATCTAACTAGATACCTTGCACACTATCACCACTTTCATCATCTTCAGATTGGTTGTGATCTTCTTCTTCTTCTTTAGAGTTCTATTGCTCATCATCCCTTTTTTCTTGTTCAACTATTTTCCTGTTGTTCCTCATCTTGTACTTGCCCATGGCCTTGGACAACTTGCTCTTCCTCAAATGTCAGTTGCACCCAATCACCTACATTGCATCTAGTCACCACATAAACATCAACCTCCCTTGCAAAGGCATTCATCCCTATTCTGGCAACCTCCATGGCATCAACATCGTTTTTAAGTTCTACAAGGCCCTCCTCTATTATACCATCCTTAAACATATTCCTCAAACCTGGTTTGCAGTAGTATATCTTAACATTTTTCTTATAACCCAAGTTCTTAAGGACTACAATCAATTATTGTAGTGACCACAAATTCTCTTCACAATCCTTCAAAGTGTGCATTCTCCCACCAATATACCTTATTTTCTTACTTGAGAACAAATGCCTCCCATGGTATATGAAGACAATAAAGTTATCAGGTAGGCCATTTAAAAAACACAATAAACACAACAAATCAAAAGTTGCAAAACTGACATTACAATTATAACAATACAACAAGCACAACAAATACATCAAACACAATAATTATGTAGCAAAACACTAAGGTAACTGACACAACAACCATAAAAGAACTAAAATAAGACACAAGTAAAATGGGATATACTGTCCATTTGGGATTATACAGCAACACACCAAATATTTATTCAATATGTTAGTAGTCCTAGGATTCATAAATAAAGTTATGAGACCACTAAAAAGGATGACATTGATCAGCTAAACTATCAATCATAGCAAAAACATTTAGCAAAAATCTTTTGACCCAAACACACTCAATTGGTAAAATGTGAACTATTGTATATCAACCTACATATATCACCTCTCTACTAAAGCTCATGCACACACCTACCCTTTAGAAACACTCATCAAGAATTTATTTAACCTTAATGAAGCCTTTATCAACACATGAAACCACTAGCTGCCTAGATGGATAAATACAACCAAAGTGATGATGTAAATACAACAAACTAAACTTTAATAGAAAATCAAAAGTTGCAAAACTAACATTGCAATTATAGCAATACAGCAAATACAACAAAACACCTACACACACTTACAAAACACCATAACTGACACAAAACCAAAGGTATAATCCTAACTCTAACAAAAACTAATCACTAACAAAAAATCAGAAGTTGCAAAATAAAATTCTTTATCTAAGAAACAACGTGCATTGAACATAAAATGGGTAATCACCATTATCATTGACATTGCACCATTTCCATTCTCATTCTATCACAAAAATCAGAACAACACTACATACGTTTATCACAAACTAATGTACAAAAAAACCTAGCATTTTAGGATAAATATCATTTCCATTAACATTGAACCAAATACAAAAAAAATAGTTTTTTTCTAGAAACTAACTGACGTGAGGTTGTTCCTACGGTGATGAAATTGGTTCAGAAATTTAGTGGAGTGTGACTTGCTCATTTGCTTCTTCCTCATGACGAATGTCACCAAATGAGTGAAGCAATGCAAGACAAAGATGACGTTGGAATGGAAGCAGAGGAACAGGGAGAAAAGTTGGTGTGGATAAGGGAGGAAGGTTCGGATGGTTTTGAAAAAGGAAGAGGGAAGATTGATTTATTTTTATGTAATAATTTATTATTGTTGGAGGGAAATGAAATGGATTAAAGAATTTAATTTTTATCTAATATTGCTATCAAGTAAAATTTTGTTTATCAAGTAAGACAAAATTTAACGGTGTCATCACAGTAAATGACAACACAAACTACCGTGAAAACAAAATAAAAATATAGGGACTTGGATAAAAAAAAAAGTATATGAATCAAAATCTAAATAGGATGAAAGTATATGGATCAAAAGTGTATTTAAATTTTTTTATTATATCACAAATATGTGCATGTAGCCAAGTGTTTGAATTACAAGTTTACGAATTCAAACTCAAAAGAAGTGAGATGTAGAATAAATGAATCAACAAAAAGAACCATGAATCCTCGGATTCTAACAAGATTCACAATAATTTTTATCAATTAATATCAAAAGTTGAATAACATAAGATACGATGAAGGTGTTCAAAAATATTTATAAAAATTAATAAGTGATTATTAGAGAATTACATGTTAAGTTTTTGTTTTTACTCTTTTTTTTTTTAAAAAAAAACTCTTCGAATGAGATAAATGTTTGTCAGTTTGGTTTGAGGTAAGAACGAGGATGAAAACTCATGGATCAAGTTCAATATCATTTTATGAATAAAACTAATTTATGAATTTTTTATCCTATTTTTACCAAATACTAAACTGACCTTGAAATGAACAACTTACTCTCCCGTCCGTTCCAAACTCCTTAATAAAAAATCTGTGAGTGATCAAAACCATAGTTAAATCCTAACCAAACAATAACTTGTAGAAGAAAATAATTTATCAAAATAAGATAAAATAAATTTCTTAATAAAACAACTTAAATTATCCTAATTTGACATGCTTATCCATACCTATACACTTACTAAGTATTTGAATTAAAATATTTGTATTTAATTATATTTGCAAAGACATTTATCTTCGTAAATTTTTTGGATGGATGATTTTAAAAAGTTATAGTGAGATGAAAGTGTTCTGAGTGGACAAAGTCAAAAAGTGTATTAGAAAATGGAATAACAGTGCTAAAAAGTGGGTTTCTTTTTAATTAAAATAAGTAAATAAAGTATATTTATTATTAAATTTTAATAAATTAAAATAATAATTTATTTTAAATTAAATCAAAAATAGATATATTTCTACTTTTTCAAGTTAGACATCCTCACATTAGATGAACTTTTTTTTATAAAATGACTTTAATTTTTAGGTACTTTTTAGTATAAAATTTTTTATACTATTAATCAATCATATATTATCACATATATAATTTTTAAGATCATTATTAAAAAAATTAAATATTTTTAATGATGTGATAATATATATTCAAATGACATTTTAATTTTTTTATACTAATAATATATTTAAATTAAATCCTTAGAAAATAGCATAGTAAAGAGTCTAGAGAAAATTATTAAGATAAAACTTAGATAAAGTTATGTAAGTGTTTATAGTACTATTTTTCAATAAAAATACAATATATGTATTATTTTTTAATTTAATTTTAATGTATTATTAGTATAAAAAATTTATAATATCAATTAAGCATATATTAATAAGTAATTAAAAATATTTTACTATTATAATAACTATTTTAAAAATCATATATATGATTATATATAATTAATTGATAATATAAAAATTTTAAAGTTGTAGAACATCTAAATTAAACTCTCTCTTTTTTGAAAATATTGTGTATAATTAAATATGTCTATTTTTTTTATATTGTATATTAAATTAGTTCAAAATATTAAATTATTTTATATATAATTATAATATTTTTGTAATATAAAAAATTATTTTATGAATAAATTAAACAAATTAAATATATTTTAATTTGACAAATAACGAAATTATATTTTTAATCCCGTCTGTAACAAATTGTAATGGAAAGTTGTAACAGGACTTGACGGACCCCATGACCTTTTATGAAATAGGATTAACATATTCAATTTGTTCCGATTCAAATCCGCTGCGCTGTGTTGTGTTGCGTAAACTGAGAGAGAGAGAAAAAGGGAGGGGTCAAATAGTTTGCCATCTTTCCCTCCATTTACACACTGAACACATACTCACACTCACACAACACTTGCACTGACACTGACACTGACACTGAGTCTCCAACTCGAAACATGGACGATGGTGGTGCCTACAATCCGCCGCGTACGGTGGAGGAGGTCTTCAGAGATTTCAAGGGCCGCAGAGCTGCCATCATTAAGGCCCTTACCACCGGTTCGTATCTTTCATTTCAATTTTCAATTATACCCTTCTTCTTTTTTTTTTTTTTTTTTTTCCTTCCAAAGTTATCTAATGTGTTTTCCTTTTCGTTTGCTTATTCAGATGTTGAAGACTTCTATCAGCAGTGTGATCCCGGTATCTATTTTTCTCTTCCTCTTTTCTCTTTCACCCAATATCTCTCTTCAATTCATGCCTTATCTGTTTTTTTTTTTTGTGAAGTTCTGGATAAACGCTATCAAGTGTGTGTGTCTTTTTTTTCCTATTTGCTTTTACGTGATTTGACTGGTTCTGACTTTTGTCAATGGCTACTTGACTATCGAAACTTTCATTTTTTATTTTTTTCAAGTTAGTTTATGTCTTGCAGTTCTAGTGTGGTATGCAATGAAATGCAGAGCCATGAGCCCAAATTAGTGGGTTTTCCTTTTGAGAGACGGAATTCAATTCGAATTTTTTTTCGTGAACTAATTTTTTGTATATCAAAATTTATATATATATATTGGGGCAATATCTAGTCACCGGAATTTTTATTGTGAGAGGGGGAGAAGAGTTAATCTTGACCATACAACTATACATGGATGGTCAAGATTAAAAGTTACTTAAAGGTTTATGTGAACCATTTAAAAAAAACACGCATTGCGTTTATGTTAATCTTGATCAATGTAAGATTGATAATCGATTTACTTCCTCTCACCTCTACTGATAAACACTCATCTCACTGAGAGTAAGATCTATATATATATATAGAGAAAGCAGGATCAATTTCTTAGGTGTAAGTCTTTTTTGACTTCTTACACTCATTTTTACATTAGATTCACTCTCATCTCTTCTTTTAACGAAATAAAATCATTAGATGTAAGTGAATCTAACGATTGAAAAAGGAGTGTAAGTCAAAAAGACTTACTTTATAAACGATCCCTATATATATATATATATATATATATATATAGAGAGAGAGAGAGAGAGAGAGAGAGAGAGAGATGGAAGATCAATTTATCTACCAGTGTAAGTTTTTTTTTTCTTACACTCATTTTTAACCGTTAGTTTTATTTTCATCTAATGGTTGAAATTATTTCATTAAAGGTAACCATTAGATGAAAGTGGAACTAACGGTTGAAAATGAGTGTAAGAAAAAAAAGACTTACACTGGTGTAAGTTGATTCCCACTCATATTTATATATATAGTTGTTGAGAGTAATGTTTATTGTAAGAAGTGCGATGAGTGAATCTTGACCATTAAATCTTATATGAATGGTCAAGATTATATCATAAATGCATGTGACTTTTTTAAGTAATCACGTGATCTTTATGTAATTTTTAATTTTGACCATTTATGTATTATTATATGATCAAGATTTATTTTTCTCATTATCTCATAATAAATATTCTTGTCACTAGATATGTCTCTATATAATGAAAAGAATATTTATTGTGAGAGAGTGATAGGAGTAAATTTTGATCATACAATAATACATGAATGGTCAAGATTAAAAATTATATAAAAGTCATATGATCACTTAAAAAAATTACATGTATTTATGTTCTAATATTGATTATTCATGTAAGATCTAATACTTAATATTCACTTTTTGCACTTCTTACGATAAACATTCTTTTTACTAAATACATTTCATAATTAATTAATTAATTCAATATGAATCTATTATTAAAAACATCATCATCATCTAAATATATTAATCCTTGCACCCTTTTTTGGGATTTAGGCAAGATTAATACTCAACCATTGGATTCGTCTACATTGGGATCTTCCCCGTGATTTCACGGGACACACAGACTAGTTTTAGATAAATGAAGCTCTTAACATGTTAGAGTAAGGTAACCATGAATGAGAAAGAAAAACCCTAACAGTTTAACCTGTTCATTTTAGCCTTTTTCGTTAACTTTTGGTAGTTCTTCATTTTATTTTGAAAATTTACCATTTTAAAGGAATTCAAAAAAGTCATAGTTTGTTAATTATTTAGTCATTGTTGACTTAGCAAAAAATTAATGAGACTTAATACATACTTATAAAAAATTGAATGGGGTTACTTTTAAATTATGAGAATAAGCATTTGAACCTAAAATCAACACATATCATTGAAAGTAAAAAAAACTCAGCTGGTGCTTGTGCTGTTGTTTACACCCTTACCATAACATGGCACCGCCACTGCTGAAATGGAAATGGCAATATGGTAGGTCTGGATGGAATCTTAATTGGAAAATTCTTAAGCTGTCCGTTGGTTTCGATTAAAATTTTCATCTTTTTACTTATTTGTACTTGGTTCGAAAAGTTCGTTTGGCTGACAGGACTTCTCTGCTGGGTTGCAGGAATCTGAATTTTATCTGCATTCTAGATACTTTCAGGACCATTCGTCCTAACTCTATTTCTGATGTAAAGGGTTGAGAGATGAGTATATTACATTTATGTAGTTTTGAAATTTAAATAAACTGTTAGACTAGAGGGAAGTTGAAAACTACTCAATCGGCATCATATTTGAATATCATTGTTTTTTTTGTGTGAATGGGCTTAGATTTACCCCTTTATTGAAGAACGTGTTTTGGGTTCACAAAAGCTATTCTTTAATTTCCATTCTAATGGGGTATCCATTAGGCTGATGGAATGCAGTCAATATGTTATACATCTGATATTTGTGTTGACATGTGCCAAGTGTGAGCTTGAAACTTATGCAATACCTCCTTTGGATAACTTGTAACCGGGATGTTTATATTCTGGTACTCTTTCATCCCTGCTGCCAAAACGTAAGAATTCTGAATAAAAGAGGATCATTTAGGTTAATTGAAAATTAGAAACATCAATTCATGACTTGGCAAGATAGATGGATACGACAATTTAATGCAGTGTTATGTATTTTGACTGAAATGAACTATCAATTAAAATTTTAGCTGTATGAAGAACATTATTAGATATAAAACCAGAGTTGTTCCTTAGTATGGTATCATAGCCTCTATGACTAAGTGGGTAGGAGTTCATTCCTTGTCGCCCTCATTGTTCATTATTAACTTAAATTTCAGCATAAGGTAAAATGGGCCTTTGCATTGTCCATGTTTCAAACTCAAAGGGCTCTTGGAAGACGGGGTGTATTAGAGATATAAAACCATTCTTGGGCCTCCACCTAACGTTTTAAGCTCTTGGATAGGTACATTTTCACCCTTGATACTGGATTTTGTCTTTGATCTGTTAGCTTATCATTTTATCTGTTTCTCTAATGTACTACCTAGTTTCTTTTTTTCTTTTTCTTTTTTCTTGTCTTCAAAATAATGGATATAAGCTGTAGCTCCATGCTGTTACTGTGCCATAATCCAAATTCCTGATTATAGTTTTTGTTTATATAACATGCGAAGTTATTTTGTTGATAAAACTTCTGTTTTAGAAACTTAGTTGATTCGTGTGAGCTTTGTGATACAGAGAAGGAAAATCTCTGTCTTTATGGATTTCCTAGTGAGCACTGGGAAGTCAATCTGCCTGCTGAGGAGGTGCCTCCTGAGCTTCCCGAGCCAGCTTTGGGTATTAACTTTGCCAGAGACGGGATGCAAGAAAAGGACTGGCTATCCTTGGTTGCTGTCCACAGTGATGCATGGTTACTTTCTGTGGCTTTTTATTTTGGTGCTAGGTTTGGATTTGATAAGGCCGAAAGGTAACTGTTTTCCTTTTCCCCTTTATAGATACATTGTTTTACTCTGCTGACTAGCTTTTTTTCTTTAATGACGTATATGCTTGATCTGAAGTAGCTTAGGTTTAGGTTCAACTGTTTGGATGCCTGGACATTGTTTTCACATTATTGTCTAAATTTTAAACCATGGATGGTTTGAGGTTTGAATGCATCTTGTTATGGACAAAGTTCTTTTGCTGCTTTATTAGCATGTGAAATAAGTAAATGGAACATTAGGTTATAAGAAAGAAATGCTTAGACACAAAAGTGGTGCGTGTCTAATAAATACACATAAGAAAAGCAGGAAGTGTCACTTAAGAACACCCTAGTACCTAATATACTTTAATTGCCTCTTGTAATGTTTGCTACCTTGACAATTGCAAATAGGGATGTAAATGAGCTGAGCCAAGCTGAGCACTTGAAGCTCATGCTTGGCTTGTGAAAAAAATTGACTGCTCAAGCTTGATTCATTTATTTAAACGAGTCAAATTTAAAGCTTGAGCTTTGCTTGTTTAAAAATATGAAAGCTTGGGCTCGACTCATTTAGCTCGTTTATGGTTTGATTATTTTTTTTCCTTTTATCAAATCTCTCCTTAAAGTATTTGTATTTTTTTAAATTTATTAAGCTAATAATTAGTAAACATCTTTATAGTAAAAGATGAATTAAAAATAGAAATAAAGACTTTTTTTTCATAATTCATTACATAAAATGATACAAAATTCATAGTCTTCCACTATTACAAAAAGAAATATTAAATTAAGCTTTAACACTTAAAAATGTTCAACATATTTCCACAATGAAATGCCCTTCTTCCCTTGTGCCCAAAGATAGAGCCTGTTGACAATTATATATTATTAACCTTTTATAAATACTTATTAAGATAAATAACTTCAGCAATCCTATAGTTTTTATTTTCTTATTAACTATGGTAATTTATGCCTACATTATATATATATATAAAATCGAGCTATTCACGAGCTTTTAATGTCGAAGCTTAGGCTTAGCTCATTTATATAATCAAGCCTAAATTAAAACTTGGATTTGTTTGTTTATTTTAAACAAATGAGCTTGATCGAGTATTTAATGAACCGAGCTTGAATAGTTCACGAATAGCTCAGCTCATTTATACCCTAATTGCAAATAGTTGTAAATGTTGCAGATCTTAATGGGGACTGAGGGGAGCAATGGCGATTCCAAAAATTTTAAAAACTCAATAGAAGTACTTAGAAAAATTATACATACCTCCCTTTATATGTTATAAAAACATCATTATGGCCACCCCAAATTTATTGCTCAAGATCCGCCGCCACTGAGTTGTAAGTATGTCATTGTTTGTTTCATTCGAGGAAAAGTAGCTGACTATTGAAGCAGAATATGAATACATGACTTTTATATTTGGTTTTTGTTGTATGATACTTCATTACTAGCATAGTATTAGTACCTGTCATTGCACGGGCATTTTTTTCTCTCTTTTTTTTCCCCTTCATTAATCTAAAGCAACTCAATGGAAATATTTGAAAGATGTTTGTTCAAATAATAGTATGTTAATAACATATAGTGGTTTTGACAGTACAGAGAGAATTTTGGTCTCAGTAAGGTCGAGTAAAGATAATATGTTACTTCAGGAACAGACGAACACTGGACTGTTCATTTTCAGTTCCACCTTTGTTAGAGTTGAAAACTGAACCTGTAATTTATACTACGAATGTTCCATACAGCCGGAAAGAACTCAATCATCAAGCTTTTGGTGAAAGACAAAACTCCATACAGTATCAAAATATATATACTAATCACATGGAAAGGGTCTATATTTTGTGGCTTGCACTTTTCTTTTTTGTTTTTAATGTTTGGTTATAATAATAAATGACAGTTACTTAGAAGTTTTGTCAGAACTGTTGAAATTCTCATTCTTTTAACTGGTCGCAATCTGCTAAACTTGCTATCCTTGTCTAAAATATCCAGTGAATTACCCATCATTTCTCTGGATGCGGGTGAAATTAATCTGGGAATTCAGTCATAAGAGAATGATTGCCTTCCAATGGTCTTGTTGGTATGATTAACATGGTTGATTCACTATCTGATTCTGAGGACATGAATAATGTTCATAGATGTGCATACATTGAGATGTGGGAAGCTTGCATTTTTCAGCTACTTATGATGTTCACTATTATAATTGTTGGAATTCGTGCTCTTAGTAGTCCTACTACCATTTACTTGATATTGATGGTCCCCCCCCCCCCTTAAGTTTGCTAATAGTGCTTCAGTTTGCATTCTCTCATGACTCTAGATGGTTTACCTTCTCAAGTTGGTAATTAATTTGATATATGTGATCTTTCAGTAGTATCTACTTATCATTCTTCATATGCAGGAAGCGACTGTTTAATATGATAAATGATCTTCCAACAATATTTAAGGTTGTCACAGGGATGACCAAACAGGAAAAGGAGAAGTCATCAGTTTCTAATCATAGCAGTAACAAATCCAAATCAAACTCTATGGTATGCAAGCTTGAAAATCAAACTAACCATTAGTAGTAACAGTATGCTGACAGCATAGCTTTTAGCGATGAAGCTAATTACTTTGCTCCTAAATTTATTTTGGAATTTGATACAAGATTTGATGGTTAGTTTAGAGTCTTTAGACTTTAGATGCTGGAGTAAGTAGGGATTCTTACTTCAGGGGAAAGGGGGATGAATGATTGCAGACAATATTGTCTTTCGTTAAGTGGCGTGTTACACTGTTTTCTAGATGCTAACATTTGAACTAAGTAAATGAATATTTTGGGACTTAAAAGTCTTCTACAGTTTGGAGTGAGATCTGGGCACCCGATGTTTTGTGATAATCTCTTTTGGTTTGGCAATTGCAGAGAGGTTCTGAATCTCAAGCGAAATATTCAAAAGCAATGCAATCAAAGGACGGGGATGAGGATGGTTTGGAAGAGGAAGATGAGGAGGAGCATGGAGAGACTCAGTGTGGGGCATGTGGAGAGAACTATGCAGCTGATGAGTTCTGGATTTGCTGTGACGCCTGTGAGAAGTGGTTCCATGGAAAGTGTGTGAAGATTACCCCTGCAAGGGCTGAGCATATCAAGCAGTACAAGTGTCCATCTTGCAGCAACAAGAGATCTCGACCTTGACAGCGGCTAGGAATGTAACTGCTGTATATCCTGGCAATTTTATAACTGCTAATTTGTTTAGTAGGTCAGGTTTATTAGTCTTTGTCACTTTCAGGTAATCTGTTTCAGATGTTACATTAGGTATCTGAGGTACTGTCTATTCCATCTAAAATTAGGATTTGTGTTATAAGCAAACTTAAACATTGTTGTGTTATGTGCTTCCTTAAACTTAGGGGAGTCTGTAAGTCTATTATCTTAGTGAAGTTCATATTTCTCCCCCGTAATGTTATTCTTTTCTAATTCTAGCATTCGTTAAGGACAGCATAGGTGAAAGTGGAAAAGGGTAAGGAATTATCTGCTCGGATTGAGTCTCGAGACTAGAGAGCATAAACCAGTTGAGCTTTGTCAATGTGAATTGGGTCAACCCTCCATTGGCATGCTAGATTTACATTCGTTGATAATTTGGCATGCTAGATTTACATTCGTTGATAAGCTTAGTTTGAGATTTATTTTTTTGTTATTAGCTATTATTTTACTCCTAATAAGTGAAAGTATTAAATGTAAAACGTTTCTTATATAATTTAAAATTTTTAAGTATTTGGCTAATCTTTTAGAAACTTATTTTCAAGAATATTTATTGGTAGTTTTTAAAAGCTATTTGTACCTCTTGTTTAGCAGCGCCAACTCCCAAAAATAAAAACATTTCAACAAAATTATAATGAAATACGATTAGAATTATTTATTCACTATAACTAATAATACAGTTTTAGATAAAGGTTCTGAACAATTGAGTCAATGACAATAAAAAAAATAAAGCTTTTGACATACTATTATATTATTATGGCCAGAAAAAGAAAGGAAAAAACTAGTATTATATAGCCTTTGTTGCTTGAATGCTTGGCATAACAATTCACGTATAACGTCTATATAATATGACCATGTACAAAGAATCGGATGGAGTGAGGTGAAATCTTTTTTAAGTGATCTGGTGCTAGGTAATGAGCAGCTCGTCGTATGAGCAGCTCACACAACTAATTCTGGTGACTGGGATTGCCATTTGGGCTCGTGGATTAGATCTTCAAATAAAAGCACATCTCATATAAATAAGATTTTTTTTTATAAAATCACAATTTACTAATTTTTGCTGTCTAGTTCCCTTAAAGAGATATTAATGAAGAGAGATCTAACTATTTTTTTAATTCTAATTCTACTTGCAAGATTAGTAATATACCAGATCGGATTTGGATCTATACTGAATCACTAAATATCATATTATTTATATTTTAATAATATATTTTGTCTAATATAATTTATTAATTACTCAACTATTTACCTAATAATAGTTGATCGCAATGAGAGTGGATATCAACCTTAGACGAACTTTAGTTGTAATGTCAGATGTTCGAATTCTAAAATTACTATTTTGAGGAAGAAATATTTTATCTAATTATCACTCTTAATTCAAAATTACGTGAGTAATTGATCAAAGACAAAAAAAAATACTCAACTATTTAAACATTTTGTCTGTTATACGGCTATACCCTTTAAATACACTTTTTAAATAATGTGTTCAATAGTTGTAATTATATTATGAAATATATTTTTTATTAGAATATTAAAAAATTCGCATCAAGCTATATACTAACAAATTATTAAACACCAGCAACGTTTCCAGTTTCTTTTTATTTCAGTTTATTTATTAATTATTTTTGGGTTCATAAAATATTATTTATTAAAAAGATTAAAACAACATTCTATTGTAGATGGAAAGCGACTATTAGTTTTCTATTTTTTTCTTCATTATAGCGTAAAAATAGTATTAATAATGTCATTAATGTAAGAAAAATACATTTAATATGCTAATAAATACATTTTAGCCCATCAAAAGAGATTGTTGGTGAAAAGTGTCCGTTACATGAAGAGATTGTATACTCTTAAGATTATTACACTCAAACCTATAAAAACATGTCAATTCTAATATATACTCTCCAAATAATGGTGTATGATGTGATTTGTCTTTTTTAACTATTGATTGTGTTGAAAAATACATTAATAATTATGATAAATGGCATGTAACTTATTAATTTTTATTTTTATTTAAAATTTTTTTTTGCACATCACTATTGTCAACCGCTGACCACCACCACCGTTGTTGGCCTCCGTTGAAAACCATCGCCGATGTTGGAAACCACCACTGTCACCGGCCACCTCTTGTCGCCGACCACCTCCTGCCGCTCACCTCATGCTGTAGAAAATCACCATCGTCACCGACCACCTTCGCCCATCGGTCACCACCACAGTCGCCAGAAATCACCACTGCTGTCAGACAATATCAACCACTTTCGCTGTCGACCACCATCCTCCGGTGACCAGTGGACAGTTGCCGACCTACAACAATGGTGGAAGTGACAGTGATGTGTAAAAAAAAAATTAAAAAAATTGTCCAAAACCAAAAAACTTATTATTACAGATAAAATAAAAGGTATATTGCACATTCAAATATGGGAGGATGTACAGTACCAAGGCATACCATAACGTGTGAGTTGTATAACTATTGTCGGATTAAATTTAAAAGATTATTTAATATATTTTAAATTAAATCTTAATAATTAAGAATATTACGATCAGAATATATATGAATATCTATATTACATGGCGACGAAAATTTCATTTGGAAAAATAATTTCCAAGCTGAGAAAAACCGTCATGGTGTACAAAACTGTAACCGCTATTTCTGTTGGAAGATTTAACCATGTTTGGTGTTTGTCTATCGACTCAATGATGAATAACTTACATCAATTGTATTTGTCTTTGTCTGTCTGGTTAAGTTTCAAGCCGCAATCTGTCCCCTTTTTAAGTTTAAAGTTTCCAGATTTTGGCATCGGAAAAATTGTACCTTTGCAAGAGATCTAGCGGATAAAGTGAATACTAGAGTAAGAAGATCAGAGATTGGCCCATTGTTTTTGCTGCTCTATTCTATGGTCCATAGAAATGCAAATTCATTGTTGTTGTCGTCCATAGAAATGCAAATTCATTGTTGATAAACCACACAAGAATTAGGTACATGCATATGCTTCAGTTAATTGAAAAATGGTTTTCCTCTTCAGCCCCTGGTTTCAGAAAAGGACAAGATTCAGTTCATTGGTATACCCATGCTGCCTCTGTTCCGTTTTATAATATATTTTCGGTTTTCTCATTTTGCCACCGCCCATTAATATAGCTTCTTCCACTCATGTCCAGATACCTATTTCTATTTATTATCAGAATCTTATTGGGATTTAATCTCGTGGCAGCTTCTGCTTATAATAATTGCATAACTTGATAAGCGATATGTAGTTTTACTAAATTCTCATCGAAGGTGACATTCAAGTATGAACCCAAAAAAAACTCTTGGCATATCTTCGCCATTGTATACAGCAAATATATCTGATTTCATTCCATCAATAAAATGATTACATTGTTACTTTCCATTACCATATATCGGTATCCAACCTTATTATATTTCTGTCATTGGTTGTGCTCACGGAACTGATTCATAATTTTTTGGGCAACTGATCATTTTTTGTGCATATAACCATTCGCTACAGTTTAATCAATCTATGAAATATCCGATCTCATTCATATATAATAATAATAACAATAATTAATTATAAATAATCATAGCTTTACTTTTCTACCCATTTTAGATGTATCAAATCATATAATTCCTAAACATGATCACACAATAAAACAGTAATGAGTTTGTGTAATTTACAAAATAAAACAAGCAGACAATGAAAAAAATAACATACAAATAATTTAAAAGAAAATTTAGTCTTTTAGGTGGGATTTCGGAAGGCCTCATGTTCATGGGTGTTATATGAACGTTATCCACTCATATGGGAACTGGAAAGGCTTAAAACACGACCCTGCGATTCATGTCTTCTCTAGTCTCTACGTCCTTTGAAGGCCGCAAGGGCCAGAGCCCCATCCATCGCATCCTCAAGATTTAAGTAAACAAAAGAGCAATACTTTAAAGGCAATCCTTTAAAGGCAAGTCTTAAAAAATAAATAAAAATTATAGGTCTTGTCTTTGGTAAATTTAGAGGAGAAAAACAAGAGTTGAATATACAAGCTCATCATCATATTGGTAAGGTGACTGATGAGGCAGGCTACAGCTATTACATACTAAAATTTAAAAAGAAAAGTCTAAGAGATATATAAGGAATAAAACAAGGGATCCTAATTAATTCTTCCTCTATATATAATCTTTTACTGCTTGGCGTATTATGGAGTCAATTTCTCCTGACTCTTGGTAGACATCCGCTTCAAACACTCATAGGTAGTAATCATGGTTGTTGCAGACATGGACATTGAAGCCCACCTTGGCCCCAATCCTCTGTAACAAGCAAGCAGGCCACCTTCCTTCACCAAATTCCGAACCGTTTGCACAAAAGTTAAGGGCCTCCTTCGTCCATTTTCCTCTGTATCCAACACCTGCAACCTTGTCTTGATTGTGTCAAGGGGCATGGTTACAATTGCTGAAACCCCACTGGCCACAACCGCACTCAACCCTTGGACACCTACCATTGCCTTGGAATCAGGCCTAAAACCACACCCATTGGCCAAATCACTCCTCTCATCCCTCTTACCCATATAGCTACCAAAAGCACCCCAGATGAGCCTATGGACCATAGAGTAAGAAGTCCACCAAACCGCATTGGATGGTGCATAACTCAATATTGAAATCCCAAATCCCCTATAGAAACCTCTTGGTCCATCTGCACACAGAATTTTCCTGAACGCATCAAGACCATTCCTGTAATTCTCAGAGTTGAGATTGCTGAGTATATTTTTGCTGCTGCTGCTGCTACTACAACCTTGAACCATGAGTCTTTGGCTCACAACATCAACTGGGGTCCAAACTAATTGTGCAGCCATAGCAGAACTCACCCCTGCAGCAGCATTAGCTACAGCAGTGGCGGTGGTATCTGAAAACCCCATTTCAACAAGAGCAGTGCCAACATTACTCTTGGTAACTTCAAGGGCAGCCATGTAAAGTGCACGAGCAGGGATGGTTCCCATCAAGGAAGTGCCAAAACCTTTGTAAAACCCTCTGAAACCTTCATAGCGCATAATGGCACAAGACATGTTGAGGCAAGAGTACTGTGCCGAAGAAACCTGCTGGCGTGTCTTCAACACGACCATAGGATAAAGCGCAGCTGAAACACCAGAGAATAAGGCGGCGCCTAGGAAGAAAAATTTGGACTTGTCAAGCATGTGCCAATCTATCTCTGCTGGGATGTGAATCTCTGAAGCCGAATCATCCTCGGCTGCTCTCAAACTCATCTTCGCCACTTTGGAGGTGGAGGAAGATCAAAGAGGAACCGACCCACCTCAAACAAACAGCTAGGCTAAGCTACACGACACAACACTTTTCCTTCACAAATGACAATCACAGATAGGTTGGTTGGTTGGATGGTCCACTAACTTTGTATTCACCCACCCAAAAATCTCCAGCTGAAATGGGTAGGCTTGTTTCTAGAAAAAGGACAAATTTTTGTTTGAAAGAAACACAGGGAGAGTGAGTACAGGGAGAAACGGAAAAAAGAAAGTTAAAATTTTTTTTTTGAAGAAATAGTTAATTTAATTATGGGTACATAAGGAAAACGAGTAGGATGGGATTTTTCAGTTTTTTCTTCTTGCGGAGACAGATTTGAGAGCGGGCGTGGATCAGCATAAAAGGGTCAAACATTTGCTGGCACAAGAAGAAGAGGTCTTACCAGAGATGTCATGGTGTTTGTTCAGTTGGTTATCTCTTTTATTTTAAGCAAGCTACTCCTCCGGTGGTGTGGTATGGTAGGGAGGCGCGAAGGTCGCTGAAACCTAATGGAAGCAGAGCTAAAAGTAGAATTTTCAGAGGGCATCGTACAGTCACAGAAGGAGATGCAGTGTGAGAGAAAAAGAGAGAGATAGAGAGAGGGGTTATAGTTGGGAAAGATATGGGACAGACAGGGCTTGGATTTTAGTGAGGGTTTTGAGTATCAATGAAATGGACACGTGTCCGTTGCTATATCGGTGACTTTTCTGGATTATGGCTTTCTCTCTTTGATATTCTCTCTCTGGGGTTCAAGGATCAACGCAACAGAACATGGTCACCCACTGTACTGACACTCTTCTTCCTTCTTTAGCCGTGGGTAAGGACGTTTTTTATTTAGTTATAAAAATTTGGTTATTTTAATAATTAATTATTATATAAAAATTTATTGTTATAATTAATTATAATAAAATTAATTTTATATTTAAATATATTATTTAAAAATTAATTTTTATTTTATTTATTTTATTTAAATGATATAAAAAATATTTTTATATATTAAATTATTTAAAAAAATATAAAAAAATTATATATTAAAGATAAAATATATTTATATCTCAAAATAAATGAAATAATATATAATTTATAATAAAAAATTTTAATCCTTAATATTATGAAAAAAAAATTGTTAATTAAATTTTATATAAAAATTAAAATTAATTTTATCGAATATATTATAATATTGTTAAAGTAGTTTTTTACCAACAAAAAATTTATTTGAGAACGAAAAAATCATTCCCAAAACACACTAACTTTTTTATGTGGTTATAGTAATTTCCGTTTGAAAAGAAAGAAATTAATTTTTTGTGTACAATAAATATATATATATATATATATATATATAAACTTTGAAAATTATATGTCTAAGACGTTTAAATTTCCTTTATTTAGATTAATACAATTGATTAATCTTTAATAGACTTTAGTTTAATAAACAAACACATATACAAAAAGTGTATGAAAAAAAATAAATACAGTGTGATGAATATTTTATATTTATTTTTATGATAAAATTATAATAAATATATGCAGAAAATAAATTAAAATTAACATAATTAAATAATAAAAAAGATCTAAATATAAGATAATATAAATAAAATAACGTGCAGTTAGAACTACTCAAAATAACAGGGGTGGGAGCACGTCTTCATTGCTGCGGTTTAGGCTAAATACGTGCCTTATCACCTTTTTTTTTTTTGGGTAGGTAAGATAGATATCACTTTGTGTGTGTGTGTGTGTTTTTTTTACTATTTGGATAATGTTATCTATGAATGATTTTATTTTACAATGATAAGCTTATATTTTATAGTTTTAAAATAGATTAATTGTGATAATTTGCATATATTTATTGATGAATTTTAGATGAATTCTTATCATTGTTTTTATTTTTGTATATTGAAATAGATTTATCACATTTAGAGCAAAAACAGGTAAAGACACTACGTTTTTGGAGTTAAAGAAGATCATTTTGATTTAGACAAGACTCTGTGAGCGATTGAAGAGTTAGATATGGTCGTGTCTAATTTGAAAAACGCTTCTGTCTGATTTGTTTTAAGAAACACAACATTGTCTCTATATCACACGGTCGTGTCTCCCTTTTACGTTGAAGTTGCGCTATTTTTTAAGTTCACATGGTCGTGTCGAGTTTAGATATCGCCGTGTGAGGTGTCCTGAGTGTAAGAACGACAGTTTTCACCTCAAATATTATAAATTGAAGCATACCCCTAAGCCTAAAGAAGACTTTGGCGACGATAGACTTTGAAAGGCAAATCAGAAGAGAAAATTGTCACGAATCCTTGGAGGACGACTTTGAATGAAAGATTTAATTCTTGAAGGCTTGAAGATCATAATTACTATAAATGGAGTTTTGATTCCTCTTTCTCTCTAGTTTTTCTCATTCTTTGGGCTTTCTTTCTATGAATTTGTATTGTGATATAGGTTTGTTTGTATTGAACATGAGTAGCTACTCTCGTAACTAGGACTATGGGGAATCTTGTTTTCTTAATTAATTGATTTTCATCTCGAATTTAATTAAGATAATTTCTTTTGAGTTTATTATATTGTTTGTATTCTTGTCAGAACTTGATCTTTTTTGGCATGTTTTAATTCATTGTTTGACCGGTGACCATCCACACTTAATGAGTGGACCTATATGATAAACCTAAGATTAAATTGGTGAATGACTTAATATCAATTTATTATATCAATGAAATTAATGATTATGTTAGTTCATCTCTTGAATTGAGACTTAATTTATTCCTAATTAATTCAACTAAATGACCAAATAGGTGAATAATTGAAGAATAAAATATTGTTTCAATCATGATCATTGGGATTTAATAGCAATTAAGAGAATATTGGAAAGGAAATTTCCTTAAATTATAAATAAATGAAAATCTGATTAATTGGATTCAAGTGAACTTTGTGCCATAGTTTCTCTCTAATTAATTTATATCTACATTGTTTGATTGTCTATTGTTCTTCTTTATTTATTTTCTAATTTTATTTTGAGTTTCTTTCACACTTACAATTGTCTAAATGACCAAGAGTTTAACAAATCTAGTAATTACTTCTTATTCCTCGTGGGATTGACATATGAGACTCAAGTCTTATATTACTTTGCGATAAAGTGCAGTTGCTCTTAGTGTATTTAACGTGTATCGTATATCACTCATATCACCTTTGGCCACCAAGTGAGCCTTGTAACGATTAACAGACCCATCAGAGTGAGTTTTAATCTTATAAATCCATTTACATATGAAAAGAGCTTTATCAGAAGGAAGATCAACCAATTCCTATGTACCATTATTCTTCAAAGTCTGTAATTCTTCTTTTATAACTTGTTGCCAATAGGGGTCATCGAATGCATTTGGATATGATTGCTGTTCATGAAGGTGAAGTATGTTAGAAAAACAACGATAATCACAGATAAATAGGAAGGTTTCTTACTTGAGAAGGATGGAGAGCAGTCTTAGATGCAGGATCAACGGTCAGGATAGTGTTTGCGGGATGAGTCGAAACTTCAGATGATAGTGAGAGCTCATTGGGAGAATTAGAAAAGGAACCTGTCTCAGACACATCTAAAGACTTTGTATTAGAATCATTCGAAAAAAAGATCAATAGATGGTTTAGTAAACAATGGGGTAGAAGTGGGAGGAATAGACTTGAACTGAGACAGTGAGGAGAACACATTGTCTTCTCATATGATAACATGACGAGAAATACGAATGCGCTGAAAGACTAGATCCCAACAGTGATAGCCCTTGTGTTAAGTATCATAACCAAGAAAGCAATAGAGATGGGCACGAGGTTCAAGCTTAATGCGCTTATGAGGTTGAAGAATAATAAAATAGACACAACCAAAAATTTTGAGAAAATTATAGTTTAGAGGCATGTGGTGAAAGCATTCATAAGGAGATACATTACCAAAAAAAGAAAAATGAAGACAGTTGATAACATAGACAGCAGTAAAAGCAGTTTCACCTCATATACGTTTAGGACAAAAAGATGATATGAGCATAACTCGAACAAAATTAAGAATATGTCAATATTTTATTTTAACACGATCATTTTACTGAGACGTACTAGAATATAAAAATTCATAAAAGATACCTTATTTAACAAGAAAAATAAGTAGTTTTAAATCACGATATTCAGAAATATTATCATAATAAAATTTTTTATTATTTTTAAAAATTGAGTTTTAATTATAATGATAAAGATAATATATGTTTGAGAAAGTTTAAAATAATTGTTTATTAAATATATTCAAGTAAAACATGAATATGAGAATTGTATTTTGCGAACAAAGTCATTCATTATAGATAGCACGCATGTAATTTTCGTGACCAAAGTATAGTTGAATGTACTATCCAGATTTTACACAAGCAATTTATTCTGGCAAATTGTATTTTGTTTTTTTTTTTGGTGCAAAAATTGTATTTTGTTTTAACTATAAATAGTTGGACACAATTGTACAGATGCTGAGAATTACATGGGACCCATAAAACCTAAATCCCAGTTCTAGAAATTCCATGTTATGAAGGAACAATATTTTCCATTTGGAAGTTATACTGTTAATTGAACACTTAAATACATTACTTATTTTTATGATATTACCATGAGAAGGAAAAGAATTTCCAACTCTACCCGTAGTTTTTAAATCACTAAAAATACAATAGGTGAATATGACAAACTGACAAGTTAATAGTCTACAACTCTGTATATAAAACACTATTTTCAGATGTGATATACCAAGATTTTTTTTTTTGGACAACGTCATATACCAAGGTTGAATAATGAAAATTCAATTTATACTTTATAGTTTAGACAGCCCTTTGCTTCCACACACTTGGGTATTTCAGTGTTGTTTATTCAGAGTGAGTCGTTTTAACATAAATCTTATAGTCAAAGATTTATGAATGAATCTCTTAACTTTACTTATTAAACTGAGTTTTGAATTTTGTACTAAAAGTTAAGTTTTTATTATTATAAAATCTTTCAATTATTGATATTTTTACACTAATTTTATATAATTTTTTTTTCATTTTAGATAACTACCAACTATCATCATTGAGTACCATTACCACTGGCTAGAACCAAAACCTCCAAGTTATAGGCCAGAACTAGAACCTAAGTGACCAAAATCAAAGCTCCACCATCACCAGCCTCCTCCATGACGGCCGACCAGAGCTCTACCTGATGGGTGATGGTGGAGGTTGATGTTCAATAGTGGTGGTTTTTTTGCACCTTCGCCTACGCCAGTGCCACCCATCACCACTAACAGATTCGGTGGTGCATTGATTTGTCTTGACGACGACTCCAATAGTAGCTGAGCACCAGATCTCGCACCTGGCACCAATCACTACCACTCCCAACACACCATAACTTCCATGGCAGCATCCCTCATAAACCCCAAATGAACCTGTCGTCCACTACCATCTCAGCCACTCATAGCGACCTCAGCCATCGACAGCCATAGGAAAACCGAGCCCAAAAGCCACTTGCGACCCATCATCTACAAACCTGAACCATCTTTGTTCTTGCGTCTATATCTGGCCACGAACCACCATCCACAAACTACTGCCCAGTGTGGCGTCCTGGAGCCGACGAGGGCGGGGTGTGGTCACCGGTGCTAAGAGAAAGCATCAATGAGCGGCTCATGACAGGCTTCTAGGCGAAAGGGTCACATGAATGAACTGAATACGCACCGGAATGAGAGGGATTCAGAGACTGTGCAGGTATGAGATTGCATAGTTGATGATGGCTTAAAGGAATTGATTAGGCGTAGCCATTTCAACAAGTTGTAACTTCTTTTCGGGAGCCTAGAACATAAGAATTCCATGGTGACCTACAACAATTGTGGGATGGGTGACCTCTTGAGAAGTTTCTTAGGATGCGTATGAGTGAGGACAAAGCACACTGAAAAGACCTGTATTGATTTGTGGAGATACTCATCAATCTTGCAGGCAGTCCCGAGCTGTTACAAATGGTATCAGAACCGGAACCTCTCCCAGTACGGTGTGGTTCGGGAACGAACCAAGCAGAAGTTGGTGGGCATGTGGCGTCTGGGGGCCAACGAGGGCGGGGCGTGATCGTCGGTGTTAAGAAAAAGCATCAATGAGCGACTCCTGGCAGGCTTCTAGGCGAAATGGTCCTATGAATAAACTGAATACACACCGGAATGAGAGGGATTCAAAGACTGTGTAGGTATGAGACTTCATAGTTGAAGATGACTTAAAAGAATTGATTAAGCGTAGCCATATCAACAAGTTGCAACTTCTTTTCAGGAGCCTAGATCATAAGAACTTCATGGTTAAGCGTGCTTGACATGGAGCAATTGTGGGATAGGTGACCTCCTAGGAAGTTTCTTAGGATGCATGTGAGTGAGGACAAAGCACGCTAAAAAGACCTGTATTGATTTGTGGAGACACTCATCAATCCTGTAGACAGTCCTGAGATGTTACAAATAGTATTAGAGTCGGTACCTCTCCCAGTACAGTATGGTTCGGGGACAAACCAAGCGGAAGTTAGTGGGCATGTGGTGTCCCGGGGCCGACGAGGGCAGGAAGTGGTCGTCGGTGCTAAGAGAAAGCATCAATAAGCGACATCTGACAGGCTTCTAGGTGAAAGGGTCCCATGAATGAACTGAATACGCATCAGAATGAGAGGGATTCAGAACTGTGCAGGTATGTGACTTCATTGTTGAGGATGACTTAAAGGAATTGATTAGACGTAACCATATCAACAAGTTGTAACTTCTTTTCGGGAGCCTGGAACATAAGAACTCCATGGTTAAGCGTGCTAGACCTGGAGCAATTGTGGGATGTGTGACTTCCTAGGACGTTTCCTAGGATATGTGTGAGTGAGGACAAAACACGCTAAAAAGGCCCGTGTTAGTTTGTGGAAACACTCATCAATCCTGCAGATAGTCCCGGGATGTTACAAATGGTATCAGAGCCGGGATCTCTTCCAGTACGGTGTGGTTCGGGGACGAACCAAGCAGAAGTTGGTGGGCATGTGGCGTCTCGGGGCCGAAGAGGCCTGGGAGTGGTCGCCAGTGCTAAGAGAAAGCATCAATGAGTGGCTCCTGACAGGCTTCTAGGCGAAAGAGTCCCATGAATGAACTGAATATGCACCAGAATGAGATGGATTCAGAGACTGTGCAGGTATGAGACTTCATAGTTGAGGATGACTTAAAGGAATTGATTAGACGTAGTCATATCAACAAGTTGCAACTTTTTTTTTTTGGAGTCTAAAACATAAGAACTCCATGGTTAAGCGTGCTTGACTTGGAGCAATTGTGAGATGGGTGACCTCTTGGGAAGTTTCCTAAGATGCGTGTGAGTGAGGACAAAGCACGCTGAAAAGATTCGTATTGGTTTGTGGAGACACTCATCAATCCTGTAGGCAGTCCCGGGATGTTACACTCGGAGCCTCCGTCGTCCCCTTACTAGAACCATCCTCCTAGCCACCACCACCAAGTAAAAATAAAACAAACAAATGCATAAATAAATTAAATAAAAAACGAAAGAAAGAAACAGAGAGATAAGGGAAGGGCTTGAGTTCGTTGTTCATAAAAAAAAATCCAAGACTTAGATGGTTGCGTGGTTGTCGAAGTACAGATCGGAGACAACCACAAGGGCACGGCGGCGAGTGGGGTCTCCGACAATCAGGCCGTAGCTAGTGGCGTCCATAGGTGACGGAAGTGGCGCGATTGGGTGGAGTTCATGGACGGCAGAGCCAAGTCGAGTTTGGTTTCAGGTTGGGTGGAAGACGATTGGATCTAGTGATTTGTTGTGAAAGACACTTCTGGCTTGGGGATGATGCAGCATGGTGGCTGGGTGGGTGGCGTTGACAGATCTAGTAGAGCAGAGGGCAAACGATGACAAATCTGGGTGGAGAATGCATCTACAATCACAGAGGTGATTGTTGTAGTTGTTATATATTTTTTTTTTATTAAAAGACTAATTCTGTACTTATTAATATTATACATTAACTTACTTATCAAGTTATATATCATTGATCTTAGTTATTAATATAAAATTCTACTTAATCAATGATTCATATAAGTAAATTCATCTATGAATCTTTAACTACAAAGTTCATGTTAAAACCACCCCTTCAGAGTCCATTACAGCTCCAAGTTTTAGGCCTCACCCAAAATAAAGAAATGGAAGGTGTCCAGCGTGCTGCAATTGTCTAATTAACCATGTAAGGCTGTTACCCGCTTCTCCCAAAGGCAATGCCAAGCAAATGAAGGGCCTTACCCTCCCTATGGTTTGGTCAGTACTCAGTCCACGTAAATACGTATTAGCACAATAGATTGCAAAGACTTTAATATTTTTTTAAAAAAAAAGTGAGAAAAGTTTAATTAATATTTGAAAAAAGAAATCAAATACCCCAGAACGTTCCTATGTCATCTTCCCCAGACCATCCTAGACACCACCAGACCTTAAAAAAATTTAGACATATTCTTATATATAATTACATTTCATAAATAATTATACTTTCCCATCCAAACAAAATTAATTTTTAAACATAAATTAATTCATTTAAAATCGCACTATTCTTAATCTGTCCACATAACAGTATAATAGATACTTAAGACTTTTAATAAAAAAAAAAGTTGTAATAGAGGTTGGAGTTTTGATTAATAATTGGAAAAAGAAATCAGATTACGCCGGAACCTTCAGCAGTCTTCTTCACCAGACCATATGTGGAAACTGGAAAGGGAAGGGAACCCATCTTTTTGTGTCTGTCTACAGTACAGTCTTGAGCAACTCAACAGAACTCTCAGGTTGTTTTCTTCAAGGCCCTAATAAATAGTCACCGCCACTCATTGCTACGTACATTTCATCTGAACCTGAAAGAAACAGTAAATACCAAAACTAAGAATGGACTTGAGGAATCACTGTTGGCAGAGGAACCGGAGAAAGAGAAAGGAAAGAGCAACCCTTCCAGGGCTTACGTGAGAGACGCCAAGGCCATGGCGGCAACACCAGCTGACGTGGTGGAGTACCCGAATCGGTACGTGGAGATCAAGTTGCAGGTGGAGAACGACAACGTTTTGGTGGTGAGTGGGGAGAGGAAGCGAGACGAAGGCAACAAGGAATTGATTCAGCAGAAAAGTACGTGAGACAATATTGTATTGGAGATTAATGCAATGGGATATGATATTGCAGTGTGAAGACTTTGTGAATTAATGGTGTGCGTCATCTTCAATAAAAATGACTCCGTGAGTTTTTACATTTAGTATTGCTTTGGAGCTTCGCGGCTTTTTCTTTTCTTCAATGTTTTCACTTGGTTTTGTTGAAATGCTCTGTTTCTGGAATGTATGATTCCAGAATAATTCAAGAACTTTTCAACTCAAGTCCTTGTTTCTTATCCCACTCCAACGGCAATGGTAAATACAATCATTAGATTAATTCTTAAAAATACGAGGTATAATTAAGTGATAGCTTGAGTTTCATGTGATGCCCGAGGGAACATTAATCTTAATTACATCTAAACGATCACGTGAAAGAAAAATTTAAAGTGATATGTAAATTCATGGAGAATCAACAGTTTATAAATTTGAGGGAGATTAATATAATTAGATTAAGAGTGGTAACAAGTATCACTTTTAGTTTAAGTTCATTCTCTCTCCGGCTCAAAATAAGTCACTTTAAAACAAATTATTTTGGTCCAATTTATTTATTATTTTAAAAAAATTAAGAAAGTATTAATTATGTTTTTTTTTTATTTCTTAATATTTTTACTAAATAATATGAGACAAAGTAATAATAGAGTGATACTATTTTAAATATTTCAATAAATGATAATTTAGTTAAATGTAATTATATTTTTTAAAATTAAAACTTTTTAATAACTTTCACTACAACAAAAAAGCTTTTTAGCGGCCATAAAAATGATGCAATAAAAATTGCCGCAAAAATCTTTACCGACAATTAATTAACACTATCGATTCGTGTCGGCAAAAGTTTTACCGCCATTACACCGAGTGTCGGTAAATATCCTTTTTATGGTAGGTAAAGGTTTGGTCTTTTCGGCCATTAATTACCTAAGAATCATAATGGCCGCTAAAAAGCCCCACATCTCACTTCTACACGTTTTTAATAGCCTTTATTATCGTTAAAGACTTGGGAAAAATTTTATTAATATAAAACTACCAATTTGTCTTCTTTGATGTCTTTTAACGGCTTTTGTTATTAAGCAAATACTGATTTTATTCTTAGGAAAAGATGGTTTTCAATTACAATGGCCACTAAAAGTGACTCAAGGCTTGCCTTTTTTTTTTCCTTTTAACAACTTTTGTTATTGCCAATAAAAACACATTTTATTGCCCGAAAAAAATGTTTTACCAACAATTATTATAACTACTAAAACTATTTCAAGATTCATTAACCCAATGCATTTGATAGCTAGTAAAAATTATGCAAAATTTATACTAATAATTACTATTGTCGGGAGATATTATGCTTATTTACATCTTAAGATTTGACAAAAATTAAAAAGATTTTTCTTAACTATTAATATTGTCAAAAAATATTATGTCTATTTGCCATTCAAAGTAAAATTTCAATGTCAATAACAAAAATTTTAGTAATAATAATATTTACCCATAAATAACTTAAATCATAACATACAAATGTTTCTAAATACATTATACTAAAATTCATTCTAAGAAGCATAATATATTTCATTAAATCCACAATTAAAAAAAACATCCATAACTTTATAGTGTCAATAACAAAACATAAAAGTACACCATCTAATAAGTAGTGTTATTAAATAGTCATAGTACAAGATATATATAGTCATAAACAAATTGTAACTCTTGATCATAATAAAGTCTTTCACATACGAAATTTCTCAAAATACAATGATAAAATAAAAAATAAAGTGTCATTCAGATATAGTTTATCAACCTTAATTAAAAAATACCAATGAAAATTAAAATATATAATAATATGTCCAAAATCAATTAACAAAAATTTATTTTAATTACAAGTCTATAAAAAATTTGTCATACAATGCAATGCAACATAGAAAAGTTAACTAAAAGTATAAATCTAAAACAAAGATGTCAATATATGCCTATACCACACAAGATGATAAGTCTAATGTTAAATACTTAACAAATGATGAAAATATCATAAAATTAGCACAATCTACAACAAAATCAAGCACAATTTAAAAAATGAGCACTATATTAACATATTTTAAAGGAAGTACAATACCATGATTAAGTAGTATTTTCATTTTTGTGTAATTGAAATAGTCTCGTGGTGCTTGTGGTGCTCGTTCATGGCCCTTTGTTGGCATCGGGGACCTAGTAAATATTAAGATGTAAGATAACAAAATAGTCTCATAACATTAAATTTTAAGAAAAATATTAAAATCTTTGAAAAACTAACTTGTCATTGAGCTTCCACTAAAATTTTGAGGCATAGATAATTCCATAGAGCAAATTTGCACATAACTTGTCTCACCCATGATAATTCAGACAATAGCCTATCTTGGTTTTGTTTCATCAAAGTCATTTCTTCATCATGTTTTTCCTTTAACTCCTTCATCTCTTGTTCTAACCTTTGGACAACATCAGTAGACAAATCATCCGCAACAATATTTCCTAAGGAAGATTTATTACCCCACAAGAGAGAAGGGGTTGGACCAAGTCCTAAACCTCGATATACCCACTTCTTTCACTTCCCAATACTTGGGAATACACATCTCCTTCCCAAGCAACACTACCGTAGTTTGTTCATTAGATGTCTCACCATTGCTCAACTTTTCTTTCATAATGTCCTAATCACAATTAAGATAACAATTTATGACATATTCAAATTCATATAAAAATATTTAAAATAATTTGAATACTACACATATTGAACTTGTGAACGATAAAATTGCATAAGAAATCTTACAACCGCCCTTGCAGACTCCTCATCCAATGGTCTACCATCCTTACGCTTTGTATGAGTTAATATGTAAATTTATGCTCGTTGAGGCTCTATCCCATTTATAGCCTAATATAATTAAATCAATGTCAAACAATTATGCATGACAAAAAGGACTTTAGAATCTTATATTTTGTAATTTATACATGAATACCTTTTCATCCATCAAGGTTCCAAAGCTTTTGGATCCTCCTGTGTGAGGCATTTTTTGCTTGGCTCTATTGCTTCTATTTGCTTGGCTACGCTTCTATCATTGCACATAAATAACAACATATAATTTATGTATGAAAACTAAATACAAACAATCAAAGCACTCTATAGAACATAAAAACAAGGCAACTCTCTATGCGTGTATGTGTGTGTGTGTGTTTTAAGGCTTCTAAAGTTTATACCTTTGCTTTATCAGAAACCCAATAAGAGACAAGACCAGTCCACTGGTCCCTTGGTACGCGACTCGGTCTATTTTTCAAGTAAGGCATCTTTGGTCTTATACTTTGTCATATATATACTCTTCAAATCACATTTGTAATCTTTCCATTTCTTCCCTAGTGACTTTTTGACAAACTCCTCACCATGTGCTGGGATTGAGAACTTCTTCTAAAAAACAGAGCAAGCATTTACAAGAAAATTTCATGTATAAAAGAAATAACATTTAAATAATATTCACACCTAATAAGAATAGTTATTTCATACCCTCACAAACTCCACCAATTTCTTCTTTGTCAAAAACTCTCCAATCTTCTATGTTTAATGGTGTTAGTTCAGGGGTTCTAGCAACAATGCCTAGAAAGCTAGCAAGCTTTCGACTCTCCTTTCCTATGGCTTGGTTACGAGTATTGAATCGCACAACAATTGTCTTTCCTGGAGGCAAATTCCAGATATCTTTTAGTAATGTAGGCCCACGAACCTTCCTTGTCTCCAAAGGACCTAACATGAAACCATATTTAAATATCATGATTTAGTTCAAGCAAATTTAATAATCTAAAGCAATTATTCATTAAAATAATGTCACCTGATTCATGGTTTTGCTCAGCCTCAGTGCCAGCAAAATTATTCAATTCATCAGATTGATCGTCATGTGCTTGGGCTTGAGAGTAGCTTGGGGCATTCATTAGTTGCTCAATATAAGGCCGCACTTCTTCATCATGATGTTGTTCAGTGACCAATCTAATGCTATTTTTTCTAGGCATTATGATATACTACTTGTAAAATTTACTTAAGGTGAAATTATAATATAATTATAAGAATGAGAGGGACAAGATCTATTTCATTGTGATTCTTGTACTTATCCCATGTGTTTGCATCAATAGCCAACCATGTCCTTGAAATGAAGAAAAACTACCTGCAATACATTGTCATTGTTGTGCTAAGTATTTGTTTGCTAAAGATATATGAATGGATGGGGTATATATAGGCTGACATAAGATTTAAAAACTGTCTTAATACTGTAACTTGAGGCTAATTAAATAGTTTGATGTCTATATTTAGCAAAGACTTAAAATGAGTTGAAATAAATAAAGTATAAAGTGGTATAAAAAAATATATTTGATGAGAGGCTTCTTGCTTTGGTAAATCAGCAACTCAACTATAATACAAAAACCAGGGGCAGTGGCACAATAAAAGGTGGCATTCAAGCAAAATGCCGAAAAGGGGATATTGATGGAGCAAATCAACCAGTGGGCTGTTTCGGCTGGATGATGTTGTAACATGATGAATCAATCCCTCACTCACGAATGCCCATGTGCTTTATTTTATTGAACGTTTTTGGTCAATATAACTATAACTAGACAAGACATAATAATTGTAACATCACTCATTAGTTTAGAACAACCGCACATAGTATATATAGTATGTGAAGTTATAGAAACCAAGATCAATCCATTTTGATGCTACCAAACTTGACTTTATCAGACCAACTACCATATATAGTCAAGCAAAGTATATGAAACTAAAGTACAAAGAAACAAACTCAAGTCTCAAAATACAAAACAAAGTAAATTCTATAAAATTAAGCTTAAAAGCTATAAAAAAAATGTTGTAAAGTGTCTAGAAATATAAAGGAAAACAATATACTGACAGGGGAATAAAAGAAAAGTTGTAAAATGCAGATGAACTAAAGACAAAATAATTGAAACATAGATGGATTTTGGTGTTGTGATCATGATTTTTTCTTTTATGGGTAATAACATTGTGTGTAAATAACCCAATACCTGTAGTGCTTGGACTGAGGTGCATTTCTAAGCAATAACATTTTAGCCAACCTCTAACTGAAGTACTTATTTAGCTGCAAGAACCTGTGTAAGCCATAAAGCAAAATATATATGAAATAAACACTAACACAATAGTGTAATCTGAAAAATTGGAAAGTAAATTATGAAATTGAAAATTTGCAAAGGAAAAGCACATAGTATTAATAATTCAGGCATGAAAACAAACATTTAACAAAGATAATAGTATTAAGATGCAAGTATCAAGATAAAACTTAAATTAAAAATTTAAATAATGATGCAAGTATTACCTATCTTATTCAAAATCACTATCATATTCAATATCATTTCCTCCATCATTATTAGTTTCACCTTCATTTGGAAGAGTGTTAGAATGTAGGCTCATATCAATTACTATCCCATCAACACCACTTCTTATCCAATCATTATTGTCATGTTCTGAGTCACAAATATTTTCTAAGAAAGTCAAGTCAATGGCTTCATTTTGCATTGATGACTCAAATTGCAAACTATTTTTTTCTCCCATATCAAAAATGTCTCGAGGTTTAATTGGCCTAGGGACAAACCATTCATGATCTTGAGGATCTTGCACAAATATTACTTGCTGAGCTTGGTCTACAAATACAAAAGGCTCATGACTTTCTCGATCGCCAGAGTGTATTAGGTGTGAGAAGTTCACAAGTGTGAAACCTAAGTCATCTTCCTTAACTCCTCTACCTTGGGTTACATCAACCCAATCACATTTAAATAAGACAACCTTAAATTCTTCAAAGTAGTTTAACTCCACAATATCATTTAGTCTGCCATAATAGGTAATATTTGCCGACTTGAACATTGTCACTTGTACTTGCATAACTCTCTGTCTTTGAAACAACCATAACACCACTATTTTGTGTCTGCATGAACTCTTCACATTGTTTTGTTCGAAATCGATACCCATTATTTACATCGAATGCTTTAAATCTTCTTGTAATGTAACTTGGACCTTGTGCAAGGGCTTGAAGATCTTTTTGATATCAGATGTGAGGTCCAACTCCTTAACCTAACCAAATAGTAATATACGACTATAAATACCAATATAAGTACAACAACACTAAATTACAATAAATAGTGACTAAATCATACTACTTACTTGCTCCTTCAACCATTCATGAAATGTATCAAAATGCAAGCAATCATGCTTTGTGTGATATTTTTCGTTTTCGAATGCAGCGTGAGATATTAGACGCATAGCCATGTGGAAACTTAGCATTTTGTAGTACTTCGTAGAATAACTTCTTTTCCTCTGAGGACATTGTGAAATAAGTAGGAGGTAGATATGTCCTCCCATTAGCTTGTTGCTGAGGCCATAAGCTTGGTCTTATGTTCATCTCCATCAAGTCCAATCGAGCTTCTAAGTTGTCTTTCGACTTTTTACCAAGACCCAACAATGTATAAATCAAATTATCGCACACATTTTTTTCTATGTGCATCACATCAAGATTATGGCGCACCAAGTTATACTCCCAATAAGGAAGATTGAAAAAAATACTCCTCTTTTTCCATGTGCTTTTCATCATCCCACTTACCTCTTCACTCAACTTACCAAGAGTGAACTTTATGCCTCTAACTTGATTTAGAACCAGTGACCCAAATATTGGACAAGGTGCAGGTCTTGATTCTTTAGTCCCATCAAATGACTTTGCATCATTTCGATATTTGTGCCCCGGCTTTAAGAAACGTCGATGACCCATGTAGCAAAACTTTTTACCATGTTTGAGCCTTCTAGATTGAGTGCTTATGTTGCAAGAAGGGCATGCAAATTGACCATAAGTGCACCATCCAGATAGACTACCATATGCTGGAAAATCATTTATAGTCCACATAAGAGCTGCTCGCATTTGAAACGTCTTCTTAGTAAAGGCATCATAGGTTTCTATCCCCACGTCCCATAATTGGTTTAACTCTTCTATTAAAGGTTCCAAAAAGACATCGATGTTATTTCCAGGCCCTTTTGGTCCAGGAATGAGTGACGACAAAATGAAGAATTCTTGCTTCATGCACAACCATGGTGGAAGATTATATGGCATTAAAATCACTGGCCATGTACTATAAGCAATATGCATCGTGGCATATGGATTAAAGCCATCATTAGCTAATCCTAAGCGAACATTGCGAGGATCTTTAGCAAATTCTGAATGACAATTGTTAAAAGTTTTCCAAGCTTCAGAATCTGCAGGATGTCGTAAAACTCCATCTCTATTGCGCTCTTCATCATGCCATCTCATCAGTTTAGAAGTTTTTGAAGACATAAATAATCTTTGTAGCCGTGGTTTCAGAGGAAAATATCTTAGGACCTTGGTTGGAATTTTTTTTTCATCATTTTTCCATCTAGAAGCCCCACAAACTAAGCATTCATTAACATCCTTACTAGCAAATGCATTCCTAAAAAGCATGCAATCGTTAGGGCAAGCATGGATCTTTTCATACTTTAAGCCTAATCCCTCAACTATCTTCTTGGTCTCATAAAAGGAATGAGGCAACCTTTCCCCCTCAGGTAATGCATCCTTCAATAGTCCAAGCAAAGCATTAAAAGACTCATTTGTCCATTTGAACAACCGTTTTATATGGTAAAGATGCAATAAAAATGATAGTTTACTAAATTTCTTACATCCAGGGTAAAGTTCTTCATCTGCATCTTTCATTAGTTGTTCAAACTTCTCCACCTCTGGATGTGGTTGATCTCTTGATGAACGAGTAGTGTTTTCTTCAAAGGTTGGCTCCATCTCACCCCTTTCGCTAATGTTATTATCCAAAATTTGGGTAAAGCCTCCAAAAGCATCATGTATCATTCCTACCATATCATCACCCCTAAAATCTTCTTATCGCAATTAGTTTCTTCAACACAATTTGACACATTTATTGGCTCCCCATGACAAAACCAAGTATCATATGACGGTATAATGCCATTAACCACAAGGTGCTCATATGCCACTGCCCGATTTACTGAATAATGGAGCACACATTCTTTACATGGACATGGAATTGTTTCTCCATCATGTTTTTCATGAAAAGCATGGTCTAAAAACTTTTCTACTCCATCCAAATATTCTTTACTAACTCTATCACTGTCCATCCATCTCCTACTTCTAGGATTGTCCATGACCATGCAAGAAAACTTATCCTATTTAACAAAAGGGTTGCAACATGGTTAAATGATAGAATACCAACAAAATACAAATACAAATATGATTACATAGCTAAAAATTGACCTTTAGATAATAAAAAAATACAACATTTAAATCCATCCAAGCAAATCAATAGTTGACATCTTCATATACCATACATTGCACATGTGAAAACAAAATAATAGTTACGTGCACACGCTATCCACACCACACGAAATCCACGCTCCTATTTTATTTTCACAAGGTTTGAGGTTTGCTCTACTTCTTAAATGGTGACATCACATGATGACATCACGTTATAGGGATTACCAAGGTCATCAAAAATTCAAAATCAATGGTTCCTGTCATTTGTTTGTCTTTGAATTTTTAAACATGTAAAAGTAAATATCTTAGTATATATCATAAACCAACTTATTATTTTTTTAAAAAATATTTGAAGCACTCAAATATTGAAATTGGATGGTCTTACGTGGAAGTTAGTAAAGAGGAGATATTAATCTAAAAACAATGCTTTCATGAGGAGACATATAACTCTGTCATTTTCTTCATATCTCTAGATTCTAGAATAATGGTTTCGTTGCTTCAACTTTCATGAGAAGCAAGCATTTTTTTAAGGTCAAGCTGTTGATGGAGGGCAGAGGTTTAAAACAAATTCACCCTGTCCTATATTTGGTTTTGTTCTGTTCTATTCTGTCCTAGAATTCACAAGCAATCTAATTTTACTAGACAAATTGTTAGGTGTTATAAGAAAAAGCAATTTCTCTTGTTTTGTATTTAAATACATACCATATTAGTTATAAATATAATATTAAAAATATAAATAAAGTGAAATATAATAATGACTCTTTTAATTAATGTAACATATATTTAATTGAAGGAAAAGACATTATGCGCTCTGATGCACTACTATGACAGAGTGGACTTCATATTCATCAAAGAAGCAGAATGCATTAGCAGCTTAGAAGGTAATAAAAGGTGCCAATAATTAGCAAAGAAGTGAAATTGATAGCATCATTGAAGTACGGATATAAAAAAATTAACTTGTGAGGGTTTTTCTTTGATTAATGTGAAGTTGTGAACTATGTGGCTCTAAGGTTATAACAATTAATAAACATGTTTCATGTCAGGAACAAAATGTAAGACAGACAATTTCTGTAACAGACTTCATGCATTCATTTAAACGCAAGTCTTAGTTTACAAATCAATCAAGAAACAAGCATTAACCATTTACTTTTGAAATATAATTTTCTCACAAATACTAGAAGATATATGAAATATTTTTTTAAAGAAACAACATATTTGTACACAGTAAGAGTAATATAAACAGAGTATAGCAAAAAAAAAAATTAAAACAAAACACAAAGAGTATTATAAACGGAGTAGCTATCTTCCTATGTGGACAGAGGTACAAATCAGTGTAATTTAAGTGATGCATGCAGGTATGAAAATCTGAAGGACTTACCTTTTGTTGTTTCTATTGCTTGTTAATATGAATTCTCAATAGCTAGACTTGGAATTAGGCAGCAGCAAAAGCATAAGCCATGTAGCCTGATAAGCAGAATAAAAAAGGAAAGAGACTCAAGCAAGTGGCAAACTGAATATTTGGTGGACGGAATGAAGTAATTGAAGCCAGATACACCAAGCAGATGAAAATATTGAAAAATTACCTAACCAGCTGGTGAGCACTAGCACAAGTGGACGATTGGCCACGCCAATCAATTCATTCAAATGATATAAATTACTCTTTTTTTCTATAAAAAAAAAAGTATTGAAAAACCCCTTTTCCATTTGTTGTAGATTGACAAGGAGATCTATCTTAGGAATCTAAATTAGCTACCATTTATAATCTGTCACAACCTTAAAAAAAAGTGACATACAAATATAAACAAAGAAGAAACACCAAACAATGCACCTGAATTCCAATATAAAATACAGAAGAAAAGAATTAACATTATTTGTTGAATTACCTTACTGATTAAAGAAGAGCATTTGTAACTAGAACATCTAAACCATTAGTGACATGAGGTTATATCACTAATTATTTTTTATTAAAAAAATATCAATGTTAATAAGCAAAGACGGTTTTAATGCATAATCCATATACTACATCTGTGTAAATTCTTAGCATCCAAGCAGAGCCTATACAATGGACATAAACAAACAAGAAGAGCATATGATAAGAAACCCATATAGGATCTGAAAGGAAAACACAAACTACATGGAACAAATGGGTTCATTTCATCTACTGAGAAAATTCACAGCAATGAGCACCAAACAAACATGGCATTGGCAATAGGAAACCTGTTGGGTTCGTGGATTTGGATCCACGGCTGGGTTGGCTGGCTCGCGTAGCTCCAGCAGGGACACACAATGGTGCTGGGCTTTGGGATCTTTCGTGGTTCGTGGTGGAGGAGTGGCTGAGGCCCCGAGTTTGGCCGAGGTTGTGCAAATGATGGCAGATCTGCACAACTAGCAGGTTTGATGATGGCTCAGATCTGCTGGACGGAGGCTGGTGTTAGATCTGGTACAGAGTAAGGTGGCGCGGCTGGGGTGTTGCAGAGGAGGTCTCACGGTGGTGGCTGGGTTGGAAGTTAGTCACGGTTTGGGCAGATTCTCACGGTGGTTCAAAGAGAGTATGAGCAGAGAAGGAAAGGGAAATGTGTTTGCTCGCGGTAAAAAATTTGTCAAAGAGAGGGAAGTGTTAGCCGCGTAAATTGTATGCTTTTTCCTAGCCATTGTACCTAATTGCCACTAAATATAATTTATTACTGGCTAATAAATATTTGCCGGGAGAATATCATACAAGAGAAATAATTACCGGCAATAAGTTAATAGCTGCTAAATAATGGCCACTAAAAGGGTTTTTTGTTGTAGTGTTTCTTCATTATTATGCATTACTTTAAACAACACTTATTTTGAACCAAAAGGAGTACTTATAATCACTTAATTTTATTATATTACCAATATTAAGTATTAACTTCATTTTTTCAATCAACTTAACTATTATTAACTTTAACTTAATATTATTTGAATTACTCATTTATATTGGAATTTGCCCCCTTTTCTTAAAAAGAATAATGATAACTTATTTATTGATAATTTATTTATGATTTAACCGCCAAATATAAATACTTAATCTTTTATACCCAAAAAAAATGTTGAGAGGATTACTTACTTAAACATCATATTATATTTTAAAAATTTAATATTTTATTTATTACATGGGAATACTCTAAAAGAGAAAAAAATAATAACGTAATTAATAAGATGCTGATCGACTAATCTTCAATGTGAATAAAAACAAAGGTGACATTTACCACCTTGCAATTGACACATAAAATTAATATGATTTTTGTGCATTGTATGTGTTTTGGACCGAGATACAATACTCCTCTAGCAGGTTAAACCCTGCGTATGTCTCCTGTGATTCCGCGAGTCAGTACCCCGTCATGGTCGTCAGTCTGTTAAAGTCCAGTAGTAGGCCTCGACAGCAATCGTTAGGTCTACACAGACTCTGACAACTGTCAATCATGATTCTACAAAAGTATGAGGACCATGACTGCCTGCGACAAGGGACAGCATCAAACGCGATACTGTCGGATATCTACCTGAACAAGTAGTGGGAGGAAGGCACCTCCTGTCAGAGCACGATCCCACAGTACGTGAACCACATGCGAATTGTCAGGGGGCTCCACGAACGCTCTATAAGAATCAACCAGATTCATCCTAAAGAGGTATGTTATCATCCATTACAGAAAACCATACTTGAGCGTAACCTAACGTGAGCATCGGAGTGACTTTGCAGGTACCCACCCCTCTGGTCGGAGACGTTCATCAGTAGCTGCTCAAGGAGGAAAACACCGTACACGTACCTATTCCATGTACTATCCAGTTCTATATCAGAACATTGGCGTCGTCTGTGGGAATCTTGATAAAACTTCCATTCCCACACCAACTATGGTGAGCACAAGACAAAATCCAAGGAAAGGAAGCGTTGCATATGTTGCCCCCGGCCAAATGCAGGGCCTAACGGCGCAGCACGACCCTCCATTTGTCCCACCAGAAACCTCCGCCGCTAGAAGTTGACCCATAGTGGTGGAAACTCTTAATGGGGAACACATGACTTCAACCTCTGCTGAAAGTCTCACCCCATCACGAAGGATCTCCATCAGAGACAGGTTCATTTTTCCAAATGGGTGAGTCAACAATGTAAATTAGGAAGCAAGGATCCCCGTGCATGCACACCTGGGAACCCCTAATAGCAATACAGAACATGGATCTTACTACGAGGATAATGTTCAACTAGAGGTGATGAGGAATAAACTTAGAGAGCTATTGCGCCAGCAAACCACGTTGATCAATGACCAACGTCGTCGAATGGACAACCTCGAAAGATCAGTGCGAGAGGAAAATGACCACGAAGAACGGGAGATGCCCCAAAAACAGACTCCTCATGGAGTCGGCACTGAGGTTGTTGGAAATAATAACCGAGCCCCCGACCGTCACCAACAATTTTCAGAGATGTTGATGGCATATAGGGTCCTGAAAAACTTCAAACTTCCAAGTAACATCGAACCTTACGATGGCACGACAGATCTTCAAGAGCACCTGGACGCCTACACTCAGTCCATGCAGCTGTACAGGTACACCCAGGAACTGCTCTGTAGGGCCTTCCCCCTCTTCTTAAAGAAGGATGCCCTCCGTTGGTTCGTGATCTTATGAACCCAGGTCACGAGATAGGAAGACCTCACACAACGCTTCCTGCTACATTACACTACCGCGAATGAGCGGTCAAAGTTAATTGACTCCCTCTTTAGGATCCGCCAGGGAAGCAATGAGTCCCTATGCGAATACATCAAAAGGTTCAGTTATTCCTGCGTCGGCGTAGAGAACCTAGACGATAGGATAGCCCTCCACTATGCCAGGAACAACGTCCTAATTGATTCTAGCTTCTTCTGATCCTTGGCAAAGAAGAAACCAGCGAGTCTAGACGAGTTCTACCTATGTGCTGACAAGTACGTAGAGCTGGAGGAGGTTACCAGGGCGAATGAGAGTCTTGAGAAAGGTGAACCCAATCACCAAAGGAAGAGCCAGAGCATAAATCAGCCTCGAGACCCCTCCAGGAGCGAGCGATATCGACTAAGGTATTCTGAGTATACTCCTTTGAACACTCCTCAAAAGACTATCTTGAAGGAAGTCCTTCAAACCGAGTTCTAGGATATCAAGAGGCTACCACCTCTAAAGAAGCAGTCCCAGAAAGATCACTCAAAACATTGCAGATGACATAAGAGTTACGGCCATGAGACGGAGGACTGCTATCAGCTCTGAGATGTCATCAAGTCCCAGATAAAGGAAGGACGTTTGCAGAAATACGTCAACAGATTCCGTGGCATTGAGGACCACAAAAAATGAAGGGATTACAGACGAAATCGCAGTCCTAGACGCAACCCAAATCAGCATCAAAGGAGAATGACTCGGATTCCTGCCCGGAGATCCCTAACACCACCGCACCGCGACACTGAGAAACGGCCAGACAGAAACCAGGATGCCCAAGGCAGGGGTAACAGGGGGCAAAGACTCATCAGCACCATCTCGGGGGGCTTCGCAGATGGGGGGATTGTCTAACAATTCTAGGAAAAAAGTACTCTGGACAGTGGTATTAAGCGTCTCTGGTTCTTCGCGAAGACCCCGCTTTGAGGAAGAGAGTGTCCCGTCCATTTCCTTCTCCAACAAAGACTACGGCGACATTATCGGAGACCATGATGACCCACTGGTCATATCCAAGATAAAATCTAACGCTGAGGTCCGACGCATATTTGTAGATCAAGGATGCTCAGCAGACATCATGTTCATGGACGCATTTGAAAGATTAGAGCTCCCCATGTCCATGCTAACACTATATGAAGGAGAACTCACTAGTTTCTCAGGAGAGAAGGTTACCCCTGCGGGGTATTTTGAAACTTTTTTGACCCTGGGTAACGACACCTTGTACAGAACCATTAAGGTGAGATTCTAGGTTGTGGATTGTCTCTCGGATTACAACATCATTCTAGAGCGTCCCACTCTGAATGACATTGCCGCCGTTGTCTCTACAGCCCATCAAGCCATGAAATTCCTCAACAGGAATAACAAAGTGGTCACGGTAAAGGGCAATCAGATTGCGGCCCGCAAATGCTATAATGAGTCTTTGAAGATCAGTAGGGCTTCCAAGAAAGCAAAAGCACATACATCCAGCCAGACACGCGATCAAGTTAACGTCCTGATGACCGAGTTGGACGTTCGCGATGAAATCTGAGAAACCAGACCCCAGTCAGAAGGGGAATTGATCCCACTCCAGCTCAGTGATAGACCAGATCACCAAAATAAGTGCAAGCCTTGAAAAACATGAGATGATCCAACTCGTAGAGCTTTTGCGAAAGAACAAGGGCTTATTCGCTTGGATGTCATCCGATATGCCTGGGCTCGACCCCACTTTCATCTGTCATTGTTTGTCTATCAAACGGGATGCAAAGCCGGTCTCGCAGAAGAGAAGGAAGGTCGGCTCCGAGAAGTATCAAATAATAGAGGAACAGGTCAAATAACTGCTGAGTATCAGTTTCATTAGAGAGATATCATATACCACTTGGCTCTCAAATGTGGTCTTGGTGAAGAAGTCCAACGACAAGTGAAGGATGTGTGTGGACTATACAGACCTGAATAAGGCATATCCTAAAGATCCATACCCCCTCCCAAACGTCGACAAATTGGTGGACAGTTCCTCTGGATTCCGCCTGCTATCCTTTATGGATGCTTACTCCTAATACAACCAGATCTCAATGTAGCCCAGAGAAGAGAACAAGACTGCCTTCATCACTGAAAGGGCAAGTTATTGCTACAAGGTGATACCCTTCAGGCTGAAGAACGCCAGAGCCACTTACCAGAGAATAATGAACAAGGTCTTCGAAGGGCAGATGGGGAGAATGCTAGAGGTTTACATAGACGACATGATTGTCAAAACCCCATCGTGAGGATCACACACCACAGATCTCGGAGAAGTGTTTGTGTAATTGAGAAAGCACAACATGAGACTCAACCCTGAAAAGTGTGCATTCAAGGTTCAAATTGGCAAGTTTCTGGGGTTCAGGCTGACTCAGAGAGGAATCGAGGCAAACCCCGATAAGTGCAAAGCGATAATTAATATGCATAGTCCTCGGAGTGTGAAAGAGGTATAACAACTGAATGGGCGGATCGCGGCCCTCACTCGATCCCTAGCTAAAGCCGCCCACAAATCCCTCCCCCTCTTCAAGTTATTGAAGAAAGGGACCAGATTCGAGTGGACCCCTGAATGTGAGGATACTTTCACACCTTTGAAGAAGATCTTGTCATCCCCATACGTTCTTACAAGGTCGGATCCCGGTGAAACACTTTACGTGTACCTCTCCATCCATGAGGAGGCTGTAAGCTCGGTCCTCATTCGGGAAACGACCGATGGTCAAAAGCCGGTATATTCCGTAAACAAGGTGCTATAAGAACCCGAGCTTCGATATCATAAAATCGAGAAGGTGGCGTTTGCACTCGTCGTCACAGCTAGAAGACTAAGACAGTACTTTCAGTGCTACCCAATGGTAGTAAGAACAGACCATCATATTTGACAGATATTACATAAGCCAGACTTGGCTGGGAGGATGATTGCTTAGTCCGTTGAGCTTTCCGAGTTCGGAATCACCTACGAGCCCAGATTAGCCATCAAAGCACAAGCACTCTCGGATTTTCTGACTGAACTCACCTTAGACCACGGTGATCCTGAGGAAACTTCGTGAACCGTATTCATCGATGGGTCTTCAAACCCGAATGAAAGTGGAGTCGGGGTTATCTTAGAGAACGCAGAGGGAGTAACCGTTGAAATCTCCCTTCGGTTTGAATTCCTTACCTCAAACAATCAAGCGGAGTACGAAGCGTGCATCGCTGGATTGGCAATGACCAGAGACTTGGGGGTCACAAAGATCGAACTTTGTTGTGATTCTCAGCTTCTAACCTTCCAGATCTAGGGTGACTACCAGGCCAAGGAGCCCCTCCTTCAGAAATACCTAGCAAAGGTACAGAAGATCCTTACGAATTTCCAATCGGTAAGTAGAGAGCATATCCCACAGGAATAAAACTCTAGGGTCGACCTCTTATCAAAGTTAGCCAGCACCAAGAGTCTGGGCAATAATTGTTCAGTAATCCAGGAAACTCTCTCGCAACCTTATGTCTCCAATATAACTGTCCTCCATATTGAAGGGCAAGAGCAGACTTGGATCACCCAATTGGTGGAGTACATACAATCGGGAACCCTCCCCGACGATCCAAAGGAAGCCTCCAAGTTAAAGAAAGCCGCAGTCAGGTATACGATCTACGACGGATGACTTTACCGACGTGGATTTTCTTTGCCCCTCCTCAAATGTCTTACACCAAAGGAGGCCGAATATGTCCTGACCGAGGTTCATGAAGGAAGTTGTGGACATCATTTAGGAGGCAAGGCTCTAACGTCGAAGGCACTCAAGGCAGGCTACTATTGGCCAACGAAGGAGGTAGACTCCCTTGCGCATATCCAGATATGCGACAAATGTCAGCGGCATTCCGACCATTACCATGCTCTGCTAGAAGAATTGTCCACAATGTCCATACCCTAGCCATTTTATCAATGGGGTATGAATATCTTGGAACCGTTCCCTCAAGCACCTAGACAACTGAAGTTCTTGGTAGTGGGCGTAGACTACTTCACCAAGTGGATTGAGGCAGAGCCCCTGGTCACCATCACCTCGGCCCGGATCCAGAAGTTCACTTGACGTCACATCATCACCAAATTTGGAGTCCCAGAGTCCATTGTAACAGATAATGGGACATAGTTCAAAGACAAGGATTTTGAGGAACTACTCTTCGGATTGAAGATCAAGCATCATTGTAGTGTCGTGGAGAACCCCTGGACTAATGGACAAGCTAAAGCCGCAAACCGCATCATCGTCCGAGGGCTAAAAAAAAAGACTGGATGAAGCAAAAGGAAACTGGGCAGAGCAGTTGGACCACGTCCTATGGGCTTACCGATCTACTCCCTACTCCACAACAGGTGAAACTCCTTTCAAGCTAACCTATGGATGCGAGGCTATGATCCCAGTGGAGATAGGAGAGCCCAGCTTGCGTCTTCATAACTTTTCACCCGACAACAACTCCAGATTAATCATGGAAGACCTGGACCTGCTAGAAGAAAGGAGACTCATCGCCTATATACGCGATGCCGCAGTCAAGCAGTAAACGACAACTCGATATAACTTGAAAGTCATCCCCAGGAGATTTCATCCTGACGACCTCGTGCTCCGCAGGGCTGACATCGGCGGAAGGAACGCCTCCCAAAGAAAATTAGCCTCTAACTGGGAAGACCCCTACCGTATCGTGAACAGCACCGATAAGGGGGCTTACACCTTGGAAATGTTGACAGGCAAGTGATACGTGCGGATGTAGTGATTAAAATTAAGATAAAAATCAGTTGTCAGGCCCACCAGAAAATAAAAACCTTACAACTAGTTGTAGTTAGTAAGGGTCGATCCACGAGAGAACCAATTCAATTAACACTATTAAACAATTCCCAATTTAGACTCGATTAACAATAAACAAGAAAAGGGGGTTTTGGAGTTTTGATGAATAATGAACGACTTCAAAGATAACAATAAACAAACTGAAATCAACAATATAAGAAAATTGGTTAAGAGATTGAATCCACCACTAGATTTATATGATAATGTAAATCCACATATCCTTTTATTCCAACATGCTCAATTATGTTTTTATGCAATTGTGATATTAAATCTCTGTTTTCCTTACGTGTTGGCCAATTTAGCAACCGAGTTTCAAATCAACTCCTAATCACCGATTAGTCATAAAGCAACCGCTCTTACAACTATCCAACAATTGCATTAAGATTTAGAAAACCAATTACACTAAGGTCTAATCACACACCGGGATTAAATTACTTAGAACATATATTTCTCTAGATCTAATACCGCAACCGCGCATAATAAACCCGGATCTACCACTTTTATAGCGGCAAATAGCACAAAGATAATTATACCCACATGAACATCATACATCCCACTAGATCTACTACCGCAACCGCACGCGCATAATAAACATAGATCTACTACTTTGAAAGTAGGAACAAGCAAAAACCTTCATACCAACAATAGATTGAGAAATATATGAATAAAAACATAACTCGTGTTGAAATAATCAAATATGCAAAGTTTACAACATTAATACTAGCGGTTTCATCACCCCTTAACCAAGGGAGGTTTAGTTACACATAGCTAGAAAGAAATCACAAGAAAAACTATGAAGAAACAAGAAGAAACTATGAAGAAACAAGAAACTAAGAGAGAAAATGAAGGAGAGTTCCATCTTGTTCATGATAAATGGTGCCTTTTATAGAAGTCTAAGGTAACAAAATGACAAAGGGAAGTGGGTGGATGAGTGGGTGAGTGAGTGGAGTGTTTGAGTGGATGGATTAGTGGGTTGGTTTAGTGGATTGGTTTAGTGTATGAGTGAGTGGAATGGTGGAGTGGTTGAATTAGTGAAAAATGCCAAAGGACTTTTGGTGAGTGGGAAATTATGGACATGAATGGGTGAGTGGATGGATTAGTGGATGAGTGGGTGGAGTGGTTAAGTGGTTGATTAGTGTATGAGTGGATGAATGGGTGAGTTAGTGGATGAGTGGATGAGTGGATTAGTGGATGGATGAGTGGATTAGTGGATGGATGAGTGGGTGGTTGAGGACGAAAATTTCGTGTCTGACTTGGAAGCCAAAAACGACCCACTATACTTCAGAACCACGAAAAGTGTTCTTCATAAAAGTTGTAGATCCTTGTCTTGGCTATAAAATGGATAGCTGGTTCGTCCAATTTGGCTTCCTTAAGCCCAAGATATGTCCCAAATACCGTAGGTTGCTCAAACCCAACTTCAGCACCTCTGTTCCGACTTGCAAGCCCAAAATGACCTACTAGACTTCTTTTTCTGAAAATATGTTCTTCATGAAAGTTGTTTATTTGGATCTTGACTATCCACTGTCCAAATTTCAGCCCATCTCCATTATTACATCTTGAGATATGATTTTATGAGTGCACACTGTTCGGATTCTACTGACAGAACCCGTATTCTGACTTCCATGTAAACTTAGGTCCCTTAGACATCTGAATCGGACTTCGAGCTCTTCATCAAAGTTGTAGAGATTCCTCTTAGCTTTCCTACAAGATAAAATTCATGATTTTCAGATATCAGGAACTCAAGTTATGACCAAAATACAGAAACAGTGTAAAATCTCAATAATGCTGAAAATATTCAATTAGGACCAATTTGAGCTCAAACTCACAAAATCATGTCAAACTCAATCAATTAAGAATATGGAGAGTGTAAATGACTAAATATAAGGGTTTCTTAATGAATAAAATATGTGTTTATCAGCAAGCCAATGAAGAACTATTGGAACGCGGACAAATTTAGGAAATACTACAGCTAAGTGCCCTTTAAAGGCCTAATCTTCTAGTTTACCTTATATTTGATCTGCCTGACAGCGGGAATGCATTATACACACCCATATCCTCTTTTGAATGAAACTGATTTGACATTTTTTATGCTAGCTATGTCCTACCCTCCATCATGGTACCCGCCGATAGTCGTCTTATGATAAATAGGTCGTGCAAAGGGAAAACCCTTACACCCACCATAAACATAAAAAGACCCCGGCAAAGGACCACCTTAAATAAAACTAAAATCCTGAGCGGATCTTAAGTACCAAAATAAATAGTAGCAGACCTCGGATAAAAGTTTTTATTTCACCAAAGTCCAAAGATCTTGAATACTACACCATTAGCATTCGAAATCCTAAAGGGAATCCTAAAACGTTTACTTCAATGGGTGTTGGACCCGAACCCCAGCACTTTATGATCAACCAAATTTCAAGACTATTAAAAGTTGTTTTAAACAACACAACAGGGCGTTGGACCCAAAATACACCATGAAAACAAGCAAGTAAACATGTAAGCAGATCAGTTAATACACCAAAACTCAGGGTAATATCATTACAAAAAACCCACACATGGGGCAAGAATAGCAAAAAATAGAAAAACAGCCAAAACTTTTCTACTCCGTGGTATGATCTCCCTCGCGGGCAATATCGGATGAACCTTCAGCAATTGAACCCTTCGAAACAACCCTAGGAACCATAAGGCGGGTATCTTGGACAATCTTCCCAGAGTCTGAGGTATCTAAAACTAAGGTTACCCTGGGATTGAGGAGTTGAACTTGGCTAATAGCATTCTGGAATTACTCATCTTTAATATCAGAACAAACAACGATGAGCTGACCGAGATCACCATGCAAGGTAGCAACCCTGTTCTCAAGCTACTGGTTATTGGCCCGAAGATCCCCAACCTCAGTTTCCAGCGCGGCTACTCGCCTATTGAAAGCAACCTCCTTTTGCTTTCCGACATCCTTTAGAGTAGTCGTCTCCTTTTCTAAGTCAAGGATTCGGGCTTCCACATCATTTTTAGCCTTAACAACCCCTTCCATCTCCCTGAGGGCTTGGCTTTCACCCTGCTCCGCGACAACAGGCCTTCACGTCAACTCCCGCTCGCGCTCCTCAACCATATTCTCCAAATACCGAGTTTCCACAATAAGGCAGAGTCTGAAACTCTCGAAATGGGAGAAGGTCTATTTCGTGCCTCGAGTGGAAAGATGAGCAGCGACTTTCTTATCCAAAAGTTAGAAGTCAATGAATTCGCGAGGATTTGAATCTTCCCGGTACAGGTTGATCGGCCCCCGGTTGTCCTCGACGGCGGCACTCTTTGCCCGGTCATCTGACTGACCCTCACCCACCACCCTTTTCTTGCGCAGTACAAGTGGATAAGGGGAGTCCAACTCCCCCACTGGGATAGGTTCGGTCTCCATCTCGAGGTGCTCAGCTAGACGAGGTGAAGATAACAGAGCAATGTCGACAGGAGGAATCAATGGCCCCAAGGTATTCCTAGCCTTTAAGGCTTCAAAGATTGCTAACGCGTTCCCGATTCTCGACATGTCGGCCAAACTTCCTGCAAAATCAACAAAGGCAATTTAGAAACAATCGTAAAATGACATATGGAAAGAAAACACATAAATAAAAGGAAGGCCACAGTCTGTACTACCCAGCACGACCCACAACTCAATGTCATCTGCAGTGTCCAATACATCCTTAGGGCGGATCTTACCAACATCATCAACCCACGCCTCGAAGAAATCCACACATTCGATTTCCTCGTCATTCAGTTAGTAAATCTCCCTCTCAAATGACTTGGTTGGGATGCTCCATGTTGCCGGATTCCAGTATAGGTTAAAAACCGGCTCCCAGTCACTCCCCAACCAAAAAGGACGCATACAGCCAGCTGCCATCAGCTTGAAGAATTTTTCCTTAAAATCAGTGTAACTCTCCAAGTAGGGGTAAAAAATCTTCTTTCCTTGTCGTGATCGGACTGAAAGTCAGGCCTGTTGACTGGTATTAGCGCCATGAACGGAATACCGAGAATGGAAATAAAAAAACGCCTCGTCCGAGCATCGCAGCCCCAATAGTCAACATATCCTCTCGAAGGCCAAAATATTTGCCTAATCGTTTGGATGAATCTGGCTAGGGGCACAATGAAGAATCTGGAGGATGGCGATGTAGAAGTCGTTAAAGGGAAGCCGAAGTCTGAACTTCGTGAAGAAATCCTCGTACAAATACATGAAGTGTTCTCCCGATTGCTGGGTTGAACACACCCGTTCGACACCCGGGGACAAAATTAGAAATTCATCATCTCTTTCTCCCCCTTTTGTAAGCTCCAAGTAGTTTTTTAGCTTGTCAAGCTCCACCCCGGACTCGTAGCGGGATATTCGGTCATAGACGTCATTTGCAATCAAGGGGTACACCAACCCTGGACCTCGGCGAACACAAATTGCCTCTACCACGGCCTCTTGGTCCTCTGATTCCTGAGCTTCTGGAACCGGGGCAGACACCCTCCTCTTGGCCATTTGAATTCTTGGAAGACACACATAGGCCTAGGGTCAAAACCAGTTAAGTTCAAAGATCCAAACATGGCAATAGGCGAGCAGAGAGAACTAAATGCACCCATGCACTGGCCTATGCACCCACTAAGGCTTAGCCTTAGAGGGACACCTCCACTGCCCGCAGTCAAAGAAGTGCTCCATAGAGCAATACTATAGTGCCAGAAGAAGGGGGACAGTGTTCCCCCCACCCTTGTTCGCAGTCAAAGAAAAAGAATGCACTCACCAAACAAAAATGAACAAGAATTGAGTCTAAAGAAATGGGGGTTACCTTGATGAAAGAAGAAGAAAAGGGAAGAAACCAAGCCTTCAAAACTCCAAGCTACCAGAACCATCCTCTGCCGTTGTAAAACTCATCGAAATTCTCCTTGGACCACCACCAATTTCAAATGAGAAACAACGAAATGAAACTTGGAAATGCCAAAACACTACTTATAAAGGCTACGAAAGCCGAACGGTTACGGGGTAATTCTGTCTGTAACATCCCAAAAATTTATAATTTCAAGATAAATGATCGTTTTACAATATTTAAAATTTTTAAGAATTTTTTTGAGAACGCAAAATATTTTAATATTATTCTTCGTTCTACGCGCACATTGAGCAGAATTGGCAGAACGACTGTAACGCTCCCAAAGTTGAAAAATTTTATTACGTCGACGAGAGATCTTACTAAACCCGAGGCCGAACACAGTTTATAATGTTTCACATTTTTCGAGAAGATTCAATAGACGAAATAATAAAAACGTTGTATAAATTTTATCTGTCAGGTAAATTAATACTAACTTCGGTCAGCTGTAACGATTGTCCGCTGAATAATAACATGTAATAAAAATCTTATTATACTGATCAAAATTTACCTGGTATCAAGCCCCTTTAGCTTTATTTTCAAAATAAAAGTTAAATTAATTCAAAAGCTTATTTGGGAAACTTCTAGGAAACTTCCTCCCATTTCACATTTTCTCTCTCTCCCCTCTCCACTCTTCTTACACGGCAGATGGCCCTTGAAAGCCCATAACCACATTTTCATTTTATCTCTTCTTCTCCTCTTTCTCTTCTTCTCTTCTTCGTTTCTTTTTCTTCTTCTTCTTCTTTTCTTTTCTTCCTCCTCCTCCACCGTACACCCTCACCATCTCCCCCTCTTTTTATTTCTTGCTTTACCACTTCCGTATCTAACCTTCTTCCATCATTCCATGACCATTTTCCTTGTGGTCATTCTTGGTTCTTCTTCTTCTTCTTCTTCTTCTTCTTCTTCTTCTTCTTCTTCTTCTTCTTCTTCTTCTTCTTCTTCTTCTTCTTCTTCTTCTTCTTCTTCTTCTTCCATTTTTCACCATTGAAGCTAAAGCTTGGAGCTTTTGAGGTAAAGTCTTCAACTTTCTTCTATCTTCTTCTCATTTTCGTTTTATTGGTCACTTATGTGGCCAAGGAGTCATTTTTCTATGATTGGAGGGAACACATTGGGGATTTCTCACCCAAGGGTTTTTCTTGAAGGGGAAAACGAAAATCAAGAGCAAAAAGGAGAAGCATCCTTGTGATTGTCTTCATTTAGGTAAGAGGGAGATGATCATCTTCAACTAATCTTGGTAGTAAGGAAATGTCTTGTGTGTTGTTGTTGATGAGGGAATCCATGTTGGATTTCTCTCTTTGTTATATTGTGTCATTTCTATGATGTTGTAGTTGTTTGATTTGTATGAATGTATGGATGTATATTGTGTGCTTTGATGATCATGAACTTATAACTTGTTGTTTTGTATTTAGAGGACATGAATCACACTTTGGATTGTGGAAAATAAATGAGAAACTATGATAAAGGATGGGCCAGGGCTCTGCAGAAACGAATTCTGCAGAACCCCTGTTAATGCACTAGCGCCCAGGCGTTGTGCTTATAACGCCTAGGCGCTACATGCCCAGAAAGTTTTTCCTGTGACGCGGCCTGGTTAGCGCTCAGACGCTTCGTGGTCAGCGCCCAGACGCTCCACCAGCACTCAGGCGCTACAGAGATGGCGCCTAGGCGCCCAGAACAGAACCAACTAGGTAACTGTGAGATGAAGCTAAGTAATTGGAGATGTGAATGTTAATGTTGGAATTTGAGATGGAGAGTTTTAAGGGTTCTTTAACTCAATTTGAAGTCACGGTTTTAGATGGAAATTATAAGGAATTGGAATGAACATGGTGAACAAAAACTTAAGTAAAGGATATCAAGAAATCAATGCATAAAATAGGAGAAATTGAGGTTAGCAGTGGACTTTGGGAAGCCACGATTTTAATCATGGATTTTAGGAATTGGATTGATCCCATGTAGAATAAAAACTAAATGATTGGTATCAAGAGATTTGGGCATAACGCGATCTGGAAACTTACTTAGTGATGGATCCTTGTGAGAATGACAAATCTTGAATAAGAATGCATAATGAACCTTAAAAATGTATTACCTTAGAAATTGAGGTTAGCAGTGGACTTTGGGAAGCCACGATTTTAATCATGGATTTTAGGAATTGGATTGATCCCATGTAGAATAAAAACTAAATGATTGGTATCAAGAGATTTGGGCATAACGCGAGATGGAAACTTACTTAGTGATGGATCCTTGTGAGAATGACAAATCTTGAATAAGAATGCATAATGAACCTTAAAAATGTATTACCTTATTTGATTTCAATATTATGATATTGTGGGTCCATATGAGTGACCAATGTTGTATTGACGCTTATTTGAGCCAATTGTGGCATATTATGGAATAGTATGTGATGTTGATCATACATGTTCATGCATAGAGTCTTATGCATTGTGAATGTCCTGTGGACTGTTGTAAGGCCAAGTTGCCTAGGAGATTGAACACACCTTAGTGCGGGTGCGAGTAGACAAGTGTGGGTCGTGTTATGACCTCGGGGGCGTCGGGGTGCGGGTCCCTCATATGGACAGTTTAGAGCTCCTCTGTGTCGTGGGGCAAACCGATGCAAACACACCGACGATCCGGACTTGACACTGTCCTATATCGTGATCTAGTGTAGAATGTCTGTACAATGTCATGATTGTGCACGAAAAAATTTATTGATAGCACTGGCCTCGGCAGCCGAGTTACAGACATGTCTCCTGATCATTCTCTCCGACTATTTAAGTCTAGCTCCATGGAGTAGGAATTGGGAAAGCATGCATTGTGCGTCATTCATTACTGGTCTTATAAACTGTTGAGCATGAATACCTGTAAATGATTATCTGATTGTTGTGCTGATTTCTGGAAATACTATTGTGATCTGCCTACTATTGCTTACTGTTGTTCTACCTTTACTATAAATATCACTGTTATTATTGACTCTGATTATTGCTTAGAATTGAATTGCTTTTATTATAAATTCTGTTGTTGTTATTGATGAATATATGAACTGTATTGCTCGGTAGGCGCTTTGCGCCGTGCTATTTTCTTATTGCCAATAGTTGTAATGAATGACGGGTGTCTCACCTCTTTCCTATATTTCTGCATTCTCTGTTTTATATTCATATTTGATAAAAAGATCATGAAGAAGATGATGAGGAACCACACTTTGCCGATGGGGTTGGGAACCTGGACAATGTTTCTTCGATTTTCGTAGGAGTGCAGCTGCGTGGAGGCATTGATGCCTATTGTGTCAACTGGGACGCTGAGTGTCATGTGCATATGGGGTTGCGGCCTTGTCTGTTGGTAGTACCCATCCCTGGGTTACTACTTCTCCTCTTTGATGTTTTTATTTCCGCTGTATTTTATTTGACTCTGTAATTATTATATTCTATGTCATCAGTGATTCGTGTAAGTTGGCTATGAAATATATATATAAGGAACGTGATTTCATTTCAATGGTTGTATTAAGGGTTGAATACATTTATATTTCATTCATGGCTCGTATTTTCTATTTATGCATAAATGTGAAAAACAAAAATAAACTCGTTAATTTTGAAACTACTGTTATTATGACTGTGACACAACTGGATTTAGTAACTGTGGTGTAATGACGATTGCACTGCAGTTGGTATATTCAGGGGCGTTACACTGTCACTAGAGGAAATTTGAAAAGACACCTATTATGGCACGCGGAGCACTACGCACGTCCCTTCAATCAGAGCGTGTCGCGTGGCCCTCACAGTTGTCATAGCAGTTGAGAAGATGGCTACTCAGCACATCGAAAAACACGCAAGCTGCGTGTCCAGAAGTATCAATTGGACCTCAGAAAAAGTCGAGATACCCAATCAACAAGGAAAAATCCTTGAAGGGGCTGCACGCATCTGACATCCCCTACCAGGTATAAAGACCCCAGATCCAAGTTTTTAAGCTTAGCACTCCGCCGGTCTCGATAAAGTACCAAGCTGGGGGCAACTGTCATACGGAATAAGCGAAATAAGCAATTCAACTATCATACGGAATAAGCGATTGGACTTACCCCGGCACGAAAAAAAGACCACGGATTGCAGAAAGAAAGGAAAAAAGGAATAAGATGAGATAAATTCGAAAGATAAGGATTTTTATTAACTTATTCTCATTTCATACATCATCTTACAACGAGCAGAGAGGGAAAAGAAAATATAAAGACATGAAATGCATAAAGAAAATACAACCCTTCAGGGAAAAGCCACTCCACTGGAACCTTGGCCAGCTTCACGACCACCCTAAGTTGAAGAGCAACCATTGAAAAGCAATCACCACCGGGATCTGGAGCCATGTCATATCCACATTTTCCACGGTATGCAGAGTCACTGCCACCACCACAGCTCCTCCAGAATCCGCATCGGCCTCTTGAAAAAGTGGATTGACTTTGAAGAACCTCAGCAAATTGGGATCTAAACTCCGGGACACCAAATCTTCTGCATTGCCTCATTCACAATGATAATAGAGGCCGGTGGACGCTCTCTTTCGTTGGATGGAGCCGAAGCAGCTTTAACAGTCCCCCATGCATATCCAAATGCTCTTAGGCTTTGCTGGGAAGGAAAGCGACTTTGGGGCTCTATTTCTCCAATTACCTCCATCCAACATGACAGGTACCATAGACTTCCCCAGCTAAACATCAAACAACCAACCACATCACGTACGTTGGGAAAGACAAATACCTGCCACCATTATGCTGAGAAAGACAACTACCCACATCAGAAGGCTTGTTTGCAGAGTTCTAGCAAAAAGTTTCAAATACTTTGGGAAGAGTAGGAAGATGATCCTAGCAGAAGGCAAAATTCTCCATGCAACAGCAGAAAAGAAAAGAAAAGTGCTCCCCAGAGAAAAGATTATTTTTGGAAACGGAAGAAAAGAAGCAATTCCTATTTATAAAGGTAATAAATTGCTCCGATTGGTCCCAAGAAATAGCAACCAATAGAGCATTCATACCTGCATTTAACGCCCTCCATATCCTATTAGATACAAGGACAACAGGTGGTTGGGGAACAGCGTTAGACTAGGGACTCTGATTCTCAATAAAGTCAAAGCACCAGTTTCTGAAACGACTTAAATTAATGTGAGTTAGAAGCAATACTGACAAGGAAAGTTTTCCCACGCCGGTCACAGCATGAAGCCGCGGTGGTTCCTGATCATACACAGACCCCAGAAATCCACCAAGCAGGACGACGGACCCAGGCCCTGGAAAAGGACTACGCGAAACCTGGGATCAAACCTAGGGCTTAGTCTGTCACGCGCCTTGTAGTCCCGGTGAGTTTAGTATACCTTGACACTTAACCGTTCTGCTTAAGCGTCAAGCTGGGAGCAACTGTTCTGAATCGGGATACAATACCCCGTCCAGCAGGCTAAACCTTGTGTATATCCCCTGTGACTCCGCGAGTCAGTACCCCGTTATGGTCGTCAATTCGCTGAAGTCCAACAGTAGGCCTCGACAGCAATTATTAGGTCTGCGCAAGCTCTGACAACTGCTAACACGATTCTGTAAAAGTATGGGGACCATGACTGTCTGCGACAAAGGGCAGCCTCAAACGTGATACTGTCGAATATCCGCCTGAACAAGTAGTGGGAGGAAGGCACCTCCTGTCAGAGCACGATCCCACAGTACGTGAACCCCATGCAAATTGCCAGGGGGCTCCACGAGCGTTCTATAAGAATCAATCATATTCATCCGAAAAAGGTATGCTATCATCCATTACAAAAAACTATACTTGAGTGTAACCTAACTTGAGCATCAGAGTGCCTTTGCAGGTGCTTACCCCTCTAGTCGGAGACGCTCATCAGTGGCTACTCAAGGAGAAAAATACCGTACACGTACCTATTTCAAGTACCATTCAGTTCTATATCAGAACATTATGAAAAAAAATCTTATTTTAATGGATTTTTTTTTCCAAAAACTTTACACCGGTGAATGCAACAATTTCTTAGTATTCCACTATAATAACTAGCAAAAAAAAAAGATGGATTCTTGGTGAGAAAATGTGGTCTCTTCCAATATACACCAGCCAAAATTGGCTAAATTTGTTAATTATATTTTCAACCAAATATCCAAATAAAAAAAATTTAAATATATATTATTTTCCAAACAATAATACTGCAAAGTTCAGTTAGCGTAATTTTTACTTGAGAAATTCTTGTGTCGTGAAGAAGTAAATCTTATACTATTAAAATCATGATTTGTGTGTTTAAAATATAAAAAAATAAGAAATTATTTGATTTATAAATTAAATTTAATTAAATATTATTTAAAATATTAAAACGTAAAAAATAATTTGATTTTAAAATTCAATGAATTTTATTTCTATTGAGTTTGAAATTCTATTAAATTTAATTTAGTTTAAAATAAATAAATTATTTTATTGTTAGTAACTATTTTTAATTATTTTTTATAAAGAAAAAAATATAAAATAATAAAATTAAATTAAATTAATTTTTATTTAATAAATTTTAAATAAAAAATTTGAATTTTATATTAATTTAAATTTTATTTTTAAATATAGAAACAAAATTTAATTTTTAAATTAAAATAAAATGGAACTTGTATTATTAGTGGAGTGTTCATAAAATGGATGGTAGTGATGTGTCGCTGAGTCGGTAAGAATTTTGTCCGAAAAAGAAGGGACGCCAGTGGCTGCCACGTTCGTCAGTTTGTGATGAAACTCAAGAATTTTTCATTTTTTGTCATAGCTAGAGGTGGAGATATTGCCATCATATCACTAGGTTCTCATGATGGTTTTATTGCTATTAGCACATGCCTTTAAACAAAACAAGAGTTTTTTTTTTTGGGGATAAAAAAGAAGAAACGAAAGATTGGGGTTTTTAGATAATATTGACTATTAAATAAAATAAGGTGGTCTTTTAAATAAAAATTTAAATAATTTTATTTAATAATTTTAAAATTTTTATTTCTTTAAATTAAGAGAAGACATATATTGATTTTAATGTCCCAGATGTGACCGAACATAAAGAAAAGTTGAATTTTATGCTTTGAGTCTTACCACAAATGTTTTGAAACTGTCTTTTATTTGGTGCTGGGTTTGGCCTGTCGAGGTCGGGAGTAACATAGTTTTTAAATTAAATATTATTTTTAATAGTTTTTAACATTAATTTTCTTTAATTAATATCAATTTTAATTACATTCTTTCAATCAACTTAATTGTTATTAACTTAAACTTATTATTATTTGAATTACTCATTTATATTGGGCTTTGCCTCTCTTTTCTAAAAAAAATTACTCATTTATTTTCTCATTTATTGATAATTTCTTCATGATCTAGCCTGCCAAATATAAGTAATTAATCCATTATAAGAAAAAAACACAGTTAATAAGATATTGATCGATTAATCTTGAATCTTGAATGTGAATCTGAATAAAAACACCTTGCAATTGCCACGTAAGATTAAAAAAAATGTATACTTTTAGAGGAAGAGTTTATTTTTTTTTCAGGA